>BKCH01000068.1:0-694800 GCA_008635985.1 Ficus erecta
ACGGTTCAAACGATAATAAATATAAGACTTGTTGTATATATATGCTTTTTTAGGAAAAATGTATCATGAAATTAAACAGCTAAATCAATCAAAACAACAGCGGCGATTAAAAATATGCAATAGCCTCGATGTTCCAGTCATACTTGATTTATAAAACAAAGAAATACTCGAAAGGTGGGCCCCTCATTCCCACATAGAGGAATGCCACAGCATGTATGCTTCGTACCGGTAGCAAACAAAAGATATCTTAATATCCTTAATAACTTGATAACAAAAGGTTATAAAATAAAACAATAAATCACTATAGTTCACATTTTTCACAAGTTTAAGCGCATCTATTTTAGCAACAAAAATCCGGATGTCAACATGATTAGCAAAGTCCAGCCTTCAGCCACATGGCACTACTACAAATTTGGCATTCCACGACGGGTTCATTTACGACCGTTTTCTTAAAAACCGTCGTGGAAAATTCGAAAAAACACGGAGCGGAAAAAATTATCCGAAAACCGTCGTGGAAATGGAGGATACCACTACCGTTTTAAAAGACGGTCGTGGAAACGGAAGATTCCACGACGGTTTCTACAAACCGTCGTGGAAGCCCCATGCTTCCACGACCGTTTGTATAAACGGTCGTGGAAGCAAGAGGGCTTCCACGACCGTTTACTGAAACGGTCGTGGAAGCCCTCTTGCTTCCACGACCGTTTATACAAACGGTCGTGGAAGCCCTCTTGCTTCCACGACCGTTTGTACAAACGGTCGTGGAAGCATGGGGCTTCCACGACCGTTTACTTAAACGGTCGTGGAAGCCTTCGCTTCCACGCACGTGGGTCGTGGAACTCGGGGGCTTCCACGACCGTTTGTATAAACGGTCGTGGAATCCCGAGCTTCCACGACCGTTTATTCAAACGGTCGTGGAAGCATAGGGGCTTCCACGACCGTTTATACAAACGGGGACTTCCACGACCGTTTTACTTAAAGACGGTCGTCGATATCCGAGTTTCCACGACCGTTTTTCAGAAACCGTCGTGTAAAAGTCGCGAAAAATTTAAAATGAACGCCGAGATCTTATAGTTGCCGTCAAATTTTTTTACAGCTACAAATCATCCGAATATAAAAGTCAGATCCCTCCGAATACAGGCAGGCAGTACAACGTGTGGATGTCCATCGCCATCATCTATATATATCCATCATTATAATTTATCTGTAAGTGATTGACTTGTTATTGTTGTAATATTGATGATTAATTTGTGGATATATTTTTTTGATTAATTTGTGGATAGAGTTAAATTGTGCAATGGGTGGAAATAAGGGTATGTTGTGATCAAGTAATGTTTGATACCTTAATTATATTATGGATTTAGATGGTTTTGTATTTTAATTATATTTGTTATGTTCTTAATTCGATTTTCAAATGTTAAAAAACCGATTAATGGGCCGTTGTTAATTAGTAATGAAAATTATATATATGCATGTTACATTAAATAGAGTACTCGACCTTGTAATAAATTATTTAATTTAAATTTTTTTATTTAGGATTTGCAAATCATGGATAGGAAATGGATGTGGTTTGATAGATTGTCTAAAGCATATGGAGATGGTGTTGAAGAATTTTTGTCATTTGCCAAAGCTCACATACAAGATGATAAGATTCCGTGTCCGTGTCAAATTTGTGGTAATCATAGATCTCATTCCATTGATGATGTTAGAGGGCATTTGCGCGCTTATGGGATTATTTGTTCTTACTAAACTTGGTATTTACATGGCGAAGCTTTTTTCAATATTAACTCTACATCGACGAGCACTAAAGGTAAAGAGCCTATTGTTGATGAAGACGTTGATGATAATATGTTCAATATGGTGAATGATTTGGAAGAGAACTTTGTGCACCGTCCGGAGTTATTTGAGGCAATGATTAATGATGCCGAAACGCCCTTGTATGCCGGGTGTACAAAATATACTAAATTAGGGGCATTGGTTAAATTATGGAATATGAAAGCGTCGGGCGGGTGGACGAATTCTAGTTTCACGACTCTTTTAGAATTTCTCAAAGATGTTCTACCGGAGGATAACAAATTGCCACCTAGTATGTACGAGGCGAAGAAGACGTTGAGCACTTTGGGAATGGAATATGAGAAAATACATGCATGTCCAAATGATTGCGTCCTTTACCGGAAAGAATATGAAACTTTACATGAATGTCCGGTTTGTAACGAGTCAAGATGGAAGAAGGGCAAGATGCCATCGAATGGTAGAAAAGGAGTGCCGGTTAAGGTGTTATGGTACATTCCACCGGCACCACGTTTGCGTCGTTTATTCCGCAATGCCGAGCATGCTAAAAGTTTGACATGGCACCATGATAAACGTGTTGATGATGGAAAACTTAGGCATCCGGCCGACGCACCTCAATGGAAGACCTTTGACGACAATCATCCAGATTTCAGTGCAGAACCAAGGAATTTACGTCTCGGTTTGTCGACGGACGGAATGAACCCACATGGTAACATGAGTAGTCGGCATAGTACCTGGCCAGTCATACTTGTCAACTACAATCTCCCACCAGAATTGTGCATGAAGTGGAAGTTCTTGATGTTAACGTTATTGATCTCAGGCCCACAACAATCAGGGAATGACATTGACGTGTACTTGGCACCATTAATCGATGACCTCAAAAGCTTGTGGGAAGACGGTTTACAAGTTAAAGATTCTCACCGTCAAGATACGTTCAATCTTCGTGCAATGTTGATTTGGTCAATTAATGACTTTCCTGCACTTGGCAGCCTCTCTGGTTATCCTGTTAAGAGTTCTATCGGTTGTCCAGTTTGTATGAAGGAAACATCTTCCATCCGGTTGAAGAATGGTAAGAAAACCGTGTACCTCGGTCACAGGAGATTCTTGCCAACAAATCATCGATACCGCAAACAAAAGAAGGCTTTTGATGGTAAGACCGAAGAAAGATCAGCTCCTCGGATTTTGTCAGGCGAAGCCGTTTATGAGATAGTTAAAGATGTGAAAGTAGTTTTGGGAAAGAGAAAACGTAAGGCTCCGGATGTCGATGGACCTTGGAAGAAGAAGTCAATCTTTTACGAACTTCCATATTGGAAGTCACTCTACATTCGTCATTGCTTAGATGTTATGCATATTGAGAAAATGTTTGTGAATCGATAGTGGGCACGTTGCTTGACATTCCAAACAAAACTAAAGACGGTGAAAAGGCACGGTTGGATCTTGAAGAGATGAAGATTAGGCCAAATTTGCTCCCCGAGAAAAGATCGAACGGCACATACTTACCTCCGGCAAAGCACACATTATCGAGACAAGAGAAGAGAAAGCTTTGTGAATGGCTTGCGTCCGGTGAAAGTGCCAAGTGGGTACTCATCCAACTTCAAAAGGTTGGTGTCGATGAAGGATTTGAGGCTTATTGGAATGAAAACACATGATTGTCATATCTTGATGCAACAATTATTACCTCTTGCATTGCGGGGAGTTTTAACGAAAGATGTGCGATATGCAATTACGAAGTTATGCTCATTTTTCAATTCAATATGCTCGAAGGTAATTGATCCACTGATGCTTGATCCGCTGCAATCGGAATTGGTGATGACATTGTGCATGCTTGAGAAGTATTTCCCACCAGCCTTTTTTGATATCATGATCCACCTAACCGTGCACTTAGTTCGGGAAGTTAAACTATGTGGACCGGTCCATATGAGGTGGATGTATCCTTTCGAAAGGTACATGAAGGTTTTGAAGGGCTATGTGAAGAACCGAAATAGGCCGGAGGGATGTATAGTGGAAAACTACATAGCCGAGGAGTCAGTTGAATTTTGCTCCGAGTATTTGTCTAACGCGGACCCAATAGGGTTGCCAACGAGCGGTCAAGTTACGTCGAAAGGACTATCCGTGGGCGTTCATTCACCAGTAAATCGAGATGAATGGGAAAAGGCTTGTCTGTACGTTTTGCACAATGCGAAGGAAGTGGAGCCTTTCATTGAAGTTCACATGGCAGAATTAAGAGTTGCGAATCTGAGGAAAACAAGATCTGAGAAGTGGATTCAAGATGAGCACAACCGGACATTTCGGGAGTGGCTAAGAAACATTTGCATATGAAGCCTGGCCTTTCCCAAGACTTAATGAAGCTAGGAAGAGGACCGTCATCGATAGTCACACGATATACATCGTACTCTGTCAATGGCTACTCCTTCTACACTCGCGAAAGAGATGCGAAGCATACCGTCCAAAATAGTGGTGTCAGCCTCCGTGCCGAGTCTATGCATATTTCATCCGCAAAGGACAAGAACCCGGTATACGGTAGCATGAACTACTTTGGGTTCATCGACGATATTTGGGAACTAGATTATTGCGGCTTGCGGATAGCACTTTTTAAATGCAATTGGGCTGACAATAATTTTGTTAAGATTGATAGGGACGGCGTGACAGTTGTAGACTTTAGGCGTTTGGGATACAAAAATGATCCTTTCATTATGGCGTCGCAAGCGGTCCAGGTCTTTTACACAACGGATCCCGATAATTTAGATTTATCTTTAGTTGTGCCAATGAAGCAAAAAATGCACGGTGACGACCAAGAAAATGTTGAAGATTGCACCGACATTCCATCTTTCACAAGCGGACTGCCACCGGTCGAGGAGATTGATGATTTGGACGATGATACCTCACACTTGCTTCGTTTAGATGTCGAGTGGACACGAGTTGAGAAGCCCAAAAGAAAAACAAAAAAAACTTGATAGTTTATTTTTCGTTGTATATAATTCGTGTAGAAGTTGTTATATACAAATTAATATGTTAATTGTGCACATGTACAATATATTAATTATTTATATATATGCTCAATATACATGTGTGAATTAATAGAATAACAGGAATTATTGATGTGGGCTGGTTCGTGCATAACACACAGGTGTGCCCGTCGTCGTATCATATTCAACCCATTTCTATTTTTTAACAATGGAAACCACGACGGTTTCCTATTTAAACGGTCGTGGTTTCCAGATACCACGATGGTTTTTTCTTGAAACCGTCGTGGTATCGTAAATTTTAGAAAAAAAATTTTTTTAAAAATTTTTTAGTAACCACGACGGTTTCCATGGAAACAGTCGTGGTTTCATAAAATAATTATAAAAAAAATATTTTTTAAATTTTTTTTTAAATTTAAAAAAAAAATAAAAAAAAAAAATTGGAAACCACGACGGTTTCAATTGAAACCGTCGTGGTAATTAGGAAACCACGACGGTTTCCATGGAAACCGTCGTGGTTTCTTTAAATAAATAATAAAAAAATTTTGTTCGAAATTTTTTTTTTATTTAAAAAAAAAAAAAAAAAATTGGAATGGGAAACCGTCGTGGTTTCCTTAAATAATAATAAAAAAAATTTTCCAAATTTTTTTTTAATTTAAAAAAAAAAAAATTAAATTATATATACCACGATGGTTTCAATAGAAACCGTCGTGGTATATACCACGACGGTTTCCATGGAAACCGTCGTGGTATCTTGGAAACCACGACGGTTTTCATTGAAACCGTCGTGGTTTTCATGATACCACGACGGTTTTTTAAAACCGTCGTGGTATCCGAGGGAATTTAAATTTCCCCCGAAAAAACGTGCGCGCCCATTTTTTTTGTGTCAATTTCTAATTTTTTGTCCTCTTCCATCTCGATTTCCCTTACTTTTTCGGCATTCTCCCCCTTTTTTTATATTGGTTGTCTTCCCAATCTCCATTAATGCTCTATCTAACTTTTGGCAATCTCCCATTTTTCTCTTAGTTTCCTTTCTATCTCTCCTCGCCGACGCCGTGCACCAAGCCAATTTTTCTCTATCTCTCTCTCCTTCGGTAGCCCACGACGCACGGCCTCCCTCTCTCTCTCCTCGCCGTCGCCCACGGCCTCCCTCTCTCTCTCCTCGCCGTCGTCCTCGAGACCCACGGCCTCCCTCTCTCTCTCCTTGCCGTCGCCAACGTCGCCCACGGCCTCCCTCTCTCTCTCCTCGCCGTCGTCCACGAGACCCACGGCCTCCCTCTCTCTCTCCTCGCCGTCGCCCACGGTACGTTGAATGTTGTATGTTGCATGCATAACTATAACATATTTAAGAACAAGGAAATGTTAGTCGCATAAAAAGCATAGATGTAGTGAGGATTTGGTCTTGTGGCATCAAGTGTAATGAGGATTTTAGACTTACTCAATCTCGTATTATATCAAAAATACATTACAAAAATACACATTAAACTCTTAAAAAAATATTCCAATTTGAAAATATAGCATTATTCTTTGTTTCTAATTTCTTCTCTTTTTTTCTTGCCTTCAGTGAAAAACCTAGAAATTAATAATCGCCGCCTTGCATTAATTTTTGGATACGTAATTACAGTGGAAAGAACCTTGAAGGGTAATTTTTGTTTGATCTCTTTTTATGTGGTGATATTTTGTTTTTTATTTTTTTTGCTTGAATATTTTATTTTTTATTTTTACTTAACCTTTTGACTGTTGGATATATTATGGTTTATTTCCTTGTTGTCTGTCGTTGTTTCAACCTGTTTGACTAACAAGAATCTGCCGAGAAAAATTTTTATTTCCGTGTGTTCAGGATAATTATCGCCTAAAGTGAAATTAAATTATGAGAATTTAAATAAGTACGTCTTGCCGTGACAAATTGCTGTCACTTGATATAATATCTTTTTTTAGAAGGCACTTTACAGGATATCCGATTCTATTATCCATTACTAATATTATAATATATAATCTATATCTATATTTCTGTACTTCTATACTTATATACGTATATTTATTATTTATTTACTTTTAAAAGAGCGAATGACACTTATATGGTATCATTTTGTCCCTTAAAAATTGACTTGTTTGCAGTTGATTTGTTGAAAAAATTGAGATTATTGTGTCTTGTACTGATTATATTTACTGGGTTTTTTAGTATAATTGTTAATTGAGGCATGATCGTTAATTTAAACCTTTGGGTTGAATGGTAGATTAAGCAATTGAAATTTCTGATTTAACATTAAAGGACGAGATAGTAAATTCAACTAACAAAAATATAAAATAATCTATGGCCACATCGTAAGAAAAGAAACACAATACGATTGTATCATGGTATAATTGGGTTGTGTTACGTACGGAGAATGGCAATTTTCCGGATAAGTTTTTTATTGTGTTGGTTAAATATTCGCGTATGCCATGTTCGCTAAATTGCCTTGATGCGTTGTAATTAGTATTAGATTAAACTAAATTCCGTGGGTAAGGCACGGAATTGGGGATTTTGCGGGAAAATGGTTGATTTTGACACTTATATTTTAGCATTTGACATTGTCGATAAATTTCATAATTGGTTATGTTGTATGTTATTTCTATAAATATAAGTAAATAGTATATGTTAAGTTGGACGGATTTACAATCTTTTTATGTTTTTGGGTGCCATGATAACAAGTTTAATTCGATGACAATTTTTGTTCATTTGTGAATGGCCACCTTACTAGAGTTGCATTAGGTTGATTTAAAATGTCGCAAGATCACGAGGAGGGATGCTCAACGGAAACTCATGTTGGAAAACCTCGCCGAACCAACTCACCTAGATTCAATCCCGAGGAAGATGGTCGACGAAGAGCGACTCTAATGACAAGAGTCCACCAAGTGAGGACAAAGGGGGAACGAATTGAAGTTTCGTTTGACGGTAAAGGCCAACCTATAGGGAAGTCAGGTGATGAATTACAGAGTTGGATTGGAGTGCTTGCTCGAGAGCACATACCCATTTCGATATCCGACTTTAGAAGTGCCGATTTAGCTCCAAGGAAAGAACTAGTGTGGATGGAAGTTGTAACTTCATTCACTGTTGACGAATCGAACAAAAGAGGAATTTTGAAGTCTTGTGGGGAGTCAGCTAAATGCTTTCGATACGATCTCTTCCAAGCTTTTGTGAGAGATCATCTTGATGACGAAAATGTGTGGCAACGACCGCCGAAAGTTGTTCACAATTACCCCACCATCACCCAAGAGGATTGGGAAAAATTCATTGCGTACCGACGTACCCCGGAATTCAAACGACTGTCCGAACAAGGAAGTGAGAGAAGAAAGAAGAGCAAATACGGATCAACAGGGGGCCGAGACGGCTATAGGAAACGTGACCAAGCTCATGTAGGCTCTTTAATTGGACAAATTGTGATAAGGGTATGTTGTACTTCCAATTTATTCGCTTATGTTTACTAACGCTAATTATTGGGATGCAGTTCGAAAAGTTTGGAGAATATGCAAAACGGTATGACAGCTGGCTGGACATGCGCGTCAAACCCGATGGAGGATTCAAGAAGGATGAATTTAAAAATATTGCCGAGAATATAGTAAGTTTTCGAATCCATTTATAATATAATCATTCCGTAAACTCTTTTATGTTTGCAAGTACATAACATTTTCTCTAATTGTTACAGGAGGAGTTTACTCAACAAGAGACACAAGGAAGTTTTGAATCTGTTGGGACAGAGGACATATTGACCAAGGCATTAGGCAATGCCGAGCATTCGGGACGGATTCGGGGTCAATCTAAGTTTGTCAAGCAGTCGCAATACTTCAACCTTGTGCATCCGTCAAGGAAAAAAGATGAAGTCTCCGATATGAAACTAAAGATTGCCGCATTGGAAAGAACCGTACAGGAACTTTGTGCGAAGCACGGCGTAAACCGAGAGACTATGGCCGAGGAGATGACCGCACCTACCGTAGATCAACACAACAGCTTCAAAGCTAGTTGCACTTTGAATGAAAAAGAAGCTGGGCCGTCGGATCCGAATCCCATGCCGAACGCAAGTAAGGAATGCCAGCTGTTTATTCCTGATTTAGTTAACGGAGGAGTCGTTCTTGTTGCAATCGGCAGGGCATACGTGGACTGTGTTCCAACCGACACAGTCCATGGGATTCCTTTAGGTGAGGAGAATGTACGAGTGACCGTTACGGTCCCAAAAATAAATCGTGCACTCCTACCAATTCCGACAAACGAAGCCACATCTGTAGAAGAAGTTGTCGGTGGGTTTGTTGCTTGGCCGAAAAGTTTAGTCGTCGTGCAAACTAGTTTGAGCCAGGCAAGTAAAGGTCCAAGTCGTGCTCCTGAAACACAGGCTGAGGGAAGCAAACGTACGAAAAAGAGAGCAGGGAGGAAGAAAATACAGTCACAACCGGAGGTAGAACAACAACCGGAGCAAGAAGAAATGCCTTCGTTTGACCTTAATGATGTTTCCTTCGAATTGAGACCTTTGGCATTTTACGCACAAAGTTGCATGCGGGACGGTACACAAATAGTCTGCCCACAACAACACTTCGTCATGGGCGATGAGATGCCCATATATATTGGGTTTGAAGATGTATATCATTTCATTTCATTTAAAGAAATCAGTGCAAACAGCATAATGGTTTACATCAGGTAATATATTTATCCTTAAATAATTTAATTATTTATCTTCTTAATCTTACATATGTTGTTTTTCCGTAATAAGTGAGCCTACTTATTTTGCAGATACTTAGTCGAGTGTTGTGCAAGAACAGGTATGGATCAACAGTACGAGTTTATTTCACCAGTCCTTGTCTCACCTGTTCAGCAAAATGTAGATCGGGCCGCCTACGTTCGAGAGAGGGCGGACTGTATTCTACGGATCATAAGAAACGCACCAAAGGGAAAGCGGTTTCTTATGCCATATAATAGCGGCCAACATTGGATATTGGCAGTGATTGATCCGTAGGATTACTCGGTCATGTACTTTAATCCTCTAGGAAACGCACCGGGTGATGATTTTAAAGACCTAATTACGACGTAAGTATTCTTTTATGTGTTTATATATATGATTAGATATAAAATAATTGTTATTGTAATTGCTTTGAAATTTGTCAAATTGATAGGGCACTTAATGATTGGAAAGTTTTGGTGGAAAGTGGAATGAGAAAGCGACGCAACTGGCAGACGTTGATTGATACCGTTCGATGTCCAATACAGGAAGGTTATGTAGAATGCGGTTATTTTGTGTTAGCTTACATGCGAGAAATAACCTATACTGTTGATGGACTAGCCGTGCTTCAAACCAAGGATTTTTATACTGATGCTGACATGAGTTTGGTTAGGACCGAGTGGGCTAATTTTGTAATGCGGTTTGTACAATATTGACTAGAAACAATATAGAGAATTTTCACTAGTTATCATCATATTAGTTGTTTTACTTATTATTTTATGTAAGTAATTATTACATAATACCTTTGGAAATTCGATCGCATGTGTAACGTATTAACATACGGGATTTACTACCCGTGAGAAATGAAACGAATTTGCCAAATTTTAAAAAAAAAAAAAAAAAAAAAAACGCACCGACGACGGGATACCACGACGGTCCCGAGGTGGGACCGTCGTGGTAACCCTCGGGATACCACGACGGTCCCGAGGTTTGACCGTCGTGGTATCCCGAGGGATACCACGACGGTCCCGTGGTTTGACCGTCGTGGTATCCCAGGATACCACGACGGTTTTAATCTGGGACCGTCGTGGTATCCCTAGATACCACGACGGTTTTTAAATGAACCCGTCGTGGTATAGTCTTAAAATCAGCCAGAATGTGAAATTTTTTCACATTACACGACGGTTAAAAAACCGTCGTGGAATCTCAAAAGATTCCACGACTCTGGATTCCACGACGGTTGGAAAACGGTCGTGGAATCGATACCACGACGGTTAAAAACCGTCGTGGTATCCCCTTTTTCTAGTAGTGTGGGAAGTGAAATTTCTATTGATTTTCCATGCCAAACAAGCATTTGAACCACTCACTCATATTCTCCGATCACTGCACCAATTACCGTTCACTATTGTTTTTTGTTTTTTTTTTTTTTTTTCACTCTTGGCCGTTTCCAAAATTATAGTTAGTGTAGAACTTCTTTCTTTTATATATATATAATTCATGAAATCAAGTTTATAAATTTCTAGTGCGTCACATAAAGCTTGCCTATCTGCCTCAGTCCCCATTCTCACACCACATGTCCATTGCCTGACACACTGCCCAACCCACATCGGTATAGTTTGAAATACGGTTCAAACGATAATAAATATAAGACTTGTTGTATATATATGCTTTTTTAGGAAAAATGTATCATGAAATTAAACAGCTAAATCAATCAAAACAACAGCGGCGATTAAAAATATGCAATAGCCTCGATGTTCCAGTCATACTTGATTTATAAAACAAAGAAATACTCGAAAGGTGGGCCCCTCATTCCCACATAGAGGAATGCCACAGCATGTATGCTTCGTACCGGTAGCAAACAAAAGATATCTTAATATCCTTAATAACTTGATAACAAATAGGTTATAAAATAAAACAATAAAATCACTATAGTTCACATTTTTCACAAGTTTAAGCGCATCTATTTTAGCAACAAAAATCCGGATGTCAACATGATTAGCAAAGTCCAGCCTTCAGCCACATGGGAAGTGAAATTTCTATTGATTTTCCATGCCAAACAAGCATTTGAACCACTCACTCATATTCTCCGATCACTGCACCAATTACCGTTCACTATTGTTTTTTGTTTTTTTTTTTTTTTTTCACTCTTGGCCGTTTCCAAAATTATAGTTAGTGAAGAACTTATTTCTTTTATATATATATATATATATATATATATATATAATAAAAATAGTGTACAGCTTCCATCACAGGCGTAAGTGTCACTCTGTCAAGTCGCAATGAATAGTCATGCAGATTGCCACTCGGGGCTAGCTCAAGTGGTTGGGTGCGTGAGTGAGTGTGTAATGAAGGGTTTGATTAGTAACATACCTTCTGGTAGGTCTCTTCATGAAATTTATCTCCATTTGTATCCCCAATCTGGGATGTCTGGAAAAATCGCAAATAATAAGAAATCGTATCCATTTAACTAGATGAATAATTTTGCAAGATTGGTTTAATGTTCTGACCTTTATGTTAGGCTGCATGATGTTTAGGGGAGCTAGATGGTGGTATTAGTGGCATCTTTCTCTGTAAGTCGTGCGAAATTTGGTTATTCAGATCTATAAACATCATGTTCTCCCATTGAATATTCTGTATGCCTTCCTGATGCTGTTTTTCAATCTGTCTTGATGGAGAGGAAGCAATACTTCAGGAATCAGTAATAGAAGATGAGCCTAGAGCACCCTTGAAGATCGAGTTGCGGAAAATCCACCGCAAAACATGCTCTGCATCATAACAAAGTTCCCAGAATAATTCAGGAGGTCATAACAAATTTTTGTTGTATAGAATAGTATAGTATAAATAAAATAAATATAACCACAACGCGTTTACGACATAATATAGCTAGCATTCTTCTTCTCTTGACGCTTTACAAGGTCTGAGGTTCGAATTAACTTGTGCACAAACTAACAGATAAAGAGGACCGGGATATGCATTTATAACTTGAGATCATGAAAATATATATACTTGCCTCTAACGTGGGACAGGAACAACAAGCAACCGCATGAGATTGACGATTTTGATTCGTCGTTGTTATCTGTTGCCTCAAATTCAAAGAGATTTTCGCTGCCACGCGATCTAGAGCTATTGTTTACAACATCATCTTCTCTTGCAATTGATTCACCTGCAACATCATGATCACCGGCGAAACCAAGTTCCTCAATAATTTCACTTTTGCTTGGTCTTTCGTCTCCTTCATTTTCTCTATCATACTCGTGTACTAGTTTGCTTCCACTTGGTTCAGCAATTTCTTCGCTTACAGGATGACAGTCTTTTTCTACTGATTTCCAGTAATCAGGGTCGGATGCAAAATGTTCATCTGCCTCCTGGCGGTATAGAAGGCGGATCCCACATCTTTTCACTTCAGAGGAGTCAATCGGGGTTTTGTTTCCGCTAAAATAATCTATATATACAGGGCAAAAGTGAAATGAAACCTCAGTGATAGTACCTCCTACAGCCTTACATGCCTTCAAAATTCTGTGCTCGTACATGAAGAACACGTGATCTGAATTGACAATGGTGGTCTTGTTGCTGTCTATCATGCCTCTATCATTTGCACGCAAAACATATTTGGATTTGTGACTTTCATCGGTGTCAGTCTTTAAATGTATCTCACATTTAAAGCGTAGTTCGTGTCTGGAATAGTTGTGCTCGTTGAACGCAGCCACAAAGCATAAAGTGAAGCCGAGGAAATTGGAATCAAGCCAATTTAGTGGAAGAACGACATTTATTGAAGAACCCGGGGCTTGATAGTTATACCATTCAGGAATTTCATTTCCAGGATAACAGATAGAAGCGTTCTCGATATTATATTCTACCTACACCATGAAAAGTGAATAGCAAATATTAAATCCACACGAGTTGCTAGAATTTGTTCATAGGATATATAAATTTTGAAGGAATAAGGTCGTACCCGTTTTTTCAATGTTCTCAGCAGCACATCAGCGGCCAGGCGTAGAATTCTAAGCTTTGCATCGGCTATTATGTTGCTTCGTGCACTTTCGTTCAATTTCACACAATTTAAGAACAACACGCAAGCTCCGAGAGGATACTCCAACTGATCTTGATGCAGTGCACCATGTAGTATTGCAATCGATGACCTTGAAACAGTCTCCAATGATGTGCAACCTTGTGCATCCAAATCCTGTACATCAAATGGAAGCTCTGGTAAAGATCGTAGATTCTTGCAATTACGTATGCAAAACCAATGCAAAGTCGGGAATTTCATTCTCGGAGTGTCGACTCTTTTTCCACTTAGACACCAGTCAGGTATGGAGTGTAAACTGCGAAGAAAATTATCTGGGATTTCAGACATATCAGAGTCTGAAAGTGTAAGACGTTCCAAGTTGGCTAAGCGTGCAACTGTTGGAGAATGACAATTTAAGAGTTCCGAAAAACCAGAAAGTTCGAGCTTTATAAGTCCTTGTAGTTTATAGATGCTGATCGGGACAAACTTCAAATTTGGGCAGAATCCCAAGATTAACCTTCTAAGAGAAACTAGATTTTCAATGGATGAGGGCAAGTCTGTAATCCCTGTTTCGGATAAATCAAGAAAGAATAAACCTTTCATAGGCTTCAATATTTCTGGGAAGTTCTCAAATTTTGAGCAACCGCGAAGATCAAGGAAGGCGAGAGACTGCAATTTACAGATGCTGGTTGGGAGACTCCGAAGCCTTTTGCAATTTCTCAGATGAAGGTACTGAAGATCAGATAGAAGTTCAATTGACAACGGAACTTCTTCGATTGTTGTATCACTTAGATCTAATTGTGCAAGTGTCCTTGGAAGCTCTGGTATCTTTTCGAGAGACGAGCAGCCAGATAAACCGAGATCGATCAGGGACTTCAATTGACAAATGCCTATCTTAAGGGATATACAGCCTTCAACTTTCGATTCGTCAAGTTCTTCAGAAGAATCCATTGGTACATGCAAATTTTCTTTTAATCTAGTCTCATTTAACTCCGAGTCCTCTAGTAACAACCTCGGAAAGTCGGGGATCTTTTTCAGAGACGAGCACCCGGATAAGTGAAGTTCTTTTAAGGACTCCCATTGAAAAATATTGCTTGGAATATTCTGAAGGCTTTTACAATTGTCAAGTCTCAATTCACAAAGATTGTGGGAAGATCCAACCGATTCTGGCAACTCTTCAATTGCAGTCTTACGTAAATCCAAGTGTGCAATATTTTCTATCTTCAGAACATTGTTAAAATTTCGACAACCACAGAGAGTAAGGACTTCTAGATTCGGAGCTTGAGAGAGATCGGGCATTTCAATCAAATTCATGGAGAAACTAAGATCGATATACTTTAAGTTCGGTAAATCCTGAAAAAAAAAAATGAAAAAAAATAGAATAGCTAGAATATATGACTTACCATGCAATTTAAACAGTAAGAAAATAAAAATACAACAAAATACATCCAAAACATAAAATATACCTGGACTCCATCCCATAGTCTTTCCACCTGGCTATCGGGCATTCTAAGTTCCATAAGATTCTCGGCAGCAAAATCTGATGGCAAAGACTTTGAAGGGTACGCATCCCAAGAAAGATATCTAAGTGCGTCGGGAAGGGAGTGAAGGTCTTGAGGGAGGTTCACTCTGCATTCATCGACAGCGAGGCGAGGACTAGAGATTTTGAGCAATCTTAGATTATACGCATTTCGGAACACATGAGGACTCAAATCAACTTCTTTGATTTCAGACGTATCGAGGGATATTCCTTCAATCATTGCACTTGCCTGCAGATTAAGTACAAAGAACAATAAGCAAAAATATGTGTGTGTGTATATCTATATATATATTCACACTGCACCAAAATATTTTACCTGATAGGAAATTGTCACTAGAACTATTTTCTTAGATAAATTGATGCATCTTGCAATAGAAGTTCATGTTTTTCTGTACTTACATTATTATATTTCAGCACATGATATATGTCTTGAGCCATAAACAACCTACTCCGCTTTCCAGGCTCTTTCGGGGATTGTAGACGGATAATTTCCCAACCCATTTGTTGTATCAAATCATGCATGCAGAGCTTGTTATCGTAACTGATAGTTATGAGAGATTTATCAACAAGATCTTGTATTCCTATATCTGCAAAGAAACCACAACCATCTAGTACGCCTTGTACATAGTATCTATCACAACCTTTAAAGAAGCATGCGATATCAAGAAATATACTCTGCTGATTTTCGTCTAGTCCATCATAACTTATTTGCAATATGTTCTGTATTTTTTTATTTGGCCTAGCTTTTTGTTGAGCCAATAGACTTCCCCATTGTTCCTTGCTCTTGCTACTGAAAAGAGAGGCCAAGACTTTGATAGCTAATGGAATGCCTTCGGCATAATTCACCACCCTTTCTAAGAGTTCTTTAGAATGTGGTACTAGGGAACTTCTCTTAAAAGCATTCAAGCAAAAGAGTTGATGAGCTTCGTCATATTCTAGTCCCTCGACTTTGTACACTGCACTAACTCGATTTCCAAACGACTGTCTATCCCGACTGGTAACGATAATCCTACTTCCAAAGCCCACCAAATACTTATGACTTCCAACAAAATACTCTAACTGCTCTTGATCATTCACATCATCAAGCACAATGAGAACCCTTTTACGACTGAGCCTAACTTTATCGTAAGTTGACCAGCTTACTGCATTTGTTTCCTCTAACAAATCTGAGTAAAACTTATTTCGACACTCATCTCGGCATTTCTCCCATTTTTCTCGGACATTTTCAAGAAAGAAATGAGCTTCAAAGTGATGAATCAATTTGTCGAATATAGCATGAGCAAGGGTTGTTTTGCCAATACCCGCCAATCCCCATATGCCTATGATGCGGACATCATCTGAGCCAATGTCTAACAAGGATTCAATTTGCTGAATAGGCTGATGAACTCCAACCAAGCCCTCAAAGGCAATATGCGGCGCCATGTTATTCAATTTCTTGATGATATCTCCAACAATTTTTTCAACTAATTCTGACTCGGACCTACCATATACGGAAATAGTCATTTAGCATAAACAAACCAAAAATATAATGTCAGCAAATAAACAAACATGCAGATTTACTATTTAGACTACGTATTCAGAATTATTTTTGTCCAACATTTGCTTCCCTTTGAATGTCAAAAATTCAGAAAAGACAAAAGATGAACGATAAAAATAAGGATATTGATGGCAAAGCCATGAATTTTTCAGTGAGGACATATTATAAAACATAAAAGACAAATCGGGTAAAGTTAAAAATCTTTTATTAAGTAGGGGCACATATATATCTTTAGTAAGGGTATGAGTATAGATTTTCGAAATAATTAAACTCACCGCACTGAGTAGTATGTGGCTTCCTCATATATTGTTGCGGGCAAACAATTAAACTCAAAAAAAAAAAAAAAAAAAAAAAGAATGTCAACAAGAGTAAATTCAGCATCTAATTTAGCATGTCATATTTTTTCCTGAGAAACATACGTATGGGTTGATCAATTGTTCATGAGTAGTCAAAGATATGGAAATAACTCTGAACGTTAAAAAACAGAAAAGTTAGTTAAAAATCAATTTTAAATTCTTTAAATGATTTGACATATCGTAGTCGATAAGATACAAATTAGGACATTAAATTAAAAAAATTAAGCAGGAGATCTGAGTGTGGAGAAATAAATGAGTTACCTAGAGTCTTGTGTGCTCCAGCCAGATAGATTGGCAGCTTTTGTCAAAGCATCCTTCCATTTGGCCAATTTGTCAGCGTCGTAGCGTTTGCAAGATCATCAAGTGCTTTTTTGTAACTGCCACGTTGTTTCCGCACGCACGACGGATCTACACGGTAGAAAACGGGGACGACTCTCCCCATTTTGTGGTCGCATTCGAGAATATGCAAGAGTTCGTCTAAGCACCATGATGAAGAAGCATAATTTTGGGAGAAAATGACGATCCAAAGCTTCGACTCCTCTATTGCTTTCAGAAGCCCACATGAAATTTGCTCTCCTCTTATAAGCTGGTTGTCTATGTAGGTGACGACTTTTCTTCGCTCTAAAGCTGTGTAAAGATGGCTTGTAAAATTATCACGAGTGTCCTCGCCTCTGAAACTGAGAAAAACGTCATGCTTCTCTGTGGCCATCGAAGAAGAAGAAGAAGAAGCCGCAGCCACCGCCATACCTGTACCTCAAACGCTACGGATAAAAAAGACAGAACATTGCTTTGTTATCTGAGTATGTTCTTGTTAAGTTCGTTAAAAAAAAAAAAAGAAAAGAAAAAAACCCAACAACAACAACAACAAATTACTGAGATAATAGAAGATCAAGGCTCCGACCAAGAGCATAAGAAACTGCTTGTGTTCACAGCAAAGGGACCCTGTTTTTGCTTTCGTGAGAGGGGAAGAGATTACTAATAACACGAGTAGAGTGTGATGAAGTAACAAGATAGGCAGAATTTCTTAGTAGATATAAATAAATAAATAAAAGAAGAAGAAGAAGAAAGTAAGGCAGAAAGTCAAAAGAAAAAAAAAAAAGATTGGCTGAAAGTCAAGAACATTATAGTAGAACTTTCGGCGAAGCATCATCAAAATAGCATATTTACCAAAGCTCAAAAAAAAATAATAATAATATTATATTTACAAAACTATAAAAGTAATCGTTTGAGGACTATCTCCAAATATTTTTTTTTTAATTTTTTTAATTTAAAAATATTTTTTACTATTCATATTATTAAATATATATGATAAATTTAAATTTAAAAAGTCTATAACTTTCTTATTTTAAAATTGAAATTAAATGATTTCTATATTAAAATACTTATAATGACGAGAGGAATAAATTAAAATACATTTTGTATTTTTCTTAATACATTTTAAATTTTGAGACTAATTTCTACATCACCGCACATATTTGCAACACAACCTAAAAAATGCCTATTCAAGCCAATCTCCAAAACTCCGTTTCTAAATATCTCCAAAACGGATCCTTAAAATAACATATTTACGAGTAACATATCTTTTTTATTAAAATAAAGAAATTATTAACCAAATAAATATATTAATTTCTTAATAAATAATTTATGTACTGATAAACATGTTAATCATTTTAACAATTTGGTAAAATATCTTATTTTAGCTTTCCTGAACATGTTATTTCCTACATATGCCCTTCAAATAATTACAAGACGACAAGGAGGGAAGCAAGATACGTGAAAGAAAGGGGCAAAAAGGAGCACTGGGCCATTCCAAGTTACAAGCCATTGTTAGGTGAGCTAATTTGGGGCTATGCCACAAAGTTTGATGGGGATGTATGTAGAATATATATATATATATATATATATTATGGTAGATCACTAAAAATATTCTACGTCCTTGTTACTTATGCTTTGATATAATTTTGTTGAAGCAAATATTTTTGTAGCTGATTTTGAAAAAATATTCTAGTAGATTTTCGAAAATATTCTACAAGAAAATTTCGGTGTTTTTTAGCAACACAGTTGGTGTTTTTGATAGAAGAATTAATTTAGGTAAAACATATCACGTTCACTTTTGACCAATCCTTTAGAATGTGAAATATATATATATATATATATATATATATATATCCTAGTGCTTTGGGCCAAACATCATCACTCAAGGCATATTGACGACCAAAAGCCAAGCATGTGAAATATATATATATATATATATATATATATATATATATCCTAGTGCTTTGGGCCAAACATCATCACTCAAGGCATATTGACGACCAAAAGCCAAGCAGAGACACGTGAAAGAAGAGGAAAAAAAGTATCAATTATTTTTTTAACTTAAAGTTCGTTTGATGAATAAGTTGAGTTTGAGATAAGATGAAATTTTTAAGTTTGCGTTGAGTTGACTTTTTAAACAGTAGTTATAAATTTTGTTGACTTTTCAGAAAAAAATAAAAATAAAAACTAAGATGAAAATTTGAGTTGAATTTAAGTTAAGTTGATTTACCAAATATACGCTTAATATTTTTCACAGTTTTTGTCACTAGCACTGTAAATGCTGGTTTGATTGTACGAATTTAACTAAACTAGTCACCTTCCTGTTGTGTAAAACCATGAAATTTTGCAGGAAAAAAAAAAAATCACACTATGCAAGATGTTTAGTTTTTAAGGAATATAGGTACATTAATGAGGAAAATGTTCTACAACACTCTATGCAATTATTTTTGTAAATTTAAAGTTTTCGTACAACGATTATCTTATTGTTTCCATTAATTCTTAAAAAAATAATAATTATAAAGTATATCTGAAGCTACACGCAGTTGATTTATTTGTTCTGTTGTGGGCATTTTCGCTATTAAAAAAATTATATAAATGTACCAGAAGGGCAATTGATGATGGAGCCCTTTGATTTGTAATTTTCTCAATATTTTCACTTATTGTAGCATTGATATTTTTCTCCCTAGTTTTAAGAAAATTACTTATGCCCCTATTTAACAAGGAAAAATTATAACCATACCCCATTCAATAACCAAAATATGTTGTTGTGTCCCTATTTTATATTTAAAAAAATATAAATAAATATGCCCCCATTTAATAATTGTAATGCATAATTTTATCTACATTCAATAACATAGCATTTTAATTTTTTCCATGATGCTCCTACTGGAAAATTTTTTGACTCTGCAAACAAAAATAAAAACAGTAGTAAATAATATTTTTACGGAAAAAAAAAAAAACTGAAGTAAATTACAATGTTATAAAATATTCAAAATAAATAAAGTATTTATATAAAAGTACTTCTAATAAATATTTTTTTTGCAATTAAATAAATATATTGTTTACGTTTATACTTACTATTTACTTCAAATATCTTTATAATATGTTACTTATTTTAATTATTTACTGTCATTTTTTCCAGAAAAAAAAAAAAAAAAAAAAAGGGTTAAACTATTGGGCTTGAACATATTTGGGTCATTCCATCAAAAACAGAAGCCCATTCCCATTGGATTAAGCAGCCTACTTTATCCTGAAAGAAATAAACCAATAAAAAAACAACAAAAAATTTATATTCAGTTGTGTTGTGACTGAAGAATAATGACACGGAAAACAGGGGAAGATGGTGGTTTTGGGTTCGTTTTGCCAACTTAACAGCTCTCCAATTCCAACACCTTCTTCTTCTTCTTCTTCTTGTTCAAATTTAAGGTCCACACAAAAGGGAATTCTCACTAGAAGAAGGACCATACTACTGGGACAGAGTCTTGCACTTACTTCTTTACTTCAATTCTGTAACCCAATTCACTCACCTCCTTCGTTTCACCTCGCAATTGCCCAACTACAACAACAACAACTAGATGAGCTTCAGCAAGAAGAAGACCGAATTGTACAGCTCTTTCAGGTTTTTCTCTCTCTGTTTTTTCTTTTTGTGTTTGTACGTCTACTAATTTGGTTCACCCATTTTGGTTATAATGTGATAATGTGTGTAGGTATAATAGCCACAAATATATATATATATATATATATATAGATATATATTTTTTTTGTCTATCAAGTGTGGACGAGATTTTGTTTTAATGATTTTTTTTTTCTTTCGTAAATGTTTTAATAAATATAGACAGGTAATATGAGCATAAATTCTTAGAAGAATTCTGCTGTAGGTTTGAAATCCCTTAAAGTATGGCAATTTTGAATTATCAGATCATGTAGAATTAGCTGAAATTCAAAAAGTTTGAGATTTAACACTACTTGATGAAAATCTTACATAATCTGTGTGGTAGTAGTAGGGTGTTTTTCATACCCTTTGATAGAATTTTCCAAATCGGAAATACTTTTGGAGCTTTCTATTACCATATCATTACTGGTATGTAAAGCCGGCCGAGGCTGATAAATATGTTAGAGTAAAACAAAAGGGCGTCGTATTCGTTCAGTATTTTTTCAGACCTGCCAAAGACTGTATCTATGTTCGATTTAGTTCTCGGAAACAAGATTTTTATTTTTTTTTCTGTGTTAATTGTAGGAAACATCTCCATCGGTTGTTTTTATCAAAGACCTTGAAATAGACAAGAGCCCCAAGACCTCTTCTGAAGAAGTCATGCTTAGAGAGGATAACACTACAAAAATTGAAGGGACTGGTTCGGGCTTCATTTGGGACAAATTTGGTCACATTGTATGCCCTTCTAATTCGGTCATATCGCATTACATTTTTCTTCTTTTGTGAGCATTCTAATTAGTCCATTGTGAACAACAAGTGAACTAGAAGGGGGAAAACGAGAAGAAAGAAAGAAGAGACTTTTAAGTTTAAAGTTATTATTAAACATCTTTACATCGTTACCATTCAATCTTGTATGTTATTAGATGCGTCTTTTCACTATTGAAACTAGTAATGCCTTTGTGTACAACAGGTCACAAATTATCATGTGGTGTCTAAATTGGTAACCGACACGAGTGGATTACAGCGTTGTAAGGTTTTTTCCTTAAATCAACTTGTTATTTTCTTGTCCTTGTGATTTACTTCTTGTTTTGACCAGCTAAAATGGGAAGAAAATATATGCAGTTTTCAACTTAGAATTGGAATCTGGTTGAGTGGCAACTGAGTTCTTCTTGGCAGGTGTATCTGGTAGATGCAAAGGGAAATGGATTTTACAGGGAAGGCAAGATTGTTGGCTATGATCCAGCATATGATCTTGCTGTTCTAAAGGTTCGGTCTAGCCTACCATTTTCTCTCTTGTCCTGATATATATTTATGTACATATTATATTTATGCGAATTACAATTAAACCAAGTTTTGTGGAAAAACATTGAACTTTTGAATTTGACGTTGAAAGTTAATATTCATATAGAAGTGCTCATTCTAATATCATTTTCAGGTAGATGTCGAAGGATATGAATTAAAGCCTGTTGTTCTTGGCACTTCTAGCGATTTACATGTGGGTCAGAGCTGCTTTGCGATTGGAAATCCTTATGGATACGAGAATACACTTACAACAGGGGTATTTTTCTTTGTGAATTTTTTTTTTCCAGACTATAATTCAACCAGCATTTTATTCAATTTTTAGCTCCCATGAATATTACAGGTGGTCAGTGGATTGGGGAGGGAGATCCCATCACCAAATGGAAGTGCTATTCGAGGAGCCATTCAAACAGATGCAGCCATTAATGCTGGTAAGAACTGATTATTTTCCGACATTTTATCCTTCAAGCGGGATTCATCATAATTGTCATTCCTTTTCCTCTGTCAGGGTAATGAATTATTTATATTCAACTCACCAACCTATATCACCTTTTTTGTTACGTTTTAATTGTTGTCCAATTCTAGCTACTCTGCCATCACTTGGTATGAGCTTGGTGCTACTATAGCAAGCTTTAGCTAGCCTGCAAATTATGCTTAGCTAGTTGTAGTTGTTCACTACTTCGCTTCACTAAAATGAGTCAAAAAAAAAAAAAAATTCCGATATTTCTCTAGCTCTAAGTTGCTGCAGATAGATCAAAGTGCCACATGAGTGAACTTCCATCTGTTATGGCCAAGAATGTTAACGTGACTTGAGACTAAGGGTTTTTCCCATTTGCTCAATTGACATATTTGAATCTTTTAAAAACTCTTTCTAAACCAAGAACAAGTTTCTCACTTGACACAGATTATTCTTGTTGAATTCTGATTTTTGATCTACATCTTTTTACGTCCATTATCATCCTGTGACTGAACTTGTTGGTTTCATATTTTTCTAGATATTTTCTAGCCTTTAATGAATGGGATTGTACAGGGAATTCTGGGGGTCCGTTGATTGATTCATATGGTCATGTTATTGGAGTAAATACCGCAACTTTCACACGTAAAGGTATGTGTCATGCTTGGTTGTATTTCTTAAGTGTACTTTTGGACCAAGCTTTGAGAAACCAAACAAGTCTGCTGTTCAAGCGTTTTCCATTGTGAACTTGGTTACTCATTAGGATAGTGCTTATCTTCTGCTTTACACAACAGTAGAAGATGCTACTTTCACCAAATGAGAAAAATATCAACAAAAAAAAAAAAAAAGGTTTTCAAAATTATATTTTGAATAAGGGTAGGCTTCAAGAACTCTCTTGAAAACATTGGAAACAAACTGATTTCCCTCAAGAGTTTAGTATTCCTTTGTTTTGCAGGCACAGGAGTATCATCTGGTGTCAACTTTGCAATACCAATCGACACTGTTGTGAGGACTGTACCTTACCTTATTGTTTATGGAACCCCTTACAGTAACAGGTTTTGATCGTTTTATGTATCGTATCAACAAAATGCAACCTCTCAAGTCGGTTCCGATGGTGCAAAATGCTTTCATAGTTCATTCTGCTATCTTTGTTGAAGAGCAAGATGTTAAATGTTTCTCAGCGACTCTAATTCAATGTCCAATTGCACGCATTTGGAATCAAGATAATTTTCATCTTCTCGTCGTAGAGCATAACATATAAGTGTACAAAGGACCGTATGCACAATATTGATCGATGCAATAGATGTATAACACAATGTCGTGTTGTACAATGTACAAGCAACATTATGCACAACCTAGAGCATAAAAGTTCATCTTTAGGGGGAAAAAGAGTCTCAAATTAAATCAATAAGAATATTATCTTTTAGCATATAATATGCATACATTTATCTCAATCCAAACACGCATTGTCGATCACAATTTCAGTCAAACTTCTTGATCTAGGACTGGGAAAGAAGACAGACACAGAATGAGGAGGATTGGAAAGGAGAGAGAATTGGAGAAAGACAAGGGTCGGAAAAGGGAAATTCGATAATCTATGCGTTTGATTCATCAATCTAAGTCCGAAAATGTTCTCACATCATTTTTCACATATCCATCATAACGCACTGTGTAGTTCCTAAATCTCTATAAAACATTGATGCAAATCAACCATGACAAGGATGCTTTTAATGTACAGAACAAATGAAGTTCAACGAGTATTCGATCAATCAGTCCTCAATATCATCACAGTAGAAACTAAACCGATCGCTGGAAAAAATCACTCTGCTGCCTCCACGAGATTGAGGTCAACCATAATAAACTCCAACGTCTCAAAAATCTCTATCATCTAAGCATTTTTCATCATCATAGTTCGAATTGCTTTTTTACCAGATCTGGAAAAATGGGTACAAATCATCTCTAGTATTTTCCTATTACGTACCTTGCTAGAGCAGGCTATTGGCTCAAATTCCACCATGAGATACCGTGCTTCCGCAAACAGAAATTAAAGGTATTGAAGGGACGCAGAAAGAACAGCTCCAGCCACCAGTTCAGCAGCCATGATGCTCATATTCTCTTCAGTTGAGCCAAAGATACACAGAAGGCTATTGTCAAGGTGAGAAAGAGAGCAAAAGAGATTCAAAAGGACTGCAATGTATGTGAGAACTATTTTTGGTAACCCACACAATAAATGGAGGAAAAATTTAAAAATTAAAAGCTAACAATTCAGCTACCAACTGTTTCTTGGGAATTTACTCTCTTGAACTGATCTTTGACACCATTGATGCTAAATAACATCACCTATAGAAGGTGGACCTTATTTGTAAATCTTATATCGTGAGATTTACTTTTATTAGTGAGTGGTGCTTAACATGCCATCAATGTCTCTTAACGTTGTTCCTTCCTTCCATACTAGTCATTAAACAATGCTTGTGTTGAGCATCATGTAAGATTATAAATACGATCTAAAGATGATTTAACAATCCTAAATAGCATATAGATCAAATGCGGAAATGAAAAATGAAACGGATTGAAAACGTACCTCCTGCCATTGATAACGTCTTGCAATCCGGTGATGGTGTTTTTAGTGAGTTTTGGTGTTTTGTGGGTTAAGGAACTTCTAAACCTTAGACAATCTCAGTTAGATGGTGTATGAGAAACTGAAAAGAGATTGTAGGCTTAGGGGACCTCACCAAGGATGCGCTACCTTTATACATGCTCTGCCCATCACAAAGATGTTGGAACGTGCATAGATCATAGGGAGTTATTTTCTAAACGTTTTTTAACGTTATGAGACATTATCTCATTTTAGTGGAATGAAATTGGACCATTTTCTTACTTTATTCAAAAACGATTATTACCAAACTTTAAGGGAAAAAATCCAACATTCTCCCACTTGGTCTATATATTCCATCATTCACCATAATTAGAAACAAAATACATGAATCATGGCGATAGATTCTCTAAGAAAAATGAGTATCATCTTCTATGTATCACAATGCATTATGTCTCTTAAACACTAGCCCATATAACTTAAGGAATAAACGTTTACTACAAAATGTGGATTTCACGACGGAACTTCCACGACGGTTTTTTAAAAAATGGTCGTGGAGGGTCTTTTTTCAAAAAAAAATTTTAAAATTTTTGGACTCTACCACGACGGTTTTCCCCAAAAACCGTCGTGGTAGATACTAAGGCGGGAATTTTGAAATTTTTTAAATTAAATTCAATTTTTTGGACCGTGTATTAAAACCCAAAAAAATATCTTCTTTCCCACCCCATTACATTCCGAGCATTTTTCACTTTTTCACTCTCTAACTCCATACCCAAAGCCACCCAATTTCTTCCCTCTATTTCTCTCCGATGGCCTCCTCCACCACTCACGCGGCCTCCTCCATTCTCTGACGGGTCCACCAAGGAACTCACGCGGCTTTCCCTCTCTCTCTCGCCGCACTCCGCCCATACTGACGCTCGACAAGCCGGTAAGTTGTAATGTATATTGCTTGGATAATGCACGGATTTGGGAATTTTTCGTCCAAATGTTGATTTTGTTGATTGTGGTTGTTGATAAAATGTTCCATCCAAAATGTTGATTTTGTTGATTGTTGAGTTGGGAATATTCCGTCCGAAATGGCCAAAATCCGTCCCCTACATTTTCGGTGATTGTTCATTGTGGTTGTGTTTTAGATTGAATTAAATTGGTTGGGTAAGGCACGGATTTGGGAAATTTTTGAAAAAAAGTGTTGATTTTGTGATTTAAATGTGTTCCGGAAAAAAGTGTTGATTTAGTGGGAATTCGTAAATTTTTTTTTTTTTTATTGTTACCTACCACGACGGTTACTCGACCGTCGTGGTAGCTCCATTCGTAAAATTTTTTTTTTCATTGTTACCTACCACGACGGTTTTCGAACCGTCGTGGAATCCAAATATATACCACGACTGTGGATTCCACGACAGTTAGAAAACCGTCGTTTAAGTATTATCACGACGGTTTTTAACCGTCGTCGAATCTCTATTTTGTAGTAGTGAACCCTATGTTTATCCTAGGTCCAAACATTAATGACATTTCTCAAAATAAATAAATGAATACGTACACAAATGAAAATCAAATATGAGAAAACATCACGACATAAATAGAGTTTTGTTACAAATAACATTCGTCCATACAACAAAATCAAACAAAGGAAACAAGTCTCATTCTTTCTGCATGATCCTTAAATTTCAACAGTGGCATGCCTTTTGTCAAAGGACCAGCAATCATCAATTCAGTGCTAATGTGTTCAATAACCACTGTTTTATCTTTAACATGTTCATTTATGGCTAAATACTTGAGATCGATGTGCTTGTTTCAACTGCCAATTTTGTTGTTTTTACCCATGAAAACTGCATCTGAATTGTCACAATACATCCTCAATGGCCTGGAAATCGAATAAATAATCTCATGTTGTAATAAATAATAAAGGTATATTCTTTCTTTTTTCAGGTGGCCGTCAAGTTTATTTATTTGTATCTTTCATATCTAATGTGAGTATAATGTATGTGATAAATTATGTGATTTGGGTCAAAATAACAAATAAATAAAATTCATTGACTATGTATAGTTTTAAATTATCAAATCACATGAGGATGAAATAATACGAATTTAAATAAAGTTTTGACAATATAATATAAATTTAAAATTGTACAATATGTTTAGTAATTTTTGTGATCAATCATTCGAGAGTTCATACAATAGAATCTCTTATTTTGTTGTATCAGTAAGACATTTTAAGGTTAAGAGGGATAATGCGACAATGAGTGACTTCCTAGCCCAATTTTTCCTCACTGTGGGGAAACTTTTTTTTTTTTTTTAATTAACGTGTGAGATATGTAATATGATATGCAATGATGTAGATATGATTAATTGATAATGATAATTTTCATTTTAATATTTACAAAACTAATTGCGTGTAGAAGAAAAAAGTTGAATATATAAGATAAACATAAAATTCAAGGGAAGTAATCTTTAGTTTAAACATAATTACATCTTTTAACTGTTGAAAGTTGCATCACAAAATTGATTTTTTTTTCTTGCATTGTTTTCTTTGTTTACGATGTTTGCTAGAGGGAAAGGTGATATTCGATTGCAAGTTGATAGGAGGAACGGGCATTCCTAAGAATTTCATCAACAAATGACACATCGATATTGGGTTCGCTCGATAAGGGATAACTGGAAAACAAATTCCTGTCTTAACAATTTGAATTATGCTTCCAATCCAAATTCTAAAAATGAACCGGAACCTATGAAACGATAAACTCTCTATGTTCACAACTCTTCTTAAAAATTATGCTTAGTAGATTTTGTGTTGTTAGCTAAAAATTAAATTAAAAAGTTATTGGTGTAATTGATAAAAATAGATTAAAAATTTTTGAATGGATGAATAGTAATTATTTTAGATTTACTGTTGGTATTTATATTTGAATAAAATATATGAGATAACTAAATATACATTAGCGAATAATGTTTCCAAACAAACCATAAGATGCTGTTCATTTTGTCAGCCCCTGACTTTTTACTTTGATTTCTTAATCCAAATAATAGTTTTTAATAACCAGGCAAATAAAAAATACATGCCCTACCATGCCCTCTACTAAAGTTGACCTTTGGATCTCATTTTAATAAGATTATGTATTTTAACGGTTTGGATGCTTATGTGAATGGGGTGGATTTGTAGATATTGTGGACTTATGGTCTATTATAATAATGAAAAAAATAATTATCATTGTTATCATTATTGTTATTGTCATTAAACAATGTTCATCATCTCGCATGCGACAAGGTACCAAGTTTGTGATCTCATTTTAGTATATAAATAATCAAGGTAACATACCACAACGGTTTTTCCCAAAAACCGTCGTGGTAGAGTCCAAAAATTTAATTTAATTTTTTTTTTTTGAAAAAAGACCCTTCCATGATCGTTTTTTAAAAAATCATCGTGGAAAATGTGACAAAAACACGAAGCGGAACAGAGTTTCTGAAAACCGTCGTGGAAGCCGAAGCTTCCACGACGGTTATAAAAAACCGTCGTGGAAGCATGCAGCATGCTTCCACGATGGTTTTTAATAACCGTCGTGGAAGCTTGCAAAAAAAAAAAAACAAAAAAAAAATTTTGCAAAAAAAAAAAAAAAAAAAAATTTAGCTTCCACGACGGTTTTTAAAACCGTTGTGGAAGCTAAATTTTATTATTATTTTTTTTTTTTGCAAGCTTCCACGATAGTTATTAAAAACCATCGTGGAAGCATGCTCTTCTACGACAGTTTTCAGAAACTCTGTTTCGTTCTATGTTTTTGTCGCATTTTCCACGACGGTTTTTTAAAAAACGGTCGTGGAAGTTCTGTCGTGAAATCCACATTTTGTAGTAGTGAATCAAGATCTCGGAGTTGTGTTAGATTATTCAACACAAGGAATTGAGCCTTCAAAACTATTTTCTTGCATATTTATGCTAATAATATATATTTTTTTTTAAAAAAAAAACCAAAGAAAAAGACTTAACGGCTTTTATAAGAGAGAGACTTGTTTCCATCTCTGGAAAAAGTTAGGTGTTCTTCCGGAAAAATTCTTGTTACTAATCATACCGACAAGAATGCAATATATGATTAACAGATACAAATCCCACGAAAGAAACATTTAACAAAACTAAATTTTGTTAGATTAGAGAAGCAAGAGAGTGAAAATAAAAGAGATTTGTAATACTAGGAATGTTATATATAAAATCGTGCGTAACTTTATTTAGCAACCAAAAAGAAAGTAACATAGCAAACGTTTAATCTGTAATACAGGAGAAAAAATAAAAATTAAAAATAAAAAAAATAAAAAAAAAACTAGAATGAAAGGATGAAAATCTGTGCAACAAAAAGCATACTCCTTTAGACACCTTAGATAATCATGATCTATATCAAGCAATGTACGTAAACATATTTGGATCGTCTTCGTCTCTCTCCAAATAGTCTAGAGTGATGAGAACTTCAATCCTTTTCTTAATTACTTGAATATCAGGCTTGAACTTGGGACTTAAGAACTCCACACACTCGATAATTAGCTGCTGAAAACTCACAACTTTTCGGCTCTTCATGATTCGCACTATTGCAGCATCAACGGCGTAACGCCGGTCCCTGTCAACATCTTCCAGTACCTTCTTCTTTTCCTCGGCCACGGCCACCTGCATTGGGGGAGTGATCCTAATCTTCCTCATCTTGTCCGTGAACTTCGAGTTGAACTCGAAAGAATCATTTGGCGAGACGGTTGCGGTGTTAGGCGTCTTCTTAAGGATCTTATGCTTCGAGCAGGATAAAGAGTACAGTCGCGAGACCAACTCATCGTCATTTATGTTCAGTCTACTCATTATCTCCGAATAGCTTAGTTTGTCTGCGGAGTTGAATAAGAGTAGCACAGCGGCCTGACATGTTGTCACATTTAATTCAATGGTTTTGGCCTCAAACATGCCCTGAATATTGCAAGTGCTTTGAGAGTGCACCCATGTGAGTCTTCTGTTCTGTGTTTTTTTTTTTTCGTTATAGAACCCCGTGAAGGTGTCGATGCACTTCAACATCTCATCAGGGAGGTTTAGCTCAACAGAATTGAAGTTTGGCCAAGAGATAGTAGTGAGAACAGTGACATTTAAATCAATCCCATGTGTGGTTACATCCGAGTGATCTTGAAGGTATTTCTTGAAGTTCTCGTGAGTCTCTTTCGATAGTTCGATATCAATGATCATCTTCTCCATTTTCCTAGTGAACTCGACACCATGATGTTGTTTTAGCTTTGTCAAGATGTATTTTTCATATTCTTGATTAGCACTCTTGCCAAAAAGAAGGCGATGAGAAAGCTTTGTCTTGTAGAACTCCACGAAAAGATCTTTGTCACTTACATACTCGAGCAATTTCGCTACTGCCTCAAGATTCTCTTCTACGGCCTCATCACTCAACTTCTCACTAGCCCCGCCCTCTCGGAGCATCTCATCACAAAATATTGAAAGCAGTTCGGCAAATGAAGTGCCAGCAACATCTTTGTTGCAGAACACCTCAAAAGCTTCCTTTATGGCCCTTTCGAAAAAATCATGATTCTCAAAGCAACCGTTGACATACGCCATGTACTTGTTATGAAGCTCAATAATCTCCGTGACTATACTTGTCAATACATTTTCAACTTGTTCGACCAACGCCGTGCCTTCACTAGTAATAAGCTGTTTGAAAATATTCGCACCGAGATCAAGACCTTCGGGAATTTCAAGGTAGATTCTAAACACTCTCGAAAGATCCTCAACATTGTGATCATGAAGCAAAGCTAGAAATCCTGAATCTTCCTTCTCCAACAATTGTGTCTTGTAAACGGCCAACAACTCGAGTTGAACTCTTGCCACCACCTTTTGTTCGCTGGTCGAATGCATGTAATGAGAGACTCTCTCCCTCTCAATTTTTAAGCTCTTTTCGACCTTCCCGACATAATCAGGGCACGAATTCTCTAGAATCCAACTTGACGCTTTGCGAGAATAGTACTTACCAGTCCCTTCCAACATTGCTACCTCAAAATCTCGTTGATAGAACTCCAATTGCTCTCCGGTATCCATTTCAACAAACATGTCGACAACATTCTTCAAGAGAGCCCTATCAACTTGTTCTCCATCGCGTTCTCTCTCGATTAGATCGATCATAACATCTATTACCCGAGCATTCAGCTTTGCATAAACTATTTCCCTGAAACATATGATTCCAACCTCACGCAGCGTGGGGAGCTTTTCCCGCTCAGCATAGCAGCGATCGAGGTAATTGAAGAAGTGCGTAAGCCATCTTATCTTGACTTTGTAGTTTGCCCACCTATGCAGAAGCTCTTTCAACAAGAACTCGCCTTGCTTTTCCTCGAGCAAAGGCAAAACCGTCGTGGCGATATACGCTTTATATTCGTCGCCATACTTGTGGTAAAGCAGTCGGACATCGAAGATGTTCGGAGGTCGTTGATGGCAGATGTTGTAGACATTGGTGTAGGAAGTTGTGTATTCCTCTGTAGTAAAACCAGGCTCTCTCACTCCTTCCACTAGTCTATTCAGCTTTGAGATTGACTTGTGAATATTAGCCCATCCTTTTTCAAACTTGTTGAATTTGGCATCCATTCTGCAAAAAGGATCATCAAATTACAATATCTTTTAACATAAATTTTGTTTGAACAAACTAATATGAAGATTAAATACAAGCCAAAAAGAGAGGAAAAAAAAAAAAATAAGTACACGACTTTTATGTCTAATAAAATAATAGGGGTAGTTTTTTTTTTTTTTTTTTTTTTTTTTGTGTGTTAAAGACAAAATAATTAAATCAGTGAAATAGTATTATGAAATAGACAAAAAGGATGTGTATGTAGATATACCTCTTTAATATATTGCTTTGCTTTAAATTGAAACGTGAATGTATACTATAATTTAAATAAAACTGTATTTAACAGAATTAACAAAACTATATTCGAAGGAACTTTGAAACTATGCGCGATAAATTGAGAGAATTATCTATAAGGGATTTTAGTCATGAAAAACTAGCAGAGAAGCCTTTAAATAGTAAACCCAAATTTTCTAATCCTATCTGGATTTAAAAACTCTAGTTTCCTAATCCTATCTAGATTTGAAAACCCTAGGAATTCAAATTGAACTAAAATAATTCAAGTAAAGATAAATTTTTAAAATTACAATAATTCCCTGTAAGTATCCTATTTTTATGTGGCATTTTATTTTTTTAACAAACTTCTGGATCATTATTGTTGTTATTACTTTTTAAGGTAGTTATTAATTATTAGTAATTTTTTTCATTATTGTTTTTAGAAAAAGAAGGCTATCAAACCAAACGATATTAAAGTGTTAAAGTATTTTCTATAGACTATTATTATGTTATGACTACCTAGCTAATAAACACTTAAACACGAAGCATTCAACAAATTTTACCGGAAAAAAAAAAATCCTACATAAAAAATTTGCACTAGCTAAACGTTTTCAGTAACAAGATCCGCGGGTTTATGTCTTCCAAAGCAAAACGACATGCTCAAAAGTACGATGAAAAAATAAAGAAAAACAGAGAGCAATGTATGGATATAAATATATATATATATAATTATATGTTGAATAAATGGCTCCCAATCACATCATTGCGGGGGGGGGGGGGGGGGGGGGGGGGGGGTGGGGGTGGGGTTGGTGTTGCGGGGGAGTGGGGAGAAGAAAAGGAAGAAGAAAAGGGTCGAAAAGGGTCGTAATTGAAAAACTTACTTTTGTAGGACTTTGGTTGTAATGTCTCAGAGGGCAGCTAGTTGAGTGATTGAAAGAATTGTGATTAATAATCTACAATTTATATATATTAGGATTTGACATGAATTAGAACTGTAATCTTATAAGGGAAACAAAAGCAAAACAAGTCCTATGAAAAGTGGGAAACCTAGGAGTGGATCAAGTGAGAATAACGAATATGAGGGATTTTTAAGAATTTTAGGTTGGATTGAAATTAAAAAAGAGTAGAAATGCTTCTCATTTACTTCCTTAGAAACTCATGATCACAAGTAAACGTGGTTTTAATATTATTGTCATTATTACTTTTTAGTTAGTTTGTTTTTAATCACGATTCATACACTAAATTGTTTATCAAATTATAATTAACAAAGTTGTGGAATCTTTTCTTTTCTTTTTTTTTTTTTTTTTAATTTGAACTTTTAGGTGGAGGATTCGAACTCCGCACCTTTAGATGAAATCAAGTGTGGTATTACCGTTAGACCATGTCTGTAATGGGATCAATTACATATATTATGAATTCAAAAGGTTCATGGTTTTTTTTTTTTTTTTTTCCTTTTTGAAACTTGATTCAAACATATCCGACTTCAAATATGACATCGTACAAGTAAATACTCGAATAGTATCAGAGCAAAAAAAAAAAAATTCGAATAGTAATTTAATGCAGCTATCGATTAAAAAAATTAAAAAATATAAAAAATAAAAATAAAATAAATAAAATAAAAACTCTAGTATCACAACTTCTTAGAGTACTTGATTAATAAAATAAAAAGCTGAAAACATAGAGCTAATTAAGTACGTAAACTCTTACAAACATCTCTCATGACCTTGGATTTTAGAGAAAATCCCTCATGTCTGGTTTCCTTAAAAGAAACCTTTTGTGCTTAATGCTTCTAAATTGAATTGGTGCATAGATAAAGCTATCAATGTCAATATGATGAAAATTTGCTATGTTTACATTTTCCCAACAAATATCAATTTCCTAGACTTTGTTCGAGAGTATTGTGGGAAGTGAAAAAAAGAAAGATACCAGGTAGAAAAACCCATCTTGCATTATAACTTAGATGAGTATAGACGCAAGAATTTTCCTTTTTCCTGATTCCCAAACAGACAAAACCAGCAACAAACATCTGCAAGAAAATGGTGACAGCAATTAAGAAAATAATGGCAAATAGAGAAGATAAGCAATATATGAGAAGAAATTGCTTGAGATAGCTAAGGCAGCAGAGTCATGAACCGACTTCCGCTGGCGCTTCACACTGTCGTAGGGTCAGGGGACCCTGTTTTTCTATCAACTTTGGACAACTAAATCCTGGGGAGGATATCTTAAAGCTGATATTTCAACTTTCCTGGAGAAAAGTTAAAACCCAGCATTATTCTTCTGCTCCTTTGGCACAAGAAGTTCGTGTTTGAGAGTCAAAAGGAAAGAATGGACCTTGATTTTTGTTGGAGAGATCAACGTACCCCGGGGTTAGGATGGTCCATGACCTATTAATTTCAAGCAGTTTAGTCTAAAATCAATTTTCCAAGTAATCATGGTCGTATTAGTTCGTTCATGTCTTCGCAAAACCGGCCCTTCTACGTTGTAACCACGAATTTAGTTGCATTGCAAATTCCCCCCCGGCTTAATCTATAGCAATCAAAAGTTAGTTATATGCGAATACAAATGAATCTTCCTGTTTAAGACTAAAAATCAACAGCCTCCACAATTTAGTGAAAAAATAATAACAACAATAAACTGAATTTTGAGGTTATAAACTTATACCCCAACGCAGAAAATGGGTCACAAGTTTGGTATTCCATTTATCTGATCCTTTTATATGGTCGCAATTATAACAGGTCATGTTACATGTCAACGAAAACATGTAGTTAAAAAAAAAAAAAAAAAAACACTGCGTTCCCAACTTCACATTAAACATAAAGACAGGATCAATTGATTTGGATTGGAATATACAAATACAATACATATATATTTTAATCAGCTATACAAATACAAAGTTAATAGCTTTTTTCTTTTTCTCTTGGTATAATCCAAACACAAATTATCCCACAAGAACTCTTTAAACATATGTTATACTCCAATTATGATACGGGTTTCTCAGTTTGCCACCAAATTTAAGGATGAATACATTTCTCCTGTTGATGATTATATCATACCTTAAAAAGAAAAGAAAAAACAAAACAACACAACACAACACAAAACTCTTTAAAGAGTAACATAGATAAAAGGCAAAAAGTTACAATAAAGCAATAAGAAGGCATATTGAGCTTACTTTCCAATGTTCACCTACGAATAATTAAAAAAAGAATTAAGATATATAGTTGATGAGGAAGGGTTGATTGTCTTGGACATCCATCTACCTGATTTCGCAACTTCATGATCTCCAATTAAAGTTTTTTAATATCCTTTGCCTGAAGTTGCTCTTGAGCCACGATTGAAGGAGATAAAGTGGCTCTAGACACAGTGGATGTGTCTAGAGCGTGCTGCTCAAACATCGAACCCAGATTTCATCCCAAGAACACCCTCGAATATTGCTGCAATATTCCACAAGTCTAGAAAATCTTAAATGACATTGCAAGAACAATACAATTACAAAGATGTAATAAAATTAAAAAAAAACAAAACAAAACAAAAAATCATTGTAAAATACATCAACCACATAACAAAGTAGGCCCAATCATTGAATGTAAATAAGGTAAAAAATTAATAAATTTAGTAGCCGTGATGATGCTTAAGTAGGTCTTAAGTTCAAAGTTAGTGCACAATCAAAACAACAACAGTCTGAACTCTAATATGTTCATGTACTTACCTCTAATATGGGAGATAAACAGAAAGCAACCATTTGAAATTGAATTTGGTTCCTCCTCGTCCTTCTCTTTAGTAGAGTTCACACTAATTCCACTTTCGCTTGGCTCCCCATTATTGTCTTCCTCCTTAGTTGAGTCGACTATTGGTCCAGCTTTGTTTCTTACAGCTTCATCATCTTCAAGATTAGAGTAGTCCCCATACTTCAGGATCATTAGCCAAACCAGATTCATCAATGATTCCACTTTTGCTAATTGGTATGATTTCCTTTTCTTTTCCCGTTGTAGAACGTTCTAAGTCCTTTGTATCAGAGTGATCTACTTTTCATCTACACTTACCAGGAGTAGAGAAACCAAGTATTTGCTCTGCATCTTGGCAATATAGCAGTCGCAGCCCACAGCTCTTCACTTTACAGGAGTCAACATATGTTATTGAGTCCAAAGATTCATAAACGGGATTCCAGTTTTCATATACAAGATACAAGTGAAATGACACCACAGTGATGATATCCTCTATGTTCTACAAGCACTAAAGCTTCTCGTCTCATACTACAGGAGAATTGAGGATTGTCGGTGCTGTACTAGCCTCCCACCGGCGGCATATTCCATCAACAATCAAAACAAAATTCGGATTTGAAACTTCTACTGTTCTTGGTCTTCAAATGGACTCCAAATTGAAACCGCAGGCCTTGAATAGAATAATTGGTACTAAATGAACTCAGCCACAAATCAAGTCGAACAGGGTCGCAATATATATATACACACACACTATATACAGCGTGCACACACACACTCATTTGAGATTCTAGACCAGAGTGGTAAAATGGGGATCAAAAAACTAAAATTCACAAATGGAAAGCCTAAAACTTGCTTCGACATTCAACCATGCTCAATCTAGTTATTCTCTGTTCACTAATCTACAAAAATAAAAATAAAAATAAAAATAAAAATAAAAATAACCACAACAACAACAATTTAAGGTAAGATATAACCAAGTTCATTGATGACATTCAAGAAACTTACGTTTGCATCCAAACCCAGTTGTCATTCCTTCAACAAAGAGAAATGCAACCCAAACAACAGGAAAAAAAAAAAAAAAAACATAATTGAATCATAGTACAGAAACCTCAGTATCTGAACAGAAATCAAACTGCGAGGAGGGACAACTGCTCTTCGATAGAGCAGTCGACGTGACACGACGAGCGAGAAGAGGAGGGGATGAGAATGAGGCCGAGGCAGCGCTGTTCCATAGGAGAAGGCGACGACCGGCGAGTGCTCCGATACTCGACAGCGTCTTGGAGAATGATGTTGCCTTGCTTGTCAAGGCAGTGGAAGTTTCCCAAGAAAAATCGGCCGTCTTTGATCCCAACCAGCATCCGCCGATGCACCAGCTTCCTCACCCTGTTCACCGCTTCCGATTTCGCGCCTTCGCTCGAAGATCTCTCGGCTTGGCCTTCCATCGAACACTTGGTCTGCGAACGAAGAAATGGAAAAAGATGACATCTTTCTGACATTGAAACGTAAGCGAAGAAGAATATGGTTTTTGTTGCTTGATTGGCAATTGAACTTACATTTGGAAGACGAATACTTTTTCCTTTGGATGATTCCAACCAAATTACAATGGATTCGAAGGCATAAGCTTCTGCGTATTAGGGTGCTCCCTGCCCTTTTTGGTTTTTGGTTTTTCTCTCTCCGTTTTTTTTTTTTTTTTTTTTCCTCCTCCTTTCTTTCTTTCTCCCTCTTTTTAAAAGCTATTGGTACCGGATAATATTTTATCATCTAGATTTTAAATTTTTTAACTCTATATTAAATTTTCTCTTTTCTTTATTTTTAAAAAATTTAAATTTTAAAAATTCTTAATTTTTTTATTTTAAATCGGAATGAGATTTTTTTATATTAAAATGTTCATAACAATAACACGAACAAGACAAGATTTATTTTACATATATTTTTCCAAACACATTTCAAATTTTTGCACTATTTTCTATATTATGAAACTTTTTCCAAAATTTTCCTTCTAAACACATTTTTTCAACTCAACTTCCAAAACATTATCTTTAGATGTTACCTCGAACGAACCATTGGTTTATTATATTTTTTTAAAGAGAAGTAAATTGTTTGGTCTACTTTTTTTTTTAACTTAATTTTATGTCTTCTTTTGGTTGTCTAATTTTATTATTATTATTATTTTCATCTAGAGTTATATATCGGTTTTAAAAATTATTTTAGAATATCAGTGATGTTAAACATCACATTAATAAAAAAAAATAGATCCCACTAGTAGGTCTCATGTCATAGGATTTATCATTTATGAATGAGTAATATTCAATATTACTGATGTTTCTCAATATTATACCAACGTTTTAGTTTTTAACGGAAATTTTTAATTTATTAAAAGTGAAATCAATGACCGGAGGATCAACGGTGATAATTTTGATAAGGCAATCAGCCTCACGACTCCCGTGAAAGACCATCCATGAATGATAAACTTGTGGGCTTTGATCGGTTTTTGAACCATGCATAAGTTGGTTTGTTGGTCACTTAGGCTTTGGTTTGGCGGTTTTTGCTAATGGGCAGCCAAGTGGTCACCACGTAGTATACAGTGGTAATCTAGTGGATTTTTCAATTTTTTCTACTTTTTTGTTTTTTTTGTTTTTGAAATTTTTGATTTTTTTTATACAGTAATTTGATGTTGTACAATATAGCATGTAGTGGTATTGGAAATTTTAATGTGATGGTGCTAAAAAAAAAAAAAAATCGAAGAGTATACAAATAAATCGTAGCATGGCAAACTAACTATAAAATTAGGATGTTCAAAGTTGAAAGTCCTACTTCTAGTCCTTGTTAGTAACCTACAAATAAGAAAGATTCAAAATCACAAGCACAACGTTTTAACTTCAAGCAGAAACACTGAGTAACCAAACAAGAATGATGAGGCACTTGTTCTTTCGACTGCTATTTTGGATTCAAGTTGTGACCATTGTGGTAATCGGGATATGTTGACAATTCATTTCAAAAAGAATTCATATATCACGTAGGGAGCTCTCATTCGCTTATAATTATCTAAGAATGTCATTATCTACCTCGATAACCCTTTTTCTTCAGAAAAAATTAAAAAATTTGAAAAACAATTCTAAGTTCCAAATAGACATAACAATTAATTTTAAAAACAAATTTGAAAAAATATAGCTATAAATTTGAAACCGAAAACTGAGCCAATGCAATTTTTGTTTTTTTCTCTCAGCTTCATTATTTACATAGTTTTGTAATTCAAACGTAAAAAATCCATAAATTTGCATAGACAAGTCCAAATGATATATATATATATAATTTTTTAATTACGTAGAATTTCGAGATAAACGAAATAAGCTCTATATTGATTTTTTTTTTTTCAAATGCATTTCAAGTTTTTACACTTTTTAACTCCAGCAATTCAAATGCTTCGATAAACAATCAATCAATTCAAATCCAAATTCTACAATCCAAATATTAACATCAAATGCATGCTAAATAATTGATCATCATTGTGATTGACCACATTTTTAAGGACATGACTATTTTCTTGATGGAGTGTTTGGAGCAACAACTACAATCCAAAAACTCAACTTATTATTATTATTATTATTTAAAAAGTCAATAAAAATTTAATTTATTTTTAAAAAGTCAAAAAACTTAAATCTAAAAAAGTCAACTCTAATCTATACACCAAACACGTGCTTAATTTAACAAAACTTGAAATATTCTTTAATACAATTTTGAAAATGCTATTTTTCCACGTATCCCTTGCGTTGTACAAGTTTTTCCAAATCATTTGTGATGATAAATAAATTTGTATGTGTTAAATTTTTGTTTGGCGTTATATATATATATATATATATATATATATTAAATAAATAAAAGACAACGGATAAAATATTAAGGCCACATACACTCATTTTCTAGTAGAATCCAATTGAAATCCTTCATACCCGTCACCTCCTCTAGATCAACTTCTAGGTTTCCCACTATTCCAAGGATTTCTATTCCTTTTGTTCCCCGGCCTCATAAGAATATATAGTTTTAATTCATATCAAATTCGAGCATAAAAAGTAGATTAGGACTCTTAAGCAAAGGTAAATAAATAATTAGCCACCCCTCCACTAGGAAAATCATGTACACTCGTTCATTTATTCATCATTCTACCAGGTGCTATCAGAAAAGACTACCAACAAACATCACAAAAGTACGTTTTCTCTCCTTTTATATATATATATATATATATATTGACTCTTTAAACATGTCGTTTTGCTCTATTTTTTCTCATTAATCCTAGGATTTTTTTTTTAAGTTATGCTTTTACTACTGAAATTGTTTTATTGATTTTTTTTTTTTTTTTTTTTTTTTTTTTTTTGCTACGTTTAACTAGTGCGTCTATGTATTTTCCAAAAAAAAAAAAAACTAGTGCATATATGTAGGGTTTTTTTTTAAAGCATTTTTTGATTTTATTCGTAAGTGTTTATTAGCTAAGGTATTAAGAACACAATTTTACTTTAAAGAAAGTACTTAATATGGTTTGGTTTGATCGTAGTCTTTTTTCTTAAAATACAAAAAGCAAAAACAAAACAAAATCTTCCAATATAGTAAAGTGAATTCCTTTTTTTTTTTTTTTTTTTTTTGGATAATAGTTTTTCAATTTATTAATCGCAATTAACTAACACAAGCAATATATATAAGATGCATCTAGATATTTAAAATTCTTATATCCAGATTTATTATTTAATATATCACTTGAGATATTTTTAGTGTAAATTACTAGATTGGTACCTGAATTTTTGACTTTGTACAACTTTGATTCTTGAATTTTTTTTTGTAACTGAAATGTCCCTAAACTATTAAAATATCAGTACAATAGTCATTTATATTATTTTTTGGATGTAATCTATTAGTTAACATCATTTTTTGACCAAATAATTAACGGATTCCGTTTAAAAATTAATAGAAATTGTTATTATAGCAATATTTAAAAACTTTAGGGGCATTCTAGCTATAAAAAAAATTCAGGGACCAAAGTTGCACCATGTTAAAAGTTTAGGGACTTAATGAGTAATTTACCCTGTTTATTTTTTTTTTATAAGAATTGACACTTGAGACTTGACGTTTAAGGAACCGTACTACAAAAATAATAATTATTGAAAAAAGAGAGAGATACTCTACAAGAAACTTTTTTGAACTAATGTTTCTGAAGCATTTTGTTCTAAATTAATACAATGTCGTATTGCTCTTCCTCCTTTTTTTTTTTTTTTTTTTTTAAACTTGTTTGCTCTTCCTTTTTTATTCGTTTAAGTTTCACAATGCTCATTAGCATGTCGTTTTGCTTGGAAGACATAAACCAGACGATCTTGCTAGTGAAAACGTTTAGCTAGTGCACATAATATATATAGGGATTTTAGGTTAATAGTTGTTGAATGATTCTGTTTGTTAGTGTTTGTTATTAGCTAGGTATTCAACATATAATTATAGTTCATAAAAAGTAGTTTAGGACATTAATATCATTTGGTTTGATGATAAGCCTTCTTTGGGATTAAATTGATTAAAGGGTAAGTTTATTAACAGATTGACTGATATAGTTTTTTAAATTGAAAAGAGAGAGTAAGAAATATAATTCCTTTTCGTTTTCTGAATAATATTGAATTCTTTTTCACAGAATGGATTGCAAATTCAACAAGTTTGATGAAGGATGGGCTGCCATACACAAGGCAATCACAAAGCTGAAGAGAATTCTAGAAGGATTGCTAGAGCCTCCTTTCACTACAGAGGAGTATCTGACCTCTTACACTAGCGTCTACAACATCTGCACTGAACGACCTCCGAACAACCACAACGTCGAACGGCTTTACCACGAATACTGCAGGGTATATGAAGAACACATCGCCACGATGGTTTTGCCACCTCTTGGTGAAAAACACGGCGAGTCCATGCTTAGAGAGCTTGCACTGAGATGGGGGACCTACAAAGTCATGATTAGATGGCTTTCGCGCTTCTTCATTTACCTGGACCGCTTCTACACTAATCGGAAACACCTTCCCACGCTCCATGAAGTTGCAATCGTGTGCTTTAGGGACGCGGTTTACACTAAGTTAAACGCTAAGGTCACCGATGTTATGATAAGTTTGATAGAGAAAGATCGCGAGGAGAGAGCAAGTAGACAGAGCTCTATTGAGGAATGTTGTGGATATGTTTGTTACAATGGATGTTGGAGAAGAATTGAAGTACTACCAGCAGGATTTCGAGGCTGCAATGCTGGAAGACACCGGTAAGTACTATTCTCGCCGAGCATCTAGTTGGATTCTGAAGAATTCGTGTCCCGATTACTTAGTGAAGGTCGAAAAGTGCTTGAAAAAGGAGAGAGAGATAATCGCCCGTTACATGCATTCGACCAGTGAGAAAAAGCTCGTGGCGAGGGTAAAGCTTGAGTTTTTGGGAATTTACTAGACACAATTGTTGGAGAAGGAGGATTCGGGTTTTCTAGCCTTGTTGCGTGATGATAAGGTCGAGGATCTTTCAAGAATACTAAAACTTTACATTGACATTCCCGAAGGCCTCGACCTAGGTGCAAATATTTTCAAACAAAAGATCACAAGTGAAGGCACAAGTTTAGTCCAACAGGCTGAAAATGCATCGACGAGCCTAGTCACGGAGATTGGTAAGCTTCATGACAAGTACACGGCGTATGTGACCGGTTGTTTTGAGAACCATGCTTTTTTCCAAAGGGCCCTAAGGGAGGCTTTTGAGGTGTTTTGCAACAAAGACGTTGCGGGCACTTCATTCGCCGAACTGCTTTCAATGTTTTGTGATGACATGCTCCAAAAGGGTGGGGCTAGTGAGAGGTTGAGTGATGAGGCCATAGAAGAAAATTTCGAGAAAGTGGTGAAACTACTTGCGTATGTAAGTGACAAAGATCTTTTCGTTGCGTTTTGTGAGAAAAAGCTTTCCGATCGCCTCCTTTTCGGCAAGAGTGCTAATCAAGAATATGAAAAATGCTTCTTGACAAAGCTAAAACAACATCATGGTGTTGAGTTCACAAGGAAAATGGAGAAGATGATAACCGATATCGCACTATCGAAAGAGAGTCACGAGAACTTCAAGAAATACCTTCAAGATCACCCGGATGTGACCACACATGGGATCGATTTACATGTCACTATTCTCACTACTATGTCTTGGCCAAACTTCCAATTTCTTGAGTTGAATCTCCCCGATGAGATGTTGAAGTGCATCGAAGCCTACACCGGGTTCTACAACAAAGAAACTCGAAATCGAAAACTCACGTGGGTTCATTCTCAAGGAAATTGCACTATTCATGGCAAGTTTGAGGCCAAAACCATCGAATTAAATGTGACAACATTTCAGGCCGCTGTGCTACTCCTATTCAATTCCGCCGAGAAATTAAGCTATTCGGAGATAATGACTCGGCTAAACATAAACGACAAAGACTTGGTCTCGCTACTCCATTCTTTATCATGCGCAAAGTACAAAATCCTCAAGAAGACACCCGACACAGCAACCGTCTCGCCAAGTGATGCTTTCAAGTTCAACTCGAAGTTCACAGACAAGATGAGGCGGATTTGGATCGCTCCGCCATTAGAGGCGGTCGTGGTAGAGGAAAGAAGAAGGTCATGGAAGAAGTTGACATGGACCGGAGTTACGCCGTAGAAGCGGCAATAGTTCGGATCATGAAGAGCCGAAAAGCTTTGAGTTATCAGCAGTTGGTGATGGAATGTGTTAAGCTTTTGAGTCCCATGTTTAAGGTGGATTTAAAAATAATTAAGAAGAGGACGGAGGATCTCATCACAAGGGACTATTTGGAGAGAGATAAGGATGATCCAGGTATAATTTTGTACGTTGCTTGATAAAGAAGGTGACTATCTAGAATGTCTTAAATTGAGGAATAGTACTTGTTGCTGTACACACACACATATATATATATATATTGTTTTCAATTTTCAATGTTTTTTTAAATGAATAATAATTATTATTAGTTTTTCCTATTTAATACTAAGAGCGATTTTAGATTAAACATCTCAAGTACTAAAAATCTTTTTTTTTAAATAACTTTTAATGTACTTAACTTTCATTATTTATTATCTGGTATTAGTCTACTCTGAAATTTTAAAAATTGGTTGATTTGGAGACATTTGAATCATATTTTTGTCTGAATTTTCACTCACACTTTCTCTAACATGACCAAATTAAGTTTTGTTTAGTGTTTCTTGATGGTCAAGTACATAAGCTTAAGATCTTTATGGGATACGTGTTACTTTTGAAACGTAACAGATAAAACAGAAAGAGACTCCAAGAAAAATTGGTTGTCTTTTCTTATGTCGTTTTGGTTTTATTCAAGCCATTGTTGTTTTACTGAATAATTGTCGTTTTAAAGCAAAAACAAACAAATAAATAATAAAAAGTATCGTTTTAGGTACCTAACAATTTATCATTGATTTTATGATCTAGTCACCTTTTATGTAATAGTTGTTTCTAGGTCTACCATGACCATTAAATGTTAATTGACAACCATAGTCAATTGAATCCCTCTCAATCAATCAAGGATCAATAGCTGATAAATATTTAAAATATTATAATTTTCTTAATTTAACAAAATTAGGAATATTTATTAAAAAATTGTCATTTTCCAACCTATCCCTTTAATTTTTATATTATGAATTAATGAATTAATTGAATCGCTTTTTATTCTTTGAAGTTACCTCCATTTAAGTAATTCGAATTTGTTTGGTTGGGTTAAAAATAAAAACCACCTAGCTAGATCAGATATCGAATTCACGAAAAGGCTTATATCCTTTCCTCATTTCAAAAGATACTTTACTTCTATCTCTCTTTAATTGGAGGGATGTAAAGGAAGAAAATGTTGACAATTTTCTTAAAGTTGTTTGATAGGATAGAAATGAAAGATAATGACTCTTAATTTGCTTATTTAGTATTAAAAGAAAATGAAAAAAAAAAAGATTTAGTTTTATTAGTAAAATTACAAACTCATTATTTTGAAACGAGAACTCGGTGAAATATAGTACAAACATTTGGTGAATTTTTCACCTTATAAAAGTCAATATTTACGAAAACAAAAATTTCCCCCCTCAAACTCCAATCTCAATCCTCTCATCAAATTTTTCCCAAGGGATTCCCTTCTCAATCCCTTGTTTCTTTCCCTCTTCCCACCAATCCATAGAACCGAACAATAAAAACTTTCACTTTCCACACCTTATGCTATGTTTGATAAGATGAATGAAAAATAAAAAGAAAAGAAGAGTAAAATTCCCAAGTGATAGAAATGGAAAGTAGGGAGGTAGATTTTCCATCATGTTGTTTGGTAGAAGAGAGAAAACAAGAAAGAAAAAGTTTAATCAAATGCATTTTAGAAATATAATTTCTTATATTAGAAGATGATGAGAGATATAATGTCAAAATAGTTACTTTACCAACATTTGCTTTGTCAAAGTTTTTCATTCACTTTTCTTCCTAAAATTGGAAGGATTAATAAGTGGTAGGGCTCATAGTTACAGACATAACTTAGTAATAATTTCACACATGACTCCATCAAAAGGTGCAGAGTTCGAATCTCTCCACGATTTTCTCTTTTCTCTATTTACTACTCTACCAAACAAAAGGCTTAATCCCTTCACCCTTCCATCCTAATACTAAACAGAGATGCAATTAATTTTGCTTCATAAAATACATGGATAAATTTTCCTTTTATTTTTCATTTTTGTTTGGAAATATTCTTAGTTGGTAAAAGGAAAGAAATCATGTAATGTTTAATAGAAGAGTATTGATACATATCATGAAAAATTTTATCTTGAATATTATGAATTGTCAAGTGTTCAAATTATGTAAATTCTACAAAACTAAAATGACTACTTTATCTATATTTTTTTTTTACCCCTAACAAGTTATTTTTTAATTTTATGATCTATCATTAAACTTTTTTTTCACGATGTGAAACATTTTCCTTAATAGAAATAATAGTTTTATTTTAACAAGTTCTGTAGCTCTCATAAATCATATTTACAAATAGAAGCGCTTTAGTTTTGCTTTATTATCTTAATATAATGTTAATAAATCCCATCGTTAAAATTTTAATATAAGAAATATAAAGAAAAAAATTTACCTATAAAATAAAAATATAGCTTTTATTATTTATTTGTTTTCAATAACAAGTTCCATATAGTTTTGATTTACTAAAAAAATTGGAGAATTATGAATTTACTAATCAGATAACGAAAAATATGGAAGAGCCGATGTTTATCTACTCTTTATCTACTCACGGACGCCGTGAAAAGAAAAAAAAAAAAAAAAATCATTTTTTAAACTAAAAGCATAAAATTCAACTCTTTACGTTTTGATAAAATCATATAAAATTATGGCAAGATATGCTTCCAATCACCTCACTTTTCTTTTTTTTTTTTTTTTTTTTCCTCCCTCTTTCCCTTTAAAAAATGACTTATTTACATGAGTATCCCCTAAACTTTTTGAATTTGATAATTTAGTCTCTAAATTTTTTTCCTTGGTAATCAATCCTTTAAACTTTTAATTTTTGACAATTCAATCCTTTTTACTTAAATTCATTAAAATTAAGATAATTTTTTACACAATATTTAAATATTATAGCTCAAAAGGGACATTGTTGATCATTTTTGTTTAATCTCAATACAAATTTAAATTGAAGTTTATGTTTAAGTTTTAGTATAATTGAATTAATGTTTAAATTTTCAAAGGAAATTATATTGAAGTTAAGAAAAAAAAAATGATCAACAATGTTCTTTTTGAACTACAATGTACAGATTATGTGTAAAAAATCATTCAAATTTTTACGAATTTGAGCAAAAAAGATTAAATTATCAAAAATTATAAATTTTGGGGGCTGATTGCTTAGAAAAAAGTTTAGAGATTAAATTATTAAATTCAAAAAGTTCAGGGGTATCTATAAAAAAAAAGTGAAGACAATTTTTCATTTTTCCCTTGAAAACCTTTCCCTCTTTTCCCCTATTTACATGCCTAGTCTCTATTTGGATAAATGAATAACAGCCAAAAAAAATAAAAAAATAAAACGGATTTTCACGAGGGAGAATCCAGTATCGTACTGCATTTCATCGACAACTCCTGCAAATATCCAAAGGCGCCTTCCCTTCAGTTCCATAACTCTCTCTCTCTCCTCTCTCTCTCTCTCTCTAGGGTTTCTCTGCGTACGAAATTTGTCTCCTTGAAGATTTCAACCCCCAATTCTCGCCTCTTCCGTAATCGAAATCGGCAACAACTCGAACTTGCCAAAAGGTTTGCCCTTTCTCTGGCTCTTCAATTTCACGTTGCTTCTTCAGTACTCAACCCAAAATTTCCCACTTTTATTTGTTCTCTCAACAGCTTTTTCATCTTCAATAATTCTTGTGGAAAAAAGCTTCAATTTTGCAGTAATGGGGGAATCCGGGAAGCGATTCCGGTCACAGAGAGACCACTACGACGGCGGCGGCGAAGGCAAGAACCAGAGGCGGCGGACGAGCTACAACAGGGACGAGAGGCAAGGCGACGAGCTGATTGTGTACCGGATTCTGTGCCCGGTCGGAGTCATCGGAAGCGTTATCGGAAAGAGCGGGAAGGTGATAAATTCCATCAGGCAAGAGAGTAGGGCAAAGATTAAGGTCGTCGATCCGTTCCCCGGCGCGAATCATCGGGTTTTGACGATTTACTGCTACGTTAGGGAGAAGGACGAGGTCGAAATTGAGGACGAGTTCAACGAGCGTAGGCCTCTCTGCGCCGCTCAAGACGCGCTTCTCAAAGTCCATGTCGCCATTGCGAATGCGGTCGCTGCGGCCGGGGACTCCGATAGGAAGCGGAAGGATAGGGATAGGAGTGAGGAATGTCAAATTCTTGTTCCGACGAGCCAGTCTGCGAATGTGATTGGTAAAGCCGGGGCGACGATTAAGAGGCTGAGGAGCAAGACAAGGACGAGCATCAAAGTTAGCTCCAAGGATCCTAGCGACCCCACGCATTCATGTGCAATGGAGTTTGACAATTTTGTTCAGGTTAGTACTTTTTTTTTCTGAAACAGTTTTTGCGTGTTTAGCTTTGTTCTTCGGGATTTTAATGAGTAATTAGGATGAGAATGTGGGTGTAGATGAAGATACATGGACTCTGTGTTGGGAATGTGTTGGTGTTAAAATTTAGCTAGTACAAACTAGAAATAAAAACATACATATATTTTCGAATGCCCATGTTGTATATTGAAACATGAGTTTATGGACATTAACGAGGATAAACATTGGAAGTGTAGCTGCAGTTGTGGCCGTGACGCGGATACAAAATGGGAGATAGTTTAAGTTTTTGATAGTTTACTTGTTTTGGTCCTACATGATACAAAATTATGTCAATTTATAATCTAGTTATGGCTAGATATATTTGTTGGTCTTAATTTACGTTTTTTTTTTTTTTTAAATATAAAACTATTACGGATCAAAAGTTGATATTGCTTGATGTCTATTGTTCATTTTCCTAAATGGATGTAGTGCATGAAATGTAGTTTATATTTGTGCTTTTGAATGAACAGATAACGGGTGAGTCAGATGGAGTGAGAAAAGCCTTATTTGCAATTTCTTCAATTATGTACAAGTTCTCTCCAAAGGAAGAGATATCCCTTGAGACAACTGTTCCAGAAGCCCCGCCAAGCATAATCATTCCATCAGATGTCCCAATCTATCCACCAAGCGGGATATATCCAAGTGCTGAATCTATTCTCACTCCTAGGTCTTTTCCTCCGATTTTAGGCTCTACACATGTACAGGATATTCCGGGTTATGCAGATGCAGGAAATACATGGCCTCTTTATTCACCTGCTCTTCCTGTGGTCTCAGGTTTTAGTACCGCCTCACGGTCTGAGGAGCTAGTTGTGAGGGTTTTGTGTCCCTTTGACAAGATTGGACGTGTAATTGGCAAGGGTGGAAGTACCATTAAAAGTATAAGGCAGGCAAGTGGCGCTCATGTTGAGGTTGATGATACAAAGGATGATCGTGATGAGTGCATCATTACCATAACTTCAACTGAGGTATTGCCTCCCTTCAGTCATGATGTAATGTGTCAGAATCCTCTCCCCTTCCTCACCTAAGTCGCACTTTGGTGCATTTATTTATTCTGCATCCCTCCTCACTCCCACACTTCGTCATGCCCGTTTGAATGTCTTTCAAAGAACAAAATTAGCTTAATAATAGTTAGATTGGATCCTTGTAATTATGTAGTATACCTTTTAGTCTTTGAAGGCAGCAAATATAAAAACCTCTGCAGCTCCAAAATGAAATTTATATATCTTTTTCATAATTTGTTGACAACATGTTTCAGTTATTTAGAGCGTAAACAGTGATAATTAAATAGTACATGGACCTCATGGATGTCTATTTGTGGTACCAAATTGCACGATCTAATTGTGGGCAATCCAGTAGTAATACGTGCACTTCGATTCTAACACACTGTGCATCAATTTATTTTATGCATGTTAGTGTAAAAGCAGACATTGATAATAATTCTTTTTTTTTTTTTTCTTTTTGGGCAGTCAGCAGATGACCTGAAGTCTATGGCCGTTGAAGCTGTTTTATTGCTGCAGGGGAAGATAAATGACGAAGATGAAGAGACAGTTTCTATCCGACTTCTTGTTCGTTCTAAAGTTATCGGATGTATCATTGGAAAAAGTGGTTCAATTATTAATGAAATTCGTAAGAGAACAAAGGCTGATGTGCGTATCTCAAAAGGCAATAAGCCTAGGTTTGCTGATATCAATGATGAGCTTGTTGAGGTATGTTTTTAAAGTATAACAAAAAAATCTTTCTTCTTACAGTGATTTTGTTTAGCTCACAGACAGTATTTGTCTTTTATCTTCCCTTTTTTTTTTTTTTTTTTTTTTCAGTTGTCAGGAGAAGTTAGTAATGTTAAAGATGCACTAATTCAGATTGTCTTAAGGCTCCGAGATGATGTATTGAGAGATAGAGATGGTGTGGGTAACCCCTCTGTCAGTACTGAATCTCTATATCCGGTCAGCACTAGTCTTTCAGTGCCATCTGTGCTGCCTTCTGTTCCCCAAGTAGCTCCTTTGGGTTATGATCAGAGGACTGACAGTGGAGGTGGCTTGGGCATGATTGCTTCAAGCAGCCTCTATGGATATGAATCTTTGTCGGTACGTAGCTATTTGGACAAGTTTTGTTTCTTTTAAATCATTACTGATCACTACTAACCTTTTGTCATAATTTAGAATAACCACCTTTGGCTTCAAAATTCTCGTGCTAAAGGAAACTATATTACCAAGGCTGCAATACGTAAACCAAAAACTCAACCAAATTTTCCCAACGTAGAGGCAATCAAGAAGTGAATGTATAACATACAGAAAAGTGGGCTAACCTGATCAATCTTGCTTCAACAATGGAAAGAGCCACTGGTTTATCTATCAATCCAATTAAATTACCCAAAGGTGTTAAATTAACATAGGACCTCAAAGCAGGAGATTGATGGATAAGGATTATATTTACATGCTTTTTGTGATGATTTACAAAATCTTCCCAATTGTGTAGGGAAAACTTGCTCTAACTGAAGTGTTTTTTTTTTTTTTTCCCGGATAGCTGGGGGAAAATGGCTATGGCTCAATGTCTTCCTATTCATCCAACCTGTATGGAGGGTCAGTATTCACTTTTAATATCTGTAGATGGAGTTATATATCCTTATAATTCTCTCAATGGGGACTGCTTTGTGCCATGCAGGTTGCCTCCCCCTTCCGCACTTGAGATGCTGATTCCTGCTAATGCAGTGGGTAAAGTTATGGGCAAAGGAGGGGCAAATTTGGCCAACATTCGAAAGGTGTGTTCAGCATTCAATATAATTCTGTATTATTTCTCTATGTATGTGTGTGTGCGCTCATTTTTTAAGTGGTCTGAGATGGAACATTCCATTCTAGGATATCTCCTAAAATGACACTAAATTCAGTGAATTACAAGGTCGTTTTTCTGTATTATGTGAGACTTGCTTTTATGCCTTTCCAGGTCAAATTTGGGATTTCGGGACTTAATTTGCTCTACAATTAGTGACATTCCTATTTTTAGGAGGGATAGTTGATAAATGTCCATGGCAGATTGTTAATTGACTTAGATGAAGTACTTGTACTGGGGCTTAATCCAACATATGTAAGGTTCTGTTACTTTTGCTGGTCCTTGGGATGTTTTTTGGTGTTCTGATGATTGTATTTGGCATCCTTATTTTTCTTTTAGGCAGATGTTTCAAACTTTCATGTTTGTTTTTCTGTTCCCTAGGAAATATAACTTTGTTTATTCACCCAGCTTCTGTGAGTTCTAGGGGTTTTGCACTTTGATCTGAAACGTATCAGTTATTTTCGTGTTGTTTAAAACTTGAAAGTTAATTCTGTTCTTTCCGTAAATATGACAATTGCTATGGTTCAAAATGATTCTCATGCATATTTATTCCTATCTCAGATTTCTGGAGCAGTGATAGAAATTTCGGAGTCCAAATCTTCTCGGGGAGACCGTATTGCTCAAATATCTGGAACAGCTGAACAGAAGCGTACAGCAGAGAACCTGATTCAGGCGTTTATGATGGCCACTTGAGTTTTAAAGATGCTTCTTGGTGTTGTGAAGGTGAACAGTTAAATTATGGTCTCTTCCCTCTCACGTTTCTGCTCAATAGCTTCATTAGGTTTGTTCTGGGAGAGGGAATCTTTTCTAGGAATATTTTAATTCGGCTTCTCCTGACCCTTCGATTTTGGTGACCATCAAGAACATGCCGGAAGATTCGCTACTATTTCATGCTTAGGTGGTATAGGGTTCTTTCTTTTATCTTATTCTAATCTGCAATATCATCGAACTTAGGAACTTTGTAGGTTCTTTCTTTCGTATATGCCTTTTCTGCTCTTTTTCTTGTCCAGTGTGGGGTTCTTCAGATTTCCAGCGCTATCATACTCTGAATTTGATGTCGTGCCTGAAAATTTATTCAATATTGATCATAACTTTATCAAATCTTATAATGTGTGTGCTTCTTTGGCCATTCATCCTCTTGCTTCCGGCTTCTTGCTAGAAGCATCTTCTCTATTATGGTGTAAGTGCTACGCGGTTGATTATGATCTCTTCTTTTGAGATTCTCCATGGCTTAAAATTTCACAGCAGCTTGAAGAGGGAGAAATCATTTTCTTCAATTATAATCTATCATGGAACATGTAGTTCCTCTCCACGAGCGCCTTTTTATTCCGTATCCTGTCTTTTCTTTTTCTCTTTTTTTTTTTTTTTTAAATTTTTTTTAAATTTTTAAATTTTTATTTTTAATGCTGAATTTGTGCATCCTCTGCTTGATTCTGGGTGATGATGTTATTCTGCAAGCAGAATAACATCATTACACGTTTGAATCTTGGAACTACATCTACAAATATTTATCTGATCTCCGACCTTTGAATTCCAATTGCAACATTATTGCTGTAAATCTCACAACATTCCACTGACGGAATGTGTCATGCTCTCTGTGAAAATCTAACCTGGTAGTGTTTTGTATAGTGCCTCCCACAGTTATCTCCTTAATACTCTATTTCTTTTATTAAATTTTGTTAGATAGTGATCTCTGGGATCTCAGCTGAAGAGCTCTCTTTCTGATAAACATACTTCCCCGAATACTTAGGAACTGATGAATGAGAATTCAGCAACTAAAAATATCGAATTTGCTGTCTATCCTGATCCTTGAGCAATTAGGCTACCACCCCCAATCACAGCTCAGTATTTGATTTCAAGTCCTTTCATGATAATTAGATACGAATAGTTGTGCAATAGACCGTGCACGGTAATGGATTTGTGCATTTACTCCCTTCAAAGGATCGTGTGTGGGCCTAGTACATGCTCTTATGGCATGCATAGACGTACCTTGCACCTATTTGCTTACTGCGTTTCTAATTTCAACTACTTATAGACGAGGACAGATTATTCTATTTTGCTGCTTATGGGAAGATCATAAACTTTAGAACAAGTATTCTTGAATTTATAAACCCTGTTACTGGAGTTAGTTCTCTTCTCATATACCATACTCAATCCTGGTGAAAGTAGGATCAAATCTTACGCCTTTGTACGATAGTTAGAAATTACCAACTGAATCAGTCTGCATCTTCGTCTCTCAACCCAAAATTATTAAACAATTCTCTGCTTCACCATCTTCGCTTTCCACTTTGAGTTCTCTTCATCTTTTTAACAGTGAAGAGCTAATATTGGCTGTATATGGTTTTTCTCCACCATGTGTACTCCATTAGATCGTGGTTAGCTCAGTATCCTTTCCGTTCCTTTCTGTATCATCCTCGAGCCTCCCAGAATGTAGTGTGTATGTCGTTGAGCATTCCCAGCCATTCTTAGGTAGCAAGGTCAACCAATTAGTAATGGTGTTTGGTGATCAATCGGATTATGCATCGACTTAATGGTACCACGGCAGCATTGAGCATAGTACAACCTATTGAATGTGTGTTCAATGATTTCGTTTATTTTCATCCGAAACGGAAACTTTTAAGAGATGTATGCTTCTGGTGAGTTGTTGATTATTCTTTAACTCTTTTAGGGGTGTAGGGGCTGTAAAATGTCCCAACATAGCTGCATCTTTTACTTCGTTTATGTGTAATCTGTACTTGTACATAAATTTCATTATATGTTCGATAAAAAATTGAAAATTTTACCAATATATATGTAATAAAGAAGAGGATTAAGAAGATAACTCTTCTTTTGAAAATTGATATTCGACAAAAATTGTATGTATTTTTCTTTGCTTTGCTGCCCCAATTGGGATTTTGTGCTTTGTGGTTTGTGTGTGCCAAACTTGGTGATTTTGTAGTAATTAGTAACACGTGCTCAAAAGATTTTTACCAAGAAAATATGTGCTCAAAAAGAAATGGGAAGAATTTGGAATTATGTGGAACTGCTAATATAGTCGAAGAAATATGTGGTGCTTTGTGTTGAGAACATGTCAAGAGGAATTGGAATGAGATGATGCTCGTTGGCATGCTATTCATGGGATATGAGATATTACAAATGTGTATAATCTATTTGTTGACTATTGTTTGAGTGTAACATTCTTGAATCGTGAAAAAAAAAAAATACAATACAATACAATAATAAATGGATCAATCTTATCTGTCTCTTGAACTTAATAGTTTTTTTTTTTTTTTTTAAATATTTTACCATCATGTATGGTAATTTGAATTAGTCCAACTTTTAATTTGACCGTTAGAATTTTTGTTTAAAAAACCAAAAAAAAAAAAAAAAAAAAAAAAGAAGACAAGAGGATAAGAGTCATTTTACCTTTTCTAACAAAGTTGTCAAAAACAGGTGAAAAGAGATCACATGTTTGTATCAAATCTTATAATATATATATTGCGGTTATTTTTAGCTGAATATAGGACATTAAGCATAAATTTAGTTGATAGGTTGGGGTTGAAAATTTTAAATTAGAGTGGTTTGATTTTTTAAAAATTAATTAAAAAATTAATTGATTTTTGAGATAAAGACGAGTTGAATTTCTTGGATTTGGATTGAAGTATCAATTATATACTAAATAAGATTAACTTAAAAATTTAACGGATGAATAGGAGTTTATAAAATCTAAAAAATAAAATGAGAACATTATTGACGTTTTGTGTTTTTGAATGGGAGCAATCCTGAACTTTAGTGAACAGGAGATGAAAATAATTCTTTAAAAAAAAAAAATTCTAATACGTTCTGATGTAGTTGTGTGTGTGCTGCCACAATATTCAAAATAAAAATCTTTTTATTTTAATATTACGTGTGGTATGGGCCGTATGGTCTCAAGACTCGCTCGCAGTAGTTTTGCATTGGCCAAGTCACACTCTCAGATTCTCCTCTTCTTACACGTTTTTTTTTTTTTTTACCTTAGAGAAAAAAGAGTGGATTTTCTATTTGGGAAAAGGAGTCGGCGAGCATAGGCAAACTAGTCCTTATCTGTTATCGTAATCCCGTGGACTCATTTAATACGTGTACTCAACCTCAAGCTGTCTTTCCAAACAGAATATTATATTAAATTAAACAAATTTCTTTTTCCCATTCGCTGTATATATTTTGGTATTTTTCTTCCTGTATGGATACTAGAGAGAAGTGGGATTTTGGGAAGATGGGATTTACATTGGGAAGTGCATCCTTCGCGTCACGAAAAACGACAACAATTCCTTTCATGGGATAATTTTAATTAATTATCGTCATCATTATTTTTGGAATTAGTAAATTAAAAAAAGAAAAAAAAGAAAAGAACATTTCATATTTGGATTTCCGGAAGCATGAAATTCGGAGTGTATATACAGACACAGGAGAAGCGTAAGCCCGTGGGGGGATTTTCCATTTCTTTTCTCGCTTCCTTTCCTTTTTGCGACTTTCACCTGGATAAGAAATTAAGAATTTACTCAATTTAGAATCTCAAAAATTCCAATTTTATAATCTGATTCTGAGTCATCGTTTGGGTTGGCGGTGGTGAGAAATCGCGATCAACAATGGCGTATAGAAGGCCTTTGCAGCTCCGTTATGTGTTGGGAAGACTCGGTACTACTACTTTCAATGGCACCACCAGGACTCTCAGTGCTCTTCCCCATGGCAAATCCCCTTCTTCTTCTTCTTCTTCTTCTTCTTCTCAGGACCTCATCAACTCTGAATACGAGTACAGTGCTCACAAGTAATCTCTCTCTCATATTTTTCTCCACAATCGTTTTTCGTGTTCTGGATTCTTTCTTTTGATCTTATTTTACTCTATTCTCTCGGTTTGAATGCTCTTGCAGAATAGTTTAGAAATTTGAGTGCCTTTTTTCTTTCCGACGAATTCCATTAGTGAAAACTATAACGTCGAATCGCCAGCATATATTTGAGTGGTGGTCGCTGTGAAGTTCCATGGCGGTGATACGGTGGTCCGTTCACTCGGAATCACCACATGCCAATCAAGTTTTTTTTTTACTATTATTATTATCATTGTTTTTGTCATTAATCTTTCATTTCTCAAAGAAAATTAAAAAACAAAAACTTATATATATTTACATACAAATAACAATGTTGAAAAGATATAACACTAGTTCCAGATAAGTAAATACTTTTTATATTTTATTTTGTTTTTTGTTTTGGGGGGGGGGGGGGGGGGGGGGGACGGGTGGTGGGGTTGTTGGCAAATAGATTCTTGTTATTACGCTCTGTAATGTTATTTTTTACAGTGAATGACCTCGCACTCTTACATGTTATAGGGACGATCATTCGTGAGAACTGAGAACTATGTTTTCTGCCAAAATCTATTGATTGGCAAATTTTAAATATAATAAGATTGAAATGAATCTTGACTGTTCATTCGTTGTACAGACTGTTTTGTTGTTTGTATCATCTCTTTCTTAATATCTAATGCAAGTAATGTGGTACTGATTTCTGCTGTACGATAATCTCTTACTCTGTTGATGCTAATTGAAGCTTACATGTTTTCTTTCTTTTTTTTTTTTTCGATTCCGTTTTTCTTTTTTTGAACCTTTGTATTTCGGTTAATATAATCGTACAAGAGAAGTTAAACGTTTTGAAAGAAGAAACCTTTGCAATTTCAGCAAACAAGTCTACTGAGACTGTCATGTGGGCTGAACAAGAAGTACAGATGCTTCGTAACGACTAGGAAGTCTCAGTATCTTCTCTGAATTGAAGAATATATGGATATAATGATTGTCATTTCAAAAACCCGGGCATGGATTGTTTTTCTATGGTTCTGCATGGATTGTTTTGTGCTTTATGTTTAGGACAAGTCTTTTTAAAGTATGTTGTTTTGTTGTGGATGAAAGATCGTGTTTTTATTTTTTTTCCTTTTCAAACTGTTTGTTGTGTTTGGCCGAAGCGAACATTGGCATTATCTTGCAGATGGGTTTCATCTGTTCTATTCATCTGATTAACTATTAAATCTCTTTCCTTGTTGAAATACAGTTATCACCCGATTCCTGTAGTCTTCTCTCAAGCAAAGGGAGCAACCATATGGGATCCAGAGGGCAACAGATATCTAGACTTTCTATCTGCTTACTCTGCAGTTAACCAGGTAGAAAAAGATCGAGTAATTATCCTGTTATGTATTACTCTGTAGATTACTGATGATTCAATAGTATCCAGTCTCTTCTACTTTGACACATTCTGATGAGGAACAAGGATATTTCCTACATCACATTCGTTTGAATTTTCACTGCCAAAACACAATCTCAACTGTGAAATTTTATGAATTTTTAAAAGATCCGTTGCAGCAATGTGGCATTTATATCTTTTATTTTTTCTTTTCTTTTTTTGGTCCCACTTGTCCTCCATTGGCCAATTTTCTTAAATGCAGAGAAAGTGTTCATTTATTCACTGATCCAATTTGAGTGGATTTATATGGTTGGGAAATGGCCTTCCGTTTTGTTTTCGTTATTTGATTCCCTGACCTTCTGTTGTAGGGACATTGCCATCCAAGAATCATGAGAGCATTACAAGAACAAGCAGAAAGGCTCACTCTTAGTTCTCGAGCATTCTATAATGATAGATTTCCAATATTTGCTAAGCGTCTAACAGATATGTTTGGATATGACATGGTGCTGCCGATGAACACTGGGGCTGAAGGTGTGGAAACAGCTCTGAAGTTGGCAAGGAAATGGGGTTACGAGAAGAAGAAAATTCCAAAGGACGAGGTAAAATTCAGGAGAATTATTCATAACACGTGAAGTTGATAAGTACACTAGAATCTTATACATGTTGACTATATGCAGGCTATCATTGTATCATGCTGTGGATGCTTCCATGGTCGTACGTTGGCTGTCATCTCGATGAGTTGTGACAATGAGGCAACCCGAGGTTTTGGACCCCTGTTGCCTGGCCATCTTAAAGTTGATTTTGGTGATTCAGCAGCCCTTGAGAAAATTTTTAAAGGTTTGAATTCAATTTCTTTTATGTTCTTTTATTGTTATTCTCTTAAACCTCCAAGTTTCTCAGTAAAAATATAAGTAAAATTAGTTGGTAATTCTTATTCTTTTATGAATGATAAATACTATTTTGAGAACAGAAGAAATTACTGTTTACCCTGAAATTAGTTATTGTTGTGGGATGCAGATAGTGGAGATCGAATAGCTGGATTTTTGTTTGAACCCATACAAGGAGAGGCCGGGGTATGTTCTAGAAATTAAAATATATAATTTTTGGAATGCGGAAGAGAAATTGTACATGGACATAGATACATTTGATGGTGTAGAATAAGTTCGATGTGCTATTTGTCAAACCATTTATTACTGCCAAATTGCATATTTGTGAGGAGCAAATCTATCGACCGTGTTCATAAGTTCACTCATTTGACAGACGTGATAAACTTGAATTTGAAACCATCTTTACCAACATACTTCCTAATGTCCATTTTAAGTTGTTTCGCAGCTGCTGCAATCATTATTTTATATTAACTTTAGCAAAAGAAAGAAGAATAGTTCTGCTTTTGTGGATACAAAAGATACCAGCTTCGTTCAATCAGTCTTTTTGGTTCTGGATAAGGACTTAAATTATTTAAAGCTGTTATGTTTTCAAAAATTTATCTCCTTGTACCCGTCGTTTAACTTTTGGTGTGCAACTCTATCTACCTGCAGGATATGAAACCTTAACATGGATTAACCGAGTCTCTGATAGAGGATATAATTTGTTGTTTAGATTTAGTTTGAGCATTCACATATTCAATATAAAGTTTTAGGTATCATTCACTTCTTTCAAACTACCTGATAATTTCTGTATTTTTTGTTGATAGGTTATAATTCCACCCAACGGCTATTTAAAATCTGTTAGAGATCTTTGCTCAAAATACAATGTTTTAATGATTGCTGATGACCCGTCGTTTAACTTTTGGTGTGCAACTCTATCTACCTGCAGGATATGAAACCTTAACATGGATTAACTGAGTCTCTGATAGAGGATATAATTTGTTGTTTAGATTTAGTTTGAGCATTCACATATTCAATATAAAGTTTTAGGTATCATTCACTTCTTTCAAACTACCTGATAATTTCTGTATTTTTTGTTGATAGGTTATAATTCCACCCAACGGCTATTTAAAATCTGTTAGAGATCTTTGCTCAAAATACAATGTTTTAATGATTGCTGATGAAATCCAATCTGGCTTAGCACGATCAGGAAAATTGCTGGCTTGTGATTGGGAAGAAGTTCGCCCAGATGTGGTGGTAAGCTTTCAATTTCATTTCACTTTCTACTGACATGTGCGCATTGCAGTTCACTATTCGACCTTCTAATTGAGTACTCGAATATGTTTTCCGTACGAAAAAGACTTTATGTTTAGTCTAACTTTTTTTTTTTTTTTTTGGGTGCCAGATACTAGGAAAGGCATTGGGTGGTGGAGTAATACCTGTAAGCGCAGTTCTTGCAGACAAAGATGTAATGCTTTGTATCCGCCCTGGAGAGCATGGAAGGTTTGCGGTTATAACTGTTTTGTTTGCACTGCCTGTTCATTAAGCTGATAATGGAATTAAGTTACAGATTTATTTGTCAATTACTTGCCTACATCATTCTGAAAATTTTCCCTGAATTATGACTTGCTCAGGATTCGTCTTTACAACAGTATTTAGAAGGAAAAATTATTTGGCTCTCAAAACTAGTACAACCCATTTTCAGTGGAGTAACTTTGGAAGATAGAACAAAAGAATAATGAAAAAGAAAAATTGGACACATAAAACCTAATTTTCTTAAACTGTTAATAGATGTTAGGGGACAAAATAGCTTGATTAGGTGTTTTTATCACAGATTTAGTTTGTCTCTTGTTTTTGTTTTATTTTATTTTATTGTACTAATTATGTTTATGTTATCGTTTACTTTTCCTTTCCAATTTGCCTTTGCATTTACGAGGCAAGAGCTCACCTTGCATTCATTGTTTTTTTCCTTAGTACCTTTGGAGGGAATCCATTAGCCAGTGCAGTTGCAATTGCATCACTCGATGTGATCAGGGACGAAAAGCTTGCTGAGAGGTATGAATTTCATTGCGTAATGCTGTATTACCAAAGACGGCTTTTGAAGAACTTTGGCTGTATTTTAACAATTTTGGAATTTGTGTGTATATGCTCATTTCATGCTTTATTCTTTACAGATCTGCACAAACAGGGCGGGAACTTAAGAATCAGCTGCTAAAGATTCAGCAACAATTTCCTAACTGCATAAAGGAAGTTCGAGGAAGAGGCTTGTTCAGTGCCGTGGTGCTCAACAGTAAAAACTTGTCCCCTGTTTCTGCTTATGATATCTGTCTGAAGTTGAAAGAAAGAGGAGTTCTTGCCAAGCCCACGCATGATACTATTATCAGATTAACTCCTCCACTATCTATGAGGTATGGAACATAATACCCAATCCGATAGTTTACGATATGACAACCATTACTTTGCGTTGGAAATGTGCTATTGACTCGTGATTTCCCCACGCATTTATGAGAAAAGGATTAGGAAAATTCTATAGTAGGGTACAAACAAATACCCTACTAGTAGGACTCAGTTTTGAATCATTATATCTTCATCAAGTTCCATTAAATCTCGTACTTTTCTAATCCTGATTTGATTCTTATATAATCTGAGGATTCAAAATTGTGTCCTATTGTGTCATATATATCATACATATCACTTTATAACATGTCACCTAAAATAGGAAGAGAGTACATGTTGGGTATAGATATTGACAAATATGACATGTATTACATTTACACACATACATATATGTTGGGTTTTCCTGTGTGTATCTGAATGGCACATTTAAGCAACTTTGACGTCAAAATTTTCTCATTGTCTTGCTCCTAAGATTTTTAGTTCTCTTGTCCATCAAAGATTATCATGTCTCCGAGTCTCGTCTCGCTTAGCCTGTGTGTGTTGCTTATTGAACTGCCCTGTAAATTGGATTTCGGCCCCTCTTTAATCAATCAAATTATTTGCAAAGCTGACTAGAACTTCTGTTTTTTCGAGTACGGAGTAATAATTTTGCTTGAAATGATCTGATAACGACAGACGTGCAGAAATGCAGTTCCACATCGGTTGAATGAACTTCGTGATCATCTTTGTTCTGCATTCTATGATCTCTGCATATACGTGTAGGATGATCCGCATATCGCATTAATTTACTTATCAAAGTTTTTAGATTAATGTTGTGATTCGTGATATGAAAATTTTAAAGTCATTTTTTTTTTCTTGTTTTAACCTATTGCCGACCAAACTGACTGATCACATTTTTAAAACTCCCAGTTTGGAAGAACTCCAAGAAGGCTTAAATGCTCTTCGTGAAGTTCTAGAGCTCGATCTACCAGAGTTGCAAAAGACAAAGCCCAAAGATATCTCTCCAACCGCTTCTGAGTCCGACACGTGTGACCGTTGTGGGAGAAACCTATATAAAGAGTAACGGTGACAGTAAGTGATTGAATTCAGTAGTTTCTCGTATAAAATTATGGTTCTCTACACAAAGATGTCTAATTTGCAATTGGGATTTTCATTTCTTTCTAAAGACCAAGTACAGAGAGAATTTTTATTGGTTTTTCTTTTTCTTTTAAATGAATTTTAATTGGGTTTTTCTCGTATCAATAATATGGGAATTCAATCCTCGGAAATGACTGTTCGCAAATTTTTTCCCCTTTTTTTTTTTAATTTTTTTAGTTTTATTTATTTATTTTTTATTTTTTATGGATTTAATTCATCTCAATCTAGTGCTGGTAGCTCATTCTTGAAGGAATAATCTAGAATTAGCTCCAAGTCGGATTTCCTCAAGTTCACTCATGTTTTAGCATATTCATGTTTTAAAGTTAAGGTTGCATTCCACCAATATTAATAGCAATCTTCATTTCTTTATTAGTAAACCAATATATATATATATATAGAGAGAGAGAGAGAGAGAGAGAGAGAGACGGAAAATGACATATTTGGATAATTCAAAATAAACCTTCACAAAGTAACTTGTCTTATATTATCGTATTTCAAATCTTATCAGGAAAATATATATATATATATATATATAGTTTTACGATGTCTCTGGTAGCTTTTCATTTTTTTTTTTTTTTTGTTTTTAAAATTATGTCTTACCTACGCGTGCAATTTTTTGTCGGTATTACTCATCATAAAAGCACCAACTCAAATTCGACTATTGAAAGAAAATCGTACTTTACAAAGTTTTTCATAAAGCAGTGAAAAATAAGAACCAAATGTTTTTTTTTTTTTTTTTTTTTTTTTTTTTTTTTTTTAAGGAGAGTGTCAAGAAGGCCCTAGAAAGAGTTTGTAGGACACATTCATTCAATCTCCAATCTCTCCGCACGTGAGACCATAGCACATGTGAGATTTCGTGCCATATTTAGGCTCTCATGTAATTTCTTTCTTTTCTTTTTGTTTTTGTTTTTCCCCCAATAAATGAAAGCAAGGGTGGATGAAATGGCTAACCCAATTTTAAGGTTATCTTTAAAGCTGATGATATGATCTAGAAATAATTCTGTTTCAAAACCAATAATGCACTTTTAAATATTCTTCTTCCATTGATTTTTGGTGGAATTCTGCAAAACCTTGTCATGCATGTGTTTTCTTTTATTTCGTTCATTCATTATTATTGAAGGAAACATTGTGGAGACACAATAATGCTAAACTTTTGGTGGTTATATGTAATTATATATAGCAAAGAGACAGCCTCTTTCTCTTTTGTAATTTTTTAAGTATATATACATATATATTATATATGTAGTCAATACAGATAGATTACAAATATATATATATATATATATATGAACACCCGTGAGAGCTTTGAGAGAAAAAATTAAAATTAAATAAATTAAATTAAATTAGGAACAAAGTCTCTAGACTCTTATTATAAAGCTTAGCTGTATTTTCATTATTTTCTGTATTTTTTAGTAGATGTTGGAAAAAGCTTAGCTGTTCATGATGACTTTCATAATTGTGAGAACTTTCTTACCCTGCATCAAAAAGACAACATTATGTATTCATTAATTAAATATCTTTCTTTTACTTGCATGTACTAAAATATTCTCTCTCTCTCTCTCTCTCTCTCTTCCTTCTTTTTTAGCTTAAATCAGTGGAAAATCTCGAGTCTCTGTCTGATTGTGAAATTAATCATCTCTTGTGCTCTTATGGCTACAAATTTAGCTATAGAGGTGATCATGATCTCTCTCTCTCTCTCTCTCTCTCTCTAACTCTACATGTAATAATTAAAGAAGGAAATATGAGTAATTTACAAGCAGCTTGACTCTAAAACGGAACAAAATGAAATACAAAATGTTTTCCAATGATTTTGTATTATGGGTTGCATTAGGGTTATGATACCTAAGTTGACTGTCAAACTGACATGGGCAAAATTAATTATATATGAGAATTAGTAAATGCGCTTGGTACAATTGTGGGTCATATTTTATGAGTGTGAAAGTACTCTTCATGGGACAATTTGTGCTAGTTAACAGTTAAAAAGAATAATCCTGTCAGTTTGGTGGACTGGACAAGCAATAATGACACTCTAGCATCTTTACTTGAAACCTTTTTTTTTTTTTTTTTTTTTTTTGGGAGTTGCATTTTCCCCCCTTGTTGGTAGGATTGTTGTTTTAATTATTAAGGGTGAGTTTGGAGCTTAAGTCCAAACTAAGATTTTCAAACTTTTTTTTGTCTTTTTCTCAAAATGTTTTTGTCTTTTTCCCAAAAAGTTTTTTGTCTTTTCTGAAAATTCAAAAAAATTTACTATTTAAACTTAAAAATCTCATCTTGAACTTGTGCACCAAACAGGCCCTAAATTTTAACCTTCATTTCATAAGTTAATTGAGGATGAAATTTTAAAATTAGAGTTAATTAATATTTTAAAAACTGGTTATAAATTTTATTGATTTTTTAGAAAATAAAAATAAAAATAAAATTTAAGCTGAAAAAATATAATTTAGTTTGAGTTAAAACTTAAATATCAAAAGAAACATAGTTTTCAATGGTTTGATTTATAAAACATAGAAGTTTTGCATCGTATGTTATAAATTTTAACATGAATATTCGTATTATCATTGAACAATTAATCGAACAATTAAAACAACAATACTTAGGGCCTGTTTGGTGCACAAGTTCAGTTTGAGTTGAGTTGAAATTTTTAAGTTTGAATAGTAATTTTTGTTGACTTTTTCAGAAAAGACAAAAAACTTTTGAGGAAAAGACAAAAAACATGATGAAAAAGGTACAGTTTAATTTAAATCAAACTGGCAAATCAAACGGGCCCTTATTGATTAATAGAGTCAAAGTACAATTTCAACCATAAAGTTTTTCCCTCAGTTTTTTCCTGGTAGAGGGAGTTTTTTTTTTTTTTTTAATTATTATTATAGCTGCTTCTTTTATTTGCTTCAATAAATATGCAATGCATTTTTTTGTCCATGGTAAATATCAGAAATTCGTAAATCCACTAATTCAACAATGTAATTCTACAGAAATGGACGCAATTATACTTTTTTCTTATCAGATAAGGACCTTAAAATGATATTCTGAAATACTGAATACTAAACCATTTTATGAGGAGAGGAGAGGAAGTGTATGAATATGCTGTGGTTCTTTTAGCTTATTGCTAGTGGATAGATGGATAGTGTATGTGGGCGTGTATACATTGTATAGATGCGCATATATGTAAACATATATATATATATATATATATATATGGATAATGACGAAGTATAATATGGCTATAATTAAAGATTCCCTTTGAGTAGTTTTGTCGCATATTGCTAAAGAAGAGAATGAGGATGATGGTTGACAGATAGAACTATATAATTAAGAACTTACAATCTAATTTAATTAGTCGTGGCATGTGCTAGATGTAGTTGTCTCAGAAACTTGTTTTTCAAAATGTGGTCGTTTTCATATGTTGAGAAGATTGTTTAAAATGTGATAATAAATTCCACGACAAAACGACATTGTATAAATACATTTGTATATTTACAAATGCAATTAGTATGGCAGTCTTCTTGTAAGTTGAAAATCAACAAAGTTCTTTTGGACACATTCAATAAGACCTAACTTTGAATTAACTGGTTTATAATATATATATATATATATATATAATATTATATCTCTTATACAGTATGGCATATCATGTTATACTTGTATAGATTTTTATTTAGAAATAACAACTAGTTGAATTTACATATATAACTTCCTGAAAAATGTTGATGTGAATGATAAATATTACTAAAAAATATTACATTATTGAAATCACATTTTTATTTTTTTAGTGTATAGAAAGGGTGCTGTATAGGAGCTCATGCTTATACAGTATGTGTATACATATATATATATATATATGTGTGTGTGTGTGTGTGTGTGTACATGTGTCATTTTGGACAAGATTTGTGGTCCATTGAAGTACCACAAATGACTAGAAAGAATCACAAACCCTAGGATCAATGCTCACCCAAAAACATTTTTTTTATAGTGGGAAAGAGAAAGTGGAAAATAATTGGAAGTGATGCAAGTGTATATATGCCTAGTATTACCGTATCTTTACAAGAAAAGAATAAAATTCATTATCTAAAATAGCTATCAAGAGGTGTATTTTTATCAACCACACAAGTTTTGGAGGCTGAAAATCATGATACGTGTTGAAAAAAGAGAAAGTACAGTTGCTTTCATCTAACTAGCTTATGTATTGCATTGTTTCCTTCTAACTTTATGGGGCTCAATTAGTTGCCAAAGGAATTTGTTGCTAAAGGGAACAACTTTACATAGTTCAAGTTGCATGGAAAATGTTCTCGCCACCAAAAAAAAAAAAAAAAAGTAAAGAAATGTTTGTAGTTTCAATTAGTCATTTATTTTAGATTACCTTTTATTTTCTTAGTACATAATTGGCTAAAATAAGTGTCACGATCTTGTAACATTGGTATCCCGTGATACATTTTGATATATTTTGCCCAAACAATGACATCTATATAGGTTTTAGTCTTGTCTATTTCGAATCTCAATCTAAATATTAATAACATTAATGTGTGCATGAGTCTTACCTCATATATATATTATTGGATAAATTGGTTGTATGGCTCTTAACCTTTTATTAACCTCTAACTTTTTGTGGCTAAAAGGTCCCCCAAAAATCTTTAATAAAATGGTGTAAAATGATTATTTTTATTACAGATATTAAAAATTTAATCGAAAATATCACTTTAATCACACATGATTTACTATTTTAGGGTACTAAGAAATTTTTTTTACATAATTCAACTTACATGTGTCATACATATGATCTATTTTATCTAATTTTTAACATTATTAGTAAAAAAAAAAAAAAAAAAAAACCAAATATTGCATCTTTTCAAAGAATTAAAAACCTTTTAATCACAAAAGCGGTTAGTGACCAGATCGCAACTTTTTGTGAAAATGTTAGAGACCAAATTTTACCCTATGTTATTTTAGACTAGTAGTGCTGGTTTGATGGAAATATATCCATGAAAGACTAATGCATGTGTTGATTAAACCCCAATTTTAAAGGTTGATTAGGATGTCCATTTTATCAAAAACCTAGCTAGCACCTTTGCGTACGTGGTCACAAATATTAGGCATATGTCATATCACCTATTAATTAGTACATATAATTGTACCTTAGCCTAGATAATAATGCACAATAGTGATATGGAAAATTCACTCAAAGTGGGATGTTCCATCACCAAGTTTAAGATAATCATTTTTGTGAGCAATAATAACCTATATGCATCCCCTTACTGCCATTAAATGCCCTTTTCATACCATAAAATCAAAATAACCAAAAAAAAAAAAAAAAAAAAGGACATGGGACCACTTGAAAAGTTCTATCAAATGGAAAAAGAAACAAAGGTTATGGGCAATACATATTGATCACAAGAACAAATATTGGATGCCACACTTTCACAAAATCTTATATATAATTGTTCCTTCCATGCTAGGGCAAGAGTTTTGTACCAATATCTTTCTCTTTGATTGCAACCTTTATAATTAATGCCCAACTGTTGGTGTTTAATGGGTTTTAATTCTCCTTTCCCCATATTCATTAAAAAAAATTAAAAATTAAAAAAAAAAAATCTCCTTTCCCCATAAGACCCTTTTCCCTTGAAATTGTTTACTTGACTCATTGTGGTGTGAGGGATTTGTGGGCATGAAAAGGGCAGCTTGTCTGAGGACCCCTCTCATGTTATGTCTATATATAATATTTGCAGTATATATATAATATTGTAAAAATATATATAGTCTTTCCCTTTACATTATAAAGTTCAAAAGTAGCTTTCAAGCTTTAAAAATTTTGGTTCCCAATGCATGGAAATTTGATGGAATGATACTAGGATAGATTTGTTACCCTACCTTAGATCATGCCGTTTTAATCACAGTCAACAGATCTATGATTCACAATCTAGCTGTGATGAAGGGAAAAAAAAAAAAAAAAACAAATTAAATAATAATAATCATCATGATAAGAAGTATTTGTTTGTTGTTCTTTAAGTGAGTACTCTTGCTTGATCTTGAAAGAAACAATCCATAGAGTTGTATGTACATAAAGTGTACAACATGAAGATTGATCATCAGACGACCTTTTTTTTTTTTTTTTTTGTTTATTTACTAGTTGAAGTACACGCTATGGTTGAAATAGTACATTATCTAAACAATCTAAAACTTAAAATAGAAAATGAAAAAAGGAAAAAAAAAATACATAAAATGACAAAATAAAAAGATAAAAAAAAGTCTTAAAAAAATAAAACTAAAATTCCTTTGCAAAATTTTAAAAAAAAAACCTTAGACAAAATTCTTTTTTTTTTAAAAAAATCAGTGTGAAATTCTCTTACGAAACTCCGAAAAAGCTCCAAGAAAATTTATTCTCACTTTTAATTATGTAATGTAATAGATACATTTGTTTTTATATGGTGTGTTTGAAGTATGCCTAAGTATTAAGGGAGTTTATATTTCAAGAAAGACATTCATGAATGAACCTCAATCTTAGGATTTTAAGCCATATAGAATGAATTTAAAAAATATATATATATATAGTTTCAGTGAAGCGTAATATGCACAGGAGAGGAAATAATATCAATGATTTTTTTTTTTTTTTTTTTTTTTTACGTTTATTTACATCAAACTCATACTATATATTCCCATATTATTTAACGAAATTTGTTAAAAATCGAACGGATAATTAAGGTATTTTGCATTCCCTGTGAAAGATTTTTCATACAGTATTTATTTATGGGATATGTTGGGTAAGTGGTCCTTTTTTCAAGAAGTTTTTTAATAAATAACTGAAATTTTGTAAAATTAAGAAAATAACCTTTTTGAGAAAATGATCAATATTCAACAATTTATTGATTGATCATGATAAATCACTGATTTACCAATTTTAATATGTATTTTTTACTAATTAACTATCGTCAGTCACTAATTAGTTAGTTATAATCAATCAATGATTAACTGTCATTTTACTAAATCAAAAATTCAGCCATTTATTTATTTAATTTTTTAAAACTGTCTATTTATATATATATATATATTTTTTTTTTCTTTATCTAAATGTCTACAATATTATACATTTTTCTTTTCGACTTTTCCATTTTTTTGTTTCTAAAAATCATTGATATTATTATCCGAATGTAATTCATGACAACTTTGGCGAAAGTGAAGTTTCGTTGCAAGTTTTTCTAGGGCAACGCAATAGTACGTACTAACGTTCATATATATCTATATATGTGTGTGTGTGTGTCAAGATGTAAGTCAGATTGTTATATGCTACTTTCACACAATTCCTATCTTATATCGTATCTAGTGTTTGACGGTGAAAATTCACCTAACAAAGTACCAGTTGGTGTCGGCATTAAAAAAAAAAAAAAAAAAAAAACAATCACGAGAGCAAACAAGCAGAAATAGTAATTAAGAAATTAGTGCAAGTAATTAAGTAAAGAACACAGACATTAAATAAGGTTCACCTTTGAAAATTGGCTACGTACGTCCTCACTAATGCTTAATTGTTTATTCATAACCTCTTAAAAGATAATCATTTGAATTATATATATATATATATATATTCAAATAAATCAAAAAGATAATAATGTATTCGTAGATAACTATCGATATTTTGAATATTTGAATCTGTAATATTTATCCGATCGACTTCCACCAAGAAGATAACAATGGCCGATTAATTTACTTATCCAGGTACCCGAATTATCTAAAAAAAAAAATTAACATATTATCGGCCACCTATCAACATCTAGATATATCAGATCATATTATTATGATATACTTTTTCGTTTCATCATGTCCAATTTAAGAGTGGATGATGTTTTTATAATGCATATACATATATATTCTGTGTATATAGTATGTTTACGTGTATATCTATTTATATATATATATATATATATGAGAAACAAAGACAGCTAATAAATCTCAGCCCCTGCTTGTTGTGACTTTAAGCCAACTCAAATTATGTCATGGTGGTTGCATATATATGACACATATAAAAATACACACACACACATATATATGTATGTATATGAAAGTGATCATTGAATAATATGCCCGTGACTGGATGATGCATCACTTTCGAGAACTTATCCTTAATGATGCAATATTTCACAATGTTGTGATGAAGCCCCAAAGTACTAGTTAGATAGATCTGCAGGGTTTACTATCAATAACCCTTTCTTAATATTGAAGTTTAATAGTTTGATCTTATTGCACATGCAAACAACCTAGCCACCAAATTGGGCTCTTTAAAGCTTACCTATATATATATATATATATATATATATATATATATATAAGAGTTTTCAATGATTACTCTATATTTATCTATCTATGGTTATCGTTATTTTAGCCGTATGATGTTGATTGAATAGTTGTAATAAATTGAGTAGTTTACCAAAACAATTTAGTGATAAATGAATATGAAATTAAGAGAACTCATTAAATGAGATTTAGATGGGCAACTTGTTGTTAACTTGCTATCATGGCTTTTTAAAATATTAAATAAATTGCGAAAGTAAAATATGTAATTAAAATTTTTTTTTCTCAAATATCACATTACTGTATTTTTTTTTTCTTAAATAAGTATATGCAAATGAAAAACAGCAAAATCACAATTATAAAGTCTTTACTTTTATTTTATTTTAGATAAATCATGAATTTCTTTTCATTTTTGCTGGGAGAAACACAAAAGTTTTAGTCACAAGAAAACATTATTCCCTTGAATATGCCCTTCTTTAAATTTTTTTTCTTGGAAGAAAAAAAGTTTTTTTTTTCTTTCCAGTGAATTAATGCACAAATGGATCATATTTGTTTATTTACTAAAGTTGCAAGTCAAAAAAAAAAAAAAAACATGTTTAGCTGCTGATGTAAAAAGGCAATGAAAAGAAAACAAAGTATGTAACGGCAAAAATAAATGCAATCGAATGTTTGTTGTCTTGATCATATTTTCAAGAATGAAAAATAATAATAAATAAAATAAACAACGTATGAATTTCGTTTTATTGGAAGACATAATCCATTCATTACTAATTAGGTCAATGTTTAACATATATTGGACCTGAATAGATTATTATTATTTTTTTAACAATTGAGAGTAAGGAATCTGAAGAACATATTTTTAACCACTTTTGTCTTCAATAATAGTTTTGTTCATGAGTAATTTTGTAACAATAGAATTTATTAAAAATTAAAGTGTAATGAGTAAACAGACGAGTGTCAATAGATATCTTTTTTTAAATATTATAAAAAGTATGTCCTTAAAAATTGCTTTGTAACATTTACATCCAGTATAAACAATAATAATATCTTTTTACATCGATTAGATAATAAACTAAAATCAAACTATAAATTCTTCATGACATATTTATTTCTACTACTACAAATTAGTTATGATATTTTGCAATATAAATTCGATAAACATTTCCATATACGTCAAACAATTAGCCACGGACTTGCCGTAATGAAATGTTTACAAGAAATCTGTTAAGAAAATATAACAAAATAAAAAAAAGGAAATTAAAATTAAAAAGGAAACAAATTCTATTCAATGATGGGATTTTGATTCCGGATATTCAATTTTCCACCTCTAGTAAAAATAATATTTTAATTAATAATATATTTAAGATAAATTATTATTTTTTTCTTTTTTTCTTGATGGGAAGATAATTGGTTTTAACTTGCTATAACAAGTCAAAAATTTGTGACATCATCAACTGTAATTAATGTATTCACTACTTTTTTTGTGTTCTTAACATCCAGGATTACCAAAATATAACAACTATTGAAACCACACCTCTCTCTCTATCTATCTATATATATATATATATATATATATATATTCTCTTAAAAGCAAGTCCCACCCGCACCCTAATAGAGTAAAATTATATATTAAAAATATATTTTTTTATAAAAAAAAAAAATATTTTGCACGTGTGTTCACGGAGCTATTGCATCAAAATTAAAAATCTCACAAGAGTGAATTTATATGCGCATGCATGTGTGTATATTTATGTACACACAGATACACACAAAGAGTAATGTTAGGGACATAAACTTCAATTCTAATTTTTTGAGTACCAATTCACGTGTCATATTTTTCTTAGTAGATGCAATCGATTGATGTGACAATACTTTAAATATACTTATCAATAAAAAAAATGACAACTCATATACCATATAAGTTAATACTTAAAAATTAATATTAAAGTTAGTATCTCTAATATTTTTTCAAACACAAATAAAGGCAGTCTGAAATCCAACATATTTTTCATAATTCCGTAACCTCAATTACAGTACACAGAGTAGTGTTATATGAAAACATCAACACATAAAATGTATGTTTATATATATCCTCAGTTTAACAATACTATATATATAAAATATCTCGGGGTGATAAATTAATAATTTACATTTTGCCGTCAATACACTCAAAAAAACACCAAAATTTGTGGTAACCATTTCTGTCTGTACTGGTATATAACATTAGTGTCCGGAAGATATATAGAATCATCTATATTTTGTATAAATTATATATGTATATATTCTAAGGAAATTTATTATATATATAATTATTTTGCTTCAAAATTATTAATAAACTTCTTCCCCACGATCTCGAAGCATGAAGAAACACATGGCACAACGTGCGGTTCTTCTTTTTTTTTTTTTTTTTTTTTTTTTTTTTTTTTTTGGTATGTGTGTGTGTTTGATTAGAGAGAGGTAGTTTTCTTGGATCCTTTTTTTTTTTTTTTTTTTTGGGTTAATTAATTGCACATGATATTTGATACCTAGTTTGAATACAATCCACAAATTTTATATAGCTTTCAAGGCACTAATCAAGGGTTAGTTGGCTAAAACTATTATTTGTTTTGGGGGCATATTTCTATAGGCTCCAAATAGAGATTGGATCTTATTCCTTTCATTTTATAATATATAAAATTATACACATACATATATATATTTTAATGGCCAGCTTAACCAACTTATTCTATATATAATTTTATCCTTTTGGAGCTGGTCCAGTGATATATGTAAATCAAATAAATATTATACTACTTTGCTCCTTTTTTTTTAAAAAAAGTTTAATACAGGATCAACTCAGAACCACTACCATATTAGCAAATACAGTTTTATTTATTTATTTGTCTAGCGGCCAAATTATCAATTGGGTTGATCAATTATATACCAATAAATTTACTAAATATACACACACACACCAATAAAGGTGAGGTTCAGTTGACTCTACTGTATCTAGTTGTCATGGGCGATAAACAAATTTTAAAAGGAAATATTTTGTTTAACCCAAAAGGGCAACATTATGCCTGATGAGAAGAGTGAAATATATAGACACTAATTATATATAAAACACTTAAAACTTATTTGTGTTTTATCGAGACACATTTTATTTTGTGTTTTCAGAAATACCACCGTCATCGCTTATGATTTTTTTTTTTTCCACCATCATCACACACATATATATATATATATAGATATAGATATAGATATTTTTACCACCATCGTCACTTATGGTTTTTCTTTTACCACCGTCATCACTCATGGTTTTTTTTTTTTTTTTTTTAATAAGGTTATTGGAGAAAGGACTCACAAGATGAATCAGAAAATCCCAACTAAGTTGGTTTACCTATCTAACACCCCATCATTTTTCATCCCAACATTTTATTAACAGTAAAAGAAAATTTACATAGTGTGAAATAAAACCAAAAATAACTACCTTTCCATTGGGAATATGAGAAAGGAAATAACTACGCTAATATATATATATATATATATGTATGTATGTATGTATGTAAATGAAACACTATAAAACCGAAGTTGACACCCCAAGATGTAGCCTCCTAAACTGCACCTTTAAAAGTCAGTTTCCATAATAAAACACTATTAAAAACCTTGCGAGGGAAAGACCAAATCATATCTATATATGCTTGCAGTAGTTTTGAAGTTTTAACATGAAATTTAAAACACACAAGATGATTGCGGTATATTTATTAAAAGACTGAATAAAACTTGGCTTTTAGGTTTAGATACCTAATCTCAAATTAAATACAAGAAAAATTGTCGAAGAACTATGTAAAAGGGAACATGACCTTTGGCGTCTTATAAAGGAATATATTCGGGTCAAATTTTTCTCTTTGTTGTTTTCATTTTTACCTTTCGGGAACTACAAGTTTAGAAGACACGTTTTCACTATTTTTAGTGAGCAAGGATCCAACTTTTTCCATCCTTTTTTTTTTTTTTTTTTTTTTTTGGGGTGGTGGCGACTATTATTTGAATAATAAGTACTTATAAGCTTAAATAATTAACTAAGATTTCTATATAATTAGTTGTTAAAACTCGAGAAAGTTTACTGTATTGGACAAATTTCAATGTTCAACTTTACTCGTTTTACTTGCACCTAGAAAGTGGCTAAAACCAGTTCTTATATTACTATAAGTGACAAATTCATATCACATACTGTATCCTATATAAAAGGGCAAGTATTACATTAGATAATTATATGCTATTTATTTCTTTTCAATAAGCATGCAACAAGAGTTTTTTTTTTTTTTTTGGTATTCATGAAATATATATTAAGGTTTATCATTGAATGAATAAGCTTGAAATGCAGGATATACTTTTAGAATATAGATTTACTGTAGTTGTAGATATAACTTAACAGTAATTGATGCCTAATAATTCTAATATAAAAACACTATACCGATAAGGATTTTTCTCAAGTTTGGGTTCCTCCATACCTTTATCTAACAAAAAAAAAAAAAAAGGGAGAAAAGAACCTATAGTTATCCTTCTTCGTGAACGAAAAACAGAATTTCAAAACAACAGTACCAAAACTATAATAATCAAGAACTTCTCTACTGGTATTGTAAATTTTTAATTATCATAACAGCAAATTTCATGGATTTAGGACTCTTAGACCATAATAAAATATGGGTAGACTCAACTATCTTTTAGGAATTCCAACGTGTTATTTATGGGATCTTTGGACCAACAACTTCAACATAAAAAACTCAACTCATTTTGATCTTTTTCTGAAAAGTCAATTATAACTTTAACTAGTTTTTAAAAAATCAAACAACTTCAATTCAAAATTTTCAATTCCAACCTATACACCAAACGCATGCTTAATATAATAAATACAAATTGCAACATTAATTTTGTAAAATTTTTGGTTCTAACAAATGATAACATCGTAACACATTAGTAATTAGAATTTATGGGGGTTGTTTTAATGCTTCATATATAAACAAATGTAGTAAAACTATAAATTTCTAAAACATTTAGCTTAGAATTATACCCCATAAAGAATTTGGAAGAAAGAGGTAAATTGCATGTTTACAGAAGTTAAAAAAATTAAATATCATATTTACGAAAATGTTAAAAAAAATTACGCATTTATGTAAATACGTTTTTTCATAATGATAAATTTCTGTAATATATTGGAGGTGAAGATATTTTAACTTTTCACCAAAATCAGATATAAAATTACCCCTAGACTATACCTGCAATGTTATTTATGTTAATATTCTATAGACTATATATTCTCAAGGAATTTCTAAATTAATACAAGTGTATAACAAATTATATATTTATTCATGTTTTGGGTGGGAAATCATTAAGTTTTTGGGCCTAGGGATTTAGAAAATGAGCAAAATGGGAACCCAATCTTTTAATTGTAGAGCCATGGCCTTGACCCTACCACCACCATCAAACAACTTGTTTGCAGGTAGCCCTACCTGTCCACCCATATCTTGTCAATTTCATCTCCTTTAAGACATTTTAATTCTAATTTATGTGTGTCATTTTTTTTATTTTGTTTATTTAAATTTTTTTATTTGGCTTAGATTTCTGCTTTTGCAATTTAATTATTTCTTCCTTCCACCTTTCTTTTTTATCTTTTCTTTTACATATATATATATAAATGGTGGTTATAAAATATTTCCATAAAATATGGACAAAATTTAGATCCAATAATGCTCCTGTCTTCTTCACTCTCTTTCCCTTTCCCTTTCCTTTACCTTATGATTTTTTATTTTTTATTTTTTATTTTATTTACTCTCTTCCTCATAAACTAATTATCAAAATTGTAACTCCTATAAAAATTGATATAATAATGCAAAAGTAAAACAATTGACTATTAAGCTACACAAATCTATATAAAAGCCTAAAGTAAAAGCAATATTAGGGATAATAAAATAAGGAAAAAAACACTTGAGTATTGACATAAAATAATTTGGTACAATATTTATTTACATTAATTAAGTCTTCCAAATATCACCAAATGGGGGATAAAATCACTAGAGAGTATAAGAAAGAATGAGTTTGTGGAATTAATTTTTTGCAAAAACCTGTCGCCGTTAAGTAGAAGCTTCATATGGTTAAAACTCCCTCAAATGGAAAGTTTTTCCATTTCTTTCTATCACTAACCTTTTTAACCCATAAATAAATAAATAAATAAAAAAAAAACCTACCAAAACCTTTTTTTTTTTTTACTTTCTACAATTGGTTTGCAAACAAGAATTTCTAGATTACCTTTCTCTACAAGAAAACAAAAGGGTTTTCCAAAATAAAATTAATTACATTAGAATATAAACTTCAAAGCATTTTTACGCAAATTTGGATTAGCTTGGTAGACATAATATTTGTGCAACGTGCAAAAAAAAAATGAAAATAAAAACGCAAAACTACGTAATTACATAAGTTAAATAAAACAATAAACAACAAAATAAAAATAACACCAAAAAAAAAAAAAAAAGAAAGAAGAAAGAATCATAAAACAAGTGAAAGAAAACAATACATACTCCTTTCTCTCTCTTTTTTACACATAAACTTATTTTATTTTATTTTGAGTATAATAATATACTCATTAATTTTTATTTAATTTTAATTTTTTTAATTGTCTGTAAAGACAAAAACTGCGGATCTATCTCATCCCACCATTTCCTTCGCCTCTGTCCTTACCTTTCTTTTCCTCAGTTTCTCTCTCCTCTGTTTATCTCTCCAGATTGCTACGCTTCCTTCCTTCCATTTTCTCTCTCTACTCTCTATAATTTCTTTCTTGCGTACTAGAGAGAGAGAGAAAAGAAAAAAGGGAAGTTTTTCCTAGGGTTTTCTCTCTTTCTCTCTCACTTTCTGTGGAAGCAAACACCACCCCAAAAGGAATAAACGCCATGCGATATAGCTCCTCTCAGATCCATTGCCTCTCTCACTAAGTTTCTCTCTCTCTCTCTCTCTTCATTCGGTTCAGTCGATCTGAGCTTCTCTCTCCATTTATTCTCTCTCTATTTTAAAGTGTGCAATGTCTTCCATGCGCGTAGATCTGACATCAAGGGTTTACCCGGAGCCGGACGCCATGGAAATCGACCACTTCGATCGGCTACCGGACTCTCTGCTCCTCCTTGTCTTCAACAGGATCGGCGACGTCAAAGCCCTCGGCCGCTGCTGCGTCGTCTCGCGTCGCTTCCACGCGCTCGTCCCTCAGGTCGAGAACGTCGTCGTCCGCGTCGACTGCGTCATCTCCGACGATGACTCCTCCTCCTCTTCCTCCTCCTCCGACAAGTCCCGCGGCCCCTTCTCCAACCTCTTCCGCTTCGTCTTCGGCGGCATTGTCAAGCCTCTCCAAGCCCTCGGCCAGCTCCTCGGCCCCAAACGAGCCTCCTCGTCTTCTTCGTCGTCTTCTTCTTCTTCGTCGTCCTCTTCCTCTTCTGGTTTCGGCGGCTTCGGCTCCTCGTCGCTCGCTGTTGGGAGCGAGGACGACGGGGAGATTGATCAGGGCGGCGTGACCCACCACTCGCCGACGCAGGTCTTGAAGAACTTCAACGAGATTCGGTTCCTCAGGATCGAGCTTCCCAGCGGCGAATTGGGGATAGACGACGGCGTTCTGTTGAAATGGAGAGCTGATTTCGGCTCCACTCTGGACAATTGCGTAATTCTCGGCGCCTCCTCGGTGGTTTACCCCGGACCTGCGAAATCCGCTTCGATCGAGCAGAGCAATGGCGCCGACGCGCTCTGTTCCGCCAACGGCAATGTCGGCGAGGACACTGGGAGCATCCCCGATTCGTTCTACACCAATGGAGGCCTGAAATTGAGAGTGGTCTGGACGATTAGCTCGCTGATTGCGGCCTCGGCGAGGCATTATCTGCTCCAGCCGATAATCTCCGAGCACAAGACGTTGGACAATTTGGTCCTGACCGACGCCGACGGGCAAGGGGTGTTGTGCATGAACAGGGATCAGCTCGAGGAGTTGAGGGTCAAGCCATTGTCGGCCTCTTCGGCATCGAAGAGGACGCTCGTGCCGGCTCTCAACATGAGGCTCTGGTACGCTCCTCACTTGGAGTTGCCGGACGGCGTCGTCCTGAAGGGTGCGACGTTAGTCGCGATTCGGCCCAGCGAGCAATCGGCGGGGAAGAAGGAGATCTCCGACGGGTCCTGGGTTTCGACTGCATTCGAAGAGCCCTTCGGAACTGCGGCGAAGATGCTGGTGAAGAGGCGTACTTACTGCCTTGAGATGAACTCCTTCTAAATGAGAAGAGATCATGTCATCCGAGGTAATTTCTCAACTTGGATTATAATCAAAATATATGGTTGTTTAAATTCTGTCATAATCCGGTGTGAACAATTTGGAATTAGTCATACTTTACAATTACTATCATCATTAGCTTGTAAGAAATTCTGGGAATTCTTTCAGATCACAAATTACGCAATCGAAATCGAGCCCCGGAAATGTAGTGTCCCAAAATTTATGGCTTAAACTTGTGGGATTTTTTCTTTAATGGGGGTGTTTTGAAAGAATGAAATTCGGGTTTCTGTTATGATTGACTTGTATTGTGTTGGATAATTGGTGGCTTACTCGAGTTTGGATGGGATTGTCAGGCAAAATGCAAAACTCGTTGGAGGGAGAAAGGGGATAAAATGAAGGGGAAGAAGTTGCGTGAATTTCAGAAACTGGGAGAAGAGAAGAGAAGCCGCAGAAGAACAATTTTGTCTATGCCACGTAAAGACTAAAAAAAAAAAAAAAAGAATAGAAAAGAAAAGAAAAGAAAATCTTTGATTTGGAATGCCACGAAAGAAGGGCCATAGCTCCTTTTGATGATCATTGTGGGGCTGCAAAATTTGTTCGCCAATATGTGCTTGAACTGGTAGAGAGAGAGAGTTGTAGATGAGGAAATGCATCTGGCTGGTTGTTTTTTTAATTTCAGGCATATGCTTGTAAGAGTTTCATCACACGCCTCTGAGGGCTGATGTTTCGTAAGAAGCTTGAAGTTTGTAGTCACCTACTTCTATAATATTATATATATATATATATATATATATATATCTTCTCTGTATGTGAATATAAATTTGTAGGCATGACTATGCTTTGTGCTTTTATGTGATATATATGTTCAAAGTTCATTTCTGCAATTGTGTTCACCATCAAGCTTCATTTTTTTTCGTTTTTGTCTTTGTTTTTTGGTCTAAATAGTCTAGTCATGGACTCAAAGAAAATGACCTATTCTAAACCCAAAAAGTGGTAAAAAAGTTAAAAAAATAAAGTTTTAGTTTTTATTAGGTTAATTCAACTTAATTAGGTGAATTTTCAAAGTCCTTTGTGGTGATCTGACCGAACCATGTTGGCAAATTAATAACCAAATAGAGAGGCAAAAGGTTAAGTAATTAGCAAACAAAACAAGTGGGGCATTTAACCGTGAAATTGAGCAGCAGTTAGCTTACCAAATGTGCAAGTTGTAGACACCAATCATCACTCTGTAGTGGTTATATGGACCTACAGATTTCCCACTTTCTTTTGATTAAACTCAATGTTTGCCCTAAAATGCATTGGAGGGGATTGCATTTAACATGACAAAAAGCATCTTATATATATAGATACATAAATATATATATATATATATATATATATATACATGCATATCATTACAAGGTATGGACCAGCACCTTTTGTCCATTGATATCTGAAAGTCGCTTCCCTGTTTTTATAATTGTCTTGTGTCTCTTAATAACTGAAAAAAGAAAAAAAAAAAAAAAAAATTTGCTGAGATCCATTTCGTCTCGACTTTTCAGAATCTAAGATGTTTTTGTCCTCCAATTCTTAGAAGGAACTAGTATTTCTACACCGGAGAAAGAGAGAGGAGAAATTATTTGGTTGTTTATTTGTCTATTTATATTCATTGAAAAGTTAAGAGCTGGTTCCAGATCTTCTTCAATCTTTTTTATTTTTATTTTTAAATATAGTTCCATATTTGGGTTTAGAAGAAACTATGAGAGTTTTATTATTTTTTTAAAGGAAATTATGTGAGTTTTTGATAGGGACATTTTATTTAATTTGACTAATTAGCTGGGTGTGCTTTTTTCTGCCTTTTTATGAGTTTTGTTACATGAGATACCTTAGCCTTTGCATGCTCTCTAGTCACAGGCCATGAGAATTCTAGCGTGCACACATTCTCTCAACTCACTATTAAACATTTCTTCTATAATTATACATATATACTTGTATACGCATATGTATATTTATATATGTATAAGTCCTCCAGCTTTACACTTGCTCCACTTTTTTTTTTTTTTTTTCCTTTCTATTTCACTCTTTTCATTTTTTAGATTTTAATTAGTCAATTAATTTATTTCAAAAAAATTAGTCAATTAATCGACCATTTTCTTTTATGTTTAATGAAAACGAAACTAATAAAGAAACCCCAATAATTTTTGTGGGCGATATTAGTGATGGTGATGCTAAATTAGTGTAGAATATTGTAGTCCTCTTATATGTTTTACTTTCTGATAAGATGATAGGAAAATTAAAAATTTAGTGCTTAGTATCTAAAGTCAATATTATATAGGACATGAATTTCAAAAAAAAAATTTATTATATTGGACATGATTTAACGGTAATGTAGGATTCAAATATATATTTTTTTTAATTTTGAAAATAAAAAATAAAAAATCTATCTATGTTCATAAATAAAGTTTTCCATCTTCATATATAAGTTAATAATGTTAGGACAATTTTTCCATCAATGTTTTGATTGGCTGTCACTCAAATCTAAAAGTTAGAACCTAACTATGAACTTCAAGAACTGAAAGTTATTAGGTGGTCCTTTTTTTGGTCGCAAATTGAATGCTGATGTGCTCATAATCAGCGTTGAAATCCAGTCAAATTTTTTTCTTTTTCTTCTTATTTTTTTCTTTTCTTTTTCCTTTTTTTTTTTTAATTTCTTTTTGTTTGTTTAAGTAGTGTTGAATCCCAGTCATGTTGCATGTTCCAATCCCAATCACATTGCTAAAATGAAGACATCAAACAACAACCCACTGACAGCTGGAAGTATATAATCCTTCAGCCCAAACTATTATTATTATTATTATTATTATTATTTTTAATAGAAGATGGGCTATGATAACTCATAAGAAAAGACCCTCCATAATGTCATAAAATTTTAAACTAAACCGTTCTGTCTAAAAAAATCTTTTGATATTGTCCAATTTTATTAAAATACGTCGTCTAATTTAAATTATGTAAGTTTAAGAATCGATATCTTTTGTCTTATTCATATTTATTAATAATATCATATTATATTATTTAAATTTAATAATTTAATCGTATAAGAAATATTAAAAATGTTTAAGTAAATTAATGAGTCTGCACAGCAAATTAGAGGACCATACATTTAATTTAAAAAAAAAAAAGACCACAAATATGAACTTGTAGGTATAATAAACGGCCTTACAATACTGTAGTAAAATGCTCCCACCATAAAATCTCCTTTTCTTTTTTATATTTTTACCATAACTTTATTATCTTATTACTGTTTATGGAGTTGTACTAAGGGTAAGGGGGGTCTCTTTTAGTTTTACCCTTTTTCTTTATGCATTGGCAATTGTGGAAATTTATGCATGGGCTATTTTTAACCTTTCTATATCCTACACGTTTCTGTACTAAAAGTCACCAATTTAGCCATTGTTTAGAGAGCCTTAGAATCACCTACTTAAAAAAAAAAAAAGAAAGAAAGAAAAAGTAAAAACGTTGCTTTTAATGGCGCCCTGAAAAGAGAAAAGAAAATTACTTTTAAAAAGCTTTTCAATACTACCAAATATGTCACTTAGTTGAAAATAAGGATTTATCAACTGTCATTCAACCAGAGATTCCAGCTAATTTTTCCCAATGAGACTCAAAATGGGCCTTGTCAACATCGCTAAGATGACCAAGAATCATGGGCTTTGCTAACATGTGTTTGGGAAGTACACCGATTCGACACATGCGTTCTCTTATTTCGATTTTATTTAGATCTCTTTAATATTATTTGTATCTCTTCAATAATATTATTACATTAAAATTATTCAAAATTATAATATCATGTCTACTAATTAAAAACATCGAATTAATTAAATACTTGGTATTATATTATTAAAGAGATACAAAAAAGGACACAAACGAAAAAAGATATGAACCAAATCAAAGGAGGGTTAGAAAAAATAATTGTCGCTGCTATTCGAATATATCATTTTAGTTAAAGGGTTTGTATAACACTATTTTAAGATAATAAAAGAAGAAATAACCCTTAATTTTTTAAAGTCACTTTTTAAATCTGAACTCTATGACTAAGATTATTATTATTATTATTATTATTTTCAAAGAGCCCCTTTTATGAGCAATTTAAGAAGTTGATTTCAAATAAACTTTCACCAATTGTTATTTTCATTTTTTAACCTATAACAAGATAAAGATAATAGCGAGTTTCTTGATACATCTTATATACATATACATATACATATACATATATATACATACATATGTATTTTAATTTAATCTAATCTAATCAAGTCTATCTAATCTAATCTAATCCAACATATAAAAAAAAGCTCAAAATGCAGCTTTCTTATACTTGACACCTGCCTCTCCAATTTCATTCCCTTTTTTCTTTTTGCTTTCCTTGCTTATGTTGTTTGTTGTTTAGTGTTTTTTTTTAAATTAAATATATTCTTACTTTTTTCTTTTTTTAACTTTTTAAGATCTTTTATACCTTTAACTTTAAAGTAGTATCACTAAATATTTCTCCTTATATTTCATCTAATTTTTCAAATATATCCTCACTTAGATGTTTTTCGACGAAATGCTATTTACCTAATATGACTTTTATAACTACCTTTTTATAGTTGTCCTATTGAACTTTTTTCGCAAAGGTGTCCTTATTTAAATACGTCTCACATGGATTTTTGTTAATTTTCTATATAATAGTTCCATTTGGTTATTATTAAAATTGTCTATTTATTTTTGTCATTTGGTGGGTATTTCCCCCCTAAAACCCCTTCTTTCTTTCGACTTGCCCCTATTTAAACAAAATTTTTACATAAATCTCATTATTTTCCTTCTTTTTTTTTTTAAATGTTTTTCTTATTTGCTTTATAACTTATATTTTTAACCATATCTAATGAAAATACTTCTTCTTTATGATTTTTATACGTGTTAAAATGATTTTTTTTTTCTCAAATGCATTCCTAGCTAAATATTCAGTTTTAATTATGTTTAAATAATTTAACAAACTTAATTCGCAAGTGCTTATAAACTAGTAAACGAGAAGAGATAGAGTACAAGGAAAAAGACATGTCTTAACTATAATAAAAGAGTAGATATGGATCTAACATTCCTTTTTGGTAGTCAAAAACGCACCGTTTAGGTGCCTTCCTTGTTTTTTTTTTTTTTTTTTTGTTTTTTTTTTTTTTTTTGCTGCTATCTTTTCTCACAACCACTACAGCTGACATTTGCTTTTTGCCTCCTACGTGTTGTGCTCTTGCAAGAGTTCTGAAACTTGAACTTAAAAGAAGACCATTTAATTCAAATTACAGTTTTGTCATATTGTAACTACACCTTTTATTATTTTTTAATTTATTATTTTTTAAGTGCAAAATGTCTAAAAAGAAGAAAAAAATAGTAGTTTTTTTCAGAAATGTTGATAGGAAAGCAATTTGCAATTTTTTTTTTTCTTTTTGAACTTCAACTTGCATATTGATATTCACTTTTTTTGTTTTGTTTTTTGTGAATGTATATTTATATTCACTTTATATTCAAGTTAAATGAAGCCCTTTTATATTAAAATTACATCAATCTTAAATATGAAAAATCCCAACTAATATTATTTAAGTAAAAAAATATCTCAATTTCTCATGTTAGTTGATTTTTCTTTCTTTGTTTTTTTTTTAGTTTTTTTAATACATCATAATCTTAAATACATAGTAAATTGTAGAATTTTTTTTATAAGGTTTACCATTTTTTTTTATGAACTTTGTGTTTAAGATTTCTTTTCTGGCTATATACACATCAGTCCCTAATTTTATTTTCAGATAATGATCATTTGATCCATTATTAATTTTACAAATCAATCCTTAAATTATTGATTTAGTCGCAATTCTTGGTAAAACTAAAAACGTTCTGTAATTTTGAGAAAATTTACTATGTATGCAGCACATGGCTTAATTTGTCTTAATTTTCTATCCATTTGACCATCTACAGTACAATGCAAAATTTATGTACCAAAGTCAAAATTTGACATTTTGCAATAAACATCACTCTCCAATATAATGTTATTTTTAGTGGTAGATTATGATATTTGATTGTTATTTGTTGTCTTGACTTTATTGATATTATTATTTTTTAACTTATTTAAATATTAACGATTACTTTATTTAAAACTTATGGTTCATTTGGAAAATACATTCATTTTGTATCATGTTCGAATGTAATAGATGGAAAACAATATGCGTTTCGATGTCTCTTTTATACATTGCATTCAAATATAATGTGTATTTGAATTGTTTATATTTGAATAGTCATTCTGTTATGTGTTGGTGAGAGAGAGTATATATTATGATTAGTAAAAGTATATAGAAAAAGTTAATGGATGAAATGTTCAGATATATTTATATTAAAATGAAATATAAAGGTACTCAAACATACATTATTTGCATTCAGATATAATATACAGCAAATAATATTTTGCAACGCACAATTAATAATTATAACAAAATGTACATATGACAATAGAAATTATATTATAAATTGAAGCATGTGGGATAGTATACTAAATATACTATAATCATATTTTTAATAACAATAACATTGGCATTTACGTTAGAGATGATCCTAGAAGTTTAACTTTTATTATTATCTTTTTTAGAGATTTTTTTTCTCATGTTTCTAATCTCAATTCCTCACTGAAAATTTTAATTTCCTTACTTGTGATCAAGATTGTGTTTTGATTGCAATGTGTTTTCTTTCATTTTTTTCATGATTAAATTTGTGTGATATTTATTTTTCGACTAGACTATTATCAATACGTATTTTTTTAATCCCCAAGAAAATTTTATTTTTATTTTTTCGTTTATGATTATTCGTATTCTATATTTTAGATTATTAAAATTTCAGTAATTACTCAACACGTGCCTTAACTAGTATTGACAAAAAAAAAAAAAAAAAAAAAAAAAAAAAAAAAAAAAAAAGTCGTCACTCCAACTTGGGAAGTTTGTCGTGGCATAGACAAAAAATTGTAATTTTTATCAAACCAATCCCACAGTGTGACACAGCTGCATAACCGAATCTCATGAATGAAACTGGCTCTAATTTATTTCTTTTGAAGTTGTACTTGAGTGAAAATGTTTTAGTAATACATATACTAAAAGAAAATAAGGTAAATTACTCACTTAGTAACTAATTTTTTAAATTTGTACAACTTTTATTTATGTTTTTCGTATCTTAAATGATCCTAAATTATTAAAATATTGATACAATAGTTCTTTTTATTAATTTTTTAAATAAAAAAAAAACCATCTGTAATTTGATCAAAAAGTTATCGCTCACTAGTAAATTTCGTTCAAAAATTACCAGAATTAATTACTGCAACAATGATTTTAATAGTTTAAGATCATTCTAACTATTAAAAAAAAAAAAAGAGGGATCAGAGTTATATAAACTTAAAAGTTTAGGAATCAACTTAATAATTTATCCAAAAAAATATTGCTCCAAAAATAATTCATCAAGAAGACATTAAAAAAAAAAAAAAAAAAAAAAACAACAACAACCACTGTTTTAATCGGATTTTACCAGAAATCATTTGGAAGAAACATGTACCATTCAAGAACGCGTTTAGGCAATAAGTGAAATATTTTTCAGTGATTAAAACTTAAGGAACTCTTGGTTGCAAGACTCAGCAAACAGAATTCACGACTTTATGTGAGGTAAAAAAAAAAAAAAACAAAACAAAAAACAAAACCGAGTTTTGGCCAAAACAGGGAATCAACAATGAAACTAAAATTGTAGCCTCTTTAAATGAAAAACTGTGATCCTAATAATAATATGGCCATCTTGGACGACAACAACAAAGAGACACAAGCCTCTTAACAAAAATGTTATGTACTTGAACTAAAAACTGCACATGCTACAAACAACTACTTTGTTTTTGTGTGGTTTTGAAAAACTCAAACATTTTAGGTTCAGGTGCAGACTCCAAAGCTTGAACTGCAAGTAATCTATTCCCTCCTCTACATACTTCTTTCCACTCTCTACAAAAAATGACAAGCAATTGAAACTCGGAAAACCCGATTGAAGCGAGTGTTCGCGTGAGGATTCAATCACATGGCAGCCGGCTGCTTCGCTTGAATAGTAGAACGTTGTACAGACATTTTAGGAAAGGAGAAAGAATAACTTTTCATGGGAATTGTTATGGTGAAAATTTTCTTCAAAACAGACCAAGGCACACATACATTAATATATATAGATATATCCGAATTATATGAATGGAAGCTGAATGACTTTCAAAATGGAAAATGTAGAAATACCAACAGTATCAGAAGCATTAATTATAAGGAATCATCCGATGCAGGGAAGTAGGCTTTCACTCTCAGCTTGCCACCATTTCTTTTATCTTCACTTTCCTACAAAGAAAAAAACATTGCTTTTGACATTAACATCCATGATGGATGAAAAACAAAATACCCTATATATAATAGAAAATATAAAAACTACATAGAAAGCTCTATTCATTTTTTGCTACTCTTGTTTTCTGTCTTGCTAGTGTATAAAGCTCGTATCATTTTGACATATCAATAACAACATCGTAAAACAAAAGTACTGGAGTGTGATCATGATCTTGTAACGATGGTTAAATAAGTTTGAGTAGAACTCATCTTCAAAAACTAGCTCAAGAGGAGAGGAAACTCAATCTATATAAAACATCATTACAACTCAGTAACTTAACGATTTGGGACAAATCTAACAACAACAATCCACCTACCTAGCTTTGTCGACAGAATAGAAACATTCGGTTTGGCCAATGGGTAAGTAAGTTTGCAAGGAGGCTAAAATCAAGTTCAAGAACAGTAACTCATACTTGGACAAAGAAATTCATGCTTAGTAGGTTAGTTCTCTTGCATCTAAACTATAACAAGAAATCAGCATTCACTTAGGGTGCATTTACTAATTAGGAATCCGAAAAAATAGAAAAAAAGTTATAAAAAGCAAAAGAATTAAGTGCCATGAAATTTAATTTCTAAATTCTCGCAAAATGTTTTCTAGTTGTTTTTTCAGGAATGAAGTTTTTACTGATCTATCAGGAATTAAGTTACAGTACCTAGTTAGAGAATTAGAAGAATTGTGAACAAAATGAGTTGTTACAGAAATACACATATGTAAGGTACATAATTAATTTAAAATAAGGGCACATTTTGGTAAGGGGTAAGTCGGTCCCTATATTTACGTGAGTATATTTAATTTAGTGGGTAGGAGATGGGAGACAAGTTCTCACTCGTCAAGAAACTTATAACAATGTTAAAGGATATCGGTGGTGTTTAATATCACATACTAATAAAGAGTGATCCTAAATCATGACGTCTACAAATGGGATCCATTCTCCATTAGTCATGATGTTTAACACTACTCCAAAGCAGTTTCCAAGAAGTCAATTACTCATTTTCAGGTGGGACAAACTTCATTCACTTTTCAAATACAGATTAAAACAAAAAAACAAAACAAAACACAAACACGCAAAATTGTAAAATAAAAAACTTAATTGTCTTTTCTAAATTGGATTTCCGACCAACAAGCGTTCCTATAAACAATATATCTTGAGATCATTAGGTAATTTGTGAAGTCCCACATGGTGTCAATCGACCACAATATGCCACATCATTTAATGGACGGATTTTAAAGAATGAAAAGTCAATTGAAAAGTATTTCAGATTTTTTAGATAATGTGACATAATTTGATTGCTTAGACATTATTCAAAACATCAAAATCGGACAAGGCATCCCATGCTAAAAGGGAGTCCGATTGTTGACACCTCTAGCATCTCATGAGTCCTTTTATGAGATAGCTTGCCTACCTATATGAACTTGAATAAATATACATAGTTCTTTCTAGTAGCTTGGTTGACCTCATTTTGATCTTAGCAACTTGATAAATCACAATGTACTGATGCTTAGGCAAAGATGCTACAAAGAGGCGTGCTAGTAATCAGTGTCTATGTTCAATGGATCTGGGTAGAACTCATGCTCAAAACCTAGTTCAAGGGGAGAGAGAGCCCATTTTACATTTATACACCACATCAACCCCATAACTCAACGATGTGAGACAGGTGCAATCTGGAAGTCTCAAAGTTCAGATTATCAATTCATGAGATTTAAAAGCAGATTTATAGTATCCATATATAGAGCATGGATCAAAGATTTTCAAATTAAAAGCTTGTACAATCTCCATAACAATACCTTGGTTGTTCCAATTTATAAACAAAACAAGCAAATTAATCTAGCGCGTGGACTAATCTTTATACTCTCAGCTACCATGTTCTAGTTAAACCAATCGATACAGCTCCAGGACCAGTCTCTTAAACTTTTTAGAAACTCTATATTTGATAGCAAACAGTGATGATTTATATTTGATGAATGATCGGTGAGATGTAATCTGTTCATAGGAGATCAACTGTATAGAAACTGTAATAGATATAAGGCCATTACGTGCAGTGGCTCCGCTACAGCGTGGCCGTCCTCACTCAAATTTTGAAAATTGATTTCTGCTCTAAATTTTTAAAAATTTCAGTGTGTCCCCACTACATAAGAATTTAAAATCGTAGCCCCGTTAAATAAGCAAAATACACAACTATATCCCTATTGAGTATAAGCTTATGTATTATTTTATTCATAGCGTCCATACTGAAAAAATTTTCTGGCTTCACCACTAGCATGGATTCTAGCAGCCATACTTGTGGTTGCAATCTACTCCGGTAATAACTATCATGAGGAGTGAAAAGGTTACAGAAACAGTTTTGAGAGGCCCCGAGACGTTACAGGTGATATTAGGGCTATCCTTGTCATTGCATTTTAACTTATTTACTTGTTTGTCTTTGTTTCTTCTTGCTAAAACTATTGCCTATATACGGGCATAAGCGACATGGGGTTGTTCTGGTAAAACTAGCAACAAGCCTACAAAAGTGGAATCAACGTGGTTGAAAGTATAGTCTAGTGATAATTCTACACCTGACTCTACCAAAAAGTCTAGTCGTTGCATTTTAACCTATTGCAGGTGATATTAGGTAATAACTGTGTTTGTTTTTGTTCCTTTTCTTGCTAAAACTATTGCCTATATCAGTGTTTAAAATTGCACAATAAGAGGTTCGCATTGAGGCGCGCCCCCATGAATTGCGGGGAAAAAAAGTAATGAGGCCTAAGCCTCAAGGGCATAAAAAATTACGTACGCCTCTCTAAGTTGAGACAAACAGAATTGCACGAATTATTGCGCAATTGAAAAGGCATTGCCACAATTTGTTGACAATAATCAGAAACAAACGATTGTCATTTGGCTGCTCCTTGTTCAAAAATCCTCCATTGTTGGCTGCTGCGTTCTTCTTGTGGTTCTTCTCCTCTTGTTCTTTTATTGACTAGGAAGAGGACATTGATAGGTATCGAGGCTGAGGAAGACGAGATTTCTACCTACTAGATTTTCTTTATTTTTTAACTAATTTTTATGGTTTTATGTTGAGGGTTACGCCTCAAAACGCGTTAAGGCTTACGCCTTAACTTGCAAACGGAAAACGCCTTAATACGCGATTGCGTAATTTTAAACATTGGCCTATATAACTATACAAAACCAAGCAACACGGGTTGTTCCTGTAAAACTGGCAACAAGCCAAATTTACAGGTACTAAAATCAACTCCGGCGGGCTAAAATATGGGTAATAAGAATAAGGACCTTCCCTTACTAAGGATGCTTGAGACTCAGAAAGGCAAATTGTCAAAGCCCTGTGGAGGTGTAAACTATTCTAAATATAATAGTCTTTCATACTTTTCGAAGGTTTGTCATACAAATACAATATCCCTGTATGGACTTGGGTAAATTTCAGCTTTAACTTGGTGGACTTAACAAAGTTCAGCATTTTTGACAAGTTGAAATTGAACAGTTTGGCAAGTGGTTGGAAACTAACAACAAAGAGAGATGAGAAAGGAAAAGATAAAGAGAGAAAACCAAACTTAAACAAATTCTAATACACAGTTAAAAAAACAAGTATTATACGTCAATATATGCTGATATGTTAATTTTAGGCTAGCTAAGTTCGTGTCTATATGTATGCTCCAATCAACTAGTACTAGAAATATAAGCCAAGTTTTTTTTTTCCCCTCTTTTCTATAATTCAATAATTAAAATTACAAGCTAATAATTATCAGTAGAGTAAGTGTCGAGCAAAAAAGAACCTCAGAAACTTGCATAATAATTTGTTTCCAGATTTTGTAGGATCTATGGGTAAAATTAAAGTGTTACAGTCCTGACATGAATATTGGCCACAAAAAGTTGAGAAAATTTATTTTAATGGAAGAAACCGTGACATAATTACAGAAAATGTTAAAAATTTTGCATTGACTATTCCCTTTGTTAGCTTTTAGGTATCCAAGAAAGCAAAAATAAAGTTCACAAAAACAAAAATGGGAATTACACACATATACCATGAATGCAAAGATATCATATCTAGAGAGAGCTACTTAAACTACTAATAATAATGCGCATTGATATTGTTCTAAAAATTATATAATAATATTCCACATTGATATAATAGTTAAATGCATATAGTATATCGTTATTTTTCCAACTTATATTCTATTACCCTTTTGTCTGCCATCATAGTTCCTACAGGCTACAACATATATATATATATATATATATGTATGTACATATATGCATCTAGGGTTCAACTGCACTAGGTCCTACACTCAACTGTATATTTTTAAATTTTTTAAAAACACCTATACCTATGTCAAAACAAAGCTTTTCCACAATTTCATGACTTAGGAATATTATGAAAACTCGCATTAGCTTTTGGGAGCCCCGAACCTTTAATTATAGCACCATTGCTGTTGCATCATCACGCATCTCATTATTTTCAAATTTTCTTCTCTAAAAATTATAAAGTTAGGATTTGCGGGTTTTTTTTTTATTTTTTTATTTTTAATTACCAATGAAGTTTCATAAGATTCGGCCCTAAATTAATCACACCTACCATACTCTAGCATCTTTTTCAAAAGCAATAAAGTGACTTAACTATATGCATATCTTCTTCAAAAAATTATATTCCTAAACGTTTAATAAGGGGGTCAAATACACTACTGAACCCTAAATTTAAGTCCCTTGTCCCACTTTGTGTCCTGTATTATGTAATGCATCACTAACAATCTCAAATTGTACATTGTCTTCTTGTATCAGAAACACAATCTCTCTCTCTCTCTCCCTCCCTTCCTCTCTCTCTCTCTCTCTCTCTCTCTCTCCCCTCCCTCTCTCTCTCTCTCTCTCTCTCTAACTATATAGCGTCTATGACTCATTTATTCAAGAAAAACAAAAATATTTTAAGATTTTAAATCCGAGAGCGCCTCCCTCCACCTCCCACCCATACCAAAAACACAATACTTACAATAAATAAAAAAGTAATGACACCACAATAAAGGAAATGGCTGGAGGGTATGTGGGATTTGGTTCCTAATTCTAATTTTTTAATTTATTTATTTAGCAACAGAAACATATTTTGTTGCAGGGCAAAGTGCAATAATAAATGTTCAAATTTTAGGAGGCCAGTATAATTCTTAACCCTAATATACACTTCGATCCTAAGCATTTTTTTTTTTCCAAAAATTTTTCTCTAGTTTTACTTTCCTAATATCATGAAGACTATTACAAGGACTAGCTACGACGTGCATGGGATTTGTTAAGAACTTTCTAGTTTTTAGCCCTTCATGTTATTCACCTAATAAAGCTAAAACAGTACTAGTGATCAACTTCCGACACCGCGCCGATCCGTTGCCATGTGGTTAGTTTGGAAAGCAGGAAAAAAGAAAAGAAAAAAAAAAAAAGAACAGAAAATTTTAAGACAGTAGACAAGATAAAGCTATATTGCCAGAGTTTCAGTACATGTATATAATTTTTGGTTAAAGCGAGGTTGTTCGTCTCATAACCAACACATGGCTTAACCACGCGGATGTTAACATCTGGCGTAGAGTTAATTGTTGCTAGAGAGAAGGGAAACCAACAAGAGAACAATAAAGGAGACAACCAGCCGATCCCCGATTCACACCAATCCAAGCACGAAATCCAAAAAGAAGACATTATATACACACACACACACACAAACATGAATAAATATAAAACACACCACATGAAAATATGCCGCAATGAGTTCGACTTGTTTAAGATTACCAAGAAAGCAAAGGGTTTTCGTTCATGGTCGAATTCAAGACACGAAAATCCAAAAGGGAAATAAAGAGCAATAAATAATATTTATGTATATTATATTGATTCCAAGCGTAAGAAACGGAAAATCCAACATGTCATGAATTAGGGGAAAAGAAAAGATCCAAACAAGAAGAAAACTAGAACATAAAACAGAAAAAATCAGTTATGAAATTTCAAACATAAATGACATGGAATTATATACATATATAATTGAAATGAAAATACTTCTAATGAGAAGAAGAAAGAAAGTTACCGGAAAGGTGGGCAGTGAGGAATCGGCTCTGATGGATTCAGTTCTTTCCTTTTCCTTTCTGATCTGAATGCCGGTTTCCGTCGCCGTAGTAGAAGTGCAACCGGCCATCGAACCCGGCCGGGATCTGATGGTGGTGGTGGTGGTGGTGGTGATTCTCCAATGGCGAAGCGGCCGGCGCGGCTGCTCCGATGAAGAAGGGTACGTTTGTTGTTCCGTCTATGGGAGAAGCAAACCTCTGGAGGTGAGGCAAGAGAGAAGACGGTGATGAATTGGACTGAAGGGTCCCCCTATTGAAACCAGCAAGGCCGGAAGAAGAGATTGAGAAGTTAAGGCTGTAGTCACCCCCATTGCCATTGGGTTGGGACGACGTGGCGGCGATCAATTGCTCGGGAACGAACGAGAAGTGCGGCAGCGCCTCCGCTGCAGCAGCAGCGTGGCTATCACCGCCTCCGGAGATGATGCTGAAAGGCGGCGGAATTTGCATCGACATGGGAAGCCCGGCGAAACCGGAAGAGTGGTAGCTCCGGGAGGCCGCCGCTGCAGACGATGAAAAAAGCCCTGTGGGGAAGTAGTCCATCTGCATCGCCGCAGCTGCAGACGTCGTTGTCCCAGCCGCAGAAGTCTTGTGGAACGAATTCGGCTCAGAAGCAGTGGTGGGACTAGAGCTGTCGTTGTTGTTGTTGCTGCTGCTATTCACATTGCTGATTCCACCGGTGAGAAGCTCAGTAAAGGAAGGAGCGTTTTGAGAAATGGGGTTCATGTTTTGATGGTGGTGATGTTGGTGCTGTTGATGAGGAGGAATCCGAGAGTCGCTGGTCTCTTTCTCCTTCTCTTTGGCCGCTCTCTCTCTAGCTCTTTCCCTCGCTTTGACTCGGTTCACTCGGATATCCGACCGAGAGAGCGACAAGCCGGAGCCTTTGCTGGTTTCAGAAGTACTACTACAAGCAGATTTAGAAAGTGAAAGGTGTTGATTCTGCTGCTGATAGTTAGCTTCACCTTGATCCAACTCCAACTCCACTTCAGCCGAATCAAACCCATGCTCCCTCTTCTCGTCGCTGAGCTGCTTCGGCGTGTCTGGGAAAGCGCTGTTGAGAGACGGAAGCTCGGCGATGGCTTCCGAGGCGGCGTTGATCAGCCACTCCACGGCTTTACTGGGCTGGTCGTAGCCAAGCCGGTCTTGGAGGTCGTAGAACTGAATCGCCGTCGTCACCGATAACCGCACCCGCCGGTCTCTCAACCCCTTTGAAGTCCACACCTTGCTGTGTCGATCTTTGCCTCCGGACGCCCGAGAAACCCTTATGATCCGCGACGGATGGGGCCAACCCCGAAGCCGATTACCACCAACATTGTTGTTGGTGTTGCTGATGTTTACGGCGTCGATGATGGCGGTGGTGGGGCCGGTGCTAGGCCTCTTGATTTGATCTCCGACGCTGTCTTCATCATCCGGGTAGTGGTGGTCATGACCACCCTTTTGGCCTAATTTGTTTCTTGGGAACTTACTGTTGCTATTACTAATGTTACACCCCTGTGCTTGAATCTCCTCCACCTCCATAGCACTTTCATGCCTTTCTCTCACACACAAAAGAACTCATTCAAAAACTGAACACCGCCCTTCTGGGTTTTGCTTCTTTTTCTTTTTCTTGTTTCTCTTATTATCTCTTTTTTCTCAAAGCTCTCCTGTAGAGAGAGAAAGTGGAGATGTGAGAGAGAGAGAGAGAGAGAGAGAGAGAGAGGAGTTGTGATTAGAGAGTGGTGCAGGTGGGGTTGGCTGTCTTCTATTGCATTGATGACGATAATTCAGAGAGTACTTTGGCTTTTGTATATTTGATAAAAACCCTTTTTTAACGCTTTGATATATCGCAGTCCGAGTCAGTGAGGCCTCTCTCGTTTAAGCTTTTTTGCAGTTTTCTGCAGACCGGTGTGTGCTTTCAAAAGCAATGGCCTGAGAAACCTGGCACCCAAAAAAAAAAAAAAAGAAGAAAAAGAAACTCTTTTCTTTTGTTTTTTTAAAGGTCTCGGAGACACTCTCTCGGCCCTGCGAAAAAACCAAAAACCAAACAAAAAAATTTCAGCTAGAAAAATGACAAGAAAATAAAATTACACAATAACATAACAGTTGGGTAATAAAAGCATCAGATGCCTAAAAATACGTACAATTCGCTATTAACTCAGCCTCTAAGTCTAAACACTCATTTAAAAGGGTATCATAAATTACCAAACAGCTACCCTAAAGCCTAAAAGCCTTGTCACACACACACGCATATATATACACCTAACAAGAAGATGAGAGCTTTAGCCTATATATATATAAATATATGTATATACAAGGAAAAGTAAAAGCAGTGTAGCCCCTATACACCTTTGATCTTAAAAGCCTCTCTTTTCCTGCTTCAGATTCAAGCTAAATCCACAATAACTAGAAGAAGAACAACAATGCATAAATTTTGCATACAAAAGCCGCCTATTTTTTGACCGATTTATTTAAAAGCCCTTTGTCTCTGTTGTCCCTAAAAATGGCAGACACATTATTAGAACATATATCATCAAGCTCAAAACACATTATGTATATACAATATATATATATATATATATAAATAGATGAAAGAAAAAAAGTGTCTCTAAAACTCACAACCAGAAAAGGGGAAAAAAAAAAACCAAAAAGAAAAAGGGGAAAATTAATTAAAAATATGGGAACAAACCTTGAACAATGTTGGGTGGTAGATTTGTTTTAGACAGGTGTCAAAGAGTTGTAACAGAAGCAATTATCATCAGAAAAACCGTTGACTGTGATTTTGTGCTGCTTTTGTTTCTTTAAATTCCAATGCCGATTCTGGGTTTTCTTTTTTCTTTTCTATTTTTTTAACAACTGAGCTCTCGCAGATCTGCACTTTTAAAAATTCATCGGATCAGCTCCAAATCCAAAACAAATTTTCATAATTTCAGACTAAAAATTCTGAATTTAATCCATTCTCATTTCGCATTATATTTCAAACAAAATCACAAAAATCAACAAATGCGAAAAAAGACACCTCTTTTTTTTTCCTTCTAATTTTTCGTTCTTTTTCAAGCTTTAATTTTTAGCAATTCCAACAATTATACATCTGAAACCGAGGGGGGGAAAGAAAACTAGATCGATCGGAGAGTTTATCCCGAACTTTGAAGCTCAAATACTTCTGAATTTTTTTGTTTCTTTTCCAAAAAGAAATGAAAATCAAGCTCCAGCTGAAATTTTGAAGATTAATAAACATTATTAAGCGGAGGAAAAAGTCAGTATTTTGTGGAGTGAGCTCAAACATTTGGGAAATTAATTGAACTTACAGAAGGAGAGGCTGTTGAAGGAGCAACAAGTAGTGGAGTAGTAATAGAAAGTAATTTTGACAGCGGTTTATATAGCCTGGTTAAGGTTGTTAGTAGGAGAGATGTGTTTGGCGAGTGAGAAAGTGAAAGAAAGAGAGACAGAAAATTCGAGTTTGTTGTGGGGAATTTGAGGGACAATAGAGAGAGAAAGAGAAAGAAAGAGAGAGAGAGAGAGAGAGAAGAAGAAGAAGAGGAGGATGAGATGAGAAGAAAGGAAGTGCCCTAGCTAGCAAAGAGAGTAAGGAGAAAGAGTAAAATATTTGTTTTTCATCTTCTTCCTCGTTCAAGCAATCACCGGGCTTATCGGGAAAGCACAGACACAGCGCCGTTCCCCAACCTTTCACATATAAATATTCATCTCCTCTCTCCCATTTTTGCCCTCTCCTCTTCTCTCTTTCTACTTTTTTGCCCCTCTCTCTCTCTCTCTCTCTTTCTAAGGGAAAAAAGCATGTGAGGCGAAGAACCGTAACTATTGTTTTTGTGTGTCTGTATTAAGGTATAATTACTTATTAAATATAGCTTTTGTTTGGATTAGCCATTAAAGTTGAAAATTTTAAATTAGTTATAATTTTTATTAATTTTTTAAAAAAAGATAAAAATTAAAATCAAAAAATATAATTTAGGCTTCGTTTGGAGTTCAAGTTCAAATCTCAAGTTTGTACTCAATATTTTGTCTTTTTTGAAAAAGTTTTTTATCTTTTTCGAAATTTTTTTTTATCTTTTCTAAAAAGTCAACCAAAATTACTATTGAAACTTAAAAATTTCAACTTAACTCAAACTCAACTTATTTACCAAACGGACCCTCAATTGAAATTGAAATGACAAACCAAACAAAATAATAATTTTATAGTTTCACTATAGAAAAGTGAATCATTTATAATAATTTTGTTTGGATCACTATTTTGAAACTATTTTTAAATATTATTTAAAATGTTTTTAAAACTATTTTCTTTTATAAAAATTTAAATGTTTAAATTTATTTTTTTAATTTATAATCAAAACGGGACTTAATTAATTACTTGAAAATAGTCCAAAATAGTTTACAAAGATTCTCATTTGAATCATATGTTTTAAATTTTTATAAGAGAGAATACCGTAAAAAAAAAAATTTTTTTTGAAAGCGGATAAAAATTGGGATGCCAAACAGACTATAAAATTCGATTGAACATGAGATTTCTATCCACCAAAATAGTACAATGATATTTGTTATATTTCCACATCATTATTGTCTGTTGCTGCTGAATTAATTGTGTGTATATATACACCTATGATATGTATGCAAGGGTATGTATATATATGATTATTTCTTATTTACCATAAAATATATATATGATTTTTTCTTGGGATATCTGAAACCGGATAAATTTAAATTTTGTTTTTGGTTTTTGTACTTATTCGCCTATTTTTTTTTTCCTCTCCTTGGATTTTTCCTTGTTCCTTTATTGGCGTGCATTTATTTGAATTTCTTTTCCTTTTTTTTTTTTATATTCTTTTTGGCTTGTTTTCTTGGTACAGCAAATGACGATTCTTGCTTGCATGATTCCATCTCACGAAAATTTCATCCCGTAATAGATTTTTAGCGTGTACTTAATAATAAATTAATAATTACATATACAATCTAATAATAATTTCATATTTCACTTAATCATATTTATTGTAAGGAGTTCGAATTCTTCATTCTAAATTTAAAAAAATATTAATAATTATATATGTTATAAATCTTGGGTTCATACTTAATTTTACTTAGGTAATTATCTGCCTTTGTTTCTAGCTAACATCTTGATTTCACTTTATTTTGTTTTTTAGTTTGGAAACATAACCACTATTTAGGTTTACTTTCAAATTTTTAGTTTTGAGTAGTTGATACTTCACAAATTCACATGATTAAAAGCGAATTATCGGTCAGCTAAAGAAAGGAAAATATTGAAAAAATAGAATGGAGGAGTAAAAAGTACATGAATTCAAGAACCCCAAATCCATTTACAAAAAAAAAAAAAAAAAAAAAAAAAAAACTGAAAAATCCATGCGATTACCAAAATATAGGGGAAATGGAATTTTGTTTTTTCTACAAGAAAATTTTTTGAATTTTGTTTTATCCAAGAAAAAGGTAACATGACTTGAAAGAGTTCTTTTAATTTATACATATAATGTTTAACTTAAAATAAATAAATAAATAAATAAAATCAAGGTGACATATGAAGTGAGCTGAAGTAGTTGTAAATAATGTATTAGATACGTCGCATCACCACCCATATCCTCTCGTACTTATTATATATGGTAGAGAGAGAGATATTTTTTTTTTCCCTTTTCACTGGAAGTATTGAAAAAAAAAAATGGGGGAGAGAAAAATAAGAAAAATTCTAAACACTCTTTTTTTTTTTGGTCGAATTTTATTGAATTCTACTATTTTTTTTAATACAACAATATGACCTAATGTAATATGAAGTTTTTATGGCTAAAATATTATTTTCATACTATATCATACAATTTTGTTAAAATATTCTCCTAAAATATATGTTGGCTAAGCTAAAATGAATTGAAAATACTTCTCTTTAGTCATTAGTAGCTAGGTGAAGTTGTAAATCATGGAAACAAAAATATGGTAAAAATATGGTTAAGCATGTCAATTTCACAAGAAAGGGTAAAATCAAGGTCAGGCTCTGATGGCAATATCATCATGGGATTTTGGACAAGTTTAGGCTAGCTGATATTAAGATCTTTAATTAAGATCTTTTTTCCATAGTGTGAAGTTATTTATTTTTCCTTAGTATAGTGAAAATCAATTTATCCAGTGACAGACGAATATAATTTAACAATAGATTCATTCATGACTTTATCATATGATATAGAATTTTAAATGTTCATTCTAAAGGTTTTTTTTTTTTGAAAATAAATAAATAAATAAATAAACAAAAGGGTATCTAGCGTACGAGTGGATATTACCTCTGTACCTTTTGCATGGGTCTTCAATTCATAAATGTGGTTTTGATGGCAAGCCATAATTGTAATTAAGTGGCATTAATTATCAAGGAAAATCACGAAGTCTTAAATTCTCTATTAAATTGGACAAGTTGCCCTTCAATTAAAAGCAACAATTTTGATTTAGTAATATTAGCTAATTTAAGAACACAAGATATTATTTTTGAAGGGGAATCGTATTCAACTAAACAAAATATACAAATACTAATACAATACTTCGTGATACACGAGATAAAGTCCTTAATTGAGACCAGATTCATCAGTAAAATCTGATTAAACTAAAGGAGAAGGATGTATATCGAGACCCATCAATAGAAAAGTTCCTCAATACACCAATAATCGAATACGCATAAGGCTCATTTTGACAAAATATTTACAATCGATGAAATCTTCCAATCGATTAAGAGCCAATAACTTATACCACTAAGACCAACCAGTACTGCATCACATTTAAACGAATCTAGCAGTATTTTGACACTGATACCATTGAAAAACAGCTCAAATGGGTTGGACATACAAACGAAATTGAAAGATGGGAAACCAACTCCGTTATTACAAAGTAAAAACGAAAACAAACTAATAACAAACAAGACATACATGGAGGAAATAACATCGTCTTCATTAAAAAAATTAGCAAATACCAAAAGGAGAGACAACCCCAACAACGTAGTTAGACCATTGGCATAGATTCGACCAACGTGACCAAAGGGACCTGGAGGAGCAACGCCGCATTAAAAAAATAGCCGCCATCATGAATACACCACAACGTCGTCATGTAAGATCTACCCTCTATCATCGCCAAACACCGATCGAGGCAAGCATCCCTCTCATGGCACAACGGAGCCCGATTCCGAGGCTCAGATCCACTAAATCCGCCCTAAGCCATACACTGTACTTCCCCTCTAGTCAACCACGAAGCCCAACTCGCAGCCTAGGCCTTCACTAAGGAGCCAAAGGCTTCTCCCCCAGGGGCCAACCAAGGGCGGCACTGAACGTCAACCTAAAGAGAGAAGACAAGCAAATGAAAACCTAGCATACCTTTGAGAGAGAATGCTAAATAGTTATGTTATTGCTAAGTAAAATTATAAGCATGGTCAGTTATATTTCAAGGTGTAAAACTTCACTTTATACAGCTCCAAAGTTGAAGAAACAAATATTTATATTTTTACACACATACATATACGGATATTTATTAAGCAAAAAACCACCCGAAACACAAGTGCATAAAACAGAAATAAAGCAAAGCGGCCACTAAGGGGGCAAAACTAAAATGCACATCACTTGAGATATCCAACCACCTACCACTCCACAAACCATATATTGGCAAGAGCTCTTCAGGTAGTGATGGTGCCACATTATTTTGTCAGTGGGGCCGTTATGAGAAAAAAAAAAGTGAAAATTTATTATTGGAGAGACATAGTACAAATAAAATTTGTCACATAATAGGGGGCATAACTGAAATTGCTCAAAAAAATTTAAACGTAACATTTAAAATTTTAAAAATTAAGTGAAGACAAGTACACTCGTTTAGCTACAAGTAGTGTTGCCATTGCCACCGAATATCATAAGCAAGACGATTCAGATGGCCTGGGACCCATGAGAAACTATAGGTTATACAAGAATCAACAGCACCCATAATATATAAGAAGAGAACTGTAATCCTAGTGAGTCTACAAATTGTTATAACAAGAAGGCAATCACCTCGCACAATCTTATCACATCCTAAATCAATCGCCCAAAGAGTACTAAGAGCTTCTCCCACGGAAGGAAAGAAGAGATAACAAGTCTCCTAATTAGAGAAGGCAATTGGGTTCGGAGCGGGTTAATCCTCCCCTGCCACCCATCCTGTTACGGAGGCAGGGTGGGGCAACCCGTCCTGTCGCGGGTTCCATCCCTTATCCATTCACACTGCAATATATATACATAGACAGAAAATCGCACATTACATAAATTGACAATCAAAATACAAACAACTATAATCACACAACACAGGATCAATGGATAATCGAGGTCAAACCCTAATATTATGGAAAAGAGTCGGGTAATACGAATCCAAAAAAGACCTTGCATGTTTGGGTTTGACCCATCCCAGTAGGGTCGGGTTTGCGGGTTGGTAGATTAAAGTACCGTCCCTACTCATTACCCACATATCGGAAAATATGTGGAAAGTGCAATGTGAGAAGTAAAAAATCTACAACTACTTTCAACGCAGACTCGTTAATAATTTACCCCATTAAAAAGAATAAGGTACAAACAAGTACGAGGCTGTAAAACGAAAGAACACTAAATTGAAATACTATATATATAAAAAATATATATTTATTCTTAGAAAGTCAGTATGACAAAAATTCTTGACAATTCAAGTTATATCTGAACTGGGTAAATGAAAGAACAGCAAAATAAAAATAAAAATTTGGTCTCACACAGTAAATTTTGGGGGTGTGAAAATTATATCAGGAGCTTTGACTGATTGCAATGGAATCCTCCAGTTGCTGAAAGACTTAAATATAACTTTATTACCAAGGAGTAAATGTACAAAGCCAAGGACTCGAGTACAAACACCAACTACTTTCATTATGTGATCAGGTAATTAATTAATTTTTTTTCCTTATTGTAATTAAATTAATAATATCATTTTTTAATGGAAATTATATTTCAAAATGAAAGGCAATACAATCATTAATTTACACACAAAGCCTCCTACAAGAGAAAAACCTAAACTAATTGGGGTAAAACCCACCATTGTTATTAACAAAAAGTGATGAAAACCACAAGTTAGAACATCAAAACACTAAAGAAAACGAGATCCCTCAATACTAGCGGAAGAAAATGGCAGAATAGGCAAGCAAATGGCACACATATGTCTCCGGTGATAGCAAAGACCGACACATGTACCACCATATGCCTTGTCTCTTCCTGCAAACCAAAACCTCGGAAGGCTAGGCCAAGGCTCACTATCAATGGCAATCCTACCCCATTAATTGCTTCAATACGATATCTCTCTCCATTCCGAGGATGGCATGAACCCTACTCCCATACCCAACATCAAACAACGAACTTGTAGATGAAATTTGATGGTCATAGACATGGTGGTGCGCTGAATCTCTGACCAAAAATGCTTTTCTCTATCTCTCCAATACACTCTTTTTCTCCTATGGCCGGCTCAAGCGTTTGGTATTTCCCTATCAAAACCGTAAGCTAATAATATTTTTCATTTGAAAGAATAGAAAAGGCAATGTTTGAAAATTTTATAGGGGTCGTTTATATTTTTTTAGATTATGCATGCATATGATTTATTAATGCACAGTTCATGAAGTTACGTTATAATGGGCAATCTCATTAAGATTTATGGTTATTTTAATACCTTAATTGGAGAATAATCTACTTTTTTAAATATGGTTGTGGATATAAGGATGTAAAATTTATGATAATATGGAGTCAACTCATAGTTTAATTCATAGAATTAAAAACAATCATATTGTTGCATATAAAGACGGAAATTGTTGCTACGAGTTCTCAGGAGAAATTAGCAAATCTACTTATTTTTAGGAAAAAAAAATTGAATGAAAATAAGGTCAAGAGAAATTTATCTTACAAGCTTAGTGCTTTTAGTAGAAAGGATTTTAAAATTAGAAAATCATAATGATTGTTCAGGCAAAAAAAAAATATATCATAATGATTGTTCATTTAGTTTGTTTTATTTGCTCTTTTTCTTAGGTTCTTTTTTCTTTTATTTTTTTTTATTTTTTTAGGTTTTCTATTTTTTTTTTCCTTAAGTTTTAGTTTTGTAAGACTTTTTTTTTTTTTTTCCTTTTTCTTTTTAGTATAATTCTTGCTTTTTTAAAAATTGGTTTTATTCATAGAAGTGACATAAAAGTTAATTAAGCTTGATTCTATCTTCATGTAAAATGACAACCAAATTTACATGGTCAAAGTGTATTCAACCTTGACTTTCCGTTGTCTCGATATAAACATCACAAAAGAGCCCAACAACCAATTCTTTTTCTATTTAATAAAGTTCTCAGGCGTGAGATGTAAATAATTAAAGAATTCCATTTTATTTATGCATGAAGCAAAAATTAAAAAAAAAAAAAAAACAAATAAGGAAAAAGCTCCTTAACTTTTTTTTTTTTTTTTTTTTGTTCAGAAAAAAATGGCATCTAGATACTTTAGCATGTCTAAAAAAAATGACACCAAAATAGTTATTGTTCAGTTGAATATAGGTGTGTGCTGTTTTTTTTATTATTATTTTTTATAATTTTTTTTTTTTGGTAAATTAGTGCATTCTACATATTTAGACATTCTTTTTATTTTGCAAAGAGAAAAAATATGATCTTGATGTAGACAGTTTTTTCTTTTAATCTTTGAAAATGGAAATGTGTTTATTGAGAGTCCATTTGATAAGGTGGAATCTGATCCTTAGGGTCCCTCCTAATAAGTAAATAAGGCACAAAAATTATTTTTCTATTGTTGCCTAAAATGTACCTGTAAAATTGTACAAGATCATTGCATTCTTATTTTAACTTTGTCGGTACGTATCCAAGATGCACCAAAAAAAAAAAAAAAAAAAAAAAAAAAAAAAACTTACATGGATGGAAAGAATCATAGATGTAATAAAACTTACATACAATATTACTATCACTGCATTCTCATTTCAATTGTCGGTGCCATAGATGCAAAGAAACGTACAAATATGCAAAGCACTTGAAAATTAAATAATTAATTTGCATAAATGTAATCATGCAAATACACAAATTACATAAGTTACGGTTGAATCTCTCAATTTGTATTATTGATATGAAATATTATTTTAGTTATTGAATTAAATTTTTAACAGTTTGATTTATGATTACAAAATTTTAGTTATTGAATTAATCATTTTGTATTTATGATTATTTAAGCAATTTTAAATCACGTATACAAAATTTGAAAGTTGATATTTATAGATCAAACTGTTAAAAAATTAATTTAATGATTAAAAAACAATTCTTACTGGTATTAAAAAAATAATTAGAAGTCTTATTTTAAAAGCTTTCTATGTTAAATTTTTTTTTTCTTTTCCTTGAAGTTAGACGAACTGATTTGAACTATCTACATCTTATGTTAGTGTTAAGTCACCACTAGACTATGCCTAGACTATAAAGATTAGAATAGGAAGTGCACACATAATACCAGCTGTAGAGGGTTGAATCTACAATCAAAGAAAAATAGGGCCAATAACCGAAACAAGACGACGGGCGAGGTGTGTCGTTAGTGAATCGCAAGAAATAAAGTAAAATACAGAAAAGTAAATAGAGACAGAGACGATCGATTTTATAAAGGTTCATCCGTAATATCTAGGCTAGTCATCTGTAGTGCTTCCGGGAGCTTCCACCGTATATAAAAGAGCGTTACAATGATGATTTTTCTTAAGGGGTAAAAAGAGATGAGGGGTGATGTGATACAGAGAAATCCGGGGAATATAGTGTGTATTTTGCTGAGTACAATGTGTTGAACGTCCGGAATGGTTGGAAGAAAAAGATCCCTAGGCTTGCGGAGTAAGCCTTGATTTAGAGGGATTGACTTGATGCCTTGAGTTGCCTGATTCTGGTATAATATGTCATGAATACTGATGGGTAGTTGCTCTTTTCTGTATTACTTGACTTTCCAATTTGTGGATGACTATGAGATATCATGAAACTGTCTCTTCCTGATAGATCTAAGCTTGTTGGCCGATTCCCTTGCCTAATATACTGGATTTAGTTTCTTGATCCTGCCTATGAAGTCAACTTTCCTTATTTAGCTCTGCTGACCTGACAGTCGCCAGTCAGTCGTTCTCTTGTTGTCCAGGAGTCGCTTCTGGATCTTCCAAGCTACATATCTCTAAGTCGTCTTGTGCTCTTCGATGGCTTATCTGTGGACATGTGTACTATAAGAGATGAGGTATGAAATTTGACCTCAACACTAGCTTAATGATAAAAGTTACTACATATATATACACTATTATATTCAGAATCACCATGGGTCATTTGTTGAGGTATAAAAGTTAATTCTCCTCTGCAAAATATTAGGTTTAAGTTAGTTTCACCAATAATAAAAGGGTCATATAGACAATCCATTTGGTGAGATATATATTACTTATCAAAGGAAAAAAAAAATATATATAAAAATCATACCTGTCAAAACTTAATTTGTTAACTTTTAATGTGCAATATTGATTCACTAAAACGTCAATCATTTGTACTTGTATCTTGTTAAATCCTCTAAAGCTATTCGATGGAAAAAATTGACACGGTTTGCATATATAATTTCTCTAACTGAAATTTGGTATAAATGGAGCATGGTACTGCAGGAGAAACAAGTAATTAATTCTGGGCACCAACTTTTTTCTTTGAAATGGTACCTTTTTTTTTTTTTATGCAAAACTTTAAAAAAAGTACCAAATGGTAGGTTTTCTTTTTAGCTTTAAATTGTATTTGATGAAGATAATGTGTGTTGATGGATCAGCTGGAGCTTCATATTCATTAAATAAGATTTTCTAATTATATGCCCTACGAATTGGTTTATAAGTACACAAAAAAGGTTAAAGAAAAAAAAAAAAAGGAATTAGGAAGTAGTATTTGTAATTTTCGAACCACTTTTGTTAGGTAAGAAAACACCCCTTGTTTGTTACACTAAATACAGATGATAATTAGGTGATAAATTCCCCCAACAATTTAATAAAAAGGGAATTAAAGTCTTGGGGATGTTGGGAGTTAATAGTGAAGAAAAGAATAGCAAAAATATTGCTTTTATTATTGTTTATTTTCACTAATTGGGAGGGAAGAAAATTAAAGACCATACAAATGAGCTTGATAATTAGAAACTAAATTTCTTTGGTGCCTAGATGAAGATAAATCTAAATCTGGGTATTGCAGTAAAATACACATTTTTTTATTTAGTAGGAATATATATATATATTTTTTTTATTTAGGAATGAAATATTTAAACTCTATATTTTATGGTGATGTTAGATATATAATTAATATGTTATATTATATTATGCATGCAAATACTTGGGAGGAGTAATTTTAATTCCGAAATTAGTCAGTTATTTACGAGAGAGTTGTATATCAAGAAAAATTTTCTAAATTGTAAAGATCAATTCCTCATGAAACAAATTAAAATCATTAAAAGAAAAGGAATGGGGCTATAGTTATGTAAGAGCTCACAATACCATTCTTGCCAAAACTTAATGCCTTGGGTCCTCTTTTCTTTTTCTTTTTGTTTTTCTTTAGACAAAAGCCGTCCAAAAAATATTATTAGTTTCTAGATCTTCCCGAAAATTTGTTAAGAATATTAGTGGAAAATAGGAAAATAACATAATAAATACAAAATAGTGGTAGCATTGTAATTGTAAGTAATATGAGGGTCAATTTTAAAATGATGAAAAGGAGAGCACTAAGCTCCCCAAAGTGATGTAACCAAATGTCAAGTTGAGAACTTACTCGAATCTCCCAACTCTTCACACACCTAAAAAAAATTAATAAATATATAGAAATAATGTCTAGAAACAAAATTTAAAAAAAAAAAAAAACAAAAAGGAAAAGTGGGGTATTAGTGAGGGATAGTACAATACTTTTAATTTTTAATTAATGATATGATATGATTTTAAAGTAAGGATTTGAGGGGGCATTAAGGATATAATAAAAGAGATAAGACTTATTGGTCCGTACCAGTAATGATGTGTCGCTTTGCTTCCTACCATTAATCAATATAATTAAATAAAGCTAATTAATAGTATTAATAAGTATGTGAAAGGTAGCACCGTTTGATGGGCCAAGGAGGTGGCAGAAACCCACCATGGTTGATTTGCTGGCAAAACCAAAGAGCATTGGAACCAAGGAGACCAATTATTTATGCACTTCTACTTGTCTTTCCTCGTAAATTTATAGACCACCCTTTTGAAGGAAAATAAATAAATAAATAAACAAATTAATAGCAGATCACTCCCATCCCCTCACAGAAATATATATATATATATATATATATATTTGCACCTATATCTCCGTATATTAGGTTTGTTCTCATTTTACCCTCTAAATTCTAAAAACTGTTTTACCCCTTAAACTTTGAGTCTGTCTAAATTTACCCCTTTTTCTAGAAATTTTGTTAAAAATAAACAGAAAAAGAGAATTAGTCTTACTAAATCCAGTTTGTTCGGATTTATATTAAAAGCAAATAGAAAAAAAAAAAAATCACATGATTGCGCTTAATTAACCTTTTTCCCCATTTGTTTTTAACTAAAATTATAATTAAAGGAGTTGAGTGATGGCTACTTTAAAGTTCAAGGGGACATAGTAAGAGTTTCTAAAGTTCATGCAACAAAGTGAAAATGACCATAATGGTATTAGATTCAAATTAGTTTCACTATTGTAATCAGGATAAGAAAAGAAATACCATTTATCACCGTCATGTTTGCTTGCTTAATAGCTTTATAATTGAAGGGAAAAAGAAAACCAAGCACAGCCATGGTTGCTTGAGTTTGGTGCCAAAACCCATGGAATTAAATGGATCGTCTATATATATATATATATATATATATATTTTATGATATAATAAGAAGATCAGTGGTGTCTTTACGTTTTTCGTCTATCATTTATTTGAAAATCTAGTGAAACCAAGGGAAAATTATACTAATCAATTCTCGCATTAAACTCAATTTAGATTAATGATTGAGTTCATTAGAAGCACATAGTTCCAAAAAATAAAAATAAAAATGTCTTTTCTTTTTACAAAAATCACTAGTACATCTTAAATATCTATTCGATAGGGCACTTTCTCTTCCAAATATTGTTGTTCATCACAATAGATTATTAGAAAAATTGGCATATGAATCAATAGATCAGTAGCCCTTTGAGATATAGAGTTAAAATGATTGAATAAAAAAAAAAGGATAAAATATAATTTGGGTTATGTCCATCTTAATTGACCTTAGAGGACACCTTAAAAGAAGTGGCACTCAACTACTGAAGTTTGTTCCCATAACATCATTAAATATATATATGTATATATACATATATATATATATAAATTTAAAATCTTATATTTAATAAATGGATACATTAGATAGTCGTAACTTTCTATTTAAAATATAACAATTAGTTAATTTATATGTAATTTTCTGTTTAAAATATTGTATCATACTACTATTTAGATATTGATGCTAATGACAAATATAACTTAAAAATATTTTATTAAAATCATCTTATTATTATAATATATATTTATATATATAATTTGACACCAATTGGGTCTCCGTGACAAAGACAAGTTCACTAAAATAATAATACTAGCTAGATTTGGTATTAAAATACCAATATTTTAACTTTAATGCATCAAACTATTCTATTAAAAATAATTAATCGATAGTAGGAAATGTCAACGTTTTTGATGGACTAGGAGGGTCTTCTTTATGCTAATTGATCAAATTTAGGTAGTTTTTTTTTTTTTTTTAAATTTTAAAGTACATTATCTATTGTACGATCAAAATGCCTAACTATATCTAGTTGACGTACATTCTTTCCCAAAAATTATATATATAAATTAATTTTGACTTTTGACCAGTAAACATATCCCCTAAGATTAAGCCTTGGAGGAGCTAGGTCAACAAATTTCATGCTATCGTCTAGACCTGAAACTGACTTTTAGTACACGTTTAACCCAACCAATCGACTAGATTTGCCAAATACCTTGGAAAACAAGGACATCCTTATTCTTGGACACGTAGTTAGGATTTCTACCGTGGGTTTGAACACAAATGATTGTACAATTTAGGTATTCAGTATTCCTTGACGATGATTATTATTATTATCATTATCACCATTATTATTTTAACGTGATGATTTAAGTTCTATATGTTGTTACATAATTAAATATGAAATTATCAGTATAACATGCACCTACGTAATTATTATTATTATTATTATTTTATTTTACTTAATTTCAAGACATAAGATATGCATGTATAATATTATAATTTTAATATCGCATGGGAATGGTAGATAATGATTAAGTTTTTTGTTGGTTTCGAATCCTTTTGCCTTAATGATATTTATGGCTCTAGGATTCCCGAAAGGCCTAAGAATCCCTTCGAAAAGCCATGAAAAGATAAGTATAGAATTAAGAGAGTTATATATATATATATATATATATATATATTTGTGTGTGTGTGTGTGTGTATTTCATCAAGAGTATAATGAAACTTTTATAGATGGTGGGAAACGCCTAAAAGAAAGGTTACCGAAGCTGCGCTGATTTTTTTTTTTTTCCCATTCATATATGTGTAAGAAAAACATAACAAATATATGATAAACCTGAAAAGTTTATTAATATATAAGAAATATAGTATTTATTGACAATATAAATCTTTAACGATCAATATGTTTTATGTTATGTTTTTCACAAACTATTCATACGCCGTCATACTTATGTGATGTTATGTCAGAAACACCCTTTGTATATGAGATTATAGGGATCCCCGTCGAAAGGACTGTAAAATATGATAATAAATTTGCATCCAAGGGAATGCTTAAAAAGGAAAAGAAAATTTCTGACATGGAGGGCTAGCTTGTAATTTACGAGTTCCCTAATGCCATGTTTGAAGTTTTTTCAACTCATGCTTGCATCACGGAGCGATGAATTTGTAAAGGGCCAACCCCTATTGAAATTTTTTTTCTTTTAATTCTATGCGAAAAATTTCATAGTTTTATCCTAATTAAAAATTTAAAAATTCTCATATAGTCCACATTAAAACTAATTCTTCCATAAAAATTGTAAGGAGGACTGTGTTCGTGAGATAATGCTGAGCCAAAACCGGAATATGAGGTAGAGCAGTACCAATGGGGTTTACCCTTTAATTTCTATACTTTGATGTCATTTTAACAAAAAATTATGATGTACGCTCCCACTAAAATATATATTTGACATTATCTCTGACTTTACATGATCATTAATCAACGTATATCTACACATGCTTTATTATGTATATAATATTGGCAAAATAAAGAGTTCTTCATTGGAATTAGTATTTGCATGTTCGTATGAGTAGTAAACTATAGTACTGCTTTTCATTTAAAAATTAGAAGGAAAAGTACATTTGTTAAATAAATAGCAGTAAACACATGTTTATATTTTAAAAAAGTAAAATACTTGATTAAGTTGAAATAAAACAGACTGTACTATTTGTTACACTTTTTTACTAAAATTTATGATAACATTTATTATTATTCTATTGATGGGTCTATTGACACCTTTTATATACTTTTTCCCACATACATATTTATACCACCCATCAATTAAATTTAAAAATTTAATACCATTACTTTCTACACACCTCTTATTATTTTTTTTAAAAAAAACTTTATATTAAATTGTACATTTTTCATCTTCCACCCACCAACCAACAAAATCTCTCTCTCTCTCTCTCTCTTAACTGCTTTGTTTTTTTTTTTTTAATTCTCCTTTAACTAATAAAGTGATATATATATATATATATATATAAATTACAAAGGCATAAAAAAATAACGGGATAATGATGTACAGACAAACATAAAAAGCTTAAAATCATAGTATTTCGTCTTAAAAAAGAGGGGTTTTGTTTTGTTTTTTTTTTTTTTGGTAACAAAGTATTCATAAACTACAACTTACGATTCGTGGGAAGACAACCATTTTTTGTCGGACAAGAACGGTGGGGAGTTGGGAGCCGTTTGATGTGAAAATAAATAGTGATAATGAGGGAAAATGTGAACATAGATACTATATTTCAGGTTATACCATCTCTCTCTTGTCCGAAGATGTATGGCCACCGAATAAGAAAGTTAATCATCTATATTGGTATTTTATTGTACAGGAGGCATGCATATATATTTGACCCAAACAAATATGAGCAGCAAAGTTAAAAACAAAGAATTTATTGTTTCGCTTTTGTTAGACGAAAGTTGAAAGCAAAAACTCCAAATTGTTTCCTTTTCGTTAGGCGCCATTGATCTTTTTCTGTTCAATATTAATTAGGATTGAGTATTATTTATTACATTTAAAAAAGATATATATAAATTATTTCTTAATTATTTAGTAACGTGTGTGAAATGGATATTTTTAAATACCTTTTGTCTTTTAAAAAAATTAATTATGGATAATTTAGTTATAAAAAGATTTAGTAAAATAAGGTGTGTGAAGAGTATGCTAAGGGATGTTAATAGACCCGTTCTAATTCTATTAATTAGCTTGAGCACGATTACTAGACCAACCCATATTCTTCATTGTTTTCCTTTTGTAGTTTTAAAAGTACTTTCCCCCAAAATCTTTTATTAGTCTTCAAACCCATTGATAAGAAAATTATGAGAAAAAACCCTGGCCTTCTATACACATTTCCTCCCATATTTTTATTATGTGCTTCCCTAACTCCCATCGTCCCACATAGATATCGAATCAGATTGTGATGATACTATTGTTCGAATTATATATATATATATATATAATCTAATTGCCTAGTTTTAACTGAAAACCTTAAAAGGTGCAAAAACTTTTAAGAATGCTTCAAAAAGAGGGAACAAATAATGAAACACAAACAAAATGGAAAAAAAAAAAAAAAAATCCATTCAATTAAAGTTAAAAAAATATAACAAAATCAATTATAAGTGGCACCAAAAGCAATCTAACAATATAATAAAATATAGAACCCGCAAGACATGAAAATGGTCCCAACCCAAAGTATGATCTCCATCCATTTTACCAATTTAAACAAATTAGAGAAATCAAACAATAAAGTGCAAAATGAAATTCTAATTTCTTCAGTGGAGTTATCCATAGAGAGAACAGAAATTCCAATATTTTAGTTTAGATACGCTCAAATAGATTCTTATCTAAAACATACATGAAATAAATAGTTCTTGTTCTATACTTATAATCTAATTGAATATACGTGTATGTATACATATACAGAAAAAAGAATTTTATAGACTTATTTGTACAGATGCTCCCTGAACTTTTAAAATTTGATAATTTAGTCCATAACTTTTTTTTGGCAATCAGCTTCTGAATTTATAATTTTTTGACAGTTCAGTCCTTTTTACTCAAATTCGTTAAAATTTGAACGGTTTTTTTGTACATAACTTGCACATTATAGTATAAGAAGAGCATTATTGCTCATTTTTGCTTAATTTCAATACCATTTTCTTCAAAAATTTGAATATAATTCAATTATACTCAAACTGAAACTTAAATTTTAAAGAAATTTGTAATGAAATTAAATAAAAATGATCAGCATTGTCCTTTCTTATAGTAATTGTTGTGCAAATATTAATCTTAATTTTAATGAATTTAAGAAAAAATGATTGAATTGTCAAAAGTTAGAAATTCAAGGGTTGTTTGTTAGAAAAAGAAGTTTAGGAACTAAATTGTTAAATTTAAAAAGTTTAAGGGGTATTTATACAAATAAGCCAATTTTATATTAACGCATAGAAAAACTAATGGAGAATGTCAAAATGCATATATTCACAAAAGAAAAAGTTAAAATAATGCATAATGTACATACCATTTCACGGCATAAAAAATATGCAAGTGATGACCAAAAAAAAAAAAAAAAAAGGTGCTCACAAATTCATGCTCAATCACTTGCCGGGTAAAAAGAAGCCATCCAATAAAATAATGCAACCCCACTCCCTTCAATCTTTGCTTTTTTAAGTTAAACATATTTTTATCCACTAAACGATAAAAAAGAAAACAAAGTAGAAAACCTTAACTTAATTTTCGTATGGTACTAAGCCAAAGGTGTTCCCAATTCTCTATGTACCCCATTGACACGTATAATTTCAACTAGGAAAGTGGCAGATCATGAGGAGGGAAAATTAAAATAAATAAATAAATATATATATATATATTAAAATAAAATAAAATAAAGTGAAGAAAATGTGGGGGTTGAGTTGTTCAATGAAAAGGGGAGGTGGGTTTGGTTGGAGGGAGGCAGGGGCACGTGTCATGGTGTAAAGGGAAGAGAGTCCAAAGTGGGGCGTGTGAGTGAGAGAGTAAGAAGAGAAGAGATCAGTGTAATCTATCAATGCAATTTTGGGAGTAAGTGAGACAACAGCACGTGCACGGTCTTCCTAACGCATTTTCCTTCTGATTATGCCTCCTTTTTTTATTTATTTTTATTTTATATTTTTTTACTCATTCATTCACTTGCCTTCCTCCAAATCCATGATGCCAGTCACTATTTCCTTTTGCCCTGCTTGGTCCCATCCATAACCACACCCTTTGTTCTTGTGTAACACCATGGTGGACTGTGGTGGAGGTGGGGGGTTAGGAATGGGAATGGGGCGGGATGGGATATGTATGCTTCTCCCACTCCCGTATCCGTTACTCTTCTTACGTTTCATACCCGCCTAATTTAATATAAGTGTGGGTAATCTCTATTATGGGTGCTATATTCATTATTTACTTATTTATCTATTAAGAATTTAAAAAAAGATCTCAAAATAAATTTAATTAATGTTTTCATAAAATTTGATAATATAATCACAAATGTAATTAAAAATAAAAATAAAATCTTAAAAACAAATCAAACTTACAGAAAACTATAATAAATAAATTCATAAAAAACTAAAACATTAAAATACTAAAAATTTAAAGGGGAATTCTACAATAAGACCCTTTCACTTTACCCCATCAATTGGGTAAAAATTTTAAACCTTAGATGACTTTTTATGGTTGAGATAAAAAAAGACATATCAAACAATCCCAAAAAAATTTACACATGATAATTTCAAATCATTTCAAAAAAAAAAAACTCCACAGCTGCCTCTTCCACAAGCAAGCCCTCTTTCCCTCCTTCCCGTCGATGGCGACGACATCGTCATTCTCGATCGTTGGCTGCCTATCAAATGTCGCAAGTGGCGAAAGAACACTCTCAATCTTGGTCTCAATCTCTATCATGATCTCGATGGAAGTGCTTGAAGTTGTTACACCGCTGTTTGGGCGAAGCTGTTACACCGGTGTTTGGGCAAAGCCGCGGAGGAGAACGAGGTTCACTGATCGTCTAAATATGGCAAAGGGCTCGCCTCTGTTGCCATTGTGAGCCCACTTCGTCGTGCGAGCCTTCGATCTCCAACCTCCGATCTACAACCAAGGATGAAAATATGACGGAAATATCAATACCGGTGGTAATTGATGTAAAACAGGGAAATTCATTTTAAAATACTAAATTTTTAAACAAAACTTTATGAAACTCTAAAATAATTAATAATACATAAAATAAATGAAACTCTCAATTAAATACTAAGTATCTAACAAATTGCATGGTAAGAATGGAGCATAACACAGTAAACGATAAGTTGATTACATTCATTGTTTCATACATGGTAAGAAAATATTAACATCGAAAGAGCTTTTAGAATGTTAAAAAGTATTTGTAATATCTTATTAGTGTAAACAACATCGACACCAAGATATGAATTTGAGTATTTATTTTATTATAATTTTGGACATGCCATATATCTCTCAATATTTACTGTCTATTCATATATAAAATACAAATTATGTGTGAATTAAAAAAAATCATGAATTTTACTATATTAGAAGATAAAAAAATAATATTACGATTGATATATTACGGATATTTTGTCGATATTTCCGTGGAAATTTCTAGAAATTTCCATGATATTTTGTTATTTACTACTACACTTTTCGTAGATATTGATATTTTTGTAAAAAAAATTGATATTTATAGAAATTTCCGTGGAAAATTTGTGGATAATCTGCAGAAAATATACGATACATTTGTTTCTATATCGATACTTCTAAAATATGAAAATCTTCACAGAAATATAAGTGGAAATGTCGATTTTTCAATCCTTGTTTGTAACCCTCCACGAGCTCGCAATCTGCAACCTCCAATTTACAAGCCAGTCGAGCCACTTTTGTCGAGTCCCCCCCCTCCTCATCCCCTACTTGCCCCACCTCCCGTCCATTCGAAGCTTGCCTTTCACACGACGTCGACGATGACTAGTATTATTTTTTTTTTGAAAAATAAACCTGGCAAGGGGAGGCTGTGTGGACGATGCTGGAGCAGCCACGGACGGCGGCGGAGATGGTGGAGAAGATGATTTAGGAAGGAAAATATAGGTTTTTGTATTTTTTTTTATTTTTTATAATTAAAGACATTATCAGATGCAATAGGGAGCACAAGAAATTTTGTGTACACATATCATCTAAAGCGTTGAAATGAGATCTGACGGTGAAAATTTTTTACTACACCAATGGGGTAAAAAACCTTACCCCATTGTAGAATCTCTCAAATTTAAATTATATATATATATATATATATATATTTAAGTGTGAATATAAGTGGAGCGGGTGCAGGTGGGGGAGCTTCTCCCACCACACCCCGTACCTATGTGGAAGGTTAATCTTAACCCCCAAACCCGCCCCCATACCTATATATCATCCCCTATACAAGCCCCCAATGGTGTGGGTACCTGTGAGTACCTGTACCCATGGATAAAAATGTCATTTCTAATGGGGTGGGGGATGATAGCGGCAACGGCAACAAAACTAGCCTACTAATTTAATGGGGACCTATAATAAAATTGAATCTTGTATGATCACTTAATTTTTAATACAACCGAACATTTCTTTCTTGATGCATAAGACCAATGAGTTTAAAGGTAAATGAGTAGAGTTTTAAAATTAAAAAAAAAAAAAAAAAAATTTAAGCGGAGGCATCCCCTACTTGGCACAACATACCTCTGTCCTTGGAGGTTGGGGTTCTACTGTAGGATCTTCGAGGATCGCTTATTTTGATCATAGGGTAATATTCAGGCGATGTACAAAAAATACGGTTAGATATATGATGAGGAATTTTTTTTGGATGCAATACTATTACACCCACTTTGCGAGTGTCGTTTTCATGCACAGTTAAACCATATATATCATATGTAGTTAGATATATTGTAAGGAAAATTTTTGGAGGCAATACTGTTACATCCATTTTATAAGCATCATTTTGAATAAAATAGGTAGATTATGAGGCATGAAGATATTATTTCTTACATGGATAAGTACCCCAAACTTCACTTATGTTATTATCAATATGTCACGTTTTATTCTGTATTTTGTGTTTTCTTGAATGCCACGATCATCTGGATCCCCAATGATTTTAATTGTATGTTAAAAATCTAATATTTAACAAAGTTTGGTCAAATTTAAAGCGTGACAATTTTTTTTAATAATCTAAAGATGCCCTTGATCAATTTGATCATGCCCTGGTTGAAATGTTCTTTTTGAACCTTCAAGTTTGGCTAAATTTTGTCAAAATTGAAAATTTTAATTTGAACTTATAAACATAAAGAATTATCGTGACATTCCTGAAAATATAAGGTAAAATGAGATATTTTAATAAATAAAAAAATAGGGGAGGTTTAGATATTTTTACCTTCCTATAATGAGGTAATCCTATTGTAGAATTTCCCTTCAGAAAAATCTGTTTTTTTTTTTATCTTTGGTCATTGATGTGAGGACCATATCAATGTTGTTTATCTAAGTGTTATGTTAGCAACCCTTAGAAGTAGTGTCAATCACCAATCAGTGTGAGACCTACATTAACTTTATAAGTTGAGATGCCAATTATATTTGTTATTTAGAAATTTTGTTAGCCGTCATAGTGTCTACTTTATCGACCATCGAAAGTCAACAAAATTTGAACACTTTAAATTATTTATTTTTAATTATTGATCAGTGTGAGGCCTATATGAACTTTATAAGTTGAGATAATAGATGTCATTATTTAGGAATGTCTTTTAACGTTCTGGCAACGACTTTGTTAATGAGCAAAAGTCGAAAGAATTTTTGACAATTTATAACTGTCTTTTTAAAATCATTGATTAGTGAGACCTACATAAGCTTTATATATTGATATGGTAGACTTTTTTATAATTAAAATTACCTCAACAGCCTTACTGTCTACTTTATTAATCATCAAATGCCATCAACATTTTACAACCATCTAATATAATAATAAATTCACAAGTGACTTCATTATAAGTTGTAAAGTTCAAACTCTCGCTCCTGATTCAATGGCTATGAGATTGGTTGTCCTTTGATTCCAATTGTCCATAGCAAGTTCTTGTGTACTTAAATTAACTATTAAGGCTAGGTATTAGTGTTACTAAATCTAGTGTTATGGTAATTGCATCCGCCTCAAATATTATCAAATGCACATTAAAATCTTCTTATTGTAATGGGAAAAATATATATATGAAGAGCATATATATATATATATATATATGTATATATGAGCATTATAATTTGTAGATGTGGCACTGTGTGGTGGTAAAAGCTTTGCATCGACCACAAACTTTTTTTTTTTTTTTGGTACCTGTTCTTTTAACGTTTACTTTTACTTCATCCAAGCCACTCTGTTTTTCTTTTCTTCTTTTTCACTTTTTCAGGTTTGGAAAATCAAGGGCGTAAAGCACCTTTCCTATTCCCTAATTGCTTTTCTCAAGATCAAGCTAACTTTCGATCTTTTTGTTGAGTTTCTGGGTCGTTAAGGTTTCAATTTTTAAAAATTATTAGTTATATAGGCCCTTCTAGTTATAATAATGTAAAAGTTGATCTCATTATTTTGCATGGGTTGCTTAATAATTCTGCAAACGGATAAAGTATGTAATGTCTTAGAAACTATATTACTTGCTTAATTCTGTTTTCTAAATTCAACTCTGTATTTTTTGAAACTATAAAAATATTTTGAATTAAAAAAAAAAACTAGTTTTAATTTCGTCACTTACACGTTTTCTAAATGAAAAAGCAATGAGAAAAGACAAATATAACCTTAAAGTAGGACGATTATATTTATGAATTTTTTTCATGATATATAAATATATATATGAAAAACATATAAAATTTTTTTAGGGATTAAAAACTTTTTTTAAATGTCTTGTTCTAGGGTTTGATTTTTTTTTTAAAATGTATTAAATATTTTTCATAAACTATTTAGGAGTATTAATGTTTGTTTGTCCTAGTTCTTTTCCATTCATAAAATATATCAGAAATTAAGAAAGAGTGGAGAAGAATATTGAATTTCATTGACTTATTTTTGTACAAAAGTTATATATTTATACAAGAAATCCTAGCTCTAAATCAGGGAATTAGCCTAAACAAATCAATTAGAATAAGTCAAATTTCTCTAATTTGGGATTCCCAAATGATCTCCCTAATTACATCAATTACAGGTCAAACTTTCCCACACTCCCCCTCAAGTTGGTGAATAGAAATTCTTCATTCCCAGCTTGGAAACCTTTGTTTGAAAAGCTGTACCACTCAACGTTTAGTGAGTACATATGCAAGTTGGCAGTATGTAGGCATTTAAGGAGTACAGATCGATCCACTTTATAGCTTTCCCTTGATAAAATGTATGTCGATTTCTAGGTGCTTCATCCTGTCATGTTGTACTAGATTATGTGCAATGCTGATTGCGGACTTATTGTCACAATAAAGTCTTATTGGACCATCCCACTTGATCTTTAAGTCTTCCAAAATGATCTTCAACCATAGTAACTTGCAACCCCTTGGGCCATTGCTCGAAATTCTGCTTCAGCACTAGATCTTGCCACCACATTTTACTTCTTACTCTTCCATGTCACAAGATTCCCACCAAGAAAGGTAAATACCTGTTGTATGCTTCAAGTACTAGCCTCGTGCATCTTCTAAACAAGATACCCTTTCCTAGAGTTCCTTTAAGATATTGTAATACTCGGTTGACAGCTTGCAAATGAACCTCTTTCGGACTATGCATAAACTGACTAATCACGCTGACATCATAGGCTATATCTAGTCTTGTGTGAGAGAGATAAATTAGTCTCCCTACAAGTCATTGATACCTTTCTTTATCCACAACAACATCTTCTTCGGCCTTTCCAAGTTTTTGGTTGGGATCTATCGGGGTGCTCACCGGTTTACATGCCAGCTTCCCAGTTTCCTTGAGAAGATCCGTAACATACTTTTGCTAGGAGATGAAAATTCCCTTATTTGAATGTGCAACCTCAATTTCTAGGAAGTATTTCAGCCTTCCTAGTTCCTTGATCTTGAATTCCTTGGCCAAGTACTGCTTCAAGACCTGTCTCTCATTTTGATCATTCCCTGTTATGGTGATATCATCAACGTATACCTAGAGAGCAATCACTCCCCCTGAATTCGAATGCTTCACAAACAACGTATAATCTCCTTGGCTCTGTCTATATCTGATCTCTATCATCACCTTTGCAAATCCCTGGAGATTGCTTGAGCCCGTACAAGGCCTTGTTGAGCTTGCATACTTGATCGGCAGCTATGTTTCTTCCGAATCCAAACGGAATCTATATAAATCTCATTTTCAAGATCTCCATGTAGAAATGCATTTTTTACATCAAATTGTTGTAGATCCCAATTATAATTGGCATCTAAGGATAGTAGAAGTCTGACAGTATTCATCTTGGCTACTGGAGCAAACGTATCTTGATAATCTACTTCATATGTCTGAGTATATCCTTTGGCTTCCAATCTCACTTGGTACCTCTCTAGTGACCCATCTGCTCTATATTTTACTGTGTACACCCACTTGCATCCCACTAGTCTTTTTCCTGCAGGTAATGTCACCAACTCCCAAGTTTTGTTCTTTTCTAAGGCCTGCATCTCAACATTCATAGCTTGTTTCCAGTTTTCATTAGATAAAGCCTTAGATAAATTGGTGGGTATGTGAATACTATTTAAACTTGTAAGAAAAGTCCTATGGGTTGGTGAGAATTTTTCAAATGACACAACATGAGATAATAGGTACAATCGCGGTTTAATGCATTCCCTAGTTCCTTTTCTAAGGGCAATAGGGCGAGGATCATGTTCTTTAGGTTCAACTGAGTTATGTTCAACTCATCTTGTAGAAGAGGGATAGGAGTTGTTACCTCATTTCCAAGACTTGGGTCTAGTTCTTGGATTAGCACAGGTTCGGGGACTGAATTATGCTTCCTTGAGTACACTTTGTCAACTATCCTACCATTAAGAGCCATCACAGGATCAACAGAGGGTGCAATAGACGAATTAGGATTTGGAAGAGGTGCTACAGACGAAGTAGGGTTTAAAAGAGGTGCAACATATGACCTGGGTGCAACAGAAGTCGGAAGATTTGAAGAAAGATCAAGAAGTGGGAAATCCCGATCCTGGTCCTTATCTTCCATAATCAAATTCTCCTTCTAAAGATAAGGAATGTCGAAGTAAGAATCACTCTCATTGAAGATGACATCGGCCGAGATAAAGAATTTTTTAGATGGTGGATGATAACACTTATATCATTTTTGAGTAGAGGAATACTCAACAAAAACACATTTGACAGCCCTCGATCCAACTTCCCCTGGTTTTGACTATGAATATGAACAAAAGACACACATGTGAATATTTTGGGAACAAGATGGTTCGTAGTACTTAGATTGGAATATAACTTTGCGAGCATTTCCATTGGACTTTTGAAGCCTAAGATTTTGGAAGGTAGTCTATTTATGAGATGTTTGGTTGTTAGAACTGCTTCCCCCCAATATGATTTAGGCATATTTTTCTAAAACAAGAAGGCTCAAGTTGTTTCAAGTAGGTGACCATTCTTTCTTTCGGCAACTCCATTTTGTTGTGGGGTGTTTACATAAGATGACTCATGAATTATCCCTTCTTTCTGAAAATATGGAGTTAAAATCTAATTAAAATAGTCCCTAGCATTACTTGACCTAAACCTTTTGATTTTGACACCAAATTGGTTTTGTATCATGTCATGAAACCGTGGGAGGATTGTACTCACGTCAGACTTGTGTTTAAGAAAGAAAATCAAGGTGACTCTAGTGCAATCATCAATGAATGATACAAACCATCAAGCTCCAGAAATATTAGGAATGGTTGAGGGACCCCGAATATCACTATGAATTAGATAAAAAGGAACCGAACTTCTTTTATTGCTAGTTGGAAAGCTTGCACGTTTGTGTTTTGCTAATTCACACACTTCACAATAAAAACTCTCAACATCTAACCCCCTAAATAGAGAAAGAAACAAGATCCTAAGAGTCCTAAATGATGGATGTCCAAGTCTACGATGGTGAAGTCGGACCTTTTCTTTATTAGAAAGGTGATGTTCAAAAAGAAACGATAAAGATGATTTGATCTTGGTAATATTCAGCTTACTTGGTGTCTCAAGATAGTATAGTCCATCCTGTTCCTTAGCAAGTCCAATCATCCTCCCCAAATTATGGTCCTGAAATACATAATAAGCAGGAAAAAATGTTACATTGCAACATAAATCTTTAGGAAGTTTTTGTATGGAGACAAGATTAGTGAATAACTTTGGGACATGAAGAACATTTTTTAGTGTGAGTGTGGGACTGATTGGAACATCTCTCATCCCTGCAACAGTGGTAAGGGAACCATTGGCTGGGGTAATTTTTCTATTGCTTGGGCATGGGTTATAAGTGCTAAATTTCTAGAATGAATGAGTCATGTAATCTGTAGCACCTGAATCTAAGATCCAAGAGTTGACAAACATTTCATCCAAGACATTTAATCCAATGGACATAGGAAACTCACCTAAATGTGTCAATGAACTAATACTTGAAGGTCTCTCAAGTTTCTTCAGTAGAGTTTTCAACTTCTAAATCTCATTATGAATGAAGTGGGCTTGCCTACAGAGCTTCCAACATTGCTTTGTCAATTTTTTTTTTTTTTAAATTTAACCAAAAACAACCAGCTCTAGAGAGAATAACTTGACAATAAAGGAGGCTTCAATCTGAAGACTTCAAAGGCTTACTCGAATGGCGTTGACAGCGAGCAAGATACGACTGTGGCAGGGACTCATGGCAACGATCAACAGAGCTGGGATGACGAATGACCCAACGGAACCCTATGGCGGTGATTAGGAGAATAGTGGCGGCATGAAACCTAGGGTGAACTAACTCCCACTGTAGCGAACCCTAGTGCAAGTGAAATCTACAGACGACGACAACCCAACTGAAACGACCCACGGCATTTGTTAGAGGTAAGGTGACAGCGGTGGGAATGGTATTTGGGAACGAACAACAACATCTCTTTTGTTTGTCTATGTTTGATAACAATGCAAGCCAAAGGAAGAAGACGTCAATGAAGGTCGGAAAATTTTCAGAAATGGCAATTAAGGCCTAGATGATGACAACAATGAAGGTCACTGCAGAAATCTATGTGAAGCAATGAAGGCTTTGAAAATTGAAGGAAAAGATTAGCTCAGACAAGAGCCTATGGCTCTGATACCATGTTAATTTATCAATTCTCTCAAAAACTTAAGCTGTTAAGAGGTGTGCCAATGATAATTTTATATTTTAACAAATGTTAGTTTACTAATTCTCCCAAAAGCTTAAACTGTTAGGAGGTAGGCCAACGATAGTTTTATATTTCAACAAATGTTAGTCTACAAATTATCCCAAAAGCTTAAGATGTTAGAAGGTGGGCTGACAATAGTTTTATATTTCAACACTCACCCTCACGTGAAGGCCATACAATGGGCAAATGTGCGGATAAATATTAAATTTGAAAGTACAACACAAATTATAAGAAGCCCGAAATATATTAAAAGCCCAACACAGAATGATAATAAAGTTGTTAAATAGTGCAATTGCTTGGGTTCGAACTCAAGATCTCTCGCTCGATACCATATTAGAAATTAAGAAAAAGTGGAGAAGAATAGTGAATTTCATTGATTTACTCTTGTACACGAGTGGTATATTTATACAAGAAATCCTAGCTCTAAATCAGGGAACTAGCCTAAACAAATCAATTAAAATAAGTCAAATTTTTTTGATTTGGGATTCCCAAATCATCTTCCTAATTAAATCAATTGCAGGTCAAACTTTCCCACAAAATATGTGAGGGATGAAATTAAAATAAGTTTTTTAAATTCAAAGAACATATTTGTAGTTTTTAAAAATAGATCGGGACCAACTGAGAAGGAATAATTAAGTTAGAATGCATAATTATGTAATTAACCCTCACTTGGTCATATATATATATTTTTAATATGTAAACAAGCTAAGAGAGAAGATAATTGATATCAAAGAATTCAAAATCATTCTGACTAAGTTGGCACTCTTTTGAAAATCCCGCCCTTTATTAAATCTCTAACTTGGTATTATTGAAAATAAATAAAAAAAGACATGAAAGTCATACAAAAAAGGGGAAAAGAAAATAGCCTTCTTAAAGGCAATGAAAAAAAAAAAAAAAAAAAACTCAAATACAAAAGCCGAAGCCAGTCTCAAAGAATAAAGGCAAAACTCGCATCTTGAGAGTAGACTTTAATTATGTCTCGTTAAAACTCCTTAGCCAAAACCCTGTGGAAATAAAATCTAGAGGAAAAAAAGAATATATTATACTATATAGTAAAGGAAAGGGGTGCTTTACTATTTTTTGAACAGTGTTCAACAGTGTTTTTTTGTTTTTTTCTTTTTGCTTTTCCCGTTGCTGCTACAGTAACAAACAGTGAAATTACTTTTTTGCCCTTCTGCCTGTGCCTGCCGGTTACTGTTTCTACAGTGAGTGGACGACTTTGCCCTCTACAGTACTGTACAGTGACTTGTTATAGTGATGAATAGTAAATGAACAGTATTTTTATCTTTTTCTACAGTATAATGACTTTTTTACCCTTCATCACTAACTATTTTTTCCTCCGCTACATTTTTATGCTGGTTTTACCCTTTATTTTTTTTGGTCAATTGACAATTTTGCCCTTGACTTTTAGTTACTTTTACTATTTGATACAGTGTTGGGACAACTTTGTCCTTCTAAAATTATTAATGGACGATTTTACCCTTCATTTGTAGTTGCTTTTTTCCTTTGCTACAGTGTTATTCCGGTTTTACCCCTCTTTTTTAGTTGTTTTTCTTTTTCCTATAGTGTGTTTTCAGTTTTATCCCTATTTAGAGTTTGTTTTTTTCCTTAATATTGTTTTTGCCATTTTTTTTAATTGATGCTAAATTTTAGACATTAGATTTCGATCTATTGATGTATTGTGTTTTTGCTCACTATGTTTTTTTTTTAATCTTTAAACGATTTTTTACTTTGAATTTTTTATCTTTATTTCAGATTTTTTTTCTGTGTTTTTTTTTTTTGTGTCTTTTTTGTTTCTTTTGTTCTATTTTTTAAAGATCCTTTTTTTGGGACTCTGCATGCATTTTTTGTGTGTCTTTTTTATTTGTTTTGTTTTATATTTAAAAAATCCTTTTTTTTTTTTAGTTTTTGCATGTATATAACCTGATAAATATTTGTTTTTTTGTTTTTTTGGGTTTTTTTTTAAAACAGTTAAAAAAAAAGAGAAAATGAGATATATATTTTATTTTGTTATAATTTTTTTGTTAGGGTTAGTTTTTTCCGGTTCTTTTGAATCTAAAGATTTTTGTTTTTTGTTTTAATTTTTTTTCTTTAAATGAGTATGACTATTAGAAATTTTTTTATTTTTATTTTTTGATTTTGTTTTCGTTTTTATTATTGTTAGTACTATTGTCATTTTGATTTTACATCTTCACTATTGTGAGAGATTTTAAGAAGAATTATTCTGATTATAATTATAATATTTATCTTAACTAACTGTTTTTATTATATAATACTTAATTTTTTTATTTATTTTTTTCTTTCTTCCTGTGTAACGCACGGATATTAAATTCGTAATTACTATTATTAGTCAGCCAATAGGACAATGAGAACCTATAACAAGGAGATCCCTCTATATACCTACAAACTGCATATTGGCAAAAGCTAGGACTATTGAATCACCAGATAGTGTCAGGCAATAAGGTGACCGCTTGGACAACAAGCTTATCAGTAACATGATTCCCTTCCCGAAATATATGAGAAACGTGATAATGCACTCGAGCAAGATAATTCAGTGCCTGAGACCATTTGACAAATCCGCCGACTTGGAGGCTCATTTGGATTCGGTTTTCAAAATTAAGACGAGCAAACAGATCAATAATATATGGGTCTATAGTGCTGTCTCCACCATCTGGCTTGTTTGGAAAATTAGGAATGCGATGATTTTTGAAGAAAAAGTTCCTTTGCTAGAGCAAGCTTTGTTGTTGCTTTGAAATGGCTTTCTTGTTTAAACGTTTAGATGCACTTTTTTATTTGTTGTTGTTTGGATAAGAATACAACACTAGAATTATCCAAAAACCAAGTGGGCTAGACAAATTTTCAAGACCACTATAAATCTCTTTTAATGCGTCAGGGAAAAAAAAAAAAAAAAAAAAAAAGACAAACTGAAATCAATTACTACTTGTTATTTCTTTCCCTCATAAAACATGTTCCTTTTATGTGGTAGTCCCATATTTTCAAGTTTCAACACCTTCAAAAATATCTCTATTTAAAAAAAAAAATGAAAAGAAATGAAAACTTCAAAAATATCAGGAATGCGCGTGAAACTGTAGGACCCAGTTTGAACCTAGCGTTTCCATGTGCCATTGGAATTCATAATTGTAAGATTTTTTTTCAACATTATTTATTTATTTATTATTATTTTTTTTTTGGCTTTTGCTATGGTTCTCACAAAAGGGTCCCATTATAGAAAGAAATGTAATTGGATATTTAGACAACATGATACATAATACGAGTAAGACGTAATATCAAGATATTTCATTATTTTAGATTATTTTTCTACTTTTAGCTTTAGTGTTATATCGAATAAATTTCTTATTATACTTATAAATACATACTAAACTAATATTCACGATGAAGATAACCCCCCCCCCCCCCCCCCTTTTTTTTTTTTTTTTTTTTTTTTGGCCAGTAGAATAATAAATATTATTACAACCAAATTTTGACCCCAAATTGAACTAAAACTTCCAAAAATGGCAATTAATAGGACTTGGTCAAAGCTTATCTGCCTAATCCATGACCATGTTTTAAAGATCTTCATAACTAAATACTTCATGTAACTTTTCTTTTTCTTTTAGCCTTTACCCTTTACCTTTTTACACTTTTACCCTTGTTTGACACATCATTTTCACATGTTTGCATAACATCTTTTTTCTTCCTTCCCGTACTGCTTTGTTTAAGCTTTGAAAAACTAGCTAAGTAAGCTTGACCTGCCAAAAAAGCCTTGCCTTTTGCTGAGACTGGGACGTGGCTCTAAGAGAAAATTGAAAAAAAAAATATATATATATATATACATATATATATATACACATATATATATAGATATATCCCTCAAGAAAAGGTTTGGTATTTGCTTTGGCTTTTTGATTGGGGGGCAATAAAATAATAAAGCATGTGGGCTGCTTCCTCAGAACAAAATTTGGACTTTGTTTATTAAGCTCAGAATCACTCAGAAGTCTGTCTGACGGACATGCTCTCAATGATGGATACACTACACAGAATATATATATGTATGTATGTATATGTATATATGTGTGTGTATATATATATATATATATATATATTGGCATCTCTGGGCATGCCCACAGTTTTATGCTTCTCTTTTTATTGAGAGGTTTACAGATCACATCCCCTATACAAACATATAGCCTCCCTCTGTGTACAAAAGCCATTGACCCTTTCGGACAGAGTACTCTATACTAAATAGCTACTAGCTAGGCATTTTGAGCCTTATCCCTTACCCTATGAAATACTTTACCAGAATTATTTTTCTTTTTTATTCATTAAAAAAAAAAAAAAGATTCCTAGTTAGATTTGATTAAAATCCTGTCCAAAAGAAAAATATATTTAAAACTTAGAGTTAGTTTCATGAAGAGCCCTTAAATTATACATCTTATTTTAAGTTAGTTCCTAATTTTTTATTTTACATATCTTATTCCTCTAAATTTATATATTGTTATGCATAATCCATCTGTTGATATTCTGTTAAAAAAAAAAAAATTGAAATTGAACGAAGGATTATGTAAGTTTTATTTATAAGTAACGTCATAATTAACTAACTTTTTGAAGGAAACCATACTTTAAACATATATCGTTTGGAAGCAAATTGTATTTTGATCAAATATATGTAACATCATTAAATAATTTTGGAGGTATAGTTTTCTTATAAAAATATATTTAATTTTGATTTTAATCTTAATTAAAACTGTAGTGATCTAACTATATTCTATTTTCGTTCAGTTTTTTAAAATAATAGAAAAGTTTGAGGTAATACGATGTGTAAAATTAAAAATCAATTACTAATTAATTTGGGAACGGAAGTTTAATTTAAAGGTTATTTGCAAAAATAACTATGTGACAATTAGAATTTATGAAATTTCATACATATAAAACAATTAGAAACAAAATCTTTTTTATCTTATTATAAATCTCCAAAAAAAAAAAAAAAAAGTTTAGCCAATTCTTCAAAGAATAAAATTCTACATACCAGTAGAATGCAGTGTATAACATTACATCATAATTGTATTAAATAAAAATAAAATTATTTGATATAACGTAATAATTATCCACATTCAGAATTTTTAGTATGGTATTTTCACATACCCACCTCTAGAATCCTCCAAATTCAATGTAATACTAAAACAGAAAGAAAAAAAAAAAAACAGTTTATTTTTTTATCGTATGCGTATATATGTATATTTTTTCGAGACTTGTCCTACTGCAAGGAGAATTCATTAGTAAAGCACGGAAAAAAAAAAAAAAAACAAAACAAAACAAACAAAACCCTTAGCGATTGAATACAACTTCAATTATTAGATATTCATCAAATTGCATTAAATTCTTAGACTTTATTTAATTTTATATGGCTTTGATTTATTTTGATAGTAAGTGTTCAAGTAATAAAGTATATTTTCCCATATCCTGTCACATAATTCTTTAAAGAAACGAGTTCAAATTTTCACTATTATTCTTCATTCATTGGATTGAAAACTCTAGAGAAAGACCACATTAGAAAATTTAAATTAAAATTACTAATAAATCACATATTGTTCTAAAAAATTGTATAATCATCTGAACACATATGTTGTACTTGTATGCACCACCATTGATGTTCCACTTTACATGCACGACATTTGATGTCATATTTCTTAATTCAGAGATTGAAGAACCCTACCCAAACTCGTTTATCTCTTCCGAATCCTTTTAAACAATAACACATATATTTGGAGTGCTTGTTTAGTAAGGGGGAAAAAAAAAAAAACAAAAAACAAAAAATATATTGTTATGTAAATTTTTACTATTGGAAATGTTAAGCCGTAATGAAGCGCAAGTTTTTTTTTTTTTTTTTTTTAGTCATTGGTTGAAATTTTAGCAATTTGATTTATAAGTGTGAACATTTATATTTACCTGATAATTCATCGATCAGATAATTGAAAAATAGTTAATTAGGATAAGATATATGTTCATTGTCTTAGTGAGTTTTTGTGATTCTTATTACAAAATCCATAGCTGACCAAAGTTTCACGCATGCAGTCTGTCTTAATCTCGTCATTAGCGAGGCATAATTATCTTTGTAACTGTGAGGGTAAAAGAAGAGAAATACTTGTTAAGTGTTACTGTGATCTTGCATTCATGCCCTAAAACATAACGTTGTTTGAAAGTATTATAACTAGTCCTGAATAACAATGGGAGAGATTTCTTCTTTTTAACTATTATTTGGATTAGATATGAATTATAACCTACATGAATAGTTCCAAGCACTAATGGTAATAAATACAAGTACTCGATAGATTAGCTTGCGGAAAAAAGAAGAAGAAAGAAAGACACTTCTATTCTATCTAGTCAGAGGGCAATGAACGGGCACTACTTGCAGTGCATATAGCATCCAATGAGAGTTGAGGGAATACATGGACCAAAAGCCTTTTTTAGAGCCAATAGCAAGGTCAATAAACATGAGGTGGTAAACGACTATATATTTGTGCTTGCTAGGACATCATGAAGCACTATTATGTATTATTGATTATAGAGGTATTTATTTATATATTTTGGAATTATTTTCATCTATATTTCTTGAATTTTAAGGTCACTCTCTATACAATATTCCCTAAATTTTGAAAACTCCTACTTTGCTATATGAACTTTGAATTTAACCCTAGTTTATGTCTTTTATCAGAATTTCAGTTAAAAATTGATGGAAAAAAAAAATAAGAAAATTAATATTACTAAGTCAATTCAATTGGATTTCTACTCAAAACAAACGGAAAAAGGTCATATAAACACACTTAACTCACTTTTTTACCGTTAGTTTTTAACTGAAATTCTGAGATAATAGGTAAAGCAGGGTTAAATTCAAAGTTTAGAAGTAAAGTATGAGTTTTTAAAGTTCAAAGGGATTAGATGAGAATAATCCATATATTTATTTTATGACGATGATAATTTATATTTTTATTGTCTAAAAAAAATGATCATGAGCTTCATTCTAAGAAAATTCAGTGGGTCCACCAAATGAACGGAATGAACCTAGTCCAACACTATTTAAAGTATTCACTCGGTTTAACTCTCAATCACTATATAAGCCTAGTGTCATGTGATCTATTGATTGAATATATGGTTCTCAAAATAAGACTAGCTATGAAGTTTCAAACATTGAATTGTTGATCATTTTAAAAGGAGAAAATAAAAGATATCCTAACCGTTACACCATCCTATTGAGAGGACAATCGATGCTAGGTTAGGAAGAAGCTTTCAAACGTGACAATGCAACAACAACCCATGATGACTGTTGCATACTGAGGAACAAAAATTACTCGTCCTCTTGGAAATGCTTAGAACTAAAAAGTGTTGCTCCTCCATTGACAGAAGAATAGAGGCACATTATTCAAATTGAGCATAACCTGGTCTCCTATAGTGCCAAAGAAGTTAGGTCGGCTGATGGGCATAATTTTTCACACATCTCTTTCCAGAAAACGATCACTCAATATGCAAATACAGTGTAGACTTCTACAGGGAGTTTCCAATTCGAGAAAAGAATTGGACATTTACAAAACTGCACGCCACCTTGAGAAGGACCTTTCCGGTTTGGCATATCTAGGTTGCTGGTACTTAATTAGCAACGTTAAGTTAAATCGTGCTAACTAATGACTTTTATTATGGTCTAATACAATTTGGATCTCGTCGACATACGTTATGATAAAATGATAAACGATGCTAAATATTCCGAGTCATGTTAGGACATAACAAATTATACCTTGATTGTGGCCTCGTGTCTCTGTCACCTCGCTGATAACTCAAGACATGAAGAATCTTTCTAACTAACATATATTGTTTGGTAAATACTATTCCTCTAATAAAAGAATCGGAGCATTTAGCCGAAACTTCAATGAAATAGAAATTGTTGTAAAAAAGGAACCTGTATGTGATTCATAGACTTTAGAGTCAAGCTCTAACTACAAAGTTTTAGTAAGAATATGTAGTCGTTAAATGATCCCAGGAATTTAAATAAAGAAGTGTGAATATTTAAACAATATAATTATTAAGGTTATAGATCCGAGTCATGTTTTATAATGCTAGTAAGTAAATAATATTTTTCTCACTTCATGAGTAATAGTAATTATCATCCGTACATATGTAGCACCATTTATAACGCGAAAAAAAGTATAAATAAACTCATTAATTAATTATTAATTATTTGTCATGTCTAATGGTAATTTGCAACAAAGGTATAATCTTTATAACTCTTTATCAATTTAAGCTAGAAAGGCCAACAAGTTGACTCAGTTCTTCAACGTCTCTTTCCTACTTTTTGTGTCGTGAAAAGATGGGCCACATTGTGCTTTCAAAATCATGTGAATAAGAAGTCAAATTTTATAGTACAACACAGAAACGTAAAATCATTGGCAACCTATTTAAAACGCATATAATAGAAAAGCGTAATGAGGATCATTACATTCCTTTATAAAGGAGGTTCTCTGGAATATTATGGCTCAAGTATGCATATATATAGATATATATATATATATATATATACATACACACACACACACATACATTACATATGTATGTGCATCATGCATACCAAATGCCTTGGCTTCCAAGTGCCGTTTGTTCTGATTTTATCTTTTGGAAAAATATTAGAGATTTGAATTTTGCATGGAAGTTCTTGCCCTCTAGTGTTTCTATGATGAACAATGTTTTTCTTACTGAGAATTTTTTTTCCTATCTTTTTTTTTTTTTTTTTTTAATTTTTTTTTATGGCAAAGCAGCTGGCATTCTTACTTAGTTAGAATGTTAAAACATACTTGTGCTGAAAACATAATTTATTGACTTCCAATATATTTTATGGCATTTTGGGATGATATGAAGGATTCATATAGGCCCATTTGGATCATAATTAAAACATTAAATTTAATTTTTAAGAGAGAAAATATGGCAGAAAATTTTGAAATATTGGTTAAAATGGGGTGCCAAACGAGAGCTAATTATATATATTTTTTCCCATATGTATAGACGAATATTTGCTTCACATTTTCAGTGTTCTAAATAGGGGTTGGGCTATCTTGGTAGTTTATTTTTTTATATATATATTTTTTCTTACATTGCAATTGGGCAAAATCATGTGGCCAACCAAAATTTAGCATATTGAAAGTATTGCTTTTAATTGATCAATGTTTAAGAATTGCAAGTATTTGAATTTCAGCGGAAATTTTGTATTTTCCCTCTTGATTGTTACATTTCTACCAACACTTTTATACTCACTTTAACCCACTTTTGGACACATTTAAGATTGTGAAAAGATCAAATGCCCAAATATATATCGCTACTATTTTCTGTGGCTAGATATTATTCCACATGTAGGCAAGCCTTGCCAACACATGTTTTCTCATAAAGAAAGTGGAAAAGACAATAAACGACATTCTATATATGGGTTTTGAAGCGCAAAGTGGCCCAAAGAGGAGCCTATTTGTAGCCCAAATACATGCAAAAAGGAGGGTCCGAACTTTGTTGTATATTATTTAAGTAAAGAAAGATGGTAAAGAGACTAAATATATATATATATATATATATATATATATATGCCAAACACTAGGAGTCTCGTGTCTATTTATACAATGCCATATGCAGTTTATGAGTTTTCGATCATCATAATGTTAGGCAACGATTTGTAAGGTAATTTGTATTAGTGTACCCTGAACTTTTTGTCATTTGTAAAGTGAAATCGAAACTTTTAATTTTAATATCTAGGACCGTAATTTTGACAACTTAGTAATATAATCCAATCAATTCCGAACATTACTTAACATACAAAAATCAGAATTCCAAAATATCAAACTTAATAAGTATAGGGTCCAGCTTGCTAACCAATGTAACATTTAAGGTATATTTTGAGTCAAAATTTATGGACATCCTATCCATTAATTGATGTTTGTTTGCTATTAGATCCGTAATTGCAATAGATTCTTCAATTTAGGGTCTCATTTACTAATACTAAGATTTCGAAATCCAATTTTTCAAACACCAATTATTTGTACAGGTCAATTATGCTAAAATACCATGGAGGGTCCAAACGTGCTCTTAAGTAGAAACATACGCTTTATGTCGTCAGTCCACTTCTATAGCCTATTTCCAATCCCATTTTCTTAACCTTTATATACAAATAGACTAACTCCATATATATATATATATATATATATATATATATTCACTACCGATAACAATTTCCCCCCATAAATAACAACTAGTGAACTTCAGATCCAAAGTTTCCTAAATCCCAAATTTGCCCCCAATTCCAACTTTCTCATGCAGATTGCTCCTTCTCTTGTTGGGAGCTAGAGGACCTCGCATTTCTCTTCTCCCAAAACCTGAAATGCAAGCTCCTCATCTCCAACATCTTCTCAACCTCTTCAATGGGAAGTCCCTTCGTCTCGGGAACGCAAACGAGAACAAACAAAAGGGCCACAACTGAAATCACCCCAAAAATGAGGAATGTCCAAGAAGTCCCAATGGCTTGTGTTAAGGACAAGAAGGATTGGGCAACAATGAGATTTGAGATCCAATTGGCTGTGGCTGCTATTCCTCCGCAAACGCCGCGGAATCGGAGAGGGTAAATCTCGGAGTTGACAATCCAAGGCACTGTCCCCATCCCCGGAGAGAAGAAGATGATGTACAACGCAAGGCCTATTAGGGCAAGCCATCCATATTTGCTTGGACAACCCCTTGTGTACCATAGCCTGCTTTCTTGGTGACACGTGTCCTTGACGGTGTCGTTCGAGATCAAGCACGCCCCGGGGAGTAGCTGAAATCAAATTGTAACCGTGGATGATAGTTAGAATCAAGGGGCACATATTTCATGAAACTAAAATATGACTTGTTTGATGTAATAATAATAAATAAATAAAAGACGGGAGAAAATTGTAGTACCGTGACATGTATAAATTTATTGTTTTTGTTATATTTTTTAAAATTATGTGTATTATTGCTTAAATAGATATGGTATATAACTGTTTATCACAAATTTGTAACTTTAAGGTAGATAAATCAATATTGTTTTTTATATTTTGACTCCTCAATGGAGGATAATTTTAGAATTTAAGTAAACTTTGCCTCCATCATATTAAACCTACTTTTCAAACTGAATAGTCAAATTTTTATGAGTTAAAAATTGTAGAAAAACATTTATACAGTGGTTTAAAATAAAGATCCAAAAAGGGCTTATGCAGTTACATTTCTGCAAGCCTACTTACCAGTTCTTATTGAAAAAATTAATTATTAAAAAACAAAGTAAAATCCTAACACCACAATTAGTTACTAAATCTACCAAAAATTTTAGGTAGGCAAATATATATTTTAGATATAGAAATTAGTGGATGCTTAGACAAGAGAAGAAACCAAATAAATAAATAAATAAAAGGGAAAAGAAAAGAAACAGGAAATGAAATCATACCTTATCAGTAGCAGAAGCACAGAATCCACAATCAGGAGAAGCCTTCAAACACTTCATACAATCCCAAGCCCTCCCATTGATGGCCTCACCATAATCCGGGCAAGTAAAGCCATCGAAGTGAGACGTCTCTTGCAGGCTAACCATCGGCGAATGCGACGTCGTCTCATGGAAAACCGCCGACAAGAGTCCGAGAGAGATAACAACTCCGAACAAGCTGATCACCAACAACTTTTTCCTTCCAGTCCTATCAATGAAGTATATGCTAACAATGGAGCCTAAGGCATTTAGCCCCGCGGTGACGAGCGAGAGGAGGAGCGCCGTCCGGTTGGAGGCAAAGCCGGCGAGTTGGACGATGGTGGGGCTGTAGTACATGACGGTGTTTATGCCGACGAACTGTTGGAAGACCTGCAGGCCTACCCCGGCTATTAGTCCTCTTCTGACTGTTTTGGTTTTGAGGAGTTTGGTGATGCTGATCTTGTCTGTATTGGAGCCTTTCTGTTGGAGCTCGGTTTCGACGGATTCCTTTAGGGCTATGATCTCCGATTCGATCTCGTCCGCGGGGTATATCTTGCGCATTATGGCTTTTGCTTCTTCTTCTCTTCCCTGTTACTCCATAGGAAGGACGTGAATGCAACATGTGTTAAAGCGCTTGAACAAAATTTGAATTTCCGCATATTGCAGGGATACTTTTCTAATTTCCAAAAATATTCGATAAAAACGGAAATTTAACTTAAATAGAGAGACATTTATAATATTTTCCTCTTCCAGTCTCGTGGTGTGTCAATATATATATATATATATATATATTTTGCACAAGACTGTTAGTTAATGACATTAGAAAGGGGTTGATTATGTGTTTGGTAGCGTTTGTAATATCTATTTCTTATATATTTTTAAAATGACACTTGGCGTCTTTGTAGAAATAAAAAATGCATATCATTTATACTATAATTTAAATCTGATTACAATTATTGCACAATGTCACTTTTAATTACTTTAACATACTTTTTTTTTTCCCTCGTGACAGAGAGTTTAATCCAATAGAATTAAAAGAATACATGATTTCAAGATAAAATTAAAGCGGCTTAAGATTAGATATTAACATATGACAGTGCGTGATTAAATTGAATAATTTAATATTCCACTACAACAAATTTGAAAATAAAATTAAGGAGAAACTAACCTTGCGGAAAAGCCAGCGAGGCGATTCGGGAAGAAGCATCATCAAGATGAATTGCAGCAATGCAGGAATCCCTGCAACTCCAAGCATCCATCTCCATGTCCCTGGGGCCTAAACAAAACAAATTCCACTCAATATATACACACACACACATCTATATATACATATATTTATGTTTTGTGCTAATCCAACAACAAAAAAAAAAAAAAAAAAAAAAGTTTTGGCTGTATAAATAGCTGACCTTAGTGAAGGCCAAATTAATAAGGTAAGACAGGAACTGCCCTCCAGTTATGAGGAATCCATTGGTGCTAACAAGGGCACCTCTAATCTTTGCAGGAGAGGCCTCAGAAATGTAGAGAGGAGATGTCATGGACGCCATTCCGACCCCGAGCCCAACAAAAACCCGACCGACGATGAGAAGGGCTGGTCCCGGAGCCGAGGCCATAACCACTGCTCCAATGAAAAAGAGGAAATCTGCTATGAGGATTGTGCTTCTCCGGCCATAGCGGTCGTTCAACCATCCCCCAATGGCTGCTCCTATTATGGCACCCGCCACTGCCATGCTCACTATGCTCTCCTGTTTTTTTGGAATTTGATAAATTAATATCCATGTTTCATGTGAAGATTAATTGCTATTATTGGCTTAAACTGAATTTACTAGTTGCGAATTTGATTTTCCCTTTTACTTTAGTTATAAGAAATAAAAGTAGAGTACTATTCCTCTACCCCAAAAAAAAAAAAAAAAAGTAGGAAAAATCATTTTTAATAAATGTCCCAAACTTCATTAAATTAGGAAAATAACTTTTTTTTTAATAAAAACTAATTGTATGGCACACGTTTCGCACATGCAGAACAAGCAAAACAAAGAAAAAAAAAATCCACGTAGTCATAACGTGGCAACCACATGGTAGTCATGTGGCAAGCAATAACTCTTTTAAAGAGTAGTACTATAACTGATCAACTTATGGCTAACCACTTTTTACCACTTGCTGGATGTGATTGACCGATATCTATATATGTTTTTATCAGTCAATTAGTGAGTTAATTAAAACTTAATGACTACCGGTCATTTAAAAAAATTGGTCTTTTTTTTTTTTTTCAAAATTGTCCATCTACCTAATTTCTAAGAAGAAATTAAAAAAAATGAAAAGAATAAAGAGCAAACAAAGTAATGGTATAAAGTCAAATCTTGGTCAGTAGTAATCTAAGTTACATAATTTGATTGATGAATACTAGAATATAAATTCAATACATAAACATTTGTAGTGATTGTAGTTTTTTTTTTTTTTTTTTTTTTTCTTTTTTTCTTGTAAAAAACACAGATAAGAACATACATTTCACATGGATAAATCGATATCAAAGACTTTCAAGAGAAAAAAACCAAGTAGATCTATAAGTAGACTCCACTAAGTTATAACCTCTGGACAATTGCTGACTGGAAGAGAACTTGTGGATATTTCTATGCAACTCAAAATCCTCATTCTTCATCGATATGTGACTCATCAAATAATGGTTATTGGTATAATCTTAGAGATTTCGCACCTACCTTGAATATAGAGTTTGAATTTGCACCTCTAAACTACCTCTGAACTTAAAATATATATATATATATATAAAGAGTAAAGTCTAAAACATGCAAGCAAAATTATATGATCTATATGTAGTGATACTTGTTCTCTATTTTCAGCCAGACATTAAAAAGGTACCATGTTGATTGAATTATATTAATTAAAATAACACCCCGTACTACTTTAAGAAAATATCATTGTAGGCCTGTTTTTTTAAAGGATGTAAGATGTCTATTTTACCTTTTAACCGCTTTTATCTTAATTTTCTTAATTATTCTTCATTAAACTAGAAATGATGAAAAGGTTGTGACCAATCCCGAACAATAACTGTTTTTTCATAAAAAGAAGGGAAAAACACCTGAATTATATATATATATATATATATATATATTTAAAAATAATTGTACCAATATAATATAAAAAATTAATATTAGACTAACATGATATAAAATTAAATTAAAGTTAGCTTAAACTTGTGTTATGTTGGTTAAGAATAGAAAATTTATGTCATGTTGATTAAGAGATGAAAAAAAAAGGTAATTATTTAAGTAGGTTTTTCTAAAAAAAAAAAAAAGAAATTCAAGAAATTGAATAAACGGGATTTAAGGGTGAAATGAATAACTTAGAAAAACAGACACGAGATTATCTAAAAGAAGAGCAAAAAAAGGGACGAAAGAAAGATCAAATAGTCTTTTTTTTTTTTTTTTTCAAATTTAAAGTAATAAATAGCAACTTTTAAAATAATTAGAGTCCATAGCATATTTAGTAGTAAATAATTTGTTTACAAAAGATTATTTTTAATTAGTAAAAAAAATTATTTATGTAAAAAATTTGTTTATTAGTGAACCTTCAAATATTTTAAACCTTGTTATTTAATTTAAATCTTTTTAAAAAAATGATTGGGAGAAAAAAATAAATAGCATATTTTTCTGAATCATATAGTAAATAACGGATTTACAATCAGTAATTAAGATACATCACATGTTTACTTTCAAAATGGAATAAATTATTATAAATTACTCAGTAAATTTGTTATTTTTATCCAATAAATTTGTTATTAATTCTTATTTATTTTGATTATTTTAAAATTTTACTAATTAGTATTACAATTTTTATTTCTTCATATATTTGTCCCCATTTTTTATTTTGTATTTTTATTTTGGGCAAAGATAATGAAAGGGCCCTTTTGGCCCAGTTTTGATGCTGTTGTCGTTAGATGGATGGCTGAGAACTGAGTCCCAATTCCCCACAAAGGACAATGTCATCCTACTTTGGACATATTTGCATATTTTTTCCATTTAACTTCGAGATTATCCCAGATAAATACACACACACACACACACACACACACACACACAAAAAGGACATTTTTTTTCCTTGTTGAGCTGGATCCAAGAGATAAACCGGCGGACATAGATAAGCCCATCAGGAAAAAAAAAATGTTACGTTATTCAAAAAAAAAAAAATTAAATATACAATACTACTCAGCATAACAAATAATATCCAATAATTGACAAAACTCGAGTCAACATCTCAAATAAACAAGAACTTCAAGAAACGAAAACAAGTGAAATAACCAAAGGAATCATATATTGGAAATGAAACCGAAAGTACTGGTTGTGGGCATAATAAATCTACAGTTTTCATCAAAATATAAAGTTTAATTTTTTTTCATTTTAAATTTAAAAAATAAAAAACAAAACTCAAAGTATTATAAAATATAGAGTTCAAATATATATATATATATATATATTTAATCTCGAGTTTAGTAAAAAGAACACCCAGATCCATGGCTAATTAGGTAGGACCGTAGGATTATTACCAAAAAAAAAATTTAAAAATAATTGTCGTGAGACATGAGCAAAACGAGTTATTGGAGTCCAGGTTCAACCAATTTTCAAAATAATAATAATAATAATAATGAGGTTACTGTAAAAAGGGCAATATCGTCAACTAGTGCCCATAAAAGTGAAATTTCAAAGGAAGAAAATCTGGTCCTAGAATAGTATATTTGGAACAAAATTAAAGGAAGAAGAAGAAGAAAACAAAAGTATTAAACACATTTATATATATATATATAGCAAGAAATTAACGCAAAAATAAGTTACAATAAAATTATTTTATGAGTTAAAAAATAAAATCACCTGCAAGACAGTTTCTCTGTCCACAGACTTGAAGTCATCTCGAATGTAAAGAAGCGCTCCTGATATCACTCCTGCTCATTTCACCGCCCACATATCAAGTTACAAATTACCACATCAATACATGGATACATATATATACATATATACACTTATGATTCGGTTCCAAATTTTATATTTTAGGATTATTTTAATCTCAAAAGTGCGATTAAAATGATAAATTCTCGAACGAGTATACATCTATCATTTATTTATTTTAATTACGGATACGTATCAACATAATATATTGTATATCTATATATATATATAGAGAGAGAGACAGAGAGAGTTGCGTGAAAAGTTTTACCAGTGTCATAGCCAAAAAGGAGGCCGCCAATTCCAGCAGAGAAAGCGAGACGAAGAACATAAGGATTCTTCCAAGCCAAGGAGAAGCAGTCTCTGAAAGCTGAAGCATCTGTGCCCGGATGGACTCCTCCTTCCATTATTTTGTTTTTCCGGGAAAACGATTCCGACCCTCAATTTTCTCACTCCTTTTCCACCTCTCCAAGCACTCTTTTGGACAGAGAATAGTTGTACTGTGCACCCCAACAAGGGACCTAAAAGAGGAAGAGAGGCAGAGAACACACACAAGTTTGTATTTTTCCAAAGAAAATGGAAGAGAAAAGTGAGATGGGCAGAGAAAAGTGAGTGTTTTTGTGTGTGAAAATTTTTGTTTTTTCTAAGAGAGAGAGAGAGAGAAGTTGTAATGCGAAAAATGAAGTTTGTATGATCAGAGAAAATAAAAAGGGATAAACTAGAGGAGAAATAAAATTGGCCTAAGTCAACTGGTCTACCACTTAATTTGTCACTAAATATGTATATATACACACACATATATTTGAGAGAAACTTTGTCCCTAAATATTGCTTACTAATCCATCATCGTGATTATTAATATTTCTATATGGTAAAGAGTATCCCCGCACTAAACAACCTAGGCGCGTGTGATCACGCGCGTCCATTATTTTTTTTTTTTAAAGAATCAATAATTTTTTTCAAATCTCACAAATTCATGTATGTATGGTGATATGGGGGTGTGGGACCTAATAAGATTCCTAAACTAGATCCTTCACAAGGCACTCATTATGGACCTCCTCAATTTGCACTTTGAAATTTCTTTCTTATGGGGGAGTTCTTTCAATTCCATATTCCAAAATGAGAAAAAGCAATTTGCTCCTTCTTTGATGGTCTAGCATATATAATTGAACCTTGTCATTAACCAAGAACACACACACACATATATATATAAGAATACTTATGATTAATGAGTTTGGAGGACGTGAAAAGTAAAGCCCCTTTGTTCTTTACAATATATATATATATATATATATATATATATGTTTTGGTTGGGCCATGTCATGGATTAGTGGGGGATCTAGCTCATTTTGAGATTAGTTTGCACTTGGCGTTATTGTTGGTATAATTATTGCCAAGTCCAATAGTTATACTAATTTGCAAATATTTGTGTAGTGGTAAGTCCTATTATTGTCATTGAGCATTCATATAGATAACTACTACGACATGTTTACTTATAACGAATAGGAAATATGAATCAACCATATGTTTACTTACCCTTTTTTATTCGAGAATGAGAATAGAATTGTGTAGAGCCTACACTAATTTGGGATTGAATGAGGAGATTGACAATCCCAAGCCCCCCACCAAATTGGCACTCTCATTCTTGATAATAAAGTTAAATTACTACTTTGTCCCCAATTTTACTTTCTTGTCTAAGGATTGAAAAAGAAAAATCAAAGATTCAAACTTTTTCTTTTCTAATCTTTACCTTTTATTGTATTATTCTCTTTCAAAAGTGTCATTTTGTTTTAATTGTACAAATTTATTTCAACATTTTTTTTCTAAATAAAACTTATATATTAAAAAAGTTCAATATTCACTAAAACAAAATATTTGTCTCAATTTTGACCTTTTTAAAAAAATAATCTTAATAATATAATAACTATTAGGATATAACATTACGTATTTTAAAAGAAAATTTATATTTAAAAAAAATTCAATATTTACTAAATCAAAATAATTTATCTCAATTTTTAATTTTTTATTTCCAAAATATTCTTGATATTATAATTTACTTGTTTAAATTGAAAACACAAAAGTAACTGAAAATATATATAAGTAAATTTATAACAAATGACTCCGATTCTTGGTCTAAATAAATGCATGAATGAGATTGATGGTGATTCTGACTCCGATTCCTGACTCCAAATTCTATCCACTCCGATTCATGAATATTCCAATTATGCATAAGTAAACATGCCAAAAGTGTTGTATTGCCTATGGGTTATGACCTAGAACTTAAACTGTCTACATGGGCAAATGTACTAGAAATATCCAGTTTTAAACCAGCTAAGGTACCTTTTTTTTTTTTTTTTAAATGTCAGGATAGGGGTCGACTGTCGTAAATATATATGTCCTGAACATGATCAAAGGAGTTTCTCTAGATACTTACAGAAATGGTTCGCTGAAGGCCCTACTATCATACCCAGCCTTATCATTGTACTGACAATGAGGATGTAATGGCTATTAGGTAATCTTAACCATAATTTTTGCACTCAAGCATATATACTTTGGCACTATCTAAAACTGATTCAAGCTTCGGAGGGTTTTGGCCAGCATCACCCCGATGCCCGAATTCCTGTAATTGTTTTTCTATTTTGCAAGCACAAAATCTCTCATGAGTTCTAGCTGTTTATCGAGTTTTCACAATAAACAACTAGCACCATTTGTTGGGGTAAATTCAATACGCAAAACTCATGAATTTGAGATATTTAAAAAGTAATTTAACAAGTCGTTGAAAGCTCTACATTGAAAATTTAGCTTCTCACGTCAGATTGGCAACAATAGCAAAGAATGACAAACCTTCCACAAAGGCGTTCATTGCGTGAAAAAATTAACAAAACCCGAAAATAATTATTATTAATAGGTAATATTTAATTATTTTATAGAACAAATAACTGAGATATTGGATAATGGGGAAATAATTTTTAAAATCTATTATACTATATTAATCAAATCACAATAACCAACAGTCAAGTATAAGTGATATGTTCATATATGTAGGTTTGTATTGAGCATTCATATTGATTACTACAACCACTAGTTTTACACAAATAGTTCTAAACAATGGCCACTCAAACTTCTCATACTTTGCTAATTATGCAGAAAGATTTGGATATCAATAAAGGCAAAATTTTGGAAACTTGATTCCATAATCAGGATGATTGATTATTGAAGGAAATTTCCTAGGTTGTACCATTTCATGCTGTTTCTATTAGATTGGCTCTCATGAACCACTATTACAACCATTTCTTTTTACATAACTGAAAATTTATCTATTTATTTTTCTCCCATCCTTCTACCACTATAAGCGCGCAAGCACGCACACCCGTATACAGACATAAATTGATTGGATTTAACTTCAATGTCCATTTATTCATGTCCCCTTCAGGTTCCTCTCTTTAATAATATCATGACACGTTAGTTATAAATATATATTTTATTGCAATATCAAATCCCATCATTTAAAAATTATATTAGTTATACACGTGTCATAATATTATTAAAGGGATAAAAAAACAAAAACAAATCAAAATCAAGTTACTTATAAGTACATTTGCTAATCTCTCATTCTCTCTAAACCTTTTATTTTACCAAAACAAGAAAAAGCATTAATTGGTTAATTTCTTTCAAAAAATAAATTCTGGAGGTCGAAATTGAAACTGCTAAGTTAAGTCTTCCATTACCTAATTCGTTGACTTCAGAGCTCGTCTCAAGATGTTTTATCCACAAAAATATGTAGTTACTTTTTTTTTTTCTTTTTTCTTTTCATGCTCAGAAATGTAAATTAATTAGTAATTACCATATTTTTCAAGTTGTATTTTTCCGAATCCTTCCAATTCAAAAACAATTATATCTCTTTCAAAGAAATTGTCCAACATGGCACTAGGGTACATGCATGTTACGTTTTCTTTAATAAATTATTATTTTCAAAATTAAAAATAAAAAAAAAATAAAAATAAAAAAAGAAGAAGAAGAAGAAGAAACACGTAGACCAATATGTCATGTTCCTCCAGGTTTGACGATTGTAGTTGCAAACTTCAAATCTCCTGACCAATCTTGTAGTTTTAAAATCCCATAAATTATTACTTGTTTAATTTAAATTATAATCTATAGTAAGCGTAAAACAAAAAATAATAGTAAGAAAGTTCAAATAATCTTTTTTTAAGTCAAAGAAAGAAAGAATATAAAAACTGCACACCAGGGTAACGTGGCATGGATAAGAACCTTTTAAATTTTTATGTGATCTCCATCAAATCCTAGCTAATCAGATTAATCACAAACTCCATAAATAAATCTAATCTAATCAAAATTCTTCATCATCATAAAACTAGTTTGTTGAAAGAGTAAGATGTGTGATTGACATTTGATGTTTTAATTGGTTTTCGGTTGTTGGAACTCGATATTCGGTAATTCTACCTCTTGAACGTTTTATTCAATTTTATCAGTGGAACCAGTTAATATCCTAGGTCTAATCTTAAAGGCAAATCAAACAAATTTTGCAAGATTAACTGAAAAAAAAGAGTGATTAAGAACATTTTTTATTCCTGCAAATATTTTAAAAGTATAATTGACTATGATTTGGAATCTAGTAATTATAATATCAATTTAACAACTGTTATTTTTTGCTTGAATCAATTATTCCACTTTGATGATTAGTGGGGTTCAATAATTCGAGTTCTTGTGATACCATATCTCTTAGCCCCTACCACATGAATACATAAAGGAGTCAATTTAGTATTATGAAAATATAGAACTTGAAATCTCAACCCCACACTCCTTTATCAATTAGATATACTTACTCCAGAGTTTTTTTTTTTTTTTTTTTTTTGGTGTAGAAAAAGAAAAGATGTTCGGAACATTGATTAGGAACAAGCCACATGCCCTAATGCCCCAGTAGTACTCATATGTATCTCCAATATAATGTTAAAAGGTTGTGCTAATACTGAATTTTAGTATTTGGATGAAAAAAATATTCTCGAATCTAATGCTATATTTGTGGGTAGAAAATTTGCCACAAGACATAATTTAACATGTGATTGTTGTTGATTGTTGGCTTGACCTTTGTCTTGTAATTAGCACAATATTTTCATTTTTAAATTATTTAATAATAAATTTTGTAACTTAGAGGGGTTCACTTATAAGTCCATTATTTCTCTTTCCTGAAAGCCCTTGTGATTAGTCTGTCTCGTTGGATTGCGTGTCACGTACTTGTATGAATACCAAAAAAAAAAAAAAGAATAATTATGACAAAAAATAAAGTTAATGTTGGAAACAACATTATGTATTGAAATATAAAATAGAATAATGCTATTTTCTCACTTTTTTTTTTTTATAACAAATATATTTTTGGTATAGACATTGGAGATGGCCTAATAATTATCTGTTATTTATTTATTTATTTTTTTTAACGAGTCGTTGTTGGGGTTTTACATATGGAGAACAGTGCACTGCTATAGGCATCACTAAAAGCTTGGAAAACATTAATTAATAAGTATGCACTAGCTAGTTATGTAGTTATCAGTAAAACATGAATCTCACATGATATTGATGCTAGTACTTGAAATTTAATAATTAAAGTTGTTACAACTTTGACCCTATACATTTCTGCATATGATCATAGTGTAATATAAATATATATATATATATATATATTTATAATGGGAAAAGTTTATAAGCTTTCATATTAAAAGATTATAGCATATATATAACACATAATTGTTTATCTATTGCGAGGGGGAAAAAACACATAGTTTTCGGCTATAAATTTGACTGCTAAAAAATCAATATAACAGTTAAAACATAGCTCATACCGTGGTAAAAAAAAAATTACCTTCACCAACCTAGAAATTCCCAAGCATATTATGGGTCTTGACAATTTTTTTGATCTTAGATTCATGATCAATTGGTTGGGGGGTAGGTGGCAAATGGATATACACAACTAGAGTTTGGGTTAGGATTCCCCAATAATTGCTTTTTAGCTTTATATATACAAAAGCTGATGGGAAGAGAAAGTGCTTTTGTATATGTCCTTGTGAAATGATTTTTGAAGTCGTTGATCATGCCCAAGAATCAATCTAATAGGAAGACTTTTTTTTATGAAAAAAGCAATTCTTGCCCTCGCTTAGGGCACTTTTCTTCTCGTTCGAGTTGTCACCATCGTGTTAGTTACGTATATAGATAATTCACTTTATAAAGAAGCTATATATCACGTAGATGGACATCCACCTATTCGGGTTTATTTTGACATTCCAACATCTATTCTATAACCCAATTTTTTCAGTTAAAAAAAAAAAAAGGAAAGAAAAAAGCTAGTCTCGCTCTAAAAAAAAAAAAAAAGTAAGAAAAAAACAAGTCTTGCTCTTGATGGGAAAAAAAAGAAAAATCCACGAACCTTTCAACAATGACAACACACTATCTCTTGCTTAATTCGTTGAAGAAAAAAGGAAAAGGGCAAAAAGTACACTGTTTTTAGTCTCTTGACATTACTGAAACTTTATGATAAAAGATCACTTTCATACTAGTCACGTTACAAAGGATAGTCAGAGTTGGCAACTAATGCTTACACAGTACAATTATGGTATTATATCAGTTAGGGGTGACAATACGGGTCGCGACATGACGACACGACTCGAAAACGACACGAATTTCGCGGGTTCGGGTTAGGAAAAATAGGTGACGGGTCGTGTTCGGGTTGGAATAGTTTTTTTCTTGTCAATTTCGTGTCAGTTTCGGGTCAAGTTCGGGTCAAATTCGTGTCAATATTTTGTGTCAGTTTCGTGTCAATTTCAGGTCATTATTTTGTGTCAATTTCAGGTCAATTTTCATGTCGCGTGTCAATTTCGGGTCAATTTCGTGTCAATTTCATATCAATTTCGGGTCAATTTCGTGTCGCGGGTCAATTTTGTGTCGCGGGTCAAGTTCGTGTCGCGGGTCCAGTTCGTGTCGTGTCGTGTCAAGCCATTACGGTTTCATGTCGTTTTCGTGTCGCGGGTCATGTTCGGGTTGGGGAAGAAAAAATTCGACACGGCTCAAATACGACACGAATCCGACACATGACACGAATTGCCACCCCTAATATCAGTCCAAGTTTTGATTTAACTCGTACGCTTATAATTAGGATGTTCTAGATCTGGTTCCGTTGAGTTCCAACCAAGTAATTTTGGTAAGATCATACCATTTTGGTGGTTAAAAAAAAAAATACAAACCAAACCAGATAGTGGCGGAGTGGGAATTTTTTTTTTTTTTTTTTTTTCTAAGAAGACGTGAGTTGAATCAACGTTTAAAACTAAAACACTTGTGCAACTTTTAACAAGTTTATGTTTTATAAAATTATAAATTTATGCAATAATATAATTGCATTTTAAATTGATTTACTTTTTTAAATCAAATTTTATAATTGATAATTTCTAAAAAAATTTAATTTAATATTGCAATTTAAAATTTTCAGGGGACAAACTAAGAATATTATAAGTGAAAATATATATTTTTGATTTCGAGTTTGAAAGTGAAAAGAAATACATTGAATTAGTGGAGACATATATACTTGTAGCATTAAGAATCTCTGAACTCTTGCTTCATTTCGAATACAGAACTAAGCTCCTCTTTTTGTTCTACCAAAGTCCTAACAACAAGTTACTGCTATAAAACTGATCACCTAAAAGTAAAATTAATTACTGTCGAGAAAGATCAATAAAGACATTAATGATTTTTTATTCAAAAAAAGAGAGAAGAAATTATTAAAAATAGAGACAAGATAATGAAGGGTACACTATTGTTGTTCATTCATATGTTCCTATGGCACTTTTTCTTTAAAACATATATACATATACATACCTATGGCACTTTCTTCAATACATGCATAACCTTATGTTACATCCGATTTTATATTTTTTCCTTTTTTTTATTTTTATACAAACACAAATAAACATGCACACATATTCTACGAAACAGATCAACCACAAGAGTTAATTTCAAGGAGGAATTTATTGAACCATATATGTTTTTATTTTTTTGTTCTCGCCCATTTGCCCTCATCTCTACCGAATCCTAATAACTTTTTTTCCTGCTTTTGGTACTTGCTAACAAATTGGTTTTAAGGGTTGTTCTAGTTAGACATCCTATGAGAGATTAACCCAAAAAAAAAAAAGAAAAAAAAAAGAAAAGAAAAGAAAAAGAAAAGTTCGTTGTTAGCTATGTTAATCCGAATGAATAACCATGTAATAGTATAAATAATTTATTATAGCTATTGTGAAAAATTCTTAATTTCTTGTTGCAACGATATAGAAAGAGTTCAAGAATAATTTTCACCATACTAGTTAACGAACACATATGAAGTAAAAATAAAAATAAAAAAAAATTCACATGATGATGACTAGATCGTAATGTTGTGACGTTTGAAACTATCATGTGGCAGTCTAAAAGGTAATAAGGTCAAAAATATTATTGATAAGTGATTTGGTTCTTTTTTTTTTTTTTTTTTTTTTTTTTAATGGTAAGGCGATATGTGGATGTATAGATAAATATGTTTGCATTGCCTAATGAGTCATGCTGGGGAGCAAATGATAGACGCAATCTTATGATTATTATTATTTTTTTTTTTTCAACCATTCACGCATTGGTTTATTATTACTTTCCAGAGCTTTCTATGGTCCTGTGGACAAAATACAGTGTCATATTCAAAGAGCATTATAATATTCTCAAGTACTTTCTTTTTGTTACTTTATCTCTTTCCCTTTTTCTCCGACGTTATTTTCTTCAACGGAGAGGAATTACAGATCATCTTTGAATTAAGAAGCCAACCTGTGAATGGAAAATATATATATATATATATATATATAAGTAATTTGCATAGCATCCACCATCTCAATAAATTACCTAATCTAAACATTTTTTTACACTTGTCAAGAATCAAACTTTGGACTTATCAAACTTAAACCCTTATCCCCTCTTTACCTCACCACTTGGGCTGGCCACAGTAGCTTCGTAATTTGCAGAGACTTATTGCAAACTGCAATTAGCGATTAATGTTGATGTCACAAATATGGACCCCACACCATGTGTGGATATACATAGGATATTAGCATATATTTGATACTCTAATCCGAGTCCCAAAGCCTCAATTTATTTTTTTTATTTTTTATTTTTTACTTTTATAAAAAGTCAATTAATTTTTGAAAACTCAAACAACTCCAACTTAAAATTTTCAACTCTAACATATACGTTACGCTCTTGTTTGGTGTCAAGGTTCAATTCAATCCAAATCTAAAAATCAATTCATTTTAATCTTTTTCTGAAAAGTCAACCTCAGTTTTACTATTCACAGTTTTTGTAACTCAAACTTTAAAAGTTTATAACTTTGCATATACAAATCCAAATGTAATGAATTTTTTTAATTACATAGAATTTCGAGATAAACAAAATAAGCTCCATAATGATATTTTTTTTAAACACATTTTAATTTTTTTTTATAATTTTTAATTTTAACAGTTCAAACGCCTCACCAAACCTACATTCAATTCAACTCAATTTCAACATAAAAAATTCAATTTCAACCCTTACACCAAACGCATGCGTAATATTAATTTTAAAAAATTACATCAAATAGACCTTTTTTTCTAAAAATATTTATGGTAAATCGTTTATTTAAGAAATTTTGTTATGAAAATTTTTATCATAAATATGCTTTGCAAATAAAATATTTATCATAAATATGATATTTATTGTTAATATTTTATTTACAATAATTTGTTTTATGAATATGATATTTACCGTAAATTTTTTGTTTCAAGAATATTATTAAGGTAATTTTTGTTGAGAATATGCTTCATATATGCATAACTTACTGTGAATTTTCTATTTATCATCATCCGTAAAAGTTTATGTTATTCATTTTTGTTGCTAAAGGTTTTTGGTCCATTTCCCTCCTTCCTATCAATTTTTTCATGGAAGTGGTTTTAGTTGATAATTTCTCTTTCAGTTTATTTTTTAGTTTAGCCTTATTCGAGGGCTAACAAAATTTAGGCTTGAGGCATTTGATGAATATGTAAGTGTAAATTTTGTTGTTAATCTTATTCATTATTTATTATTATTATTATTATTTTGAAATTGGGGGTCGAGTATGGATAATAAATTGGAAAACAAAATACCTAACTAAGTAAAGAATGTAACATATAGATATTTTTTAAAATAATATTTAAGCTAAATAATATATTCTAATATATTTGAGATAAATAGTATATATACGGAAAATTTACTTTATAAATATTTGTAAATATGATTTTATCTAAGATTTTTTAAAAAAAATTTCTATTTACAAAAAGTTCTGAAAAAACAAAGAGCAAATGATAGAAAATAGCATATTTTATAGGTATTTTTGAAGTTATAGCATATATTTTAAAATATGATAAATTATAATATTTTTTTTTGGTAAAACCATGAATTTCCTTGGATATTCTGGAAAATAACAGATATTTGGTTAAATTTTCAATAATAAATTAATGTGCATAGTTTTAATGTTAGAGAAAGAAACAAATAGGGGTTTTTTTGATATGGTGTGTTCATAAATTTAATTATACTATTTATTACTCTATTAAACTTTATGCTATATTTTACTATTATTATTTTTTAAAAATGTTATTTTTCTCTTTCTATAAAAAAAAAGTTGGACTATGATTTAACAAATGTTTTTTTTTATTTTATTTACATGAATGTCTAAATTGATTCGTAGAAAGACTACATTACTCTTTTATAAAGAATTGAAAATAAACAAATAAAGAACTGATACAAAAGGAAAGAAAAAATTTACAGAAAAAGAAAAAATCGGACTAAGCAAATCTTTTGTAAAAGGAAAAGAAAAAGGGGACCATTTTACTTGATTTATTATAAAGAAAAAAGAATCATAGCATATATAAGTTGTATGGTATGTAAAATATAATCATTGTAATAAATATCATTCATAAAGATAAAGTTCACAACGAATATATTAAAAACTAAATAGTTATGGTAATGAAATAAAAAACATTTTAAAACTTAAAATCAATATCATACTGATATGGTAATTATCATTAAAAAAAATTACAATGATATAGTAATATCATTAAAAAAAAACATGTCACATTTTAGAAAACATCATAACGATGTAGTAATCATCATAAAAATAAACAATTTCCAACCATATTTAATAAAATTTGAAAAGGAATTATTAAAATAGGATCAATAAGAATAAAAAATTATCATAATAATGTTATTATTATCATAAAAAACTTAAATAGTATTAAAAATAGTTTTTTAAGAAACCTAAATCATCTTAAAAAATATATATTTATTAAAAATATAAATAACAAGTAATCATTATAATAAAAAATTTATCATGAAAATAAAGATACAATAATGATAAAAAGAAAAGAAAAAATATGAATCATAATAAGAAAAAATGGAGTTAAAAATAGAGAAAGAGGAAAATAGATACTTCAAGTGACTACTATATTATAAATGAACATTTATATAATATTATATAAAATCGGACATATTTTAAAATGAGATCTTGAATATATATATATATATATATATATATTTATTTTTTAACCTCTTCGTCCTATAAATAAGGTCGCACTCATTTGTTTTAGATCAAATTTGGGCTCAGCCCATAGTTTGAGGAAGGTCACGCTTCAGTGGAGGGGAGGGGTGGGGTAGCCAAGAGGAAGTGTAGAAAGCATACGGCTAACAGGAGGAAACGACCAGAGAACAGAAAAAAAAGAAAAAGAAGAAAGAAAGAAAGAAAGAGGAAAGAAGAAAGAAAAGGACGGCTGTGATTTTGAAGACAACATACTTTATTTTGTGGTCTTATCTTATCTTCATTTGTTTTCTTGTTTCAACTTTTAATATGTATTTTAAATTTGGACAAATTTTATAATTTTCAACCAAGCTTTCAATTTGTAATATCCGTTTCTCGGAATTTTGAAATTGCAATAAAATCTCCCCTTCTGTTAATTTACTAACTAAATTAACAGAAGCACCACATGTCATTAATTTAGACAATGCAAACTCAACTCTGTGGTACCAAAAGACAATGTTACCCTTGTTATCTTATGCGGACTTATTTGTTGGGCCGGCCATTAACGATTCTTCCACGCTCACTTTCTCCTTTTTCTTTTTCCTCTTTTTCCTGAACAACATTCCTCTCTGTTTTTTTTCAACTTTCCTCTGCTTTTATTATTATTTTTTTTAATTTTTTATCTGCAAGCTGTTGTGATAGTCACTTCATTCAAGTTCAACCATAAAACAAGAAAGAGAACTGCAACAATATATATATATATATATATATATATATTTTTTTTTTTTTTTTCTTTCATTACTACGTTAGTTTTTTATGCTTTATTATGCATAAAAGTTCAAGAGCACCGTTCCAAAAAAAAAATCTATTCTAGATAAAGATGCCATAGAAAATTTTCTTCTTGTGTATTCTATTTTTTGATGAAATGGTTGACTTAGACAAATACATAATTGAGAAGGGGACCAACTTATGCCCTTTCTGCTTAGTTGTTTTCTTGACGTTTTGGCATTTTCCGTTAACAAAAAGAAAAATCTTGTTACAACTTCATAATCCAAGAGGAATGAATGTTAAAAATTGAAGTAGGGGGGGGGGGGCATTTTGTTACAAGGTCCAAATTCAAGGGAAAATTGTGAAATTTATACTTTTGATTTTCATGTAGTTTTCTGTTAATTAAATTAATTTACTTTATGTCTTGAATGTTTATGCTTTTTACTCCTCAAGATAATTAAGTTACAATTTCTTTCATGATCATGTTAGGTATTTTAATGGTTACAAATTCTGTTTAATTAAACTTTGGTTTTCTTACCATTTTTTCGCTAAACTGGTTTTCTTATCATTTGATTTGATTCAAAGAACGCTTAGGGTATTATCTGTTAAAATGAAGGAGTAACTTAATGTTTATTTAATTTGGAGTTTATTGTTAAGTCCACAATAGATTGACTTCGAGTTTCACTTTAATTTGGGAATTAATTAACAAATAGAGAATAGCCAACTTGAATCGTGGTGCGTTATGAAATCTTGATAATTTTCTTCTCCTGAATTAAGTTTTGCTTGTTTACGTTAATATCTTTTCTTTCATTAGTTTAAATTTTACTTTTCAAGCAATTTGAATTTTCTTTTCAACTAAGTTAGATTATTATTTTCTTATACTAGTTTAATTTCTAACTATTTATTAATTTTGATAGTTCTTGTAGGTTCGATCTCAATGACGGTCAATGATCTACATCCTAATTTGATTGAGAAAATTATGTGAAAAGTCATGTTTTGAGTACTTCCTTATAACTTTGCTTACTATTAAAGTTGGTAATTTTAGTATTATAAAATGATAAAATTATCAACTTTCATGTTATGATGGGCATAAATATAAGGAGGTGTAAAATTTATGGCATTCTTGCTTATACTCCTAATTGATTTGTGCTCTTATAAGTACTAGTAAACTACCCATGCTTCACACGTGCATAATTCAATGTATTAATTTAGTATAATATTATTGCTAAATTAAAATAAAAATAAAAAGAACAATAAATTATGATAGTCGAATGGCTTTAAAAAATACAAGAATTGTCATTATTATTTGGGATAAAAATCATGGGATGATATATAAATAATAATCAAATTGTTCTTCTCATGTTTGGGTTGAGACTTCTTATACTCTCTCGTATTGTAAAATATGGATCGTCAAGTTATTTTATATAAAAGCAGACTCTTCTTTGCAAAAAGAAAAATATATTACTTCAATATATATATATATATATATATAAGAAAAAAATGTCAACTTTATTTTAATAATTAAGTTCTTTTTTTTTTTTTCTAGTTAATTTTTCTCAAAATGTGATCCTTTTGACATTTATCTCTGATCCCTACTCCTAATACAATTTTTTATTTTATTTTTATCCCTTTTCACTTTCTCATTATTCTTATTTTCCTTAATTACTTTCTTTATCCTCCTCTCTACACTTTTTGAGATTTTTGTTCTTTTCATGATCTTGCACTTGAAATCTTTCAAACAAAAATTTTTGAAGCGAAAACAGGTTATAGTTAAAAATAATTCAGAGACTCTTAATTAAATGTATCTCTAGTAATTCAATTTCGGTAATTGGCACAATTCAGAAATTGAGTGTTACATCCCGCTTCATACTTTCTCTCCGCTCATTATTTTTCTTTGCTTTCTCCCCACTTATTCTTCACACGTTTGCTTGTGCTTAGAATGAAGTTTTTAGGTTGAAATTAGTTGACTTTTCAAAAATTAGTGATAATTTGTTGACTTTTAAAAAAAAGACAAAAACTGAACTGAAACTTTTATGTTTTAACCTGAAATCCAATCAGGAATCTAAAATTCTAGTATTTACTTTTGTATTTGAGAATTAAATGACATGAGTCCTATCTCTTGTCTTCCACCTCTTACCTAAGGAATTAAATTTATTCTCCTAAAAAATAGGGACTAACTAATATCTCTACTGAATATAGCTTTATTTTAATTTAATTATTTCTTTCATTTGTAAATTTACCTATTTTATTCCGAATGCTTCTAGAGAGTTAGTAATAGAGTATGAATTTAATTCCTCATATAACTTGATTTCTTTATTTAATTCCTCTTGTAACTTAATTACTTTGTTTGTAGATTAGTAACCACTTTAACAAAATTATCAAATATAATTCCGTGAAATTTTTTTTCTTCAAAAAATTCGTTTTTATTCTTTTAGCTCCAAATTAGTAAACGCATACTAATTGTTTTTTCAACAAACTAAAAGATGAACTTTTACTTTCAAGAAAATTCACATTATGAAATTGTTATTATACTCTAATAAAATACTATAGTAAAATTTGTATATATAAATGAATATATGTGGACGACATGATATACAAAAGCCTCTTTGAAGTTTTTATGTAAAAAATACTCATCAAATTTGTAAACTATAGAAAATTACTTGTGTCCATTCACCTATTTTGGGGACAACAGTCTTACATTAAAAAATATATATTTATAAAGACAACAATTTGAATTTGGAGAATGACAAATTACTTATAAATTAGAATTATTACATTATAAAACTAAAGAAAAAGAAATATAAAAAGGATGTAGTTATTTAACGGAGAAAAAAAGAGATTAGAAAAGTGCAAGAAGCTAATATAAAAAAATAACGTAAAAAATAACGTCACTGATTGTTGATATCTCGAAGTTGACATTTTTAGATATATAGAATTTAAGTGGTTACCATTTTATCATGTTGTTTATTAGCTCTTTTAATATAACCCATAAATAATTTGCATGACAACACCCTAAAATTATTGTCTTTGCACTAATAACTATTTAAAGTGTTGAAGAAGAGAAAAACTTTGCGCCTTTTCTATGTGGGACAATTAATTATCCACGGTGTTGAAGGAATATTTATACTTCAAAGCTTTTTCAAGATGTGATGTTACACGTACACATGGATAAATGTCATACTATATTTTGATGTAAGGATACGATTACTATCCAACGAAATTAATTAAGAACCTCTAAGCGTGATAAGTGAACCACAACATAATACATATTTGAGACTATAACTTATGTAAGGAGAAGTCTTCACTCATCTCTATTTAGTTCATACGTATTCGTTGTGGTTGAGCATTTCTTTACACATATGTTTATACACACACACAAAAATTATATAAGTATATACGTTGCCACTTACGTAGATAGTTGACTTAATTATTAGAAGCAAAATCAACCAAACTATGCATGTAGACAAACAGGCAACACAAACTCATTTACATACATTGATAAACATGCAATAAAAAAAATATAGATATACATAGGCATTTTCTACAGCCCATCCAAGAGATTGCAACATTATAAAAAATGAGTCTTTAACATTATATAAATGAGTAAGATGCAACGGTATACAAGAAAAATATAACCTAATATTAGATAGGAAAATGATTCGTTTGATGCCTTTTTTATGAAATTGTGGTTTGGTCTCTAATATTTTTTTTTTTTCTGTATGGTTAAAATTGTCGTTAAACTCTTTGAAAGGATGCAAAAGAGTAACATGCGTTAGAAAGTTAGCAGAAAATGTTACGTGAATCATATATAATTTACTATTTAAGGGTGATCAAGAAGTTTTTACATGATTCAACTTATATGTATCATATAAGTGATTTATCCCATTCAATTTCTAATGATGTTAGTAATTAAAAAGGATTATTTTGCAACATTTTATGGAGTTTAGAGACTTTTTACCCACACAAAAAAGTATTGGAAGACCAAATCATAAATTCATAAAAATGTTAGAGACTCAAGTTATTTTATTAATTAATGAGTTTGAAACAACTGTACTATTAATGAATTGCAATGCTTTTTTTTTTTTTCTTTGAAAAAAAAAATAGATATTTTAGATTCAATATTATATGTTTATGCTTTTTTCTTTGGTATTATTATTATGTCTTAGTTGTTGTCTTACACATGTTACATTGGATTGTTATTATTTTATCCAAGTATACAAGTACAACAAATAAACACTCTATTAATAGTACAAAATTCAAGACCCAAATTCTGATTTAGGATTTTCTTTTCAGAAGCTAGTCCTCGTATAGAGAAAAGAAAGTAGATCACTGTTGATAGGCAAATGCTAAAACTTGCGTTTACTAAGGGCCTTTGGTGGGTGGGGGGATGAAGTTTTGGAGGTTGATTTGAAAATGTATGTTTGATTGAAATATATGAATTGGAATTAAATGAAATTTGATAGACAAAATATGTTCAAAAAGAAAATATGCAAAATAGATCTTTGATTTATTCATCTCATCGTTACGAGTACTGTACACAAAAAATCATTTCATTTCAGCAATTTCAGTAAGATGAAGGAATGACTCTGGGCGGGTTAGAGTTTGACAGTCATTTTTTTAAAAAAAAAATTTGTAAAGCCATTTCTTTTAAAATAACAAAATAATTCGCAAGGCCCACAACATGTAGCTGCCATGTAGGATCGTTAGGGAGCCGACTCGGGCCCAAAAGCTTTTTTTGTTTCCAAAAGCAAAAATTTTACACTCATAAGCTCTACATGTGGGATATAAAACAGGGAAGCTAGCAGTGCCATTTAAGGAATACTTTTGTTTGGAACACCGTTTCAAATTAAATTTTTTCCAACTCATTGTTGTTTTTTCTTGTCAGAAATCAATAAAAATTTTAATTAGTTTTTAAAAAATTAAACAACTTCAATCTAAAAAGTTTAGTATCAATCGGTGAACTAAACGTAAGCTAGTCTCTAGTTACAAAAAGTAGAAACTGAACAAAAAAACACAAAAATTAGTTTCAAACAGAAAAATGATATATATAGAAGCTTACACGTGTTACTATATATAGCAGGAAAACTAGCAAGTCAATTGTATTTTCTATAGACTATATATTATAGATTAGAGGGACCGTAAAATATTATGTACATGAATAAATGTCATTTGTATATATCGCGTTTTCATTCGCAAGTCACACGTGCTTATCTGTAAATTTCTATGGCATTGAGAAATCTGGAACTGATCAATCTTACTTTGTTAGTTAATGCGCAACGACAAGCAGATCTTTTTAATATGACGTGGACTCAGTGATGCGCTAATAATGTTTCTTTACATAAGAATATTAGAATAATAAGAATAAGTTTCTTAGATAATAACCAGAAAATATTGTTCATTGTAAGCTAAGAAGTAATAAATGCAATACTGTGAAAACCGAATATATATTGAGATGGTAATTATATATGTGTGTTTTTCTCAAGTTTATAAACAAAAAACATGTAGAAACTAATTAATTAAGACAATATATAACATTTATATATGTTCTTATTGATCAGAGAGTTTTATGTTTTATATATATTTTTTTTGCTTCTAAGCTATTTTCTTTTTGGATTTTTATTTTGCTTCGAAGCTATTTTCTTTTTTGGATGTTAACAAAATGAGAAATAATGAAAAGAACAATTATGTAAATGATGCATTCATTAAAAAAAAAAAAATCAATTATGTTAATGATGCGAAAAAATATCCAGACTGATGTGGATTGGTGATTGAGTCAATCATTGTAGTTTATATGTACTTTTAACACTCGTTTAAATCACCATATGAAGATGGTTTTCGTGCACCATATAAAAAGTTTTTTTTTTCCTTAATATTTTCTCTCATAAAAATTTGAATTTATTATTTAAATTTACTTATCAAATTTATAATCTAAACCAGCTATTAGTTTCTTAACTACATAGAGCTTTTCTACATGCATAAAAAAATAAAAATAAAAAAGCGAAAAACAATTTTATGCAGTTTTTTTTCAATTTACAATTTATTTTCAGGAAAAAACAAAAAAAAAAAAAAAAAAAAAAAGGGAGAAAGGAGGTGAAGACCATCTCTCACGAATTTAAGGGAGGGGGTGTTTGACAACAATAGATGAGCAAGATGATCTTGTATTCACACCACAAAGTGAAGGCTTTCTTTCTTCTTCTTCTTCTTCTTTTTTTTTTTTTTTTTTTTTAAATGAAAAAGAGAATATTATATCAGTAGAGAATGACGTACCTAGATAATCTCATATGGAGGAGAGCCCCTCGTATAATATATGGATATCTCTCGAAGTGAATTATCCATATATCCCAACCACAGGTGGTGACGACTTGAACCCAAAACCTTTAGTTGAAAGAGCACGCGTGTTACCATCCGCTTAGTTACTCGTGGTAAGTGAAGGCTTTCTTAAAGATGGGAATAGACTTCATCATGGAACTATAAGTCCCCTCAAAACCAAAGCCTTTAAAATGAGATGATAACAAGTACAGTGGATTTGGCAAGAGCATGAGAGTGGAGGTTTCGGCAGGAGCAGAAAAACACATGATACTAGAATCCGAAATGTGTTCTCTACGGAGCTCTACGGCTGTGGAAAGAATGGTGGTGTGGCTTGTGCACTTGACAATAAAACCATTAGAGGAAAAAAAAAAAAAAAAAAAAGGAAGCTTAAATATGATGGTTGTTCTAGAGGTGTTAAATATGGGCCGGGCTAAGCATGTTAACCCGTTACCCTCATTTTTGGCCCAAGGACGGACCCAACCCAGCTCGTCAAATGTTGGACCCAGGCCTAGCCCGGTGCAATCACTAGGGTTGGGCTGGGCCTAAGTATTGAACTTGGCAGGCCGGCCCGTCTAGCCAATTTAGTCCCTCCGGTCGGGCCACCCAAAGCCCGGCCCGCCAACCCATCCGATTTTTTTTTTCATGAATTTTTTTTAACGTATTATAAATTTATAATGATGGGTTTGTAAATTTTTTACTGTAAATCATTTCAAACATATATAGTAATTTTTTTTGAACTTGTAATTTATATTTTTCTTCAAAAATATAGTAATCTGCTTTAAAAAAAAAAGGGGAGGGAGGGGGGGGGGGGGGGGGGAACTGTTGCAATGGCAATGCAACGGTAGGTGTAATTGTAAGTGTGTAACAATGAGAGGAAAAAAAAAAAAAAAAAGACATTGGGAACATGCTGCTCAACGAATGCAACACACAGCCTATAATTAAGAATTGATACAAGAATTTGAGAACTTATATCTTCACGATGATGTTCCTGAGGTGAGTAGTGTAGGCAACTAGACCTTTTTTCTAAATTATTAAGCATTTAAAGTCTAATTATGTTATAATAATATTGCACTATTTTTCATCTATGAAGATTGTAGATTTTACAATTACTTGTGTTGTCGTATTTAGTTCTTTTATATTTTACAAAATGTTTTTTTTTTTTTTTTTTTTTTTATCTTTAAAGCCCGTTTACTCGTTTATCCGGCCTGAATTTAAGCTCGTTTCCTCGGTCCGAATTTAAGCCCTTTTACTTGACCTGATTTTAAGCCCGCCGGGCCCGGCTTACAATTTCAAAATTTCGGGCAGGCCCAACCCGGCCTAACTTTTCCTTTTCGCCTGTAAGGTTCGGGCTGGGCCACCCGAATTTACAGGACTAGGTTGTTCGGAATTTTTTTGCTACTATTTGATCGCGGCATATCATTATTAAAATAATATTGCTAATTTTTTAATTTACCATAAAACTTTGTACGAATATTTTTCTGAGTTGGTGAAGAGAGAACATTCGGAATTTATCATGGTGATATAGGTTTTTTTTTTTTTTTAATAGAAATTCCAACTTTATATATATATATATATATATATATTTGAGAGTTAGGGATTTAAATTATACATGTTGTGTTGGAGTTAAGTGTAAACCGCAAGATTATGCATGTAACAATTAGAAAATCCGAACTTGAATCTGGAATGGTCGATTTAGGATTCGCAACCTTATTCCCCAAATATCCATCATGTTATGAATTATTCTTTTGGTTTTTGTTTTTCTTTTTTAACCTCAAGGTTTTAATATATATGTTTTTCAATTTTTTAATTTTTATATCTTGAAAATAACAAATTAGGTAAACAATGTATCTGCGAGTGCTCTAAATCTGTATGGAAAACTTAAATAGGTTAATCGGGTGATGAGATTGTTTTCCTTCATGGAACTAGCTGGCAACAAGGCCACCAGCCTCATTGCCATCCTAATCACACCCTCAATTAAGAGGACTATTGCCTCATAAAGCTATCTTTTTTTTTTCCATAAGGAATAGTATTTTTATCCACGGGTACGAGTATCCTTGGGTACCTGTTTTTCATACATTGAGTATAGGGAATAGGGATATTAAACTGGGACAGGACAAGTATGGAGACTAAGATTAGTCCCGAACTGAGTAAGCTTCCTCACCATATCACACAAACTCTGATATTTTTGTATATGTAAGATAATATAATATATAGCATTGGTTTGAAGACCTTTGTGTATATTTTATGTTTTAGAATGAATTTTAGGCCTTTTTGTATTATTGGCGTTTGGATTTAATTTTGAGACTTCGGTTTGTTATTTGTTGGAGTTTGGATTTGGTTTTGAGATTTTAGTTTGTTTTGATGAGACATATATAGTAGCTGAGTTATTGAGTTTCACATTTAAGTTGATGGAATTTCTTTTGAGTTTTGATAATAATATTGCAAGAATCTTTTTTTTTTTTTTTTCAACGAAGTCGTCATTGAAAGACGTTACTTGTTGTGACAACAACACACGTCGTCCGCAGATACATTTAGCAAAGGGTGGGTGGCTTTTAGACTAGCAACATTTAGCATAATTTTATTATGTCAAATTTTAAAAATTCTCATTTTACCCTTACAATTTTGAATTTAACTCAACTTTACTCTTTATATCAGAATTTCAGTAAAAAAAATAAATAGGAAAACAATGAGTTAAATGAAGTCATGCTAACAAAATGAACTAAATAATATTAATTCCCCCTTTTTTTTGGTATGTTTTAACTAACATTCTAATAAATTGGGTAAAGCACGATTAAATTCAGAATTCAAGGAGCAAAGTGAAAGTTTTTAAAGTTCAATAGATAAAATGAGAGTGACCCTAAAATTCAGGAGGCATAGATGAAAAAAACTTTTTTTTTAATTAAGTTTCCTTTTTCTAAGTTCCCTTTATATTCTTGTAGTCTTAATACTTAAAAAAAAAAACAAAAAACAAAAAACAAAAAACAAAAACAAAAACAAAAACAAAACAAACTTTCTAGTTATTTTGTTACTTTATCCTAATTTTGAGATACAAGGATTTGAAGAGAAAAGGATGGATAGAGTAAGCGTAAGTTAAACCATATATTTTTAACCCGGTCAATTATCTAAATCAAAGGAAACCCACATAAAACTAATGTAATTATCCACAACATTCACGAATTTCTCTCCTAACCAACGAATAAAAATCATCACTTCTAAACTAAATTGTGGCCTCGCAAAAAAAAAAAAAACAAAGAAACAAAAAGAAACAAAAAAAAATAATTAATTAATTAATTTTTTAAAAAGTGAGGAGAATTGATTTGTGCACACTAATTAAAACCGAAACTTATAACCAAATTCTACCATATTTGCTAAATCAAGCTTTTTATTATTTTTTTTTTTCAGGCAACCTTTCCCTTGCAAACCAACCCGTTTTCTCACCAAAAAATGGATACTAACACCAGCCATGATAATCAACATGATCTTTTCCGTCATAATTACCACGATCGTCACAAGCTATGCAAGTTACGTTCATTCAAATTCCCCAAACATCCTTCCTCCTCAGCCATTGCCGCCGACTTCAACATTCCCCGGTACACTAGCCTAAAGGACTTGTCGGACGCCGAAGCAACCTACAACAATATCCACATTAGGAACCGCCTCGTCAAGAGCACAGCCTCGACTTCTTACCTGCAGTCGTCCGGCGCCTTTATGTTGGCTGATCGGAGCCGAACCTTCTTCGCTTCTTTCTGGGAGAAGCTGTATAGGAACAAGGCCGCATTGTGTTCGTGTTGGAGGGTTTATGTTCGCGACCCGATTAGGGCTTGTTTTCGCCCGATAGTAAGGTTTTTTCTTCGCATTGTCGGGTGAGATTGGTGAGGGAGATCTCGTTGATCGTGGTGTGGAGACTCCAAGGATTTTGGAGCTGATTCGAATAAGATATCTTGCGTACTATGATGTTTTAATTAGTTCGATATTCTGCTAACCATTGTTTGTTAGGATTTTGATATATTTTATTGTTTTTTTCGTTCATTTGTAAATAAGAACTAGAAATTAACACTAATATTGTGTTGATTCGTGTACATACGGCTTGTCTCAATGTAATGATTCTCCTCCAGCTTGTTTCGTATGTTCATTTTCAAAATGGGTGGAAAATAGCAAAAAAGTGTTTTTGTCAACTTTTTTCATCATTCTTCTTATTTTGAAAAAAGATTGACATATCATTCTTAAACATATTTTGTACAACATCCTTTTAGAATATTTTTGAATTCTTTTTCCAGTCCATTTTATTCCCAACACAATTTCTTCTCATTTTATAACTTTCCAAACGAATTTTAGACTATTTTTGTTTTCAAGAAGGAATTTTTTTTACACATCCAAACACCATATCATTCTTAAAATGAAATTATTTTCTCATTTTAAATAAGAAAATATTAGATTTTGAAAATGAGTATGCGATCCAAACAGTTAATGATTACAGTAATGCTTTCAAGAACTATTAACTCTTATGTATTAAATTTAATCAAATGGTATTAAAATGTAAGACTTCAAAATGCAGTGTCTCAATTAGGCATCAATTAGGCATATGCGCTCATACATGAAATGTAAATATATATATATATATATATATATATTTATATGTATGTAACTGCGTTTTCTTGTAGAATGAAAATTGATTTCTTAAAGGATACACATCCATTTATTCTATAGAAAATCTAACATATGTTTATTTCTTAACGTATAATCCGGAGTATACCCTATTATCTTGACCAAAAAATAGGGTACAAACAAAACTTCCTTATGGCAATGCAAAAGTTGGACTTTCTTCTTGAGGAAAATTGAATACATTTGTCAAACTTGCACTGATAAATCCCCCAACTTCAGGCTTTCTCGAAAGAGAGTTTCTCAATGTAGGGATAAATTCGCGGGCGGTCCATATATTATTCCTATTGAGCACTTTATAAGAAAAGTCTTTGAACTTGAAAGGTTGATTACACCTAAATTGTGTCTAGATAAAGCGATTAATTGTAGCATAATGAGAACGGTCAATCTTATGAGAAGGTGACAAAGACACAAACAAGACAAATTATTATAAATAATTGTTTTAAATAAATAAACAATATAAATTAAAAAAGAGTAAATATTTTTGGATTTTTGAAACAACTAAATTAATAATTAATTAAAAGAAAAAAAAAAGATTGAGAAACTTTGAAATCCTTTATTCAACACCAAAATTCTAATCTTATAACTCAATTACAAATTTCACCTCCCAAATCTGTAATCGGAAAATATGAATTTGAAGCACAGGTGTTAATAAAAAAGTATTAGATTTAATTAATCTCCTCTTGCTAAAACAAGCACAATTATTTCTATAAGTTATCCTAAAGTGACAAAATACCACCGGTAGAATACAGTAAAGGATATTCTTACAAAAATAATAAAATAAACCACCTTTCATTAGTGATTGTGTGCACAGATTATGATAATTAAAACCACTGTCACTATGAAAATAAAAATCATAAACATTAAATAGAAGAGATGAAAGAAATTAAAAATAAGTGTTAAGAACGAAAAATATTAGAAATTAAAGTAAGAATGCTTGCAGACAAAAAATTCTCCAACTTAGCCTTCCATTAGTGGTATCTCACTCACAAAAGGTATGTCACTCACCTCACACTAATAAGAAAACTAAGGAAACAAGAATTGAAAATTAATTGATATTTATTAACTACTAAAATCTCACAATTCTTGAATGAATATTACTACAAACAGAGCCCTCTATTTATAGTGTTTTAAAGGCTCAACTAAAAAGGGAAACAAAATAACAAAAATGGGAAACAAAAACTAGAAAAAAATTAGGAAACTAAAAATAATATTACAATTTATTGGATAAATTAAATATTTGATTTGGGTAAGAAATTGGGCTGATTTGATTTTCCTAGAGGACTTTCTTCTGAAGAAGAAATCTGGAAAGTGAATGAATGCTACACACATCCGCCACGTGGCACGAATGAAATGGTTGTTCAGATAGAGGGGTCACATGGCTTTCCTCAATTTGCTGATTGGTTGGCTTGGGAGCTGATGTGATTTAAAGGAATGGATTCCATAGCTCAATTGCATGGCTTTTTGTCCATGACTTTTGCACTTCTTATAAATCTACAAATAAATAAGCTAAAACTAGACATTTTCCAATTAAATCATTTTGAAAAAAAAAATCATGAAAATGTTTAATTAAAGCTCAAATATTCAGCAATTACTCAAGAATAAACATCAAAGACAGTGCACTTTTGTGTACTAATCAAAGATATATTGGGCTTGTTTGACACAACTTATTATAAGCTATTTTTTATTTTTTGAGTCTAAAAGTTACTTTTAGAAGTGTTTGGATAATCCCCCTTTCGAGAAAATTACTTAAATAACCACCTTTTTTAATCTACTGACAAACATGACACAAATTTCTCATCGTTAATCAACATGACTCAAATTGTAGTTAACTTAAGCTTAAATTTGTATCCTGTTAGTCTAGTGTTAATTTTTTGTATCTTGTTGAGTGCAATGATTTTTAAATTTGTATCATTAAGGTGCTTTCCTCTAATCTTTCCTGAGTCTAAAAGTTACTTCTATAAGTGTTTGGATAATCTGTCAGAAGAGTTTCTAGTATTCAGAAGAACTTCCTGTCGTCTATTGAAAAAAAAAAAAAACTTCTAAATATACTTGGAAACTTATATTAGAGTTTAAGATAGACATTATAAATTTTATTTTGTCATTCTTATTACTTATTATAAAACTTAAATATAATCTTGATCCAAAAACTCTTTTAAAAATGTGTTTTCTAAACACTTACAAGGAAGAAAGAAAGAACGAAATTATGTCTCAATATATTTTCCTAAATATGAATTTTTTGAATTTAAAAATTGGAGATTCAAATTCTAAATTTTTGATAATCGATGTTAAGTTAACTTTTTATTTATTCGTTTGCAAATGCCAAGTTGGATTATAGCTAGTTCATGCAATTTAGGATGAAATTTGCTAGGGCATTTGAAGCAGTCCAAGGGTGAATATGCAGGGGCCAATGGGCCCATTGTAGAGTTGTACTTTCCGTAGGCCCAATTTATCCTTTTGCCGTCTATTCAGACACCAATTTGTTTTCCAATATATATATATATATATATATATATATAATACACACACACACACACACACTATGTATTTATTTATTAAATTAATGAAGGTCCTCGTTATATCCTAATCTATCTTTGTTACAATTTGACTTATACAATTACGCTAAAACCTATTGAAATAAACTCTCTTGAATAACTCACATCAACAATAAACAAAACTAGTATTTTTAAAAAAGAAAAATAAATCCCAGATTAAATAAAAAATACAAGTATTTTTTTTAAATTTAAAGTATAATAGTATTTTTCAGCTTTCAACAAAAAAAAAAAAAAAAAAAACCACATCTCCATCTTCTTCACACTCACAATTTGAGAAGATTGGTGATTTTCATATTGTTGTGATTGAGGAAGTTCTCGAGACCTGAGATTTTTAAGTGTCGTATGGATGGTCATTAGGAGTGTCTTCCTTTCGGTTTTTTTGATAACTTTTTATTTTTATTTTTTATAATTATCAACAAAAGATTAAATGTTCTTTTTATTTTTTAAATTATTTTGTATCGGAAAACATGTATTGGAAATGGAAACACTAAACCAAACCGTATATTTGCTTTGCAATCTTCATTTAGAATCTTATAAAATTATTTTTAATCATACATGAAGTCTAATAATTATTAATTCAAATATCTGTTTAGTATTTTTATTTTTGTTTTTTGGAAATAAAATCTGACATTAATTGTGACTATATGATTTTTGTGCATGCATGCTAACAAGATTTAGCGACAAATTGAGTTATGACTAAAAGTCACTTTTAGTCAGAATTCAACTTTTGTTGTGATTAAGGGCCTGTTTGGTGCACAAGTTCAAGATGAAATTGATAAGTTTAAATAGTGATTTTGGTTGACTTTTTCAGAAAAGACAAAAAACTTTTAGGGAAAAAGACAAAAGTTGAACTCATGAATTTGAGTTCAAACTCATGCCCCAAACGGGGCCTAAAACTTTTAATTACAGATTTTAAATCACAATTTTTTACTGTGAATGAAAATCTTTTTTTTTTTTTTTTATTAGTGTGTTTCCATTTGGATGAGATTAGATATTGTTTATCCAAAAGAGGAGAGCCAACTGATTTCCCAAAAAATTAGGACAAGAAGGGGCTTATGTGAATTCTTTAGGAAACAACCTGTTTTTTTTTTTTTTTTTTTTTTTTTTCTCTACCTTTGGATTTAACCTAGCTATATTGAATATGGTATAAAAATGAATATTATCGATTGATTTTTTTCCAATGACATAAGAAAAAGATAGCATTTAACCATAAAAATGAATTCCGCTTATATATCTTCTCACTTGTAGTCATCTTTTGCATCCCTTCAACAAAACTATAACGACATTCAAGAAATATTATATAATCCTTTGATTAAAAAAATAATTCTTAATGACATGAACAAGATACAAGTAAAGAAAAACATGAGTCAAATCCCGAGACAATAACGATAGTGTCATTAGTTCCAACAATGTCAGTTAAATGTAGCAGTCTCTACTCAAACATCACTATTAGCCCGCTAACGTGTTCAGCAAATTTTGTCGTTACTTTGTCTTAAACTGCAAGACTTTCAAAAATATCTGCCTCTCCCTAGCGCTTTTTTTTTTTTTTTTATTATTTTATTATTATTATTGTTATTGTTATTATTATTATTATAAGATAAATTCAAAAAAAAAAAAAAAAAAAAAAAAAAAAACCCCCACCTAGCTAATTGAGAGAGGAGAGGGAGGGTCAACTGAAGTGCCAAAAAATGGGGACAAAAACGGGACTGTGGACTGGGCCTAGGACTGGGCCTAATCCTACGGTCCAGAAAAATAATGTGACCGTAGATGGTCATAATCTGACGGCATCACTGTTCCCAACGACGACAGAAGCTATCTCTATAGCCTATAACCTTTTGCCAACGAAAGCAAATATTAGTATATCAAAGAGAACAGAGAAATATTGTACCCTAATACGACGGCGTCTCAGTCGTTCTTTGTCGGCTTGTCGGTTTCCCTATTCCGCTAAAATACACTCTATATTTATACCTCTCTCTCTCTCTCTCTCTAAACTCCTGCAAAAGAAGAAACGGGTTTTGCAGTTTCCTGTTTTAGGTTAAAAATTATCAGCCCAAAACCTCCCTCTCTCACACCAGAGTACTCCATACATATATATATATATATATATATAAACTGTCCCTTAAAAAAAAAAAAAAACATTCCAGAGTAGTAATAAGAAAAATTAATAAATAAACAAAACATAAAAACATAGGGTTTCAAATTTAAGTTTAAAATAAATAAATAATTAAAATAAGGTATAAATCTGAAAAAAAAAATTATTAGATGCATTAAACTAATGGAATTTAATACAGAATTTAACTATTTACAACAGAACCTAATTCAAAAACAAAAGACCATTAAAAAAAGTAATAAGCCTATACACATAAATACATATGTAGTGCGATATGTATATGATATGCATATAAAGCATCTATGACCTTTACACTTTTACATGTATAGCAATATGTATATCAAGCATATACAAATGCATATAAAGCACCAATGACCTCTACACGTTTACATGTACAGCAATATGTATATCATGCATATACAATATCTATACACCTATATTCGCTATATATATATGAATATTTTTTAACATTTTTTCTTATAGGATAGGGCAATAGGGGGTGGTGTTCTTATCTCGTGACTGCTAAGTGGATTTTTTCTGTTGGGATTTTTGGAGTGGTAGTGGTACTATGAACATATATATATATATATTTATATATTTATATTTGTATCGTTGGCTTAAAATTTGCCAAAAAGGCAGGAATAAACACTGAAGGCAAGAATAGGGAAAAAAGAAAAGTGTGATCATGATCTGATGGAAGCTTGATTTTGGATTTTTTTTTTCCGCTGATGCCACGTGTACGTTTATGATTGATTAAAATTCGCGGGGCCAAATTAACTCAAGAAAAAAAAAAAAAAAAGTGATCAAAAGAGATTAAAATCCCTCAGGTAAATCTCTGTCTCTCTATATAAATATGTTATTAATCCGGAGACCCTAGAAGGCATGCACAACTGATGAGAAGACTTATGTACGTACGATCGAAAGAAAAAGAGAAAAGGGAGAAAAAAAAAGTAAAAAAAGTAAAAAAATAAAAATAAAAAGCCATATAGCTGAATCAGATAAAAGCCTCCTCAGACTTTGCCGGGTACTATATATATATCTCTCTCTTTTTCTACTCTCTTCTGTGTCTTTACTTATTTCCAAGTTTCTGTTTCGAAACCCTAGGAGATCATATCAAGACATTTTATACCTGATCATCAATATTTATATATATATATATATATACATATAATATTCTTCACTTCAATACTATAAAAGCCACTGTTCCACACTGTTTGATATCATCATATTCACAAGTGATCGTTACAACTATACACACACACACACTCATATATAGTAAGAAAGGGAGGAGAAAAATGGAGGTGGCGAAGAAACCGGTAGAAGCAGCAGCAGGGATGATGAGGGTGGAGATGGGCGGCAGCGGCAGCGTCGGAGGAGGCGGCGGCGGAGGAGAAATGGCGGCGGCGAGGATGGAGGTGGTGTACGAGATGGTGGGGAGGATGGGGGCGTGCAACGCGGTGGTGGTGTTCAGCAAGAGCCGGTGCTGCATGTGCACGGTGGCCAAGCGCCTCCTCTTCGGCCTCGGCGTGGGTCCCGCGGTGGTCGAGCTCGACGAGCACGTCGCCGGCCGCGACATCGAGGCCGTGCTGAGTCAGCTCATGGGCAGCGGCGGCGGCGGCGGAGGAGGAGGAGGAGGAGCGGTGCCGGCGGTGTTTGTTGGGGGAAGTTCTTGGGAGGAGTGGAGACCCTCATGGCCTGCCACATCAACGGCACTCTCGTCCCTCTCCTCAAGGACGCCGGTGCTCTTTGGCTTTGACTTTTAGAAGTTTGACCCCCTTTTTTTTCTTTTATTCCTCTTTATTTCTATATATATATATATATATATTTATATGTTTCATAGAGGATTTTAAGGCGTTAGGTATATGAAAAAGATCAGTTAATCTTGTCACCCTTTCTCTCTCTAGATTTGAACTTTTTAGTCATTGCCATGTCTAATGAATCAAGAGTAGTCTATCAAGATGAACTCTTAATATTATATATAATCTGTTATATGTATCTAATTAACTTCATGCGTGTAATTAAAGAGTAGTTCTACTTTGTCAGCCAAACAGAAGGAGAAAGTTCTGATCAATATATGTTTAAACTTGTCATGTCTTTAATTTGGCTCTCTTTGTTTTTCGAGACGACAGAAAATAAAATAAAATAAAATAAAAGCCTCTAAATAAATCTTTTTAGCTAAAATATATCATGCAAGTTTTTAGTTTTCAGGTAAGCTAATTATCGAATATTATATATATATATATGACACATGTTTTAGTTAGAGTTTGATCATGATCAGAATGATCAATGTTGTTAATCAATGTGCATCTTATGCTCGGTCATCCATTTTTCTTCAAATTTTTTGTTTCATTTTTAAATAAGGGTTATAATTTTATTTTAACTTTTTTTATTTTTCAAATAAGGGTTAATTTCTTCTGGTAGAAAGGGGTGACAGAGGGTTCGGCGTGCCAAATGTGATATATAAATATATATATATATATATTTTTTCAAATAAGGTTTAATTCTTCTGGTAGAAAGGGGTGACAGAAGGTTCGGCGTGCCAAAATGTGATATATATATATATATATATATATTTTGGTTGTACAAAAGGAGTGATAGGGTCTTGCGTCCATGTCCGTACGAAAAATACCAAGGTGATGTATTGCATGTGCCAACTATGCCCTACCGTACTAGGAAAGTGTTCATGTTGTGGGATTGAAAATCCTAAAAATAATGGGGCACTTCCAAATCATTTTTTTTCTTCTACCAAAAAAAAGTATGCCCTGCCGGACAAATTAATTAACATATTAATCCTCCTTGAAATATATATACACACACAAACACACACGACAAATCTAATATAGAAGTCGATCATTAATTAAGCTTGGTTAAACCCGACTACATTATTGATAACGTATCGTAGGTAGTTAGTTAGGTGTTCATTCTCCCTAGCAAGAAGTCTTCGATTCGAGTCACTAACATCATGTTGGTCTGATTACCTTCGGGATGTCGGCGGATCATACGAAGTGACCCGAGATTATTTGGATTTCAACCCTGCCCTTAAAGAAAATTATAAAATTTGGTAGTTAATTAACTATAAGTATGATTAAGCAGACATGAAATGGCATTCCAAAGCCAAACAGCATCCCACAAGGTCATCCATGGAGTACTCTAAATATCTCTGTAGAGGAAAAAAAAAAAAAGATATATATAAGGCAGTTGGTACGACAGACTAGCACAAATCAAAACGGGCCTGCTACAGTACTCTTGCATGGAAAAATGATTGCATGGCGTATATCACACCCACAGATGAGAGAGAGAGAGAGAGAGAGAGAGAGAGAGAGAGAGAGAGCTATATGTTTTGTTTGTATTTATTTTCTGAAATATTTTTGGGATCTATATATATATATATATATTGGTGGAATGTTGTATGAAATCATAGTTGAGATATGAAATTTGACTAGTATCTTTCCCATTCCCTGGAATAGAAAAGCATGTGATCATCACATTTTACTTTCCTGTCTTCTGGCCCCCTTTGACCGTTTTCAAACTTTGTTTGTTTTGACTCTTTGACCACCCAATCTGATTATTCCTTCCTAACAATATACATGAAAACTGATATCTGTTCTTATATATATATTTCTTTTTTTTTTTTTTTTCTGGTTACAAGCGTTTTTACACCAATTTGGTTTGCACACTAAGTATTTTACTCTATATTAATCTTCATAACATAACCATTTAATAATTGTTTTTTGATGTCGTCTATGCAAGCCTGTTTTGTAGTATATCCCAGCATATAGCTGAGTTTCTGGAATAGTTCTCGCACATTTATATAAACTTCTTATCAAACACCCACATATATATATATATATATACATACCTAAATTCATAAAATGTGTATCTATATTTTACTTGCTATATGGAAGGATGGAGTATATGGTCATTAGGTTAATTAATCAGATGGAGCACCAGCTAAGCTATACAACTCAATATATGGAGAATTTGCCGATGAAACACTTATTAAGAATTGAAAATAATGAGTTTCAAGTAATTATCAAATCCATTGTATTCTATGGCATGTGGGAAGTGGTAATAATTTTTAATACTATTTATATATCACTAATGATATCACTATTATATACATGGCTTGGAAGGGGATTATGTTTTGATATATCTATAATATCCTTATCATGAGGTCCTCAAAATTATGCACACAAATATATATGTCCAAATGTCAAATTCTTATTGAACATATGTATCATGTAAGCGTGATGACATGATATATATACCCAATTTACTGGAATAAAATTTCTCTATATGTAATATAGAGGAGTCTCAAATCTGTTATGCTATATGTTTAGTATGGATGAAAAGTGAAAGGAAAGAAGAAAAGTGGAGGAGTGGAATTTTTTTTCTTCTTTTTTTAAAGTGTGTTTGGTTGGAGTGATTTTTAGAAGAAATGAAAATTAGAAAGCTCTTTAAAGGAAAGAAGAAAAGTGGATCGAGGAGTGGAAATTTTTTTTTTTTTTTTAAGTGTGTTTGGTTGGAGTGATTTTTAGAAGAAAATGAAAATTAGAAAGCTCTTGTGGGGTCCATAATTTTTCTCTCTCCAAAAGTGGAAAAAGAAGTGGAAGGAAAGTAAAACTAACAAAAATTTCCAGCCAAAAAAAAAAAAAAAAAGAGGTAAAACTAACAAAATTAATAAAATGATCATCATATATTAAAAAAAAATCTTTGAAAAAAGCACAAAAAGGGCAAAATAGTCATTTCATTATTAATACTACTTCTTTCCTAATAAATTTTTACTTGCTATACCAAATAACAAAATATAATATGATATTCTTCCTTCTTATAATACTAAACAACAAAAAATGCCAAAATAGCCATTTCATTAGTAATACTACTTCTTTCCCAATTCATTTTTACTTTTTTTTTCCTCTTGACTATTCATTTTTACTTGCTATACCAAATAACAAAATATAATATGATATTCTTCCTTCTTATAATACTAAACAATATTAAAAAACAAATAACACCTTTTCTCTGCTTCTTATTTTTTATCTTTTTTTTTTTTAAGTCCCGGTTTCTTTTCTTCTTACAAAACAGTGTTAAAGTCAAAAATTCATGCATTCACTAGGATTCAATGGTTTATGGAGCTTATATAATGATGTTGTCTCCATTACTATATCCCTTAACATTGATTACAAATTAAATTTAAATGAGAGGATTAGAAGAGGATTAAAAGGAGGGAAAAAAAAATGTTGTCTGATCGGGTAAAGTAAAGATGAAAATGTCGTCACATATATACATGCACCACTTCTATTTCCAATTTTCAAAATTTAATTAAACCTTTATTTTGTTAGAAATTTCAGTTGTCATCTTATTTTACATATATACAGAACTACTTAAATTGTATCCTTAAAAAAAAAAAAACTAAAATTTATCCTATTTAATAATTGAAAGATATATTATTCTTCAAAAAATAACATCCAAATTTTTGTAGTTCCTGGTGTTTTGAAAAAATTTTCTCGCTTGTGTAGATAATAATGATATTCATGATGGAATACTTAAAACTAAAATTTATGCAAATCATCATATAGACAGGGGTAGAGTCACGCATAATTCACACTTAACTTTTGAATTTTCAATTTTTATACCTAAATATTTTTAAAAATTTTAGTTGCACTACTACAAAATAGAGATTCGACGATGGTTAAAAACCGTCATGGTAATACTTAAACGACGGTTTTCTAACCGTCGTGGAATCCACAGTCGTGGTATATATTTGGATTCCACGACGGTTCGAAAACCGTCGTGGTAGGTAACAATGAAAAAAAAAATTTACGAATGGAGTTACCACGACGGTTGAGTAACCGTCGTGGTAGGTAACAAAAAAAAAAAAAATTTACGAATTCCCACTAAATCAACACTTTTTTCCGGAACACATTTTAATCACAAAATCAACACTTTTTTTCGAAAATTTCCCAAATCCATGCCTTACCCAACCAATTTAATTCAATCTAAAACACAACCACAATGAACAATCACCGAAAATGTAAGGGACGGATTTTGGCCATTTCGGACGGAATATTCCCAACTCAACAATCTACAAAATCAACATTTTGGACGAAAAATTCCCAAATCCGTGCATTACCCAAGCAATATACATTACAACTTACCGGCTTGTCAAGCGTCGATATGGGCGGAGTGCGGCGAGAGAGAGAGGGAAAGCCGCGTGAGTTCCTTGGTGGACCCGTCGGAGAATGGAGGAGGCCGTGTGAGTGGTGGAGGAGGCCATCGGAGAGAAATAGAGGGAAGAAATTGGGTGGCTTTGGGTATGGAGTTAGAGAGTGAAAAAGTGAAAAATGCTCGGAATGTAATGGGGTGGGAAAGATGATATTTTTTTGGGTATTAATACACGCTCCAAAAAATTGAATTTAATTTAAAAAATTTCAAAATTCCCGCCTTAGTACCTACCACGACGGTTTTCCCCAAAAACCGTCTTGGTAGAGTCCAAAAATTTTAAAAATTTTTTTTGAAAAAAGACCCTTCCACGACCGTTTTTTAAAAAACCGTCGTGGAAAATGCGACAAAAATACGGAGCGGAACAGAGTTTCCGAAAACCGTCGTGGAAGCCAAAGCTTCCACGACGGTTATAAAAAACCGTCGTGGAAGAGCATGCTTCCACGACGGTTTGTTTTTAATAACCGTCATGGAAGCTTGCAAAAAAAAAAAAAAAAAAAAAAAAAAATTTTTTAGCTTCCACGACGGTTTTATAACCATCGTGGAAGAATGGGATTCCACGATGGTTTTAAAAACCGTCGTGGAAGCCAAAATTTTTTTTTTTTTTTTGATTTTTTTGCAAGCTTCCACGACGGTTATTAAAAACCGTCGTGGAAGCATGCTCTTCCACGACGGTTTTTTATAATCGTCGTGGAAGCTTCAGCTTCCACGACGGTTTTCGGAAACTCTGTTCCGCTCCGTATTTTTGCCGTATTTTTCACGACAGGTTTTTAAAAAACGGTCGTGAAAGTTCCGTCGTGAAATCCACATTTTGTAGTAGTGTTGCCAACCACGATCAATAGCTAAAATGTATAACCATGTTCCCATCTATTAAAAATTATCTCTTTTTTTTTTTTTTTTTTTAATAGAGTCCTCACTAACCATCCGTCCTGATTATTTGTATCGAGAATTTATGTTTACCAATTATATTTCATAAATGTTACAATAAAATTATCAATAACAAATTTTATACCAAAACTAGATTCATTTGTGTGTCCAACTAAATCAAAATATTTTTTCATAATAATTCTATTTCATGAGATTTAGTAAATCTCATTAAAACTAGATCTATATATCATATTTATTTCCTAATAATACTAAAAGAGTCGGTTAGAGGCACATGGTCGTCCAAAACGATCTCCAAAAGTTGTTTTTATTTCTCTCTCTCTTCAGTTGTCTAGGGGCCCCTGGCTCGGTGGTTTCATTTAGGCCCCTCTTATTGTGAAAGGAGGTGGGTTCAAATACCACCTCTTATGTTTTGTTTTTTTTGTTTTTTTTTTTCCTTTTTCTGTTCTCTTTTTTTTTTTTTTTTTTAAATAAACAACTTCTATAATTCTTTTACTTCTTTTTGTTTGTGTTCTTAATTCTTATTTTTACTTTTCTATTTCTATATATATTCATCAGATTTTTTTTCGTAATACGTTCCTTCGTAAATGTGTTACTCATTTTCCTTAAAAAAAAAAAAAAAGTGTTTTCCTTAAATTCATATATAAAATATGTATCTGAAAAACTTTCTTTTATGCAACTTTCAATAATTAAAAATAATAATTACAATTAAATTTAAAATATTTTTCATTGAATTTTGCAAGATTGTTCTTACATATTCAACTTTTTTCTTCTTCCATAAAAATATTTTTCACAAATGTAGAAATTAAATAGCATCATCAATTATAAAATTACAATATCTCATTATTTTGGTAAAAATTATCAAATTATAATATTAATTACCGAATTATATAAACACTACACGTACAAAGCACATATCTCTATCAATATATATATATATATATATATATATCTTAACAATACTAAAAGAATGGGTTGTGAGATGTCCTGCTCATTCTAGGTCGTCTGAAACAGTGCCCATAAGTTTAATTAAGTGCTTTATTATATGTATTGTATAATGTTTTATTATTGTAACTTCTCACAATAATGAGTTTATTTTATGAAAGATTTTAATCATTCACAATCTATTCATCTTTTGGTTGTAATAGTTCAATGCAACTCTATTTTATGAAAGATTTTAATCACTCAAAATATATTCATCTTTAGATTACAACTATTCAAGACAAATTAAAATGCTCTAATATATACATCGTATCATGTTTTATTATTGCATCTTCTCACTAAAAAGTGTCTATTTTATGAAAGGTTTTAATCATTCACAATATATTCATCTTTCGGTTGCAACTATTCAAAATAACTCTAGTTTATTTAAGGTTTTAATCATCGACAATCTATTCACCTTTTCTCTGCTTCTTATTTTTATCTCTTTTTTTTTTTTTGTGGTTAATTTAAGTCCTGGTTTCTTTTCTTCTTACAAAACATAGTGTTAAAGTTCCAAATTCATGCATTCACAAGGATTCAATGGTTTATGGAGCTTATATAATGATGTTGTCTCCATTATTATATCCCTTAAGATTGATTAAAAATGAAATTTAAATGAGAGGATTAAAAGGAGGAAGAAAAAATGTTGTCTGATTGGGTAAAGTAAAGATGAAAATGTCGTCATATATATACATGCACCACTTTTATTTCCAATTTTCAAATTTAAATTATACCTATTGTTTTGTTAGAAATTTCGGTCGTGATCTTATTTGACATATATACAGAACTATTAAAATTGTATCCTTAGAAAAAAAAAAACTAAATTTTATCCCATTTAATAATTGAAACATATATTATGCTCCATAAAATAACATTGAAATTTCTGTAGTTCCTGGTGTTTTGAAAAAAATTTCTCGCTTGTGTAGATAATAATGACATTCATGATGGAATACTGTGTTAAATTTTCCTTAATTATGCAAATCAAACCTTAATTTTGCATAAACCTCAATATTCAAGATCTTGAACAATATGATTTTCACAATAGAATAATTAGGAGAGAACATACCTTGATCCATGATGATTTCCTTCAAAGAAATTTATTAGAGATGAGAAATCTTTTAGAAATTTTGTTTCTTTCTCTGGCCACTTTAGGTTTTACAGACGTTTCAGATGAAGAGAAACTATCGATATATAAGTAGAGAGAGGTCCAATTCCTAACCAGGGCTTATATTCACACGTTCCATCATAGTGTGCAGTTATTAGAAAATATTTCTCCATATTGACCAATAGGAATTTAGCACATAATATGTTAAACCACATTAATTATCTATTAATTAAATAAAAGATAATTATTTAAAATATACCATGTGGGCCACTAAGATATTAAAAAATATTTAACATTCTCTCACTCGGCGGATGTGATAATATTCAACTTCAGGGTTTAATAATAAAATATAATGCGCAAGTATAAGCTAAATCCTTTCTTGAATTGATCAAACCATAAATCATCATTAAGCAGAACTTAATAAGGATCACAGTGGTTGGACGACATTAGTTCAACATAGTCCCTTCCATGTATCACAATATCAGTTCTACACTAAACGTAACCTGTAATGAGAGATAACAATAAGGGTCCAACAGTAATGTCCTTGTCAGAGACAAATCCTATTAATTCACATAATTCAATCATGTATATATACTAGCATAATAAAACAGGATGTACTAATATATCAGAAACAGTAATTAAAAGTACTCAGAGAGTCAAATACATAAAGAGCATAAACTTAAGCATAATGTCAATAATGGTTTCCATTAATGCCCATTCTTTCGACATGTTCATTAAATGTTTTTGGTGGTAACCCTTTAGTCAACGGATCCGCAACCATTAGATTGGTGCCAATGTGCTCGATTGACACTCTTTGTTTCCAAACTTCTTCTTTAACGGCAAAGTATTTCAATTCCATGTGTTTAGCACCCTTTGAATACTTGTCGTTCTTAGAAAAGAAGACTGCTGCAGCATTATCACAATAAATTTTCAGTGGCTTGGCAATGCTGTCGAGAATTCCAAGTTCTAAAATAAAATTCGTTAGCCATAATCCATGAACAATGGCCTCAAAGAAGGCCACAAACTCAACTTTCATAGTGGATGCAACAATGACAGACTGCTTCGCACTTTTCCTCCAGCTAAAAGAAACAAGTAGCCAAATGTGAATTTTCAAGTGTCCACACATCTAGCAAAATCTAAATCTGAATATCCTATCACCTTGAGATGATCGGATCTTCTGTAAATGAGCATGTGATCTTTCGTTCCTTGCAGATATCGCAAAACTTTCTTTGCAGCTTTCCAATGATCCAATCCTGGATTACTTTGATACCTGCCCAGCATTCTGACAGCAAAACTGATGTCTGTCTTGGTACAAGTCTGAGCATACATCAAGCTCCCAACAATAGATGCATAAGGAATTTGTTCCATATGTTTGCGTTCCAATTCATTCTTGGGCATTGCATAAGGCTTAATTTATGTCCTTTTTGAATTGAAACAACACTTGAAGAGCACTTTTCCATCTTAAATCTCTCTAGAACTTTATTGATATATGTTTTCTGAGACAATCCCAACAATCCTTGTGACCTGTCACGGAATATTTCAATTCCTATCACATTGGATGCTTCACCCATATCTTTCATTTCAAAGTTCTTAGAGAGAAACTTCTTGGTCTCATGTAATAAGCCAAGATCATAAGTAGCAAGCAAGATATCATCAACATACATAATCAGAAATATAAACTTGCTCCAACTGACCTTCAATATATACACTGATCAACGGTGTTTTCCTTAAATCCAAAGGAAGTGATGGTATCGTTGAACTTAAGATACCATTTTCGGGAAGCTTGTTTAAGTCCGTTTATTGATTTCTTAAGTTTACACACCATGTGTCCCTTTCCTTCAACTGCAAAGCCCTCAGGTTGATCCATGTAAACTTCTTCCTCTAAATTCCAATTCAGAAAAGCGGTTTTCACATCTATTTGATGTAGCTCCAAATCATAATGAGCCACCATTGCCATAATAATTCTCAATAAGTCCTTTTTAGAGATAGGAGAAAAGGTCTCTTTGTAGTCAACACCATCCTTCCAAGTGAAACATTTGGCAACAAGTCTAGCATTGTATTGTTCAACATTGCCATTTGAGTCGCGCTTGGTCTTAAAGACCCATTTACACCCAAGTCTTTTACAACCTTTAGACAATTCAACAAGGTCCCAGACTTTATTGTGATCCATTGATTTCAACTCTTCTTTCATGACGTCTAACCACTTAGTAGAATTAGCACTTTCTATGACTTGTGAAAACGAAACTGGATCTTCATCAATTCCTAAGTTAAATTCTGACTCTTGCAGATAAACCAAATGATCATTCGAAATAGCAGATCTTCTTTCTCTTTGAGACCTTCTTAATGCTACTTCATTTGGTTCATCCACTAGAGGTTCATTGGCAACATCTTCATCATTGGGAGTCTGGTCATGCATTTGTTGTTCTTGTAAGTTGTCAAACTATTCAACAATTGTAGTAACTACAACCTAAGAATAAGTCATGGATATAGGAATTTGTACCCTAACTTCTTGAATTTCCACGGTACGCGGTTCCATATTCCCACTAATGTCGCCATTTTCAATGAACCTAGCATTTCCAGTTTCAACAATTCTCGTACTATGGCCAGGACAATAAAAACTATACCCTTTTGATCTCTCTAGACAACCAATGAAGAATCCACTGGTAGTTCTTGAGTCCAGTTTCTTTTCATGTGGATTATAAATTCTTACTTCCGCCGGACAACCCCAAACATGTAGGTACCTTAATCTTGGTTTTCTTCCCGCCCACAGTTCAAAAGGAGTCTTTGGGACTGCCTTACTAGGAACCCTGTTTAACAAATACATGGCGGTTTTTCAGAGCATGCATCCACAATGATAAGGGTAAAGAAGAATAACTTAACATGCTCCTAACCATACCATTAATGTACGATTACGTCTTTCCACATCACCATTTTGTTGCGATGTACCTGGCATTGTGTATTGCGCACATATGTTGCGCTTTTCCAAGAATTTAGCAAATGGACCAGGGCATTGTCTAGATTCATCGTACTTTCCATAATATTCACCACCTCTATCAGATCTAACAATTTTCACCTTTATGTCCAGTTGCCTTTTAACCTCATTGATAAACACCGCTAAGGTGTCTACTGACTGAGATTTTTCATACAACAAATAGACATAGCTATAACATGAAAAATCATCAATAAAGGTGATAAAATACTTTTCTCCACCAAAAGATGGAACATCGAAAAGTTCACATATATCAGTGTGTATAAGTTCCGGGAGCTGTGTGGTTCATGTGACTGCTTTCTTAATTGTGTGTTTTGTGTGTTTTCCCTTAATGCAATCCGCAGATATACCAAGATCAGTAAAATCTAAATCAGGAAGGATTTCATTCTTTACTAATCTTTGTATTAGAATTATAGGGGTCATTTGGTTATTTGTCTAAGTTTGGTGCAAATAACGAAATATTTGTTTTTTTGTTTTTTTATTTTTTTTCCCTTTATTATTTAGAGAGCTAGAATTGGGTTATAACCAATTTTGTCTGTTTCTAGCCCTTTATATACTCTCTGGTTGTTTCCCAACTTTTCGATCAATGAGAATATCTCCATTACTTCAGCAAAATTTCTGAAATGGTATCAGAGAAATTTTTTTCTTACTGCATCTGATCATCATTCCTTCCATTTTCTTGCTTGATGGCTCGCGGTGGTAACTCCAATACCGGCAATCGTGCAGTGGTTAACACCCCTTCCGCCTCAGCGATGGAAGATTCAGGCAGCCCATATTTTCTTCATAATGGAGATCGTCCGGGTCTGATTCTGGTTTCTCACCAACTCACTGGATCTAATTATAACACCTGGAGTCGATCTATAGAGATGGCTCTCACAGCCAAAAACAAGCTCGCTTTTGTCGACGGAAGCCTTCCTCGTCCTCCCGTCGGCGATCTTCTTCACGGTGTTTGGGTTCGCTGCAACTCGATGGTAATTTCTTGGCTCTTAAATTTTGTTTCACGAGACATAGCAGATAGTCTTCTTTACTTTGATACTGCATCCAATGTTTGGTCTGATCTTCATGATCGTTTTCACCAAAGTAATGGACCACGGATTTTTCAGATTAAGACGCACTTAGTTGCTCTTAATCAAGGGTCCATGGATGTGAGCACTTACTATACCAAGCTCAAAATTCTTTGGGACCAACTGAGCAATTTCCAGCCCATTCCTGTATGTAATTGTGGGGGAATAAGAGCTTGGATGGACTTTCAGCAGAAGGAATATGTAATGCAGTTTCTCATGGGGCTCAATGAGTCATACTCTCAAACACGTAGTCAAATCTTGATGATGGAGCCATTGCCTTCAATTTCTAAAGTTTTCTCACTTGTTGTACAAGAGGAAAGGCAACGCCAGATTAATTTTGGATCTTCTCTCTTGCCTGGGTCTATTGTTGTTGCAGACTCAAGTTCTCCTGCTTCGATTTCCGCTGCCAATTTCACTCAAAAGACCAAACGCGACAGGCCTCTTTGCACTCATTGTGGAATCCAGGGTCATACCGTGGATAAATGTTACAAACTTCATGGTTATCCACCTGGGTATAAGCCTCGATCCAAGAACTCTGAGATGAAGATACAAGCTAATCAAATGTCTGTGAACACAAGCACTACTGCTGGACACAATGCTGGGTCTGCCTCTTCGCCTTTGGACACACTAACAACGGATCAATGCCAGCATATGATTGCTCTCTTAAGCTCACAGCTTCAAGGCAAATCCATTGCTTCGGCCTCTGAATTGCAGCAGCCTGGTGGGACAGTGGCAAGCTTCAGTGGTATTTTTTCACTTTCCTCAGTCCTAACTTCATTTCCCATTAATTCAGCTTCTTGGATTTTAGATAGTGGTGCCACACATCGTGTATGTTGTTCAACATCCTTCTTTGCACAGTCCTTTCCAGCAACAAATTCTTCTGTTGTCCTTCCAAATGGTCAATCTGCTTCTATCTCTCAAATTGGCTCAATAAAATTATCCCCTGCAATTGTTCTTCAAAATGTGTTGTTTGTGCCTCAATTCAAATTCAATATGTTGTTTGTTAGTAGTCTTACTCAAACCAATCAATTTTTCATTACATTCACAGCTGATTCTTGTGTTATTCAGGACCATACTCGGGCCAAAACAATTGGGATGGGTAGGCGTGGAAACCTCTATGTCTTGGACCTCAATACACTCAATACCAGTTTTCCAGTTGTATCTAATGTTTCTACACCTTCCATTAAATGTAATCAAGCCACTCTTTCTGAAAAGGAACTTTGGCATTACCGTTTAGGTCATCCATCTTATGTAAAGATACAAAATCTCAGACATGAATTACAAATCTCTCAACTTCCTAATGATCCAGTGCATTGTTCTATTTGCCATTTGTCCAAGCAACGACGCTTACCTTTTATCTCTACCAATTCTTTGTCAAATCTGCCTTTTACATTGATACATTGTGACATTTGGGGACCATAACACACACTTACACCTGAAGGATACAAATATTTTTTAACCATTGTTGACGATTGTACCCGTTTTACCTGGGTTTATTTTTTACGTGCAAAATCAGATGTGGGTGTTATTTTTCCAGAATTCTTTAAGCTCATTAGCACTCAATTTGGGGTCAATATTAAGTCAGTACGTTCTGATAATGCTCCTGAATTAGCCTTTTCTGATTTTTTTCGTGAACATGGTGTTGTCCCTTTTCATTCCTGTGTTGATAGACCACAACAAAACTCTGTGGTTGAGAGAAAACATCAGCACATTCTTAATGTTGCCCGTGCCTTGCATTTCCAGTCAAACATTCCATTAGCATATTGGGGTGATTGTGTCTTAACTTCCGTATATCTAATCAATAGAACTCCCACACCTCTCTTGTCCAATAAAACTCCTTTTGAACTTCTTTGGAAAAAAAAAAAACCAAGTTTTACTCATTTACGTGTATTTGGGTGTTTATGCTATGGTTCTACTTTGCAACGTTTTCGTACAAAATTCTCACCTCGGGCTATCCCATCAGTTTTTCTTGGCTATCCTCCTGGTTACAAGGGTTACAAGTTGCTGGATTTGTCCACAAACAATGTTTACATCTCAAGAGATGTTTTTTTCCATGAACAAATTTTTCCTTTTAAACACAGTTCAGATGAATTACCTATGACAGAAATTTTCTCTGAAACAGTTCTTCCCATTCCTCCTCCTCCCTGTGTTGATAATTATGTTCCCCCTGTGCTTGATTCTTCAACGTCCAATGTCTCTCCTATCTCTCCTGTCCTTGATTCGTCCATCTCCTCTCGTCCAACTCGTGTCGTCAAACCTCCTTCCTATCTCAAGGATTTTCATTGTTTTGCTGTTGGCACAAAACACTCCACCAATCATCCTCTTTCACAAGTTCTCAGTTATGATAGATTATCTCCTTCTCACCGCTCCTTTGTATGCTCTGTTTCTTCTCACACTGAACCTTCCACCTACTCCCAAGCTGCTAGTGATCCAGCTTGGCAAGAAGCAATGGCTGCTGAATTGTGTGCTATGGAGAGTAACAATACATGGTCCTTAGTTTCTCTTCCGCCAGGAAAACACCCAGTTGGTTGTAAATGGGTATACAAAATTAAATATCGGGCTGATGGGACCATTCAGAGGTACAAAGCGAGGCTAGTTGCCAAGGGGTACACTCAGCAAGAGGGAATAGATTACCTCGATACTTTTTCCCCTATAGCTAAACTTGCCACGGTGAAGGTTTTGCTTGCTTTAGCTACAATTAATGGTTGGAGCCTCACACAATTAGATGTTAATAATGCTTTTTTGCATGGTGATTTAAATGAAGAAGTGTATATGACTCTTCCACCAGGTTTTCACCGTGAGGGGGAGACCTTATCTGCTGACACTGTTTGCAAACTTCATAAATCCATTTATGGCTTGAAGCAGGCCTCAAGACAATGGTTCTTCAAGTTTTCACAAGCCATCATCGGTGAAGGTTTCACTCAATCCAATGCTGATCACTCACTTTTTGTCAAGACTGATGGTGAGAATTTCATTGCCCTACTAGTTTATGTTGATGATATTGTGATAGCTAGTAACAATGACAAATCTGTGGCAAATCTCAAAGTATTGCTTGACAAACGTTTCAAACTCTAGGATCTTGGACAATTAAAGTACTTCTTGGGCTTGGAGGTTGCTAGATCCGGCAAAGGAATCTCTGTTAGTCAGAGACACTATGCCCTGGAACTTTTATCTGATGCAGGTGTTCTTGGTTGTAAGACTAGAAATAGTCCAATGGATCCCAATGTGAAGTTGTCTCAAACAGAAGGGCAATTGCTTGAAGATCCTCTGGTTTATAGAAGGATGATAGGCAAGCTTTTGTATTTAACCATTACGAGACCTGATTTGGCATATTCTGTGAACCGATTGAGTCAATTCATGACTGCACCAAGAGCTCCACACTTACAGGCTGCTCGTCATGTCTTACAATATATCAAAGGTACAGCTGGGCAAGGTCTTTTCTTCTCTTCTTCTTCCACTATTCAGCTAAAGGCTTTTGCTGACTCGGATTGGGCTTCATGCCCTGATACAAGGCGTTCTATTAGTGGTTTTTGTGTGTTTCTTGGTGACTCACTGGTTTCATGGAAGTCAAAGAAACAACAAACCGTTTCTAGATCCTCTGCTGAAGCGGAATATCGCTCCATGGCAAATGCTACGTGCGAGTTAATGTGGCTTCTCTCCTTGCTAAAGGATTTGCATATTACTCACACAGGACCAGCTCTACTTTTTTGTGACAATCAAGCTGCGTTGCACATAGCAGCCAATCCGGTGTTCCATGAAAGAACAAAGCACATAGAAATAGATTGTCATCTAGTAAGGGAGAAAATTTTGAATGGCAGCCTAAAGACTCTTCATGTGACTTCTCAGCATCAGATTGCAGACATTCTGACCAAGCCCTTGTTCCCAACTCAGTTCTTCTTCTTGCTCAACAAGATGGGAGTTCACAACATTCACTCTCCATCTTGAGGGGGAGTATTAGAATTATAGGGGTCATTTGGTTATTTGTCTAAGTTTGGTGCAAATAACGAAATATTTGTTTTTTTGTTTTTTTTTTATTTTTTTTCCCTTTATTATTTAGAGAGCTAGAATTGGGTTATAACCAATTTTGTCTGTTTCTAGCCTCTATATACTCTCTGATTGTTTCCCAGCTTTTCGATCAATGAGAATATCTCCATTACTTCAGCAAAATTTCTGAAACTTTGTATTCTTTCTTTGGATATATGACCCCAAACGTTTATGCCACAAGTAAGCTGAACTTTAATCAACTAAACCACGTTTAGTTCCGACATTATGATGTAAGGTCAACAGAGTCTCAGCAAATAAATTACCAAGTTTCAACTTATATAAACCATCACAAAGAATATATACCAGAACCAATAAAATAATTATACTTGAACAAACTAAAACATCCATTTCCAAACTTAAAAGAATATCCACGTATCAAGTTTCGATAAAGAAACTAAATTTCGAGAAACAGAAGGAACATAAAGAGTTTGAAAAAGATCTAAATGATGTCCAGTGTCTAAAATCAAATGATACGTCCCAATGCCTTCAACTGGAGTTTTGACAACAAACTTTTCATTTTGGTTTATGGTTTGGATGCATCGTATTTGAAACATGAGTGGTACAACCAGAATCAATCCACCAAGTATTATAAGGAACTTTTGCTAAATTTGATTCGAAACATACGAAAGCACTAGGCTTACCTTTCTTTTCGAATCATGCCTTATGTTTCAGGCAATCTTTCTGATAGTGTCCACGTTTATTGCAGAAATGGCATCTATCATTTTGTATTCCTTCTTGTGGATTTGGACAGATGACTCATTAATCTTTAGTGGTCCTTTATTGCCCTTTCCCTTCTTCTTTCCTGGTTTCTTTTGGGCTCATGGCTGACCCATGAGATTAATTAAGTGAATTCCTTATTTCTTAAGCCTTGCTTCCTCTTGAATGAGCATGCTTTGCAATTCTGTCGATTTCCATTTATCTTTTATAGTGTTGTAATTTATTTGGAATGGACCATACTCAGGAGGCAAGGAGTTTATGATAAAGTGCACAAGGAAGATTTCACTCACTTTCAATCCCATGGAACGTAATCTTGCTGCAGTGTTTGTCATTTCAGTGACTAACGAATTATACATAATATAGACATCAAATTAAACAATAGAAACTATAATTATTTCAATTAAATGAAATAGGAATTAAAGAAAAAATCGTAGTGATGTATATAAAACTTTATACAATAATAGACCCAAACTTAATAGTCTTTTTTTCTTAAATATAAATATATACACATAATTTTCTTAAGACATAATTCGTCAATTTTGTTGAAAAACAACCACATCCAATATCAATTATATATATAATGAACAAACATAATCTGATAATTATCAAAACATAAAATCCAAGAGAGCAAACTTGATGAGTATAATATCATTAATATATACACAAATATAATATATATACTGTAAATTAAAAGCTGTCATACAATCTATCTTAATTTGTATATACATTCATACAGTACCATTGAATATTTATATTATACACAATACATATACATATGTATCCACATAATTAAAATTGATTAACCAACTTTCATAGCAAAACATGATTCTATCATCAATTCCCAGCAAGGACCAAGCATAAACTCAACAAAATGAAGTTGAATTTGAATATTATATATATATATGTCTTCACATGGGTACGTTATAGAACATGTCTTCTTCAAAATTGAATGACGACAAAATATATATATATATATATATATATATTAACATATATATATATATATATCATAACAAAAAAAAATAATCTTCCGGACAATTAATCCCACAACAATGAAATCAAAGCCCAGTAAATTCCATCACGTAAACATGAATTTGGCGTAAGCATGTATAAATGGATTGGAACAATAATTACACAAGAACGCAGCGGAAGAGAAAAACGTGAAAGAAAAACTCCTTATTCAAATCGGCGACAATAATAATTTACCGCACAATTTAAAAAGAAACAATCATAAATAATAATAATAATAATAATGTAATAATAATCTTTAATGGAAAATCATATGCTCTTGAACCAGACTTTGGTACCACATGTTAGGATTTCCTTAATTATACAAATCAAACCCTAATTTTGCATAAACCTCAATATCCAAGATCTTGAACAATATGATTTTCACAATAGAATAATTAGGAGAGAACATACATTGATCCATGATGATTTCCTTCAAAGAATTTTATTAGAGATGAGAAATCTTTTAGAAACTGTGTTTCTCTCTATTGGCCCTTTTAGGTTTTGCAGACATTTCAGCTGGAGAGAAATTATCAATATATAGATAGAGAGAGGACCAATTCCGAACTAGGGCTTTTATTCACATGTTCCATCATAGTGTGTAGTTATTAGAAAATATCTCTCTATATTGACCAATAAGAATTTAGCACATAATATATTAAACCACAATTACCTTTTAATTAAATAAAAGATAATTATTTAAAATATGCCACATGAGCCACTAAGATATTAAAAAATTATCTGACATACAGATTAAAATAAAATTTATGTAAATCATCATATAGACAGGGGTAGAGTCACGTATAATTCACACTTAACTTTTGAATTTTCAATTTTTTACCTAAATATTTTTAAATTTTTTAGTTGCGCTCCCATATCCGGAGAAAAATCATATTTATGCGTCCACGATCAATAGCTAAAATGTATAACTATGTTCACATCTATTTAAAAATTATCTCCTTTTTTTTTTTTTTTTGTTAAATAGCGTCCTCACTAACAATCCTGATTATTTGGATCGATAAAATATGTTTACCAATAATATTTCATAAATGTTACAATAAAATTATCAATTATAAATTTTATACCAACACTAGATTCATTTGTGTGTCCAACTAAATCAAAATATTTTTTTAATAATAATAATATCTTTCATGAGATTTAGTATATCCCATTTAAACTGGATCTATATGTCATATTTATTTTATAAAGAGAGATGATTGGAGCCGTTGATGATCTTGACTAATCTTGTGTATGTGTGTAGCCCTTTTTTTTTTTTTTTTTTTAAAAGGATTTTAACAGAGAAACACATCACTGTAAGATGTCACTGGTGGGCCATTTATCTGGATGTCGGTTTGAAACTGTCAAGAATTTTTTTTGGTATTCCAAATGTGTATGTGTGAGTATTTTTAGAATATTTTCTTCTTCTTTTTTTTTTTTTTCCTGTAAAAGTCAATCAATCAAAATAGTTACTATTGAGGAGATTTTATAAATAGGTAGACTTAATAACTTATTTGGTTCACAAGCTCAAATTCAAGTTTTCAAGCTCAAGTTTTGTCTTTTTCTTCAAAAGTCTTTGTCTTTTTTTAAAAAAGTTTTTTGTCTTTTCTGAAAAGTCAATAAAATTTATTATTTAAACTTCAAAAACTCAACTCAAACTCACGAACCAAACGAATATGTGACCAGCAACAAAATTAATAAGTTTGAAGATTCATGAATTAAAGTTAGTTGTTGTAGGGTCAAAATTTAACCGCTATATTAGAAGAGAAATTATAAAGGTGTGCTTATAGCACGTAGATTCAATTTATACATGGCCAGCAACAAAATCAGAAATTTTGTTGGTGGACACCAGCAACCACAAAGTTAATCATAATTAATAGTTATAAATCTATTATAATTATTCTTAGTGGGTTTTCATGTCCTAAGAATGTTCCATAATAATCATATTGTCAACATTATTGAATATTTTGTCTATTCAAGATGTCTCGATTAATATTTTGATTAATTAATGAACTCGTTCAAATAGGGAAAAAAAAAAAAGGATAAAGAAGTAAAATAACATTTTAATAGTAAATTATTGAAATAAATAGTAGGTTTTAGAAATATTTAGAGTAAATAGTAGAAAATAATAAATTTCTTAAGTAAATCAGTAAATTTTTTTGTTACTACTATTTACTTTAAATATTTTAAAATCTAGAAATTAGAACAAATAGGTTATTTTTAAAAAACCATTTATTTAAATAATATATTCTAAACTATTTAAATAAATAGTATATTTACTGTAATTAATTAATTTACAAAAATATTTTTAGGGTAATTTTGCAATAAATATGCTTCATAAATAAATTCTTTATTGTAAATATGTTATTTACCTCCAATATTTTTAAAATATATTACTTACCATAAATGTTGTTAGAAAAATACTATTTACCTCATTCTCCCATTTATAATCTCAGATTATTTCCAATGCATTGTCTATACATATGCTATATTTGTTAGAAAAAAAGTGTGAGAAATAATAGTATCTTACTTTAAACTGCAATATGTAATATTATGTGTACTCTTTATCATTGTTAATATGCTTTGAAACTCATAAAAAATTAAATTTTTGTATTTATGTAAATTGAAAAATTATTTTATTAAGCACTTTAAAAAGTCAAGTTAACAATCAATATTAATACAAATGTTAATTTCAACATCTTATGGCAAATTTACTATAAAGTTAGCATATTGTAAATTTGGCATCAAAGATAGCTCTCACTGGAGTGCATTTTTTTTTTTAATACTCCAAATATCAATTTATCATTTGTACAACAATTTAATATTACATTTGGAGATACTCTAACTAGTTATTTTCTTTAATTTCATAAAAATGCTATTTACTACAATTTCGAAAGAAGAGTAGGGAAAAAAAGAGAAAATTGTGTACACTGCCCTTAAAGTATACAAGGTCTTGACTTTTACCATCCCTTAGACCATGTTTGGTAAGATGATTGAAAACAGAATAGAAGTGTAAAATACCTAGGTAAAGACAGGAAGAATATTTTCCTTCATGTTGTTAGGTAGAAGAAAACGAAAATAGGAAAGAAAATGTCTAATATAATTTATCCACGCCTCTTTCTCTCTCTCGTCTCTCCCTTTCTCCCCTCTCTCTCTCTCCACGTCTCCCTTTCCCTCTCTATGTTCCCATCTCTCCTCTCTATCAAAGTTCTAAGGCATCTCAGAGGCAAACGACATCAGAGACGATCGCGGCTTGTCGAAGCTCAATCATCAGTGGTGGCACGAGTTGAATCAAGGATGGGAGATGAGACACAGTTTTTTTTTTTTTTTTTTTTTTTTAATTTGGAGATTTTCAAATTTGGGATAGTTTTTTTTTTAAAAAATAATTTTACATATTTTTTCTGTAATATGATTTTTTATACAACGTTTGATGATGATATGGTGAAATAACAAATTACTATAGTAAATAACAATAATCAATCCGTTAGAATGTATGTGGTAAAATATACAAAATTGATCTGGTAAGTATTAAAAATAATTAGATATAGTACGAAAATAATCCAGTATACTACCGAAAGTATTTTATTAAAATACTCTTCGAAGATCTAGAGATTGATATTGGGGATCGGATATCATGTTGATTACCAAAAGTATTTTGATAAACTACCAAAAGCATAATACCAGAATATGGAGAGTATTATGATAGATTATCAGTGGTATTATATCAGAATGCCTTTTTATTGGTCTAGGTTTTTTGTTTTTTGTTTTTTTTTTTTAAATCTCTATGTTGACCTTGTCTTATGGGAGGTCAACAATCTTGACGGCAATGTAGATGCTGAGAGGTTCTCTTTTTGAAGCAATCCTCCAAACAATAATAATAATAACAATAAAAAATAAAAAATTATCGGGGCCTAATTTACAAAGCCCGTAGTGAGAAATAGAAAGCCCAAAAGTGTTAACCAGCCCATTGAAATGCACGCACGCACGCAGGACCGCCTTTCTCCAAAGACTTTTCCGTAGTGATTTCTCAGATGTCGTGTCGGTTGGGTTCCGTTGATTTCTGAAAACTTTTCCGCGTTTGCCCATCGTTCTTCTTCTTTCACCCGCTGATTTATTTTTCACTTTTTCTTCTTTCCTCTGCCCATTGTATTTTGTTCCTTTCCTTTCCTTTCCTACCCAAATTCCGTTTCTTTAACCAAAACCACTCAACCAATACCATAACTAAAACGTCTAAACCCATTCATTTTGACATATATATAGATGTATTTGTATGTATAGAAGGCACTACTTCGGAGATCACGAACACATTTTCTCTCTCACTTTCTCGGTAACCAAAAAACCCAGAAAGAATTCAGGAGTTCTCTGAGCTAATAGTGTCTCGCATTCATGGCCGGAGCAAAAAGTCCCAGAAAACGATGGGGCTGGGTGGTCGGAGCTCTCGTCGCCATCTTCGTCGCCGTCGCCGTGACTTCTCGGACCGCTCCTCGGATTTCTCTCTTCGGACATACCAATAATAAGCCCTGTCAATGTGATCGGGTATGGCTTTCTTCTTATAATTCCACTTCTGTTTGGTTGACGGGAAAATGGGTTGGAAAAAAGGGGAGATTTTTTTTTGGAGATTGGGTTTTTGGGCCTGTTGGGAATTTTGGGTTTAATGCTAATGTTTTGATAATGCATTGATCGGCTAAATTGAGTTACATATATGTGTATATATAGGATATGCGAAAGTTCAGTGGGATGGTGGAGGATTGTTGTTGTGATTACGAGACTGTGGATCGTCTGAACGAGGCAGTTCTTCATCCTTCTCTTCAAGAGCTTGTCAAAACTCCCTTTTTTCGATACTTTAAGGTTTGTTCATTTTACACGAGCTTGTTGAATTTTTATATACATATATACATATATACATATATTTTGTGTAGACATGTTAAGTTGGATTTTTCATTGCCCTTTTGCTGGAATGAGCAGTATGCAGTAGATTTACAAAATAATAACTGAATTTTCCGTTTCCAGTGGATCTGTCTGTAAATTACCTGTTGTTCAATTCCATATTTGATCTCAGTTGTCCACTTTTTCTGCAAATCTACATGTTGCTTTAAGGAACGGAAAGTTGATATGACTAGATATTAATCTTATTCTATGCTAATCTGATATGATTCTTCTGAAACTGGGTTGATTTGATTTTGGTAGGTTAAGTTATGGTGTGACTGCCCTTTCTGGCCTGATGATGGTATGTGCCGTCTGCGAGACTGCAGTGTTTGTGAATGTCCAGAAAACGAGTTCCCTGAATCATTCAAGAAGCCCCGATGGAGTCTTTCATCAGAGGATCTTGTGTGTCAAGAAGGAAAGCCACAGGCAGCTGTGGACCGTACACTGGATAGAAAGGCTTTTAGAGGATGGACAGAAACAGACAATCCTTGGACAAATGATGACGAGACAGACAACGGTATGAATTGCAGCTGCTTTGCACAGATTAACAGTTTAGGGAACTTCTTAGGAAAATACTCGACTTTTAAGCGACAATGTGGTGTGTCAAACTTTAATCTTGAAGCTCCGAGTTTAGGGAACTTCTTAGGAAAATTCTTGACTTTTAAGCGACAATGTGGTGTGTCAAACTTTAATCTTGAAGCTACGATGTCATAACCAGTTGTGCATTCGAATTTTCAGATGAGATGACTTATGTGAATCTCCAACTAAATCCTGAACGCTATACCGGATACACGGGGCCATCTGCTAGAAGGATTTGGGACGCTATCTACTCAGAGAACTGCCCTAAATGTAAGCTGTTATATTTATTCATTTGTTATTTATTGCTCTAGTTCACGTTCTTACAGATAATTTGGTAATGCCTGATAAAGCTTTACTTATGGAAGTATATATTATTGAATATCAACTTCTGCAGATCCATCTGAAGAATTATGCCAGGAGGAAAGAATATTGTACAAGTTGATATCTGGTCTTCACTCCTCTATTTCGATCCACATAGGCACTGATTATCTACTTGATGAAGCTACAAATTTGGTACAAGTTTGTTTAGTATTATAATGATTCTGTCAATTAATGCATTTTACTCATATAAGTTCTAACGAAAAGTTGGTGTTTGCAAGACTTCTTCCCTTACTCATAGTGCCAATTTTTTACATGCATGGGTGTTGACTATATATCTCAATCGCCTACAACCCTGTTCTACAGCCTGAACATTCACATTTTAATTAATATTCATGCTCACATTATACTAAACACGCAATTTAAATTTGTTTATTTCGCATTAAAATTTCACTGCGATGACATGGCAGAGTTAGAGGATTAGATGTGTTCGTTTGAGTCTAGCGGACAATAGTTTTGCACATGATGTAATATGTTAGATGTTTAATTTCTTACGATTGTTTCATATCATCAATGATTGTTTTAATCTTTGTTTCAGTGGGGCCGAAATAACAAGTTACTTCATGATCGGATCCTAAGATATCCTGATCGTGTGAGAAACTTGTACTTCACATATCTCTTTGTTCTCCGAGCTGTGACCAAGGTGAGGATTCGCTTGAATGCATTGACATTGAATGTTTTCTTGATGTCTTTGCGTCGTCAAGAACCATTTGTCTTGATGAAATTTTAATGTCAGTCCCCTTAATGTCCTTAGGCTGCAGATTACTTGGAATATGCCGAGTATGACACTGGTAACCCCGTTGAGGATCTTAAAACACAGTCCTTGGTGAAACAGCTACTCTATAATCCTAAACTCCAAGCTGCTTGTCCTCTTCCGTTTGATGAAGCTAAGTTGTGGAAGGGCCAAAGTGGACCTGAACTAAAGCAAAAAATACAGAAGCAGTTTCGAAACATAAGGTAGTTTTTGAAACCCTTTTGAGTTCATTGTTTTATTTTTCTTTAATGGTGACCTTGTGAGATTTTACTTACTGATGCTTGGCATTGCAGTGCGTTGATGGATTGTGTAGGATGTGAGAAGTGTCGACTTTGGGGAAAGCTTCAGGTTCTTGGTCTTGGCACTGCATTGAAAATCCTCTTCTCCGTTGACGGCCAGGAGAACTTGGATCAGACGGTAAGTTCAAATGAAAAAATCATGGATCATTTGCATCTCATATGCATACATCAAATTGCATCAAGGCCACAGCATGTATGTGATTTCTTGTTACCTACGCATAGCATGTCCATATGCACTAATGGTCATTGGAGATGACATCATTGTTTTGGTGTTCAGCTGCAGTTTCAACGGAATGAAGTAATTGCATTGGTGAATCTACTCAATCGACTCTCGGAATCTGTGAAATTAGTTCATGAAATGGGACAATCAGCTGAGATGGCCATGGAAGGACAGGTTTCTACACCAACTGCTCCAAGCTGCCCATTGCAAAAGATATGGGCAACCTTCTTTGAAGGACCCGCACCGAGCTGTCCGTTGCAAAGATTGTTTGGATCTACTTTAAATGCACCCACTGGCCAGAATTGTCCGTTGAAAAGGATTTGGGCATCCTTAAAACAAAGGTTTGTACCTTGCTGAGTTAATCTTTTTTAGTCCAAGGTTCTTTTGATTCTTAATAGGCTGAGTGGTGTTGAATAGTTTTATTTGTCTGGTTTTTGCAGATAAAGATTTCGAAGAGACACACATTGCTTAGCAGAGTAGCGTTGGAAACTTGCGACTTTGGTTTCCATTAACAGAAAGAGAAATAAGAGAGGAAAAAAGAAAAAAAAGGGGATAAATATGTATGAATCTTCAATTTTGAACAATGTAAAAATATTTAGTTTGTGAGTTTGAAAAGTTAATAGTGCAACAAGTTTATTACAGTCTGTTCTTCACAATCTAAAGAATTATTCTGCTAGTATGAATTACCAACGGTTAGGGACACGAGCTAGCGGTAGCTCAGGTTTGACTGTGCAAAACATGTAATAAGCATGCAATTGGAAGCCAAAAACAGTGGCAGAAACACGAGAGGCTGAGTGGGAATGACAGCTCCCACTGACCTTTTTTTTTTTTTTTTTTTTTTTTTTTTTTTTTTTTTCAAAATAAGATCTAAATGATTTATAATTTAAATGTTTTTAGTTTTCATTTTATTTCTATATTTTAATAATGAAAATTAATAAGACTGGTTCTGTCGCTGGCCAAAAAAGTAAGATTGAAATTGAATATGAAGAAAGGAGATGCTAAAGAATATGTAATATTCGCACTTCAAGAGCCATTACAAGGACAGTTTTACCGACCTAACAGACAATAAACTACAGTTGGAATCAGCGTATCCTATTTATTTTCACTTCCTTATAGGAGCCTCTAGAAATCTTTGGAACGGAAGTTTCACTTACTTCGCATTCTGGAATTAGACTTTTTTCAAAATGGACTTTGAACTTTAGCAAAGGTTCTATTGGATAGAACGAAGAGAGCTTGTTGGGGGAGCTCTTTGCTAATCGAGGGTTTAACTTCCGATTTAGCGATTTTACTTCCCTACTCTGATTCAAAACTAGCTAGGCATCTTCGTCGGTCTCGTTAACCCATTAACTTTCAATCACCGTCTTGTTAACACGCTAGCTTGAATAGACCAACATTTCTCTTGGAATGGAGGACTGAACACTAAACCTTCATTACATTAGAAAGAAAGGGGTTCACCTGTTTGCTTTCGCTTACCCTTATATTATAAGCCTTGTTAGGATAATAAATAAAACCTTGCTTATCTTTCCTCTAACTAAGTTAGACAGCCTCTTACGAGCAGGTAACCCACCTTCTAAACCATGCCCCACTAGACTGTCTTCTGAGCCAGCTTAACCCTTTAGTGGTAACTTTTTACTTACTTCTAAAACTAACTCCATGGATCTATTCTATTAGCAGTTATAGTAACAGTAAAAATAGAATAAGTAGAAAGATTATTTGTTGTTGATTGTTGTTGAAATAAAGTTAAGAATCCTAGAATTTCTTACTATCATCTTAACATGATCTATATCTCTGAAACCACCTAGAGAGTAAGGGAAAGATTCCTACTCCGATTCACCACCGAGATTCCTTAGGGAAAGGATAACTCAATTCTATCAGCTTAAACTGACTTGAAAAACTTGCTGAATGAAATGAGGTTGTGCCTATAAGCCCGCACCCCTAAAGAAGTAAGAGTTCTTTTCCAGCTTCAGCTTTACCGTTCACTAAAACCTTAAGAAGCATCCTCAAGAGGAAAATAACAGAGAATTTTTTTCTAGGAAAATACAGCAAAGCAATTAGTATTGAAATATAAAATCAAAACAAGGAAAAGAAAGAAATAAGAATAGCGCATAAAATATATAAATATATACTTTTTTTCTGCCTATAGTTTATTTATTTATGATTTGACCACCAAGATATGCATAGTGATGAGATCTTTTGATCACCCATTTTTTTGAAAACCATTTTAGGGGGCTTCCGCTTCCGTGTGTAAAGCGGAAGATTGGATTGCCTATATCACGAGTCTTATATACGTGTTACAATCACCTCATATTGATAGAAAGTTCAGAGAGATCTATTGGTTTCCTAGCATCTGTAAACTGGAAAATTATGGCGAAAAAGGCACGGGGATGGCTGCATAAAGCGATGAAGCAGCAATTACCAGACCTCTCGTCCGATTGCAAATGTCAGACTGCTTAATTTTAAACCAAAATCGGCTACATATAAAGGCAAATGCACATGATAGTCAAAATATCACTATAATACTTGTGTTCGAAGATTACACATGATTAGAGACACCATATAAACTGAGAAATCAGGAACCAAAAACTCATGTGTTTGACTCTAAGGAAAAGTTAGAAACTTTTCACACCCTATTGAATATTGTTGTACAGAAAACAATGCCTAATCTTTCGTTAGGATGCCTAGCGTGATTTCTTTAGCCGCTTGGGGGGTCGCATCGTCTCTTTCCTTGTATCCTCGGGAGTTTTCAAGTCAATAAATGGCTGCAGACATTTTTAAGAACCAGGTGAGAAGATAAAGACAACCCATCAATGTAAAATCTAAAACCACATCTTAACATTCAAGGCTAGAGCTATTAAAGTTAGAGACATTCCAACTCCGAACGAATGCAAAGATTATCTCAGCGCATTAGTGATGATACAAACTTGGCAACCAGTCAAATTGAAAGAGCTGTTTTTAAAATCTGAGTGTTTCAGTGTTCTTAAATTGGGAAAACAATGACACAAGTAAACGAAAAAAAGGGCTAAAAATATTAAAAAGACCTCAGGCACACTGCGGATATAATCATCAATTCATATAGCTAGTTCTAAGGGTACTGAACTACTTAATTTCAAATTTTGTCAAAAGAAGACAGGCAAAAAAACATTAATTTTCCTGGAAGTTGGAGCCACGAAATTGATGTATGAAAGAAAATACGATTATGGGAAAAGAAAAAGAAAGGGAACCCCAAGGCGGAATTTACTGAACTAAAGATCAACCTATTACCCCATTTGATAGATGATAGAAATGATTTCAAGTTTTTATTCAATTGCTTTCAGTATACTGTTCTAGGCTCTATTCAAGCATGGTAACCTAGTGGCTCAAAGGTAAATAACCTTAGTATCTGTTGATATTATTTTTTGCCTCATTATTTTACCAAAGTTGGCAAAGGTATCAAACCCTAATCTTTCACAAATCTAAAACTCTCCCCCGTCTGACAACTTAGTTTTAATATGATGATGTTTTCTGGTTTTTTTTAACCTATTTCTAGTCCAACTAAACTCAGTCCTTTGAACAAAGTTCATGTTCATAAGGTCAAATGCACATGCCGTATTTCTCAATGTTCTAGACCCAAAACAAGTAACAATTTGACTACTCTTCTCTATATTTGAGTAACTTCTCCTTGTATCTAAATGATTTAGTAAAAAACAATGGGTAATGGATAATGTATTAGGAAATAGTTTCCAGAGACCAAATAAGGTTAGCCTTATACTAAAAAGTACCTTTTGTTTGGTATTATATTCCATGAATCCATATCTAGCCCGAGACAAAACTAAGAAGACAATAGATCGTGTAATTTTTCTTCTGTTAAGAATATTTCTATAACATGCTAAGGTCTCGAAAAATATGGAACATGTCTGTTTGGAAAATTGTGTATAAACCATGACTAATTGGAAGTTAAATTTAGGCAAGAAAAATAAAGTCTTCAAATATAAGAATCTAAGAGAGGGCGCTCCTGAGCTAAATCAATCCCGCTGGACGATCCTATTTGGTCAAATACCTAGCGACAAACCTCTATGTTCCGTTACTTACAAAATGAAATGCATATATAATTGATATTGAAAGCAGAAATTGATGAATGAAATAAATGTTATGATATATAACCTCATCCCACTTTCTTTGGAGTTCCAAAAGCTCTTGACAGTATTGAAGGCATTCTGCATGGTATACAGCAGCTAACTCCTTTATCAAAGCCTTCCTCTTGATGATGCCAATCACTTCAAAGAAAAATAAGTAAATAGACAATTAAAATTATATGAGAGAAAAAAAAAAAAAAAAAAAAAAACCATCTTAATTAAACAAAACAAAAGAGACCCAAACAAAAAAAGGATGGAACTGTCGATAGCCAAGGGGAAAATGTTAGTAAAATATTATGTAATATATATATATATATATATATTCCCCCAAATTCATGAAAAATAAACACAAATTAAGCCAAAAGGAAAAAACTTGAGGCAAAAACAAAGAGATCACATTCTATGCATTGTTTGGTTAGCAATTAAAGTTGCTTGTCATTGTTCTAAAAGGTAAAGTTTGCTCTGAATTATACCGAATAAATCAAAATTAAAAGAATTGCTTTAGAAACTATCGTAATTTAATATAAAGAGTACAAAACCAACACAGAAATCGAAATTGAAAGCACGAGAGAAAATTCATACAAAAATATACAATTAAACGGAAATCATCACGACCCAGATGACCAAAAGCCTCTAAAAACCAAAGAACTTAAAAATAAAATTAAAAAAAAAAAGGAGAGAGAGAGAGGAGGAGGAGAAGAAATACTCCGACTGGGATCGAAGGGCGGAGGAGGAGGAGGAGGAAGAGATTGGGGCTGGGCTGAGTCCACTTGCGAAGGAAGAGCCTGTTGTTGTAGTTGTTGTTGTTGTTGCTGCTGCTGTTGAGCCATTGTTGTTGGGTTAGTTCTTCTGAGTTATGGGAAATTTTTGGGTTAACCCCAAAATACAAGGTTTCTAATTATAATGGCATGTATCGACATATTTTGCTCTGAATTTGAACCGTACCAACCGAGGGCCTGCCCTGTACTTCATAGAATAGAATCCTTTTTCCAATGCTCAATTGTCAAACAGTTGAAGAAAACCCCTGTACCCCTAAATCATAAATAAATAATTAAAAAGTGAATTTGAGTTAAAAAAAAAAAAAAGAAAAAAGAAAAAAAAAGGGTTGCCATTTGCCAAATATTTGGTAGATATTAGTTTTATAACATCGGAAAAGTTATGGTGGGGAAGGTATTTGTTTCACCATGATGGAAATTGTGTGTGTTTTAATCGGTAGATTAATAGGTTTATTTGGTAGAAATAATTTTTTAATAGTTTAATATATGAATGTTTGTGTTATAAATTTACAATATGTCGACATATAATTACTCTAATTTTATATCAAATCTTTGAAATATAAATTAAAAAATTAACTTAAAAAATGATTCTTACCGATGATAAAAAATATCACCACCATAGAAATTCTCTTATAACAAATATATAATTTCTTAAGCGAGAATTGTAGTTTGCAATTTGCTTACATAGTATTTTCTTTTTAACCATTATATTTGTAACAGATTACTTTTTTTTCCCCCCTTTTAATCTGATTTCAATCATAGTTGAAGGTCATAAATATGAGCAATCAAAAAGTAGAATATGCAGAGAAATCTCTAGACATGTTGGCTGTCTATATCGTAGTGTACAAGGAATGCTGCATTATATCATGGTTTGTGTATTAACATAATACAATATGATATTTTTTTGTCAAAAAAGGAAAAAAAAAAAAAAATTAAGGTGTTTATAACTTAATATAATATGTAGTGCATTATAACATTGTACTATACAATATAAGGGTCAATAAGAGTCTGGGGTTGCAATCGACACCATCCACAACTGTCATAATTTTTTAGCCGACCCCACCCCAGACTCGGTCGTTCTCGATCCCAGGGCCGGGCCGACATTATCTTTGGGCCAAGTCAACCCTGGGTCGAACCCATTACCATTTTTTGGTCGACCCCGATTGAGCCCAAGCTTTTCCACCGATCTTAACCTCGATCCTATTATGAAATACTATAGTAGGGGTATATTAAAAATGTATTGAATCTACAATGTTGATTGTATTAATTTGTTATTTGAATTAATCTAATACAATCTAATAGTCTTACTAAATATCATATGATTTTAAACAATACAATATAGTGCTGTGAAACAATGTAACAATCTGCCTCTACGTATTATTTTTCCTTGCTACATTATTGTACAATTATTTGAGAATCTGAGGTGGTAGTTTTAGTCCAAAACAAAGCGTCGTTTTCGTTTGGACGATTGATCTAGTCACTGAAAACAACAACAGTTATTCAAGAAACGACATAATTCTTGTCCTTTCATATTTTGTGTCATGGCAAGAAAAGACATGTTTAGCGTAAAGTTTTAATCTGTTTACTAGAAGTAAACTAATGATAAACTTGTTTGATGTTGTTCTATCAGGAAGTCTCAACAAACGTCTTTCTTTTTTTTTTTTTTTTAAATCATATTTACAATATTAATTTTTCTGTCAGATGGGCAAATATATTTTATCTAAATTTATCCCCTGCAGAAATATATTTTATTGATAATTTATTTCTTCATTGTGATTGTGCATGCTTTCTCCAAACTGCCATTTCAAATGCTTTTTAATCATTCTCTTGACTTCTCTACAAGCTTTGAGAATTTCATATGGTCGGCCCTTTCCTCCTGGTTATTCCACATATACAGGATTTATGAAAATTTACGATTACTTACACTTTTTGATTGATTTTGCATGTTAGAAATAAGTTGGATTTTACTAATATAATCATTCCAAAAAAGTCGGCTAAAGGCCATGATTTGGGCGACATTTCTCTTCATATGGGTTGCACGTATTGTTCATAGAGTGATATCTTGATTTTTCATAAATTCGTGTTATTGGTAAACGTCTCGTGACTTCAGAGATAACAGTAGTTATTAAAACTAATAGGAGTTTTTTTAAAGGTTGTTTCGATGCGGATAATTCAAAGCAAAGATTACGGTATTTATTTTGAGGATTGAAAAGGCTTAGGTGTTTCAAGGGTATAAATTGTGGATCAAATACGGCTCCATTTATGTGGTTAATCTTTTCAAGTCTAAATTGGATTAAGTTCTTTGGAAGTTCATAGTAGATGGCTTTGTTCTCTATGTTATGCCAAGGTCTCGATGGTCTGAGTTTCTCATAATTTTCTTGAAGCTAATGGTATTGGAAGTAAATTAGTAAATCATTCAGCATCAATTTCATTGATGGTTCTGGCCTCTTTAATTTATTCTACTGTTATTTTATAGGAACATGTATTTTTTTTTAATTTCCTTGACATTTTTAAAGTGTTTTATTTGTCCAGGATCATGCATTATTTTTTGCTCTATTGGATTTTTTCCTTGATTTTTTTTTCCTAACAAAAGATTTTAATGAGGCACTGGATCTATCCGGATAGATCCTTTACGATAGTAGTTTAGTGATAGTTTATGTCTTTTCTATCCTTTTTAAAGTGGTTTTGTTTTGTACTTTCAATTTATGATTTTCATATGAGATGAATAAATGATGGGGTGATAAAGGGATGTTGGCTTAATCAAAATATCTTGGTACAACTATCGATTTCTGTCATCATCATTTATTTATAAATAAATAAAAATTCATATTTTCATTTACAATATAATTGTTAAAAAGAGTCAAACATAAAATTAAACCCTAATTTAGATCAGAGTTTCAAACTTACAAATTAAATAGTAAATTTAAACTTTTGTAAGAGAAAATACTGTAAATAAAGTTCAAAAAATTGATGAAAAACAAGATGTCAAACGGGTTGTAAATGTCAAAATAAATAATTTAGTGTCACATTTGTGAAAGCAACCAAAAGTTAGGGCGTACATTTGCACGTATATTACCTTCTCTCTCCATTTCTCCTAAACCCAAACAAAACCCTCTTCAAAGCTTCGGTCACATTCTCTTCTTCCTTCTCCACAAGCTTCACCGTCGCCGTCACCGCCGCCGCTATCATGAGCCTGATCGCCGGCTCATACGAGCGGTTCATCTGGGGCTTCAAGCTCAAGCCCCTCAAAACCGACCCCACCACCCAAAACCTAACCCTAGCCCCTCTCTTCTCCTACCCCTCCCACATCTCCTCCATCACCGCCGTCGCCGCCGCTGGATCCGCCGCCGCCTCGGGCGGCTCCGACGACACCGTCCACCTCTACGATCTCGCCGCCGCCTCCTCCCTCGGTTCCCTCCACGATCACGCCGCCACCGTCACCTCCCTCTCCTTCTTCACCCCTCCCAACCTCTCCTTCCCCCGCAACCTCATCTCCGCCGACGCTGACGGCTCCGTCTGCATCTACGACGCCGACCCCTTCGTCCTCCTCAAGACCGTCAGGGTCCACAAGAAGGGGATCAACGACCTTGCCGTCCATCCCTCAGGGAAGCTCGCGCTGACCGTCGGACGTGATGAGTGCCTCGGGATGCTCAATTTGGTCAGGGGCCGCCGGAGCTTCTATTGCCGGATGGGGAAGGAGGCCAGCCTGGTGAGGTTTGATTCCGGTGGGGACAAGTTCTTCATGGTCACTGATAATAAGATATCCGTTCACGAGGCCGAGGATGCGAAGATCGTTGCCGAATTGGAGAACCCGGAGAAAGTCCTCTGTGCCGCCTCCGGCGAGGTTAGCTTTTCAGGGTTTGAAAATTCATCTACTTTCTAGTGTTTTTTTTTGTCTATTTGTTTTTGTTTTTGTTTTTTTCTGTTTTTGTTTTTTGTTTTTTGTTTTTTTGGTTAAATAGCAGTAGTTCGTTTGTTCGTTATTTATATAGATTTTTTAAAAATGGAAATTGAGATGACTACGGATAACTCCGGGGAGACAATCGCTGTGGGGAAAATGAATCCCGCACAAAGTTGATTGTCTTTTTATCCTTCCCATTATGGTGGGACTGACTCGAACGCAAGATCTTGTTAGGAGAATGAGCAGTCTTATCACTGCAAATAAACTTTGGTTAAAAATACATTTGGTGGCATTATCGGGATTCATGCCGGAGAGCGTTTTGCTTTTTTGGGTCTTATGGAGTTTAAGCTTACTGAAAGATCGAAACTTTTTATCTGATCTCTTTGTTTATAAATGTTAACTTTGACTTGTGGCAGAATGGTCTTCTATTCACTGGTGGTGGTGCTGTTGAGAACCCGAGTATTACTGCATGGGATACAAACAGTGGGAAAGTTGCATACAGTATTCAGAAGGCGCATTCTAGACGTGTGAAGGGAATTGTTGTGCTCAGTAAGAATGCTGGTGCTGGCGCTGTTGCCGATGATGATCCGTACTTAATAGCCTCTGCTTCATCAGATGGGGTTATAAGAGTTTGGGATGTTCGTATGGCCATGAAGGAGAACCCGAATCCTTTGGCAGAGGCTAATACAAAATCAAGGCTAACTTGCCTTGCTGGATCCTCTCTTAAATGTAAGTCTTCTTGCTGTCACATTCGCTTAGTCATATTGACTTTCCAATTTTCTTCGAATTTTAGTTGAATTATAGAAATCACGCCATTTGCCTGACAGGTTTTAGGATAATGCAACCATGTCACAATGGTTACATGCTGAGAAATAAATACAACTTAAAACAATCGACACACTTATCTGATATAAATACAGCTTTCTTTTTGCTTCAAGCTTTTTTCTTTGATATTTTTCTCGTTAAGTTATGATGACTTTGGAACCATAGGAATTAGAGATAGTAGACTGGAAAATCCCATGGAAACAAATAGAGTAAGAACTTTACGAACAAGCAAAATGCTATGTTTTGGTATTTTGAAGTTGCCAAAACTCGATTGGTATTTTACATACTTCAGTGTGCTTCGAGGATTTTGGCTATTTTGTTTTACGTGATGTATCTCGGTCTTCTTTTTAAGGAGAGTGCTGTAATTTAGTACTTATTTTTCCTTCTTGTTCAGTATCCAGACAGCCACGGATTGGAAACAAGGATTCGAAAGGAGGAAATGATGCATCAACGGAAGACAAGACATTATGAAAATGGCTAACCAGAGTATTAGTTTGAAACTCCTAAGGTCTTTACATGAGGGTCTTGGATTGCCAAGGAGAATTGTCATTCTGGGTCAAATGTTGGTTCAGTGGTCACCAACATATCAATTTTGTGTGTAGATTTGTTTTAACTTAAAATTGAAATGTATCATTTGGCGCTAGTTCTCTTTTTGTCTTTTTTTTTTTGTCTCTTTCTTTTTTTCCTTTTAATCTTTTTTTTTTTTTAATCTTTTTACTTTTCTCCAAAGAAAATTTCATCCTTTCGCATCAATGTAGCTGTTCTAATCTGGTAGTGTTGATAGCATTCCTCCGCTAAACTCTTTTTCTCTTGTATTCCCTTTTGTTTTGCTCTGTTTTGTTGACTTTATGGTATTCCTGTTTGGCCCCTCTTTTGCTTCTCTTCAAGAATCAAGGAACAATTTCTGCTTTAGTTTTGTTCCTCTGCATCATCGTCGTCGAAAGATATTTCGATGACAATCCATGCCTAGTTTGCCAATCATGGTAAAGAGAATACATTGCAGGATATTATAAGTATAATATTTAATGCAGACGGAAAATCGGGAAAAGAAAATGGAAAAACTCGTGTCAATCTTTCATAACTGTTGATCCGGGTACAATAAACAGCTCTGTTTTAGTTTATTCTATGAGCTCGTTTTTCTACAGCGTAGTGTATCATTGTTATCACTAACGAGTTGGATAAAAAAACTGTCGTTTGTGTCTCTTGTTACCCAAAAGTTTTGAGAAAAGTACTCGGAAACAAAAACGATGACAAGAAAAGGTAGTAGGATTCTATTGTTTTTCAGAATTCAAGTTATGTTACCCATTAACGTTGTTGAAATTTTCTGCCGCTAATCAGTTGAGGGGTGAGCCAAAAAAAAAAAAAAACACACAAAAAACAAAAATCAATAATTACTCCAGTTGGAACAAGAACTCAACGATGCCAACCGAATGCTTGTAATTTGCAATGAATAATTGGAATTAGAACTCTTTCATTTTCCTCAATGACGTTTCGACATGGATGTGAGTGGCGATGTTGATAAAGTATAGTTAATAGCGAACATTGCTCAACGTTTGGGACCCCTTATGGTTTGGCTCAATGTAAACATTCCTCGATGTGTACGGGCTTCTATAACTACGCCCAAAGAAGGTAGCTACGACTGGTCATACATTCCCACACTTTTAATGGTAAAAAAAAAAAAAAGAACAAAAAAAAAAAACATTGCCGCATAATACCGCCCCAAGTTACCCGGTGCTAGTGATTTGCTTATACAAGTGAGCCTTAGGCACTATCCCTTGTTTTGGTATTCACACAAGCAAGAACACACATAATCCTACGAGATAAATCGACCATAAGGACACTATCCTTGTAGATTAAATCTTTTACCTTCTCTGTGATGCATTTTCTTGAAGGCTAGGCAGAAGGAGTTCATTGCCTGGATGCGGAATATTATCAAAAACCACTTTCATGACTTGAGATTCTTATGTGAAATAGCGAAAGCTAGCAGAATCATGATGAACATCCACTGCAAATGAAATTTCTTCTCCTAGTTGGAATATAATGCAAAGCCTTGATTTAATGGTCATCTCATTTTATTTCGGGTCTTGTATCCTTTGGTAAAGAATGTAGGAGTTGATATGTACTCTTCCAGAATCAATGCAAAAAGTTATCCTCTGTTAAACAGAAATTTTTTGTATAGATAAGATTTTCTAAACTCTTGTCCTTGGCATCCTTGATATCAAGCTCCAAGTTTCCTAATATTGTGTATATATCTCCAGATCTTGGATGAGATCGATCAGCTACACGGAACTCATGTACATGTCCATTTATCTCTAGCCAGCTACAGCCCGGGGTTTTTTTCAGCCCTCTATCCCGAAGAACACTTCTCATTTTTGCCACTCCGTCCCACTTTCCTGCCGCAGCATATATGTTGGAGAGCAAGATGTAATTCCCAGCATTTTTCGGCTCCATGGTTATAAGCTTCTCAGCAGCAAACTCAGCGAGGCCAGTCTCTGACTTTGTCATATTACAGGCGCTCAACAAAGGTCCCCATACCCGAGCATCTGGCTCAAAGGGCATGGATTTCACTAGTTCCTTGGCCTCGTTGATATGGCCGGCACGCCCTAGTAGATCCACCATACACGCATAGTGTTCCTGATTTGGTTGGCAACCATATGATTCAATCATCTCCTTAAAAACCCCTTTCCCTTCTTTAACAAGACCTGAATTTACACAGGCTGTTAGTACTCCAAGAAAGGTAACCGGATCGGGTTTAATGTTTGATTGCTTCATTTGGTTGTACAGCTCAAAGCATTGTTTCCAGACTCCATGCTTCGCATACGCGTTAATCATAGAGTTCCATGTGATCACATCCTTATCATTGATTTTCTCTTCATCAAAAAGCTTCCGAGCCACCTCTATACATCCACATTTTGCATAGCTGACGAGAAGCGCTGTTTTAAGCGACGAAAGTGAACTGAGACCAGATTTCATGGAATACCCATGAAGGTGCTTTACATTCTCAAGTGCCCCTATATTCACACAAGCTGGCAAGATGTTAATAATTGTAATGAAGTCGAATTTAATCCCATCAGATTTCATCTCGGAGAAGAGAGAAAGAGCATCAAGGGACTGATCATGTGTTACATATCCCTTGATCAGTGCACTCCATGTAACCAGAGTTGTTTCCTTCACCAAGTCAAAAGTCTTTCTCGCCGAAACTAATTGATCACACTCACAATACATGTCAATAAGCGAATTGTGAACCGATACTTGATAGTCTATACCATTTCTGATCACATAGGCATGCATTTGTTTGCCCCACTCAATAGCTTTCAACTGTGCAATTGAAGAAATTGCAGGCAATGCAGTAAACAGATCAGCTCTTATTCCTGATCTTCCCATGCAACTCAACAGTCGAAGGGCATCCTTGGGACAACCATTTCGAGAATTCGCTGATATCATAATATTCCAAACAACACGATCTCTTTCAGGCATTTTTTCGAACAACATTCGGCCATATCCTAAATCACCCAACTTGGCATACATAGACAACAGTGCAGTATTAACAGCCAACTCTCTTCCCAAATTTCTCACCAAAACCAAACAATGAACAACCTTTCCCACACTCAATAAGTTCAAATCAACACTTGACCTCAACAAGTTTATTAAAGTTACCGAATCGGGTTCAAGAATTTCCCTTCTCATCCGCTTAAAAAGCCGAAAACTTTCCTCTCCATTCCCACTCTTAGCAGCCTCAGAGATCAAGAAATTCCAATATTCCAATCCACCATTCGTTTTATCACCACTTTGCCTATAAAAATCATCCAAAGCAGAACCCACCAAACCACATGAATCCAAACCCAATTTCACCAAATGCCCATGAACCCTTTTCCCGTTTTCCACATCTCCCAAGCAACAAAACGACTTCAACACAAAAGGGTAATTTTCCTCATCTGGGTATATACATTTTTTGACCATTTTTTGGCAAACCGAAATGGCCCTCTCAAACTGACCCAACTTCGCCAGATTTCTCAGCACTGCGTTGTAAAGAACCGAACTTGGGTTAGGAAAAGAATCGAAGACTTGTTCGGAGAGATTAAGGAGGCCAAAGTTGGCGTAGGAGTCGATGAGTTCGGAGGAGATAGTCGGGTTTTGGTGGAGGCCATGGAGGATGAAGCGGGCGTGGATTTGCTTGAGCTGTTGGGGTTTGGTGCAGAGGTTTAGGAGGGAAGAGAGAGTGTTGAGAGGTCGTGTTTGGGTGCCGGGAATCTGCGGGATTTTGAGAAGGAAAGCGTGGGAAAGTAGGAGGTTTCTTGATCGTTGAGAGCTTAGCATGTTAGACGTGCAAATGGGAGTAGACGGAAAAAGGGGGAAATATGTAATTGAAATTTACTGAACAAAAAACATAGGGTTCTACCAAAAAGAGAAAAAGTAAAAAAAAAAAAACAGAAACGCCGTTGCCGGGGATCGAACCCGGGTCGCCCGCGTGACAGGCGGGAATACTCACCACTATACTACAACGACTTCGGCGACCTGTGAATTTCAAATTAGAATATTCTAATAAATCTCATACTTTCATTTTCTTTTTGGTTATAAAAAAAATTTACTTTCAATGGTGACACTTGATCTAAGACTCAAATGAGAAAAAAAAAGAAAAAAAAGAAAGAAAAGAAAAGAAAAGAAGAAAGTATAATGGTGCAAGTATCCATACAAGTGTCTCCTTCATGCCTCACGTGATGTATAACCATGAGTTTTCAAATGTATGTTAGAAAAAAAGATCAATTTATACCTTTTTTTTTTTTTTTTTTCAGAGTTTAGAGATCGATCAATAAAGAATTTTTTTAAAAAAAAATTTGAGGATCAAGTTCAATCAGTACATTTATAAAGAATTTAGAGGTCAATGTAGTAATTTATTATTTTTTAAGGCAATTTTGACTAGTGGCCCTCTGAAAAAAAAAAAAAAAAAAAACCAATTCCCCTAACTTTTGATTTTTGACATACGTTATCCTGAAGTTTACAAAAGTTCTAATGTGGCAGTGTTAGTCCACATCACAGTTCCATTGAAAACAAGATGGAAAATCATCATATTGGGATAGCTTTGATCTTTTTTTTTTTTTTTTTTTAATATTTAAGAAAAATGATCTAAAAGTTTTTTTTTTTAACAAAAGAGAGAAACATATCAAGAATAAAAAAAGCGTAATATATATATATTACGCTTTATATATATATATATATATATATATATTACACAAGCCTCCCCATTGCAATAAGCTTGGTTCATGATTTTTGATTCTACAAGATGTGTTATCCGATCTTTACAAAACACACATTGTTTAGGGCCTGTTTGGTAGTGTTTTTTAGAAATTGTTTTTGGCTTCCCAAGTCCAAATACAGCCTCTGTAATTGTTTAGATAATCTGTCAGAAGAGCTTTCAGTCTTAAAAAATGCTTCTTGTAAAAGCAAAAAAATGTGACTTCTGGCAAAAACTCTTCTGAGTAGACTTTTAACCTTGTAACAAAATTTAAATTCGACATTATAAATTTCATTTAATATTTTTAGTACTTATTAGAATACTTTATAGATCATTTTGACCTCAAAAGTTCTTTGGTTCCAAATACTTATTGTGCAGCTATAGCTTTTTCTTCTCTTATTTTACTGGCTAGAAGCAAAAGTAAAAACTCTGTCAAACAGACCGTTAGTCCGCTCAAAGAGCTTCGTAGAAAAATGACTGAAAACTAATCATGTAGCCCTTAAATGGGGTGACTTTGAAATTAGTTTTTTGGGTTAGTTTAAGTAGATTTGAAAGGAAAAAACAAACATAAATGAAGAAAAAAAAAAAAAAAAAAGAAGAACAAATCTAAGAAAGAACAGCCCCCATGAGATCCAGAGGAGATGCGAGAGTTACCACAACTTAGAGTGTGACAAACAAATTGACAAACCTAGAAAACCGATTAATTTAAATTTCAAATCGATCCAAACCTTGGCCACAAGATTTTGTGGTTGGTTTGGTGTTTTAGAACAAACTAAAAACTTTGAAATTTCTATACTTTTTAATAATTTTTCCTTACATGATTTCTATTTGTTATCATAGTAGGTTTCAAGATAGCGAAGTGTTCCCCACAGCATTATAAAAATCTGGACATTATCTTTATAGGTAGAAAACTTTATAATATTATGCAAGTTGGAGTTAAATGATTAACTTTCAAGTTATATGGAAATCTATGTATGTTTATCAAATGTGAATTTTTGTATTTTGAATACTAAGCCTAAATCGACTAAACCAATAATAAGTGATTTGGTTTGAGTTGGTTTTTCTCTAAAATATCAAACCAACCAAAGCGATAAAAAAAGAAACAAATTTTATTTTTGGTTTGTTAGGTGATTTTACTTCCAAATTGACCAATATGACAATTAACACCTCTAATTCACGACGACCCTTTCTGGCGGCTACGCAAGAACCTATGGATCTTGTGAGGAGGTAGCCATGGGCAAGTGGGTGCATCTAAAGCTGTACATATGATTGAATTAAACTTGTCGACACAGCCTAACATGTAAAGCTGTAATTGACCTAAATAATCCCTGAATTCTTTAAAATATGACGATTTGATTCCTGTTTTAATTTTAATTTTTTTTTTTGCCGAGATGATCCTGAACTCCTGTTTTATTGGCATTTTAGTCATTTCCGTCCAAGTCCGTTAAATTTCTAACGGAATGCATCATGTGTAATGCAAGTGATTTAACTTAAGATGGTATTTTAATAATCTAATAATAAATTTAATTTAACAAAAAATAAAAAAAAAACTCAAAAACAATAATAATAATAAATTTATTCTCTCTCTCTCTCTCTATTTTCTCTTTGAGTCTCTCTCATCTTTCTCTCTCTCGAATGGCTTCGAGGGTTTGGCGGTGGCACACTGGAGACAGAGTCGGCGGGTCTGGGGCCACCATACCAAAGACCAATCTTCGTCGGGGGGAGCAGGGGGCCTGGGTTCGTCACGCTGGGGGAGAGGGGGATGGTGGGGATCTGGTCCGGATCTTTGTCAGGAGGCCTAGGTTCATCGTTCATTGCACCAGGGGGGGGGGCGGGGGGATGGGGGGATCTGGTCAGAACGTCGAGGGACGCGAGGGGACTTGCATTCATCACGTAGGGGGCACCCAACATCGGATCTATGGGAGAGGGGAAGGGAGGGGAGAGCGAGAGAGATAGAGGGGAGGGGAGAGCGAGATAGAGAGATGGCCTCCAGTGTTCAGCGTTGGATCTGGGGGGGTCCAGTGTCGGACTTGTGGGAGAGAGGGAGAGAAGGGATGAAAGAGAGAGGGGGAGGGGGGGCTGGGTTTGACTTTTGAATTCAGCTCTCTCTCTCTTTAAAATTTTTTTTAATTGATATAAATAGGGGTATTTTCATCTTTTTATAAATATTTTCTTTGAAAAAGTATAAAATGTGCTTCTCATGTGATCATTTCGAAAGTTTTTTATGGAACCGGACGGAAAGGGCCAAAATAGCCAAGAAAATAGGAGTTCATGACGTCTTGATAAAAAAAATAATAAAACAGGAATCAAATCGTCACTTTATAAAAAGTTCTTGAATTATTTAAGTCAATTACTCTGTATAATATTATGTATTCTAAATTTCCTGGGAAAACTCTAACTTCCCCTATTAATTTGCAGGTTGGTCTGGTCAGCCTATGACCCGCCGAGCTATGGGTCGGATTGCAGCTCTTATAGACCGAGCTGAAGGTCACATGACGCATCTCCATCCACCGGAATTTCCATCCCTTTTTTGATGGATTTCAGACAGAGAGATCAACAACATTAACAAAATAAAAGATCGGGATAATGAGTTGTTGGTGCTGTATAAAACCGAAAATCAGAGGTCAAGTTATAATTCTGCATATAATTCAACACCATTTGTAAAAATCACTTTTTTTTTTTTTTTCCTTGCATGTCCCTGACCTCAATGATCTCAATAGATAATATAATGTAACTATAAAATAGAATAAAAATATATTTCTGATTAAATGCTAAATTAAATACATAAAAGTACTACTTATGATTGTCTAAATTAATGACTACTCTGCTTTCCTTTAATAACTAACAAAAAAAAGTACTCTCTTTACTCATAAAAATTCAAAAAATAAAAATAAAAAAAGAAAAAGAAACGATTTTTCAATCACTTTTTGAAAGAGCCAATGAAGACAATTTTTATTTTGGGATTTGTGAGTAAATGGTTTTTAAGAAGATTTTAATAAATGATGTTAATTTTGTAAGATTAAAAAATAACTATTTCTTAAAGGATGAATTAGCATGAATTAATTTAGTGATTAATTAATAATAATATATATTTTTTATTTATTGATTACTGTAAATTACTGATTAATGATATTTTTTAAATTAAAAACTATATATTCACCTAATTTTTTCTCCTTTTTTTTGTTATTATTATTGATAATATTATTATTAACGTTAATATTAATATTAATAATAATATTATTATTATTTTGCCGGTAAATAAAAGACTGATTTTACCCCAAAAAAACATTTATTTATTTAATTTATTTATTGTCAACCAAACTGTTTTGTCTAATTACTTAAATAAAAAAAATAAAAAAAACTGTTTTGTCTAATTACTTAAATAAAAAAAATAAAAAAAACTGTTTTGTCTAATAAACGAATTTTCTTTTGCATTTCTCTCTCCCTCGTGTAAGAATACAGTTGCTCTGTCTCAAAGCCAAGAATATTATCAACACAAACGCACACATTTTCCAGTTCCGCAGACTCGAATCTACACATTTTCCTTCAATCTTCTTTAGTTTTTTTCCATTCCCAGAGGTGCTAAACCAGTAAACTCAAATACCCAGGTCTCTCTTTCTCTCCTCTTCCCCTTCCCCAGGTAATTTCACGTCCCATATATGTTTTCTTGGAACTTTCTTTGCAATTTTTATTCAATTTCAGTACTATATATGTTCATATGGTTTCCATTTATGTTCTTGCACGATTTTCAGATTAGGGTCGTTTTATTTTCTAACTTTGATGTTGTAATTAATCGAGTTTAGTATTAATCTTTTTTTTTTTTTTTGGAATAAAGTTTAGTATTAATCTTTGGCCGATTGTTCAAATGTAGTTCTGGGTCTTCCCCCCTTTTTATTTTTTTATTTTTTTTTTTATGGCTCTTCGATTAGAAGCATATTAAAGGGATAAAATCTGAGCCCCGTTAATATTATAGGTTCAAACCCAACATTTTAAAATTTTTCTACAGTGTTTTCTCTCACAAAAATTTGAATTTTCCGTTCAAACTTTACTGGTTAAACTTATGAACTAAATGGTGATAGTTTTATTTGGTTACAGAAAATGTTGTCCCGGAGGAATTTGAGCCTGACCCTGATGGGATCAATGGAATACTAGAACTTCCAAAGCTTGATAGATTCAGTTGATAATCTTGTTATTTACTTGAAGTTTGCATTTAGAAAGTCTATTTAATGAAGCGAGCCGTAAGAATTGATACAGGAATATGCGTAATCAATTGAAACATGATCATATCATAAGACACGTGATTACAGTTTCAGAATCATCATATCTTTAACGAAAAATGATAGTAGTCTGTCATAATTCCAATAAGTTTCCTCAGTAGGACTTAAACACGATCCTTATATTTGTGAGTTGCAAAGCTGCAGAAGGTTTAAAACCGATGGATGTGGATGAAGCGAGTACCTCTAATAATTCAATAGCTATCGAATCAACTCAACCTAATTCGAGACGACATAAAGGTAAGTTTTACATGATTATGTACTGCCCCCCCCCCCCCCCCCCCCCCCCCCCCCCCCTCAAATTTGATTATGCAAGACAGGGTTAACAAAAAATATCAGTGTGATACTAGAGATGATGTTTTAAATTTTCCTATGGTAAAGCAATTTTTATGATAAACTTTTGTAGCCATTTGGTAAAAAGGAGTTACTAGCTATGATATGATATCAATTGATGGAAGGCATAAAGGAATTCAGGGTAACGGCTTTATTTGGAATTCTGGCGGTATTTGTTTTGGGTTTTACTGGACATCAAATTTAATGAATTAACTTTATGTGGATAGAAGACTATATAGGTTGAGTTAGTGCCTCAAGAAGGATTAGGGCTAAGGTTCGATTTCCATTGAGTGCTAAGAATTCCTTGGGGCCATGCATGTGAGCCAAAGGCCCGAGATTTACCCGATCCATATAGAGGTGGCAATTTGCATGGATCCCGTGAATTAGTCAGGCCAAAGTCTTGGACACGACAGCTGTCAAAAAAAAAAAGATGGAGAAGGATTTTTAGGCCATGAAGTATCACAGGGAATCATACTTTCGCTTTGTTTTATGATTTTAGGGCAAATGAATTTACTGTTTCATAAGGAACTGTGAACAAAAAGGGAAAGGGTTTTAAGAAAGAATAGAAGAGGAATAGGAAATAGAACTGCATTTAGTTTCCAAGGATCGTGCTACCGATTGTATATGATTTCAAGCTTTCAAAATTTGAGACTAGTGAATTTTGTTTTCTTTTGTGATGGTTTTGCAGCTATAAATCAGTTCACACAGCAGAGTCTTCCAGCATGTAAACCCGTCCTCACCCCAGGATGGGTAAGTAATTGAAGATTAGATTTTATAATGAGTTCTTCTGTAATGTGCCATTTCATAGAATTTTGGTATTTGCAGGTTATTGGCATATTTTTGTTGATGGGTATTGTTTTCATTCCCACAGGGTTCATTACTCTCCGTACTTCCCGCAATGTAAAATCTCTATTCAGATACCTTAAAATATTATGCAGCTTTTCTTTTTTGGTTAATTTAGCCTTCAAGGTGACCCATAATAATGCGATATTATTCTTTTCCAATCGGTGTGTAGGTTGTTGAAATTGTGGACCGTTACGATACAGATTGCATACCTGAGTCATTTAGAAGCAATAAGGTGGCATACATGAAAGATAGCTCACTTCCCAAGAACTGTTCTCGGTTTTTGAAGGTAATATTTCTTTACCATCTATCAGAATTTTAATCATGACAAGTTCGAAGACATTCATTAAATTTCTCGTTTTTATTATGAGAAGTTTCCTGAATTGGCCACTATGTTTCGTGCATTGATTCTCTTTGTAATCCTTATTATTTTGTCTTGTGGATGAAATTCGTAATTTAACTATATAGTTGGTTGAGCACTTGAGTTTGTTTAAACGAAATAAAATTCTGTACTCTTTTTGCTCTTTAGGAGCAAGAGCGTCAAAATTTCTTTTGTTTTGTTAGCGGAGGGGGGTCGAATATTTTGATCCTCTTATTTAGTCATATCCAGGAGAAAGATCTCAGTAATAGAAAAAGTCTGTGACTGAACTATACACCTGCTTATTTTCTATTTGGATGTCCTTAGTTAACTGACTGTGTTCTTCCCTCATATACGGTCCATTACTAATTTGACCAACTTTTCAGTTGTCCGACAATGTCATGTTCGTGTATATTTTGTTCTCCCATAGTTTTAATTTCGGATGGAAGCGCCAAAGAATTTACAGTTCATGGGGAAGCATTGCTAGTTACTCAATCGTATATGATATTTGTTGTGAAATAATTTTCTTTCCTGCTTCTGAGTTTAGGGTTGTTAATATGTATTCATGTGTGAGGAAAGACGGTTAGGTGAATGTTCCAGCATGCATTTTAGTGATTTTAGTGAGAGATAATTACATTTACTCCCGGAGCTTTTCTAATATTCATAGTATTAGGTTTCAGCAGTTTTTGAAGATCAATTTTCTAATTCTGACATCTGTATACCATTTTGGAGGAAATAGAGAAAGATCGCTAAAGGGTAACTACGGAATTGGGGTTAATTTAGTTGAGAAATCCAGTCATGGATTGGAATTTTGTAGTAGCTTTATCATAACACATGAAAATATGAGATCAAATCCAAAATTTCGCAATCCTTTTCGTAAGCCCTTTTTCCTCATGTTTTTATTTCGTTTCTTAATATGGTTGTAACTTTTCCGTTTACAGATCGAGAAGCATATGAAAGCTCCAATCTATATCTACTATCAACTCGATAACTTCTATCAAAACCACCGACGGTGAGAGTTCTTTATCTCTAGACTTAAACTTGGATATAATCCCAGTCTTTCTCTTATTTGCCTTTTTTATCGAGTATTCTTAAATCTTAAATGTCATGAAAATTCTGTTGAACCAAATGGTAAACTTACTTTTCTTTTCTAGCTGTAAGCTTATCATTTTACTTTGTGCTCTCTCTCAATTTTTCTTTCCTTTTCCTTTTATCTTTATCCTCTTTAGGTATGTCAAAAGTAGAAGTGATCAGCAACTCTTACATGGACTCAAGTACAACGACACAAGTTCTTGTCAGCCCGAAGAGTTCAGTAATGGTCATCCAATTGTTCCTTGTGGCCTAATTGCTTGGAGTTTGTTTAATGATACATACAAATTCATCCGTGGGAGATCTGAATTAAGGATCAATAAGAAAAACATTGCATGGAAGAGTGACCGAGATCACAAATTTGGGAAGCATGTATATCCCTTGAATTTTCAGAATGGGACCTTGATTGGTGGTGGAAGCCTAGATCCAAGTATTCCTGTGAGTATTAGTAATGCCTGTAAAATTACACTGACTCCTCTCTATCTCTTCTACAGAAGTATAATATGTTGTGACCGACCAAATTACGATATTCTATACCCTCTGGAAAGTACTCTAACTTGCTGTGGTCTTAGCAACTTTTCCTTCTCCCTAAGATATGGATATGAATTACCACCGGGGTGTACTCGAAATTTTATGTTTTTATTTTCTCTAAGTTCCATGTCAATATGGAGACTTGCAAAGAAAGGAATACGTCAATGGTTTGAGCACGCTACTAGCTTCGAAGTCACTGGCTAGGCCTCTATTTTTCACATAGTATTAGAGTTATTTATAGAAGTAGTTTGCTGATGTTTGAATCTGTCTTTTTTCTGTCATTTTCTTAAGCTAAAATTGTTCTCTAACACTTGTTTTCTTCTGAATTTTATTGGGTTGGGATTCATCATCAATTAGCTAAGTGACCAAGAAGATCTTATAGTATGGATGCGTACTGCCGCTCTCCCCAGCTTCCGCAAGTTGTACGGCAGAATCGAAGAGGATTTGGAGGCAGACGACGTTGTAGTAGTCAAATTGATGAATAATTACAACACTCACAGTTTTGGAGGAAAGAAGAAGCTCATCCTTTCAACATCAAACTGGTTAGGAGGAAAGAATGATTTCCTCGGGGCGTCCTACATTTTCGTCGGTTCATCTTGCATATTCATCTCCCTTGTCTTCTTGTTGCTGCATATGAAAAATCCCAGGTAAATTTCATTTTCACGTATGATTTTGTGTTCTTCGACATACCCATTTCATACATTTGAGCTCGTGAGAAGAATGTAGTTAATAGTTTAGATCCCAACTTGTTTCCGAGCATTTTAATACCAACCGGCATGATACCCAACCTGTTAAATTGTCACGTCTATTACTATTAGTATTACAGTAAAACCTCTATAAAATAATATTTTTGGGACTAAGTAAAACTATTACTTTAACGAAGTTATTTATTTTTCTGTAAATGATTAATTTATTAATTTATCGGTAAATGAATGTTTATTAATTTAAGAAGAGTTTAATATTTGTGCCATGTTGGTACATGTACTATTATTCTGACAAAGATTTTGGGTTATAAAATTAGGACAAGTTTGTGATACAACCTTTTTTATATATCCTATCGGTAAATCTCATTTTTAAACCATTAAGATATAATCAAACGGTTGAGATGTTGCTTCTGTATGATAATTATAATGCACATTACCTCATTGTATTACATATCAAGAAATTAAAAAAATAAGAAATAAAAAAAACCAACCTTTAACGTGTTTGACTCCTCACTTTGGTCCGCCGGGCTATGGGCGGCATCGCCGGAGGTTTCGGGGGCGAGCCGAGATCAGGTGGGGGGGGGGGGGGGCATCGTCGGAGCTCGTGGGGGCGAGACAAGCCAAGATCGTGGTCGAGATCCGATTTGGGGGGGGGGGGGGGGGGGCGCTGGGTCGTGGGGAAATCGTCGCTAGGTGGGAAGGGCTGGATCTGGCAGGGTTCGTCTTCAAGTGGTCGGGGGGGCCAGATCTGGCGTGGGGGGCTCGTCATCCGAGGAGAGAGGGCTTGGGTTGCGGGCAGGGGGCTGCTTGGGTCGTGGGCCAGGGGGTGGGGGTGGGGGGGCTCCTGGGTCGTTAGGGGGCTCGTCGTCTAGCAGGGGGGGGGGGGGGGCTGGGTCGCGCGGAGGGGCCTCGCCGGAAGAAGAAAACGATTTTTTTTAATAATTTTTTAAAAATTCCTTTTAAAATTATTTTTTAGTATATAATACTATAAGATAAGGTGCATCACAAGTCTCATATACAAGCAACATCTTAACCGTTAAAATTCATTGAACGGTCATAAAATGAGCTCTACCGATAGGGTATATAAACGAGACTCTACTGCAGACTTCCCCATAAAATTATAAAAAAAAAAAAAAACTAAAATAGTGGATGTATAATAAATGTTATGTACATGTACGAAGAAGTTCAAAAATTGATGCAAATACATTGCACATAAAATGTTAGTAAGTACATAAATAGACACAAAATTGATATACGTACATTTCAAACTTAGTACCTATAAGATAAAGTGTTTCAGATTCTTGAAATACATAGAAAATAAACTCTATAAATACATTAGTCATTAGTTTTGTTTTTAGTCTCAACTCGATAGAATTTTTATATCTTTCTCCTTCGTGGCTTCTCATTTGAAAGGAGTAAAAAAATCATTAGAAAATTGAAGTTGTCAAGGTTGGAAAAAAAGAAAAAAAAAAAAAAAAAGCTCTACTATTATGAGTTTTATATGTTATTATTATTAGTATTATTTTGCATTTGATTAATTATCAATTTATGTTTTCATTGGGCTCTAAATGATTCGAAAAATATTATTATTTGTGCATTTAGCGACATTATTAATCTAGTACATTGGCACAAGTTGCGACATGAAGATTTTTTTATTTAAGGTTATCTCTCATTCGCCCCTTTCCATCAAACACCCCAAGTTAATTTATTGAATGATTCAATTATTGAGATTTAATTGTATAAAATTGCATACACAAGTGAAAAGATTAAAACTCACTGCCTCATAAGTTGGTATAAAAATTTTGGAATCCCTAACACTACTCATAAATTAGACTTGGTCATATTAGTCTGGTATTTCTTTCTTTTCCCTTTGTTTATCCAGTTCTTATTTCAATCTTCAAACACACTCATAAATTCTCTACATACTGGTGTTAACAAAAGCATTATTTTGCAACAATCACTAAAAAAAAAAAAAAAAAAAAAAAGAAAGCGCATTATGCTTATAATTTTTTCGCCTCTCTTTTCTTCCCTACCTATTGAAGTCATAATGGATGCTTGATACTTCTTTAGTTCTTGCTTAAAAAAGTTCATGTTTTAGTTCTTCACACCGAAGCTTTTCTATCTTCAACCCGCTTCAAAATCCCAGAAAATATCCGGTCTGGTCTTCTTCTGTCCTGCGATTTCATTGTTTCACTAGTTTGTTTCTTTTCTTAGAAATGCTCTTTATTCTTGACTTCAAAGGTTTTAGATCTTGTTATTTTTTTTATGACCTTGCAGGCCTTATGGGGAGATGTCTTACCTCTCTTGGAACAAGATAAGTGTTTCCAGTTGACAAGGCGATTTTGCGCTCTGTAAAGTTCTAACTAAAGACGGTTTGTTTTCATTATTATTAAAATATGTAAGAAGAAAGAGAGAGGAAGTTCTGTTAAGGAGTGAGAATGACAAGCATTCGAGCCTAGTTGCTTATGCTCCAAGTATTAACACACACACACATATATATATATATATATATATATATTATATTTATAGATTCATTGATACTGATGTTGCTTAATTATCCGTGTAATATGAATTGAGAAGTTGTGTTTTTTTGCATCAAGGAAATTTTAGTTTGAAATATTTGATTTTCTGATTTCCGTTCGGATTCTTTATTTTACTTTTTACTTTACTTTTTACTTTTATTTTGCAGATGAAAAGAATTTTTTCAAAAAGGCACTTCTTGCATTGTAAAAGAGGCTTTTGCTACATTTTAAGTTAACGAGTTGAAATGCACGTGCTTTGCACATGCAAAATAGACAAAAAAACAAAAAAAAACAAAAAAAATTTTAATTTTTTATTTGAAATTGTCACGTGACGGATTTAAGACCTGCACAGAATAGATAAGTAAAACAAAATAAAGCAAAATTAAAAATTAATTAAAAATTATTTTTTATTTAAAAATATCATATGACAGGCTTTGAGCTCGTCACATGGCAGAATGGAAGGTAAGGATGAAAGGCATTAAAACACTATTTTAGTTCCTTTCGTCCTTTTAAATAAGGGTGATAGATTAAGAAGCTTAATTAGAATGAGTAGCATAGGTTTAAGAATTTTTTGTCACCAATTAATTGGCAATTTTTTTTTTCCGACAATTAGTTTGATGAAGAAAGTTAGGCCACCCTAAGTTCTTGTTTGACACTTCATTTTAAACATACTTTTTAATCTTTTTTTTTAATATTAATCTTTTCTTTTTCTCATAAAAAGTGTGAATTTTCAGTTGAAAAAGTGATTTTAAATGGGCAAATGTGCCAATAAATTTTGAGATCATTATAGACCAATTTTATCATTCCATAAAGAACAAAAATCATAACATCAGAAAACAAAATTTTTTTTTCCTTTCCATTTTCTTGCATTTCTACAAAACAACTAACATTCAAACATCGAACAATCGAGGGGAAATAAACAACATGGATAGAGGGAGACGGGGACATAGAGGGAGATCAATCGAGAGAGAAGATGAAGGAGAAAGAGGGAGGAGAGAGAGAAGGGGGTATTAGAAGAGAAGGAAGATAGGAGAGAGAGATCTTCGCTCGCGTCGGCGACAGAGAGAGAGAGAGAAGAAAAATAAAATTTACAATCGGTAGAACAAAAGGCAATAAAATGGAAGTGTAAAAATGTCTTTTTAAAGAACGGTAAAAAAAAAAAAAAAAATCAAAGTTAAACACTCCTGATCATGTATAAGATGTGGAAAATTCTCAAATTTGTGTTTTTAAAGGGCTGTTTTCATAATTTTCTCATTGTGTTATGACTATAATTAGAGAAAAAAGAGTTTTGACTTATACTCATAATCTTCTCCTCCAATATCACCATCACCTTAGTCAGCTAGCTAATCTAGAAGATCATAATTAATTATATGTTCTAGAAATAGAGAAGGGTTCCAAATCATATAAGAATTTTTATAGTAAAATGGAACAAATGAATTACTATATGCTAGTTTGGACATATCACTAACTTACGCCCGGACCTGAATAGCACGGGACATGTGGAATTCCATGTGCATCAACAATGACCACTAATTCAAGGGCAAAACAAAAGGCAATAAAAGGGAAGTGCAAAAATGTCTTTCAAAGAATGGTCAAAAGAAATAATTATAGTAAAAGGTCAAAAATCCTGATCATGTTTAAGATGCGAAAAATTCCTAAATATGTGTTTTTAAAGGGCTGTTTTCACAATATTCTCATTATTTCATAACTATAATAGGAAAAAAAAAAAAAAAAAGAGTAGTGACCTATCCACAATCGTTTCCTCCAAAATCACCTTCTCTTAATCAAATAGATAATCTAGAAGATCATTAAAAAAAACAAAAAAACAAAAAAAAATGTTCTAGTAACATAGAAGAATTCCAAATCATTTAAGACATTTAAACAATTAAATTACTATATGTTACTTTGGAGGTATTACTAATTTACATTTCAATTCGAATAATATGAGACACGTAAAATTCTGGATGAATCAACAAAGAATACTAATTCAATGATAGGGCAAAAGGCAATAAAAAAGAAGTGCAATAATGTCTTTTCAAAGAACGGTAAAATAAAAAATAATTATAGTAAAAATAAAAAATAAAAAATATCAATTATGTTTAAAATAGAAAAAAAATCCCTAAATATGTGTTTATAAAGAGTTGTTTCCATATTATTCTCGTTATTTCATAACTATAATAGGGCGAAAAAAAAGTAGTGACTTATCCCCAATCTTCTCCTCCAATATTATCTTCTCCTAGTCAGATAGCTAATCTAGAAGATCATAAATAAAATGTATGTTCTAGGAATAGAGAATAGTTCCAAATTATTTAAGTTTTTATATTAAAAACGAAACAAATGAATTACTAGATGATGGGACAAGTCAACGCTAGTTTGGAGATTCAGGGCCGACACTATTGACAAACCTCAAAGCACGAATGGGCAGTGGGGTCCACTCCACGTGTTAGTTGTTTGTTTCATATAACACGAGTACATCTCTACGCATTTGATTTTAGTCGTGCAAGAAGGGAGACACATCACACACGTTTGTCTTTTTCCCTTTTTTTTTTTTTTTTTTTTTTTGAAATGTTTATTTTTGGCCTTTATTATCATATTTTATTCTGAACAAATCTTAAAATCTTTTCCCTAAAATTTTGGTTCTTGCAACAATACTTGTTAATTTCTTAATTTCTTTTGTTAGTTTTGTGGACGAAATTGTCTTTAAAAGAAAAATGATGGTAAAGTAAAAATAATAAAAAAATTTTAAAGTAAAAACACAAATTAAGTTTATTAAGAAAAGAAGAAGAAGAAGAAAAAAAATAAAAATAGAAAGGCCCAATGGAGCTTGTAATGACCAATTATGAAATTTATAGAGGTAAGTTAACTTATAAAAGCAGTAACGAAACCATATATTTTAGTAAATGAGACTAATAATAAAAAACTTTAATTTTTAGAAAATAAAAATGAAGTTTTTAACTTTTTAGGGAAGATTATTTGTAAACTTTTATCAAATACATATATAAAATCAAAATTAATAAAGATAATTTCTTTAGCTTCCCACCATAAGAGAATGATTAGATATCACACCTCCCACTTATCAATCATTTCTCAAATATGTCTTATAAATATTGAAAAAATTTCATTTCTCAGGTACTAATGCCTTTTTATTCATATTCATTTAAAAAAAATTGTTTTTTTTTTTTAAATTCATATTCTTCTTATTGCATAACAACCCAAATAATATTATTTGAATTACTAATTTATATTAATTTGTTTTCAAATAGAGTTAAATTAATTAATTAATTTTTTGGTAGAAATAAATAAATAAATAAATTATTGTTAAAAAAACATTTGCAATTAGGAGATTAACAAAAAAAAAAAAAAAAAAAGAAAAAAAAATGTCGGCAAGCAGTACCTATGGCCAGGATGTTCGTTATTGTAAAGAGCCAGATATTTCACTCCTCTTTTTTAAATTTTAATTTCAACCTTTTTTTTTTTTTTTTACTTTTTGCTTTTTACAACCTTTTTTTTTTTCTTTCTACAACCTTTTTTTTATTCTTTCTATTTTTTTTTGATAATCTATTATTTTTTAAAGAGAAATTATCATTTAAATTAAAATTAGATATAAACATCAATATCAAAAATAAAATAACCATGTAATAGAATAGATATAATCTTTGACTAAGATCGATTTTATCAGTAAAATCTGATGAAGTTCAGTGAGGAGGACATATGTTGAGACTCGGTCACAAAATTTTATTTTATTTTATTTTTTCAAATTCCTTGGGAATTCTATAATCGAGTATGTACAAAGCTCTTTAAAAAAAAAAGCACCAATCGATGAAATATTCCGATCGATCGAGAGACAGTCACTCGCAACATATAGACTGCAGCAAACTCCGCATAGCTCTAATACTAATGAAATCTATAGACATATACCGTTAGAAAACAACTCAAGTGGAACACATACAAAAAAACAAACCAGAAGTTGGGGAACTACCTCCTTTATTACAAAATTAAAACTAAAACATAAAAACAAAGCATGAATATAAAATAATATCATCTACAAAATTCTCGTCCAAAGTGGAACAACCACTCAACCGCACGCTACAACTTAGAGGAAATCAATCGGTTCGATTGAAAGTAAAAGATCGCCGCATCAACCATCGGATTATCAAGGTCTCGTCGGATCCCAAACCGCTGCAAGCTAGCCAGATTATATTTGGTCGAGAAACTCTCAATTAGGGTCCTCTGATTTCATCCCTACTGATATCACCGATCTGCCGACAAAAGTCCTACAAAAATTATAAAAAAAAACGCTAATATATAAGAAATTTGAGAGAAAAATGAAAGAAAAAGAGGACCCGTAGAATTCTTCAAAAGTTGTTTTTACTCTTTACAATTATTATATGTACTAATTTTTCTTTTCTTTTGATAAATCTTTACAATTATTAAAAGGACAGCAACATGTAAAAGGGTCAAAATCATCATCCACCTTCCACGACCCTTCTTCTCCATTCCAATCCAAAACAAAATTAAAAAGACCAAAAAAATAAAAATAAAAAAAGAAAGAAAAAATAATAAAAAAAAGAAAAAGAAACTTCTTCCTTGTTTCTTCCTTTGCGCGGCTGAACCACCATGTACAAATCCTCTATATAAATCCTTCTTCTGCACCTCGGATTCTCTCAACCTCAACCCACTTTCGTCTCTCTCTCTCTCAAGAACTCTCACTTGCTCTCTCTAAAAGAAATATTTAGTTTTCCTGCAAATTTAATTGTTCTGGTTTAGAAATGGCCAAGGAAGTGAAAAATATGAGAAATTGGGGGGAAGTTGCGCCTGCCCTTTTGATATCTCAGCAAAAGCCTTCAACAAGTTTTACAAAGTTGGAGCCCATTGTTGAAGAAGTCTCTCCTGGAGGATTTGAAGTAGCTGCCCAAAAGGGCTCTCTGTTTCTTCTTCCTCTGCTCTTCTCTGCCTTTCTGTTCCTCTTTCTACACAAAGACGTCGCTTTCTGAGGAGGTCATGTAAATATTATTATCATGAATTCTGAGTTTTAGGTTTTTTTTTTTCTTTTTTTATTTATTTTTATTAACTTGTGTTATTATAAACAAGTTTTATCCCATTTTTGGGGTGTTTTCTTTTAGATGGAAGTATATGATATGGATTTTTTATGAAATGATATTACATATATATATATATATATATATGATTATGTAATTTATTCAAGCTTCGTCTAAATTTCCCTATGTTCATTTTGTCTTAATCCTTGTGTATATCCTTGTGTATATCCTTGTGTATATGCAACTTATTGATTTATTTTTCTTGTGTATATTTGTGGTTATCTTGAATTTTCTTCTTTTGGTTTTTCCAACGAAAGTACAGAGAAAAACACCTGTACTTTAACGCAATTTACAAACAAGAGCCGGGTCAAAAAAGGAGTTCTCTAGACTTGCTCTGGACCATGTATTACTCAAAATGAGATTGAAAAATTGGAATTCAAAACTTGTTATTACTGAATACGAGGGAGGTACAATTTATACAATACAATACAAGATAAATTAGGACACCCAATAAACAAAAAAAAAAAAAAAAAGGGAACAAATTAATCTCTATAACTGTACAATCAATTATCCTAGTTGTAGAATATCTTCAGTCAATTATTCTACCAAATCTTAAACACTCCCCCCTCAAGTTGATATATAGATATCACGCATGTCCAAGTTGTCTAAAAATTTTGGGAACACTCGACTTGAAACAGCATTGGTGAGAATGTTGGCCAATTGATCCTCTAATCGAATCTTAGGCATCTTTACAACTTTTCCATCTAATTTCTCCTTGAAGAAGAATTTGTCCACCTTAACATGTTTTATACGATCATGTTGAACTGGATTATGAGCTATCACATGCTGCTTTATTGTCACAAAATAGTCGAATTAGTTACCTAGATGGATAACCCAAATCCTGCAAGAGAAGCCTTGGCCATAATGCTTCACAAAGTCCAAGTGTAATACCTCTAAATTTAGCTTCCGCACTTGAGTGTGCAACCACATTCTGTTTCTTGCTTCCCCTGTAACGAGATTACCACCTACAAAGGTAAAATACCCTGAAGTAGATCGCCTGTCATTTACAGCTCCAACCTAGTCAACGTCAGTATATATATCAATGCTTTGATAATCTGTATTTTTAGTGAACAAGATTCCCTTTCCATGAGAAGACTTCAGATACCTCAAAATATGCAGAACTGCATTATGTGGTGCTCTCCAGGATTATGCATAAATTGACTGACAATGCTCAATGCATCGGGAAGATCTGGTCTTGTATGCGCTAAGTACATTAATTTCCCTACAAGTCTCTGATATCTTCCCTCTGGTACCTGATAAGACTCAATACATAACTTCAATCGTTCTTCCATTTGTTTATCTGCTAGTTGACATTCTGATATACCGGTTTCATGTAACAAGTCTAAGGCATACTTTCTTTAAGACAAAAAAATCCATTCAATCGATCGAGAAACTTCGATCCCAAGAAAATATTTCAGGGGACCAAGATCTTTCATTTCAAATTCTCTAGACAAGTAATCCTGCAGTGCCTTCCTTTCTTCAGGGTTGTTTCTTGTAACCACCGTGTCATCCACATAAACAATAAGTCCAGTGATCTTACCTTGTTGTTTCTTCAGAAATAATGTATGATCTGAATTGCTCTGATGGTAGCCAAATGCTATCATACACTTTGTGAACCTTCCAAACCACGCTCTCAGAGATTGTTTGAACCCATACAATGATTTCTTCAACTAGCACACCTTTCGACGATGTTTTTTTGGGTGTCATGCATCTTGCTGGGAGATCCATGTAGACTTATTCGGCCAATTCACCATGCAGGAAGGCTTTTTTCACATCAAATTGTTGCAGTGGCCAATCCAAGTTTGCAGCTAAAGACAACAAGACTCGAACTGTGTTGATTTTAGCTACAAGTGTAAACGTCTCTGTGTAGTCAATCATGTAGGTTTGGGTATATCCTTTTGCCACCTGTCTTGCTTTAAAGCATTCAATCGTGCCATCTGCTTTGTACTTCACAGCATAAAATCCATTGGCACCCTATTGGTTTCTTTTCTGGTGGACAATCAACGAGTTCCCAAGTTTCATTTTTCTGTAGAGACTTCATTTCCTTGTTCATGGTAGTTTTCCAGCTCGGGTTAGCCAAGGCTTCCTACACACTATTAGGAATAGATATAGTAGATAATTGATTTACAAATGACTGATTCGATTTTGACAGATGATGATTTGACGCATAATGACTCATGGGGTATTTGACTTTACTAGAAAGTTCGGGCTCATATGTGGGTTTAGGTATACCTCTTGTGTGACGTGGTGGTAATTGTTTTATGAATGACTGAGATCCTATCTCAGGAACATCCTTAGCAATCGATTGGTTTGGTGCATCAGTTGGTTGTGGTATGAGGGACTCGGTCTCAAACTGCGGTGGTGTTTCTACTACATCTCTTGTCTCTGTAACATGTTTAGTTTCTAGTGTCCATCACCAGATCAATCCCCACTTTGATCCATATTTATACCACTCAAATCCAACTCACCCACTTCCTGATTTTCAGATTCAAGGACATTAGGGACATCGACTTCACCTTTCTCAGAAATTTGGAACTCATAGTCTATAAAATCATAGTCTAGAGTATGAATTTCCTTGTGGTACTCCCCCTGAAGTTCAGACTCAGAGGAGAAATACATCGTTTCTTTGTGAAAACAACATCCATTGTGATGAACATCCATTGAGTTGGAGGATGATAACGTCGGTATCCCTTTTGATTAGTAGCATACCCTATGAAAACACTTCGGAGTGCTCGAGGAGCCAACTTGTTACGCTGATGCTTATGGAGGTGTACAAATGCTACACAACCAAAGACGTGAGGAGGTAAGTTTGGGACAGTCGGAGCAGCAACTGCTTCAGCAAAAGCTTGAAATGGTGTCCGAAAGTTGATGGTGCTGGAAGGTACCAACTGATCAAATATACTGCAAAAGCAAGTCCCTCAACCCAATAGGACAATGACATATGAGCTTTTATGAATGAAGCATGAACGACCTCCAACAAGTGTTGATTTTTCCATTTGGCAAGCCCGTTTCGTTGCTGTGTATTGGAACAAGTGGTTTGATAAATAGCTCCATGCTCTTCCAAATGTTGTTGAAGTTTAGAACTACGATATTCTCCACCATTATCACTGTGGAGAACCTGTACTTGTGCTTTGTAACAAGTACAAATTATTTTATGAAATTTCTGAAATAGTGAGTTCACTTCTCCTTTGGTCTTCATTAAACACACCCAAGTCATCCTAGTGCAATTGTCTATGAAAGTAACAAACCAATGTGATCCACCTAATGTAGTAACTTTAGACGAACCAGACATCAGAATGTATGATCATGAACTAGACTTGGATTTAAATTTAATGGAAATTAAGCACGATGACTCTTCGCCAGATCACAAACTTCACATCGGAAACTAGAAACGTCAATTTTTACAAATAAACTAGGAAACCGCTTCTTCAGGTACCCGAATGAAGCATGCTCCAAACGTCGATGCCATAACCAAATGTCAGATTTCTTCTTCTCCCCTTCAGAGCACTCCACTGTCAAAGCTCGAAGAAACTTGTTGGAACTATGTGACACCAAGTCGAAGTCATAAAGCCTTCCTCGCCTGACACCACAACCAATCGTTTGCCTTGTTCGGATGTCCTTAAACACACAAAATTCAGGCCAAAAAATTACGACACATGACAAGGCTGTGGTTATTTGGGAGACTGACAAAAGATTATAATCTAAAGAGGGAACAACTAAAACATAATAAAAATTCAAATTATTAGCAGGGGTTAAAGTTTCTTCCCCAATGACCAGGGTCGAAGTACCATTGGCAGTAGACACAAATTTTTGTGGGAATGGTTTAAGAGATGACACCTATCTAGAATCGAATGTCATATGATCGGTAACACTATAATTAATTATCCATGCACTATTCGAAACAAGTGAGGATATATTTAAAACCTTATCACCATTGTCTGCAGTCGGTGCTACCGTCGATGCCTTTTCAGTCTTGAAATTCTTCGTCTATGGATCTTGACTATGATTCTACCAGTCTGGAAATCCCACTAGTTCAAAACGACTTTTGGGATGACCAATTTGATGGCAATGGGTACATTTGTAAATTTCAAAATGAATTTTTGAACGACAACTAGTAGATTCAATTTTTTTGTGTTCTCATCATCTCCATCTCCATTTTTTTTTTTTTTTTTGTCAAATTCAAAAATCCTTTTCTTTTTTCTTTTGTTTTCTTAATTTTCTTATGGGCTGCACGTGACAAACAATTCACAAGTAATTAAAGTAAAATGCTATTTACTCTCGAGGATTTGTCCTCGCACAGAACAAAGATAATACGGAGAGTCTTTTGCACGGTGGCTTAAGCGCGGTAGTTCAGCGACCGATTTCAATGCAGTGGACGGTGACTAGCGGCGTATGGACGACGGTGGAGCGGCGAATGACGGCGACCAGCAAATCTGAAGCAGCGTGTCGACGGAGCAACGGCTAACGACGACACAGTGGCGAATGACAGCGCAACGGCGAACGACGAAGCAGAGCGTCTGAGGCGGCGGCTGTGAATCTGAAGTGGCACATCCGATGAGGCTTGAAGCGGCGGTGGTCAGCGAGAGTCCAGGGAGAATTCTGGTCTCTGGTTTCTGGTTTCTGATTCTAGGTTAGCGAAATTGATGTGGGTTTTTGGTTCGTGGATTTCTCGTTTCTGTAGCGCAAAGGCCTAGATTTGAGTTTAGTGAAAAATCCGGTGGGTATGTATCAAACTGAGAAGGATTGAGAAAAATATATATATTTTTTCTGGTTTCAGAAAACAGAGGAAGTTTATTTATTTATTTATTTATTTTTTCAAGGATTGGCTCTGATACTAACTCAAAATGGGATTGAAAAATTAGAATTCAAAACTTGTTATTACTGAATGTGAGGGAGGTACAATTTATACAATACAGTACAAGATAAATTAGGAAAAAGAATAAACAAAAAAAAAAAAAGGAAAAGAAATCAATCCATATAACTGTACAACCAATTATCCTAATTGTAAAACATCTTCAGAGTCAATTAATCTACCAAATCTTCAACAGTATTCTTGTTCTTCTTTTGCTTAATAATTGACTAGTCGACAATTTGGTCGTTCTAAATTGAAAGTTTTAATTAAGAAGTAAAGAACACATATAATTTACGGTTGTTTTATCCGTAAATGGATATGTACATTGAAAGTTAGAATAGGAGGATAAAATTTATGAAACGAGAATGCACATAATTTTTCTTTATTTTAATTTAGTAAAAGAGGAAAGACGAAAGAAAGTTGTGCTCTATTTCAAATCTTAGCTTAATTTAATAGTAATTAAAAAAAAATTTCTTGCAAAGACATTTTAGAAGACAAATACTTTGTAACATTACATTCTTAGAAGGATATAGACATTAAAAAAAAAAAAAAAAAAAAATCCCTTCTTGTAAAATCATGAACATTTTTAAAGATCAAACTTGTAATATTGATATTGCTACAAAAAGAAAATTTGAGGACCAATATGTTACCGTGGCTGAAAAAAATGTAAAATTAATCTTGTGTCAGTTTAGGTTCGAGAATATATTTTTATGCGAAAATTAGAGAGTGCGGAAGGAAGAATATAAAAATAGAAACATGACCAAGAAAAACTAAAGCATCAAGCCTTCAAAAAATTACGTTGTTTCTCTTTTATCTTTCTTTTCCATAAATAGAGAACGTATTGGATTGCACGTTTATGTCCTTTCTTCTGTTCATTCATGGAGAGAGCTAGAGAGATCAAAGAGAAACAACTAGTTCTATAAAGATCTCAGATATAAATATTAAAAATCTTATAGACACATTAACGTTGATTATGTGGAGATTAAGTAATTAAAAAAAAAAAAAGAGAGAGAGAAAGAAAGATTTGCAACTACATGAAATTAGAAACATATCTATGCAACAAAAAGTAAGAAACAAAAGAAACAAAAACGGGAAGAAGAAACAAAGCCCTCTTTGACATTAAGAAATTATCCTCGTGGCTGATCTTATCACATCCTTCTTCAACAATGGTCTCCAACTTCGGCGAAGAGGACGATTTCCGACGAGTATATTTGACAAGTTTCGGCGATACTTCACCAAATCTCTGCGTGTACGTAATCCTTGCCTTCTTCACCATTTCTTCTCTATGATGTTACCAGTTTCTGTACCTTTTTTTTTTTTTTTTTTTAAACGTATTATAAATTGTGTTCTAATACAATTTATATGTATAATGTGATTTTGAAAATTTGGAGCTCCCTATATAAGGGAATTATGGAGGCAGTTTTGGTGAGCTACCGAGGATTGAGGAAGAAAGGAGAAGGAAAAAATAAAAATAAAATAAAATAAAAATAAAAAAGTAAATGTGGGGTTTACAAAATGCCACATGAGATTTTCTCTCAATATGGTTTGTGAAAGGTGGATATGATAAGGAACACATTGACTGATTAGCTGGCTGAATATGGAAATTACCTGACTTTTGGTTAGCATTGTAGTGGGGTATGCCTGTGAACAATTGCAATTTTGCCATCTGATAATTAAAATGTTACTTTACGGCTAATACGTGTATATGAGCTGTATTAATTTTTACAAATATAATTTGATGTTTAAATATAGGGTAGAGAAACTACCTTAATTGTACGGCATTATCTTGCACCGTCAAGTTTTTATCACGTTGTATTGCTTTTGTTAACTTTTTTTTTTTAATTTTTAATCAGCGTGATTTTGATTAGATTTAATATATAGTTTCAAATATTTTTCATGAATTTTGGTCTTTATAACACTTTGTACTATGAATTTCAAAACATAACATCCGTTCTCTTCGAAAAACAAACCGTTCACAAAATAAGGTCATTCGATTAGATTTCAACAAAAATGACATGTTGTTAAGTACTTAAGGGGTAAAATGCTGCAAGGGTTATTGTTTGGAAGGGGTTTTTGTAACTAATCCTGAATTTTAAATGGAAAAGAACACAAAAATATTCTTATATGATACATTAGAATTCTGACATGTGCCCTATTTTTTTGTTTGTTTGTTTTTTTTTTTTTAATTAAAAACCCTAATAGAAAGACAATTTTTGTCAACGAAATACTGCTCTAGGGAACTCGATTCAGAAACACACATTATTAGGGAGAGAATTTTTGTCAACGAAATACTGCTCTAGGGAACTCGATTCAGAAACACACATTATTAGGGATTTGCTACTATCAAAAACTAAAAACCAATAGCTGAAACTCTTGCACTCATTCCCCTCAACAATGTCAGGCGAAGCCAGTATGGAAAGGTACGTGATACTTGTCTTTTTTGGTAACCCCGGAGCCTCAGTAGCTCCGCGTGATATATGCTACATATTTGCTTGGTAACACTCTGTTTCTGGTTTTCTGTTCTCTATTTTCTGTTCTCTGTTTTTGGTTCGTTTGGGAAATTTTTTTTTTTATGAAAAAAGTTTCCGGGACAGATATGCAGTTGTGACAGGGGCGAATAAGGGGATCGGATTCGAGACAGTTAGACAGTTGGCCTCAAATGGAGTGACTGTGATCTTAACAGCAAGAGATGAGAAAAGGGGTCTTGAAGCTGTTGAGAAATTGAAAGAGAGAGGCCTCTCTCTCAAAGTCCTTTTTCATCAGCTAGACGTGGCTGATCCTACTAGCGTTGCTTCTCTCGCAGATTTCCTCAAGACCCAGTTCGGCAAGCTTGATATCTTGGTAGAGTATAAACTATCCTATTTCTCGAATAATTTCGTGTTAGATATATAGATGCTCTAAATTACATGAAGAGAGAGAGAGAGAGAGAGCAGATTTGATGGTCTTAATGCACGTAAATAAACTCAAAATCTTGTTTCTCCCTTCGGGTTTCTTTTGTTTCATTTTCTTGTCCGTAAGATTAGTATGTGGAATCGGGGTATGTGTGGCACATATACGAACCTAAAACATACATCGAATCAAGGTGTTCAAAGAGTTTTCCTTTGTGTGCTTTGCTTAGGTTGGTAGAGTTGTATTACTAATGTTTTTTGGGAATTCATTTTACTTTGTATTTGTTAATCGTTCTCTATTTTGCTAGCATCAATACTATAACAGAGTGATGAAATTCCATTGAAAATATCTCCTTTTCAAGATTTCTTAGTTTAATTTGTTCGTATAGATCGTTTAAGGTATCCTTTGGTATTTTATAAAATTTGACCCGTCCAGAGGAGTTAACATAGTGGGGCAAAATGAGAAAAATAAACATTTTTTAGAAGTGAAATTGAAAATAATAATAATAATAATAATAGTAAATTTATAAAAAAAAATTCATTGGGAGTGGAAGACCCCACTCGGTCATGACTCCACCCCCAGGTAAATGACCAAATGCTTTAAAATATGTGCAGGTGAACAATGCAGGGACTGGTGCAGTCAGAGCCGACATTGATGCATATTTAGCATTGCAAAATTCTCGTGGGGTAAGTCTTTCGCAAGTGTTCTTCTTTTCGATGTGTACTCAAATTTCTGGTCTTTAACATTCTAATTATTTACAGACATATATATATATATATATATATTTGTCTCCTTGGTACTGATGAAGGAAATAGAACCAGCTGAAGTAAGCATAAAAGTGACTCAAACTTATGAATCAGCCGAAGAATGCTTGCAAACAAATTACTATGGTGCTAAAAGAACTGTTGAAGCGCTTTTTCCTCTCCTCCAATTGTCTGATTCACCAAGAATTGTCAATGTTTCAGCAAGCATCGGAAAATTAGAGGTATGCAACCATTCGATCTATGCAACTTTCCACTTGACCTATAAATTATGAGCGTGCTGAGAAGAGTTTTCATTCTTGCATCAAGTTAGTGCTTGGATTGTGAATATGGGTGAGTTGAGCCAAAGGATTATCGTTTGTCTTCTCTCTTAGTTAAGCCATCTGAAACACAAAACAAACTTGTGAAGTTCTTAAGAACACGGGGATATAAAATTTAACTTATCTCTAGATATACGATTGATCTTAGTTCTTTTATCTTTTCGTTTCAGACGATATCAAATGTTTGGGCTAAAAAGGTTCTTAGTGATGCCGAAAGCCTTACGGAGGATAGGATTGAGGAGTTCTTGAGAGAGTTTCTGAAAGATTTCAAAGAAGGTTCATTAGAAAGCAAAGGCTGGCCAACTTTTCTTTCTGCATATACCTCCTCGAAAGCTGCCATGAATGCCTACACAAGGGTTCTAGCTAAGAATCACCCCAATTTTCTCATCAACTGTCTCTGTCCTGGTTTTGTGAAGACGGATATAAACTTCAACACGGGGTACTTAACTGTCGAAGAAGGCGCTGCAAGTGTGGTAAGGTTAGCATTGCTGCCGAATGATGGCCCTTCAGGCCTCTTTTTTGTTCGGTCAGAAGTGTCCCCGTTTTGACCGAATAAAAATCCTCCCATCTTGAAAACAATGTTTTAGGTGCTCTATGCAGTAGTAAGAAGTTTTACATACGAACTTTTATGTTGTAATAATAATAAGCTTGCCAGTTGAATACGCCCCCTAAGGCTTGCTCAACGGCTGGGGAGGCGGGTTTTCAGTACTGTTTAGATCTCAGGGTTGAAATCTAGATTTCACTTAAAAATTCAATAAATAAATAAATAAATATGTGTGCTTGTTGTGTGATAAATCCTTGTAATAACCGAAGCTTAAATGTGGAATGTTGTATATCTTGAAAAAGTTTGTTTGTTTGTTTGTTTATTTGTTTATTTGTTTATTTATTTATTTATTTTTGTGTGGCTTAATTAACAATGTCAGGAAGCTTAAATGTGGAATGTTTAGGGCGGATAAAAAATCAAATGGAAAAACAATGTTCTTTTGTGGGACTATCTACCTGTCACTAGTCTTTTTTGGTCGAGAAGGTGCTCAATGTTGTTGTATATTTTGAAAAAAGCTATTTTTTATGGATTTCCCTTAAACTTCTCTAATTTGACAATATGGTCTCTAATATACTTTTTTAGCAATCAATCCCCTGAATTTAATTTTTTTGCATCATCAATACTTTTTGCTTACATTAGATAAAATTAATTTAGACGATTTTTTGCAGATGCCTTGCACATGACAGCCCAATAAGAGCATTGAAGTTCAATTTTTTAAATTGTAATACCTATTTCTTTTAAAGTTTAGGTTTAAGTTTGATTGCAAGAAAAAAAAAAAAGATATGGGAACTAAATTATTAAATTCGAAAAGTTCATTGTGTGAATGTATATTAAATCCTTTGAAAAACACCAATTAGGACGTTTTATATAGGAACTTCGATATTGTAATCATATCGATAATTGTGAAAGAAATCCTGGACGTAATAACCAAAGTTTTGAACTTTGTAGGCCTAATCGGACAGCTTTGATATCGGCCAAAAAATCTACTTAAGATTTAAGCAAAGAGTATGGTTCTTAGTAATTCTACATTAATGGCTTTACTAAAACAAATTTAGTGTTGTTTTAAAAATTAATAACAATAAATTTAGGATGATCATCTACATTTTTATACATTGTGTTTTGCTTTTATTTTAAATGTAATAATTTTTTTCATTTCTATATGCTATCAAATTATGTTCGTCTAAGATACAATTTATACTCTTTTTCGGTCAGTGCTTAATTTTTAATGACTTTTGCAATTCAAGAAAATTTTGGAATGATGCTTTGTTCTACCAAAATTCAAGAAGTATTTTGCAAAAGTAGTAAAACTATTTATTATACAAAAATCCTAGTTATACTCTATAACGACCCGTCTAGCACAGACCGTTACCTTACATACATACATACTTAACATGTCTCATACTTACTTACTTTGCAAAAATAGCGGAATATTTTTTTTTTCTACTATGTAGAGTACGAACGTATAGATGAGTATTATCTAGAAATGTTCGAACATAAAATAATATACATAAATAGACAAAACGCGTAGCGGCCATCATTTTCACATTTCACAGTTTGTCTTGCCACGCTTCCACCATCTTGCATCAAGGGTTGCCAGTAGGTTGCTTACCTACAGCATAGACGTAATACGTGAGCTTTCGCTCAGCAAGTACAACTATATCATCCGCAACACAAACAATTACAAAACATATCATAACATGTCATAACATAGTATAGCATAACCTAACATGTCCTAACCATGCATGATCCAGTTATGCTTCATTATGCTTTCATTTTCTTTCTACATTCTTTCATAACTTAACTTGCTTATGGGCCCTTTATCATACGTGTCCGTACCGTGCGCGCAACTATGGAGTGGTTGGGGCGGCCAAACCAATTCCAACTCAAACCATAGTCCAACCCGACCTGACGCGGGTCGGCACGACACAGGCAAGCTTGCTTGCCATCATGTTTCATATCTTTCCTGACCTTATTCTTATCATTTGTGAACATGCTTCATGATGTCACTCATACATAAATCATGATCATGTCATAGCCTTATCCTAACATCCATCACATCATAACCATGTAATCAACTTGACATAACATTCATCATAATATCACATGAGTCTAACATACATCACAACATACATTTAACATGCTTAGGTAAGTAACAAAAGCCTATGCTGTAGGCGGAGTTGTACATACCTCGTCTGCTATGTCCAATAACGTGTTGTTCCAGTCAGGACACTACAGCAAGCTACCTTTTGTTATAAAGAACATAGGTAAGGATCAGAAATGTTGGTGATATAACCAACATTCATTTATAACCTTAGCTATATGTCCCCCCTACATAACCTCTTGATATCCTACTTGATTATAATAAGTAACCTTAGAGTTTAAAACTTACCCTGCTCGGGTCAAAACTTAACTTTGGTTTTCAAAAACCCATTTTCACTTTCTTTTTGGAAAAACTCAACATTTTATGCTTCAAAAATCCTTTGTTCAACTTATGAAAAATTGCAACTCTTGAGTAATATTTATAAAATTACTTAAGTGTTGGAAACTGCCTTTGGAACAGCTTTTCATAGTTAATTTACCAGTGTATGTGCAGAAATGTCCTTTTCCTGCACTGCTTTAGAAAATCCTGTGCATGAATTTCCTGTTTTCTGTACAGTTTTTGAAATCTGATTTTATTTTAAAAATATAAATCGAATCTGAAAAAGTTTTCTTCACAAAAGTTTTAGATCTCGAAAAACCCTACAACTTTTGTGTTTTACACAAAACTTGGTTCGGACTCTAACCCACTCGTTTTCTCTGTTGAACTCACCTGGCCGTGCATGAAGTCAGGGCACGGTCAGGCTCGGATTTTTGCATAAACCGAGGCTGTTGGAGCTTTATTTTGGAAAAATTCTCATGCTACCCCCTAGGAAAAACCCTTCTCTACAACTTTCATGTTTTAAGTTTTTCCAAATTCGGCCTCTAAAGGCCTCAAAATCTGCTTTTCCAGAAACTGACCAGTTTCTACCCGAACTGGCAGTTTTTGGTTTTAAATTCATTTTATGTCCTAATACGTGCACTCTACCTCAACCGGCCGCACCGGGAGCCTAAGATCAGTCATGTAACGTTTTTCTAACGTAAATTTTTTTTAAACACATTACCAATCAAGCCCATGCAAACCATTATTCATTTATGCACAGGTTTGCATGGTTTTAAGTTTGTACAAACCATGTCATAAATTTCTAGCAACCTAACATACACATTTTCATCATACTTAGTATATTTGGGGACATACAACATCTCATTCATCAAACAAACAAACCCTAATAATCATGCAAGCATAAATATATAACCATGCAAAGCTTAATAAATCCAAACCACCCTTAAATCTAATCAAGCACAAATCCTAAAATCTAATCTAGGGCAATAAATTAAATTGAGCTTATGCTCTTACAAACTCACTTGAAATACATTTAAATTTCTCAATTGAAACTTGAATTGAAAAACTTAGAGTTCAAAGGGAATTACCTTGATTCAATTCAAGAAATTGACTTGTTTGGTTTGATTTTCTCCTTTCCCCCTTGCCTCCTCCAACAACCGGCCACCCTTGGCTAGTTGGGTTCCAAAATTTTTCTCAACTCTAGTTGCTGTTTTAGCCAAAAATCCGACCACCCCTACATACTTTTCTCTTGGTTTGCTTATTTTTCTTTCTTCCTTTCTTTCTTAAGTTCAGATTGGAGAGTGAGAATGTGGAGAAATTTTGACATAGTTTGGCTAAGTTTTCTATTTTTTTTGAACAATGGCTCACCTATTTATAGGTGAAGTGGAACTTCTTAAAATTACCAAAAGGTCCTTGAAGAAGCAAGAATTTGCACAAAAAGGGCCTTAGGTGGCCGGCCAAGGGGGGTTTCTAGAGCCATCCATATTTCTTTACAATATTTCCTTAATCCAAAATGATGTCATTAATCAAAAGTTAGGTGCTGTAAGCTTCATTAGGGTTTGTTTGGCTTTTTCCTTAATATGCAGTCCATTTTTATGCTAACACAGATATTTTCAATACTGCTATCTACTAATAGCAGTATTTTTACACTGAATTGCAGTCCAAAATTTATCTGTGTAAAAATGGGCTGTATACAAATTTTCTTATAACTTTAAGCCATTTGGCCCTTGATACCCTAATTATTGTGCTTGATTTTCCTATGGTGGTTTTAAATCTTATTCTTATTATCTTGTCCGTAAAGACGGTTTTCGCAGTATATTTTCTATACTGCTTGCCATTTAACAGTATCGTCATGCATTTGACTTTTTTAGTCAAACTTTGATTTTTTTTGTCAACTTTGACTTTTCATGGTCAAACTTCGACTAACATAAAATCATGAAATTTTCTACCACTTTTTACCCAAAAAAGGTCACATGCTTGGCTAAGCAATCATTTTTTAGTCTCGTAAAATCACAAGAACTCACAAATTTGATAAAAACCCTAATCAGGCTTTTTCATGGATACCTTCATGGTGCAACTTAAATTTCTTAAAAAAAAAAAAAACGTAATATTGTAAATTACTAGTTATTACATACTTTAACAGAATTCAAGATATATTCTGTAAGAATCCCAGTTATACTATATCAGAATTCTGCAAAAATAGTAAAACTACTTCTACAACAATCCCAGTTTTAGTGAAATAAGTTGGTCTAGTAAAGAAGAAAATATTAAACGTGAACTAGTACAAAATAACTACATATCAAATCAGAATATACAACTTGAACCAGTACAAGAAACTACATGTATCATTCAAAATAGAAAAAACACTACATATCAAATCAGGATGTATAGAAAACTATCCCAAAGCACCATGTTTAAACCATCCCAAAAAACTATCCCAAGTACTTAAAACTATCAAATTACTTTACATCAAAACACCATGCTTCAATATTGAGATTGAAATAATGATTTGAAGTGAACACGAGGAACTTTGCAACCCCTTTCATCATCACTTTCATAAGCCAATGCTAACTTCTGAATTGCATGGATGTAAAGCTCCACAACCATCTTCTTGAGAAACACGGACATATTAATACTTTCTAAGCAATCAAAATCCAGGAAATGCATTAAACACTCGGCCATTTTGATAACATACATCCCACAATCACCGGTTGCAACACAAAAAAAAAAAAAAAAAAGAGAAGACAAAGAAACAAAGAAACTGCATCACAAAATGAAAAAAGGAAAAAAAAAAAATTACAAACATAAATAAAACAGACAAATAAAATTAAAAAAACATACCCGTTTTTCTGTTGAATAGACAACTCAAGAATAAGAATCTCCATTGGTAAATATGATTCAGAATGTCCATCAAAATAACCAATAAAGGCCAACAAATGAGGAAATATTGTTGTCATTGCCTTTGAGACCTCACCAATATCTCCTCCTCAAATCTATGGCTCCCAAGGGAACTACATGTTGTAAGAGTCATTTCCTTGAGATCAATAACCCCAAGAAGCCAATGTTTTGCCTTTGGCACATAGGAAACAAGAGAAAATCCACATCACTAAAAGGCCAACTACAAAACATTCCAGTATCCAAAACATAATTATGCAGAGCCTGATTCTTACTGAAATCATATGCACCCCAATCCCCCTTATAAGAATTCCAAAGCTCCCTAATGAAATAATCAAATATACTATCTGGAGGTAAACAACTTAAAAATCGCTCTTGGGGATAACATCGGTATTTCTTACGCAAATCATAAAATGCAACGTCCATATGCTGCAAAAAATAAAAAACCTATAGTAAGAGAGTTACAAAACTAAAAACTTAAGAACAAAAAAACAAAAATAAAAAATAAAAAATAAAAAATAAAAAAATAAAAACAAAAAACAAAAAAACAACCAAAATAGTAACCAAAAACTTACAGAATTAGACAAATATTGGGCTGGTGTAAGAATGTCGTAAAACCAATATTTACTGTCAACAGAGTCAACTTTGAAGTCAAAATGTGGTGAGATAAACTCTGCACCTTTAGTCCATTTCTTCTTCCTACAAGAAAACAAAAACGAAAACAAAAACAAAAATGAAATAACAAAACCCAATTTAAAAAAAAAAAAGAAAAGAAAAAAGGAAAGAAGCCATACTTATTCCTAGCATTGAGACCAGTATGATACCATTGACAAAAGCTTCTTTTGTTCACTTCAGGAGGCATAGAATCAACAAGCTCAGCAAAGGCACAAATTTTAAATGATCGTTCACTGAACTGTGATCCAAGGAAAAAATCTGATGCAGAACCTACATCAAACAAATTTACGGTTGTTTTATCCGTAAACGGATCTGTATTGAAAGTTAGAATAGGAGGATAAAATTTATGAAACGAGAATGCACATAATTTTTCTTTATTTTAATTTAGTAAAAGAGGAAAGATGAAAGAAAGTTGTGCTCTATTTCAAATCTTAGCTTAGTTTAATAGTAATTTTAGAAAAAAAATTTCCTGCAAATACATTTTGGAAGACAAATACTTTGTAACATTACATTCTTAGAAGGATATAGACGTTAAAAAAAAAAAAAAAAAAATCCCTTCTTGTAAAATCATGAACTTTTTTAAAGTTCAAACTTGTAATATTGATATTGCTACAAAAAGAAAATTTGAGGACCAATATGTTACCGTGGCTGAAAAAATGTAAAATTAATCTAGTGTCAGTTTAGGTTCGAGAATATATTTTTTTTTGTGAAAATTAGAGAGTGCGAAAGGAAGAATATAAAAATAGAAACATGACCAAGAAAAACAAAAGCATCAAGCCTTCAAAAAATTATGTTGTTTCTCTTTTATCTTTCTTTTCCATAAATAGAGAACGTATCGGATTGCACGTTTATGACCTTTCTTCTGTTCATTCATGGAGAGAGAGAGATAAAAGAGAAACAAATAGTTCTATAAAGATCTCATAGTATACATATATAAGTATTAAAAATCTTATAGACACATTAACGTTGATTATGTGGAGATTAATTAATTAAAAAAAAAAGAGAGAAAGAAAGATTTGCCACTACATGAAATTAGAAACATATCTATGCAACAAAAAGTAAGAAACAAAAGAAACAAAAACGGGAAGAAGAAACAAAGCCCTCTTTGACATAAAGAAATTATCCTCCTGGCTGATCTTATCACATCCTTCTTCAACAATGGTCTCCAACTTCAGCGAAGAGGACGATTTCCGACGAGTATATTTGACAAGTTTCGGCGATACTTCACCAAATCTCTGCGTGTACGTAATCCTTGCCTTCTTCACCATTTCTTCTCTATGATGTTACCAGTTTCTCTACTATTTTTTTTTTCCACGTATTATAAATTGTGTTCTTACATGATACATTAGAATTCTGACATGTGCCCTTTTTTTTTTTTTTTTTTTTTTTTAATAAATTTATTAAAAACCCTATTAGAAAGAGATTTTTTGTCAACGAAATACTGCTCTAGGGAACTCGAGTCAGAAACACACATTATTAGGGAGAGAATTTTTGTCAACGAAAAACTGCTCTAGGGAACTCGATTCAGAAACACACATTATTAGGGATTTGCTACTATCAAAAACTAAAAACCAATAGCTGAAACTCTTGCACTCATTCCCCTCAACAATGTCAGGCGAAGCCAGTATGGAAAGGTACGTGATACTTGTCTTTTTTGGTAACCCCGGAGCCTCAGTAGCTCCTTGTGATATATGCTACATATTTGCTTGGTAACACTCTGTTTCTGGTTTTCTGTTCTCTATTTTCTGTTTTCTGTTTTTGGTTCGTTTGGTAAATTTTTTTTAAAAAAAATTTCCGGGACAGATATGCAGTTGTGACAGGGGCGAATAAGGGGATCGGATTCGAGACAGTTAGACAGTTGGCCTCAAATGGAGTGACTGTGATCTTAACAGCTAGAGATGAGAAAAGGGGTCTTGAAGCTGTTGAGAAATTGAAAGAGAGAGGCCTCTCTCTCAAAGTCCTTTTTCATCAGCTAGACGTGGCTGATCCTACTAGCGTTGCTTCTCTCGCAGATTTCCTCAAGACCCAGTTCGGCAAGCTTGATATCTTGGTAGAGTATAAACTATCCTATTTCTCGAATAATTTCGTTTTAGAAATATAGATACTTTAAATTACATGAAGAGAGAGAGCAGATTTGATGGTCTTAAAGCACGTAAATAAACTCAAAATCTTGTTTCTCCCTTCGGGTTTCTTTTGTTTCATTGTCTTGTCCGTAAGATTAGTATGTGGAATCGGGGTATTTGTGGGACATATACGAACCTAAAGCATACATCGAATCGAGGTGTTCAAAGAGTTTTCCTTTGTGTGCTTTGCTTAGGTTGGTAGAGTTGTATTACTAATGTTTTTTGCGAATCCATTTTACTTTGTATTTGTTAATCGTTCTCTATTTTGCTAGCATCAATACTATATAACAGAGTGATGAAATTCCATTGAACATGTCTCCTTTTCAAGATTTCTTAGTTTAATTTATTCGTATAGATCGTTTAAGGTATCCTTTGGTATTTTATAAAATTTGACCCGTCCAGAGGAGTTAACATAGTGGGACAAAATGAGAAAAATATACATTTTTTAGAAGTGAAATTGAAAAAAAAAAATAATAATAATAATAGTAAATTTATAAAAAAAAATTCATTGGGAGTGGAAGCCCCCACTCGGTCATGACTCCACCAAATGACCAAATGCTTTAAAATATGTGCAGGTGAACAATGCAGCAGGGACTGGTGCAGTCAGAGCCGACATTGATGCATTCTTAGCATTGCAAAATTCTCGTGGGGTTAGTCTTTCGCAAGTGTTCTTCTTTTCCATATGTTCTCAAATTTCTGGTCTTTAACATTCTAATTATTTATAGACTTATATATATATATATATTGTCTCCTTCGTACTGATGAAGGAAAAAGAACCAGCTGAAGTAAGCAGAAAAGTGACTCAAACTTATGAATCAGCCGAAGAAGGCTTGCAAACAAATTACTATGGTGCTAAAAGAACTGTTGAAGCGCTTTTTCCTCTCCTCCAATTGTCTGATTCACCAAGAATTGTCAATGTTTCATCAGGCAGGGGAAAATTAGAGGTATGCAACCATTCGATCTATGCAACTTTCCGCTTGACCTATTAATTACGAGCATCAAGTTAGTGCTTGGATTGTGAATATGGGTGAGTTAAGCCAAAGGATTATCATTTGTCTTCTCTCTTAGTTAAGCCATCTGATACACAAAACAAACTTGTGAAGTTCTTAAGAACACGCGGGGATATCAAATTTAACTTATCTCTAGATATACGATTAATCTTAGTTCTTTTATCTTTTCGTTTCAGATGATATCAAATGTTTGGGCTAAAAAGGTTCTTAGTGATGCCGAAAGCCTTACGGAGGATAGGATTGAGGAGTTCTTGAGAGAGTTTCTGAAAGATTTCAAAGAAGGTTCATTAGAAAGCAAAGGCTGGCCAATTATTTTTTCTGCATATACCGCCTCGAAAGCTGCCTTGAATGCCTACACAAGGGTTCTAGCCAAGAATCACCCCAATTTTCTCATCAACTGTCTCTGTCCTGGTTTTGTGAAGACAGATATAAACTTCAACACGGGGTACTTAACTGTCGAAGAAGGCGCTGCAAGTGTAGTAAGGTTAGCATTGCTGCCGAATGATGGCCCTTCAGGCCTCTTTTTTGTTCGGTCAGAAGTGTCCCCGTTTTGACCGAATAAAAATCCTCCATCTTAAAAGCAATGTTTTAGGTGCTCTATGCAGTATAAGAAGTTTTACATACGAACTTTTATGTTGTAATAATAATAAGCTTGCCAGTTGAATACGCCCCCTAAGGCTTGCTCAACGGGTGGGGAGGCGGGTTTTCATTACTGTTTAGATCTCGGGGTTGCAATCTAGATTTCACTTAAAAATTCAATAAATAAATAAATAAATATGTGTGCTTGTTGTGTGATGAATCCTTGTAATAACCGAAGCTTAAATGTGGAATGTTGTATATCTTGAAAAAGTTTTTTTTTTTTTGGCTTAATTAACAGTGTCAGGAAGCTTAAATGTGGAATGTTTTGAGCGGATAAAAAATCAAATGGAAAAACAATGCTCTTTAATGGGACTATCTACCTGTCAGTAGTCATTTTTAATTTGGTAGAGACCATCTAGGTGCTCATGTTGTTGTATATTTTGAAAACAACTATTTGTATGGATTTCCCTTAAACTTCTCTAATTTGACAATATAGTCTCTAATATACTTTCTTAGCAATTGATACCCTGAATTTAAATTTTTTGCACTGTCAATATTGTCTGCTCACATTCGATAAAATTAATTGAGACGATTTTTGATAGATTTTTTTTCATGATAGCCCAATAAAAGCATTGAAGGTCATTTTTTTAATTGCAATACATATTTCTTTCAAAGTTTGGGTTTAAGTTTGATTGCAAGAAAAAAAAAAGAAAAAAAAAAAGGAAAAAGAGATCTGGGAACAAAATTATCAAATTCGAAAAGTTCACGGTATGTATGTAAAATCACCAATTAAGACATTTTTTATGGGAACTTCGATATTGCAATAAGATTGATAGTTGTGAAAGAAATCCTAGACGTAATTAATAACCGAAGTTTTAAACTTTGTAAGCCTAATTGAACAGCTTTGAAATCGACCAGAAAATCTACTTAAGATTTAAGTAAAGAATATGGTTCTTAGTGTAACGACTGGAAAATTCACGGCATTAATTTCTGAGTTAAACAGAAATTAAACCGTGATTTTTCTGTAATAAAGATTTAAATTCCGGTAATTTTATGATTCAGTATGTCTCTATGCCACTGGTTAAATTTTTCTCTATGCAAGGAATTTGGGAATTTAGGAAAATTTCCATAAAGATCATAAATAGATAAAAGTGATCATGAAAATCCCAATAAAGAATGCCAAGTTCATTATACAACTTTATCATGTAAAAGAAGTGAAATTTACAATTATTTCTGAATCGAATTACAACAGTCAGAATTTAATTCTGATCTATAAAAAAATAATAAAAAAATAAAAAGTAAAATTGTTTTAACAGTTTAAACATGTAGATATTTTTAAATATCAAAAGTTGTTTGAACAGTTTTTAAAAATATATATATAAATATATATGTATATATATATATTTTTTTTTCAGTTTAAAATTTACTATGTTGAATCATAATATATTGTAAATGACTGCTGAATAGGATAAGGATTAAAGTGTAATTATCTTCAAGGATCAAGGGTTAAGATTATATGAATTTTAATCTAACGGCCCATGCATTGACAAGTATGACTTAATGGATAAGTTTAAAAAAAAAAAAAAGGAGAAGAAGAAGAATTGACCGGTTACAATGATGGTAAAAAGCTAGAAATGAAGTGTTATTTATCCTATTCTAAGCTAAGCTACAGGAACGGTGAGAGAAAAAAAAAAAAAAGAAAAGAAAAGAAAAGAAAGAAGAAGCAAGCTGTCATCCACTTAAATTAAACACAAGGAAAGAGAATGAAGCAATTGCTTCTTCATCTCCCAGAATACAAGTCTGGAGACAGAGAAGAAGAAGAGAAAGAGAAAAAAAAAAAAAAAAGAAAAAACGTCTGGAGACAGAGAAAAAAAAAATTCCTCTAAATCTTCATGCTTGGTTCTCTAGCAAGTTTTTATTCAAGAGATCAAAGTGTTTAGCAGTCATAAAAGGTAATAAATTTGTAAAATTTTATGTTTTCTTTTAGTAATATTTTGAGAAATTTCTATTCTAAGAAACGGAAATTTTATTGTCTAGTTTCTATCAAGAAACCAAAGGATTTTCAAGGAGGCGCTATAAGCTAAAAATCAATTTGAAGGAAGCTAGGTAAGATACTCAAATTTGTTCTTTTCTTGAAATTGGATTATGTGATTTTAGAAAAATATATATATATATATAATAGTAAAGGGATGAATGTATATGTATGTAAACTATTTCGGTGATGGACTTGGTTTAATGAACTAGTTGGGAATCATGAATATGTGTATGTTGTGAAATCTCTCCATGCTTGTATGATTAGTTGAAGTTATGGTTTGAATTTTTTTTAGCCAACAATCATGAAGCTAATGAAATATCATGTGTTTGGAATGGTTATGGTACAAGAAACAAACTTTTTTTACAAAGTTTGTAGTTTAGTAAATAGAAAGTTGACAACTTTTGTTGGTGTGTTGCTCATGAATGGATTTTAGTGAGAAAGCTTGATGTATGTATATATATATATGGAAGTCTATTCTTATTTTAGACTCTGGGATTATTACAAAGGATGCATATGATAGGAAATTGATTAGTGAAAGTTTTATGTGGAAAAAGTGTTAGATGAGCACTTTTCAAAAAGAAATTTATAAAATCAAGTTAAGGAAAAAAAAAAAAAAAAAGGAAACAGATTTGTAAACTGGATGTTTCAATGTGAGTTATTGTTTCAATTGTCTTAAATTACTTATAGGCGAAGAGGTATAACAATACAAACAAACGAAAGTCCAATAGGAGTTAAAATGAGAATTTTGTCAAAAATTGGGATAAAATGGAAATTTCTTAAAACTGTTTGAGTTTTTTTTTTTTTTTTTTTAATACTAAAAAGGTGATTGTTTCTATGTTGTTCTAGTAAAAAGCAAGATATAGAGAATTTAAAGCAACTACGTGCAAAACAGTAAGGATTTGGAAAAAAATAATAAAAATAAAAAAAATAGAGAAAAGAAATATTCATAAGAAGAATGGTCAGTTTAAAATACTACTCTAACTGTCAGGTGTCGCTTAAATCAGGACACGGTGCCGACGGTGTACTAGAGCGACGTCGACTGACAGAAAAATCCCAGATTATTGAATTCCTGTAAGTACAGATCTCACCTACAACATAAAACCATGAATGCTTGTTGTGTTGGTGTGCATATGTGGTGAATTATGTGCTAATTATGTGAATATGATTACAATGACTCAATGTTAATGTTATTCAAATATTTTTTTATATGATGTTGTGACATGTCATATTTGCATGATCACTCACTTAATTATATGAGGCTAATGAAAGTGAAATGTTAAAAAAGTGTCGTACCAACCTCCACTCAGGTGAGATAAAATTCATGAATGATTTATGTATGACCTTGGGTATAACTGGAGGGTCGCTCCCCCAACTACCCAATGGTCACGCGCTCCTGGTACGTACACAATGGGGCCCAATAAGTTTAGAAGCAAAAGACTTTAGAATTGCATAAAATGTCATGCTAATTATTCATGCATTGTGAGATTTATATCTGTACTTGCTAGGCGAAAGCTCATTTAAGAAATTTATGTTATAGGTAATATGGGTAAGAAACCCGTGATCAACTGAAGGGATGAATGGACAAGACAGATGATGTGACAGTGGAGGAAGAGGGTTTATGGATATCACTTTGTAAAAAAAAAAAAAAAACATTTCCGCAGCTTAAAAAAAAATGAAATGGTTTGTAATATATGGTACTATGATACTTTACTTATGTTTTTTTTTTTAACACTCTATGAATAGTTATCTTATAGATAGTAAGTTAACAAGTAACAAATATATATATATATATATATAAATTCCTGAATTTTGGAAAGTAATACAAGTTAAGTTTACGTACGTAACTGACGGCTCCTCTCCCAAGGGGGGGGGGGGGGGGGTTGTCACAATTGGTATCAGAGCACGTATCCTGCCATTCTACTCCACTCTGTCGCACATCAGTTTTGATTGTTCAAGTAAGTTAGATGTTTATATATATACTTACTTGTCTTTAATTTCTTTTAGAAAAGGATTATCACATGGAAGATGGAGCTTCCTTTGCACCATCACACCCACCACCAGCGGATGCTAATATACTTGTAGCCGGAGAACCTTATGAACCTCGTATGGGTTCTCGGGCTGTGGCAGCGTTTCGAGCTTGTCTGCCAGATACTTATGATGGTAGTACCCTTCCCCATCGATTGGGGAATTGGCTCCACCAATTGGAGTCGATTTTCCTATCATGCGATTTTGACACCACTGAATGGACTGGACTAGCTGTCATACAACTAGTTGGTGAAGTTATGGAGTGGTGGAGGACCGTTGGTACCTTACCACGAGAGACCTTATGGCAAACTTTCTGTTATGACATTACCCACCGTTTTCCGGTTGACGAGCCACCAGTAGCCACACCTTTAGCTATGCCTGCTTCATCGCCACCCCAGCCTGCTATCTCATTTACGACTGCGAGATTGGCTGTTATGCGAGTCTTGCGATGGAAGGCTCGAGAGGGAGAGGAACTAGAGAGTTATCTCCAGTGTTTCATCCATGAGATAGTCAATGCTTCCCCGATTCCACTTACTAAGGAGGAGCAGTGTTTCCATTTTTGGCAGGGATTGCCGGAGCAGGTGCGGGCACGAGTATATGCAGGTACTCGCCTTAGTTTTGACCACTTGGTTTCTGAGATTTACTACGTGGAGATGGGCCTTCAGGAGGAGAGGCGCGCGGAAGAGGAGCGCCGAGAGCTTGACCAACGTACCGAGGCGCGATACCAAAAGAAGAAGCTTCAAGAGGATAAGCACATGATGAGATCTACTACCTTTGGGACGGTAGACCCGCATAAAGGAAAAGCAAAAGCTGGTACCAGTCACATTTATATCGATAGCGATGAGGATGATGATCCTGTTGAGTTCCAGGAGAACACTCAAGATACTTGAAGGATGATAGACACGATTCTGCACCATAGCTAACATGAGCATTTTTTTTTTACTGCTGATCTTGGTTAAAAGATCTGGCATATGTAGAATATTTTTGGGACTTATGTGTAAAGTATTTATGTAATATAAGGGGATGAATGACTTGTAAAAAAAAAATGTAAAATGTATCTATTTTGATAGCATCTCCTATGATCAAGCTATGTATGTTTTGCAAGTGATAGCAGAATGTATATATAACTGCTTATGACAGTGAATGTCTGTATGACATGATACGTAAACGAATATAATCATGTGATGACTATAATCTTGCTACTATACTTTTTGTTAATAATCTCTATTGCACAAGGAAATTTTGAAAAGAAACCATGTTCTCCTTTTGTTCTTGGAAGGTAGGCCGTCATACACGGAAACATGGTTCGCCCACGTGCTGCAGCGGCCAGAGTGCCACAAAATGTGGAGATGGCTGAATTAATTGCCAACCTACAAGCTAGATTGGATGCTCAAGAACAAGAAAATCAAGTCATTCGACAACAATTAGCACATGTGACTCAGCAGTAGCCTCAAGTTGAAATTCCACCTCCACCAGTAGTGCCTGCTGCACCAGCTGTTCCGATTAATCCTAATGCACGACCCGTGGTTTGTCAAGAGCCACTTTTTGAACGGTTTCGTCGCATGAAACCGCCTGAGTTTGAAGGGTCAACTGATTCTCTTGAAGCAGAAGAATGGTTGACTTCTCTCCAAATTATCTTGAACTTTATGAATCTCACCGAACAAGAGAAAGTACTATGTGCCTCTTATGTGTTGAAGAAGGATGTACGCTATTGGTGGGAGACTGTTTCATTGAGAAGAAATGTGATGGCTATGACATGGAATGAATTCTTGGGAGAATTTAATGAAAAATACTACAACATAGTATGCATGAGAACCCAACAAAATGAATTCAATGACTTAAAGCAAAGAACCATGTCGGTTACGGAGGCTTGCCAAAAGTTCGACCGTCTGGCTCGACTTTGCCCCTATCTTGTGCCGACCGAAGGGGAAAGAGTAAGGAGAATGATACGAATGTTTCGGCCAGAGATAGCTGTAGTAGTTGACAGTGGTGATAGACCTCCACTCACTATAGCTGAATGTGTTAGTCGAGCACTCGGAGCTAAGTTTCATCTGACTGAGGCTAAGGAAGAAAAAGCTAGATATTGGGAAGCCAAGAAAAAAAAGATAAAGGTGCGAATACGCAGAATCCAGGAAGCAGTCAAGGTGGACCATGGAATAAAAACAAGCAGAATAATCAGAACAACAACAAGAGAAAGGCGAACTTTAATAGGAATAAGAATCAAAATCAGAGGAACCAACAACAGAAAAGAAATAATAGTGGAAACAATAATCCCAGCTACCCAACTTGTGTTAAATGCGGCAAGAAACACCTCGGTGAATGTAGGATGGGAACAAATAGCTGTTACATTTGTGGCAAAGAAGGCCATTATGCTAATAACTGTTACTTCAACAAGCAAAATCAGCTAGGGCAAACTCAACAGAGACAGCAAGGGAACCAGCTCCATGGCCTCCAAGCTAAGATCGAGGGTTCACAGATTAGCCAAGGACGCCTCGAAGCCCCTCCAGCTCCAAATGCTCACATCTGTGCTTATACCAAGAATGATGTTGAAGCTGGAACATCAAATGTGGTGACAGGTCAGCTTTCTGTTGCAAACTATGATGCTCATGTTTTATTTGATTCGGGAGCTTCCCATTCTTTTGCATCATGTGCCTTTGCTAAAAAACTCGATCAAGCCACTGATAGAATTGAACAGACTTTTCGAACTACCTTACCCTCTGGGGAAGTATTACTGTCTGATTATTGGCTACGACATATGCCGATAATTATAGCTGGTAGAGAATTGTTTGTTGATTTAGTCATATTAGAAATAGTGGACTACGATGTCATCTTAGGAATGGATTTCCTAGGAAAGTATCATGATTCCATAGGCTGCCGAGGGCGAAAGGTTGTTTTTCAACCCGAAGGAATTGAGGCTTTCAACTATGTCGACACTTCCAGTAAACCACAGAAGTGGATGATAAGTTCATTAAAAGCCAGGAAAATGATATCCAGTGGATGTGATGGGTATTTGGCTTACGTTATGGATACTTCAAAGGAAGAAAAGCTCCAGCCGAAAGATGTACCTATAGTTAAAGAGTTCATTGAAGTTTTTCCTGAGGAATTGCCAGGATTACCACCAGATCGAGAGATTACTTTCGAAATTGAATTGCTCCCAGGCACGGCTTCGATATCGAAGGCACCATACCGGATTGCACCTGCGGAGCTCAAGGAACTTCAGACGCAATTGCGGGAGCTACTTGATAAAGGTTTTATTCGTCCAAGTTATTTACCATGAGGAGCACCTGTTTTATTTGTGAAGAAGAAAGATGGCTCGCTTAGAATGTACATTGATTATCGTGAGCTCAATAAGGTCATAATAAAAAATAAGTACCCACTTCCGAAGATTGATGATCTTTTCGACCAACTTAAGGGAGCAGCAATATTTTCAAAAATTGATTTGCGATCGGGGTATCATCAGTTGAAGATTAGGGACAGTGATGTTCCTAAATCAGCCTTTCGAACACGTTACGGACATTATGAGTTTTTGGTTATGCCGTTTGGGCTAACTAATGCTCCAGCAGCCTTCATGGATCTTATGAATTGAGTTTTTGAGAAATATCTGGATAAATTTATCATAGTCTTTATAGATGATATTTTGATATACTCGAAAACCCGAGAGGAACATGAAGAACATTTAAGGATCGCTTTGCAGACATTAAAGAATCATCAACTTTTTGCAAAATTCTCCAAATGTGAATTTTGGCTCGACAAGGTTCATTTTCTTAGACATGTTGTCTCTAAGGAAGGAGTGTCAGTGGATCCAATAAAAATCGAAGCAGTTAGTAGATGGCCAACACCAAAAAGCGTAACTGAAATACGCAGCTTTCTAGGCTTAGCCGGCTACTACAGGAGGTTTGTGGAAGGATTCGCAAGACTAGCTGCACCTCTCACAACACTCACTCGTAAGGACAAGAAATATGAATGGGGTGAGAAATGCGAGGAAAGCTTCCAAGAGTGAAAAAGCATGTTCTCACAATTCCGTCAGATGAGGGAAAGTTTGACATTTACAGTGATGCTTCAAAGATGGGCTTAGGAGCTGTTCTGATGCAGAATGGTAAAGTCGTAGCTTATGCGTCGCGTCAACTGAAAGAACACGAAAAGAACTACCCAACTCACGACTTGGAGCTGACAGCGGTGGTTTTTGCACTCAAAATATGGCGACACTACCTCTATGGGGCAAAATGTTTGATTTACACTGACCACAAGAGTCTCAAATACTTGTTCACTCAAAAAGAACTCAACACGAGGTAGAGAAGATGGTTAGAATTGGTCAAGGATTATGATTGCGACATTCTTTATTATCCAGGAAAGGCGAATAGAGTCGCAGACGCTTTGAGCCGAACGTTTTCACCTATAACCCACATGCCAATTGATTCCTTGCCTACATCTCTTCAAGGAGACATAAACAGTTTGAAGCTGGAATTCATTTCAGGACAGTTATCAGCTTTACTTCTTCAACCATCGATTTTTGATGAAATAAGAAAAGCTCAAGAGCTAGATTCAACCTTGATCAAGTATAAGGAAGAGGTTGTCGAAGGAAAAGAGTCTGATTTTAATCTTTCAGCTGATGGAATTCTCCACTTCAGAAAAAGGTTATGTGTGCATGATGACGTAAAGTTGAGAAAGCAGATTCTCTTAGAAGCTCACAAGACTCCATATTCTATACATCCAGGAGCAACAAAGATGTATCAAGACCTGAAAGAACACTTTTGGTGGAAGAGAATGAAGAACGACATAGCTGAATTTTCCAGTCAATGCTTAACTTGCCAGAAAGTTAAGGCGGAGCACAAGCGACCAGCAGGAGAATTACAGCCCCTTGAAGTCCCAGAATGGAAATGGGAGCAAATAGCAATGGATTTTGTTATTGGCTTACCAAGGACCAGTGAAGGATATGATGCCATCTGGGTAATTATTGATAGACTAACGAAATCAGCGCACTTTTTACTAATAAAAGTCACATACACGTTGGAAAAATTGGCAGATCTTTACGTACCGGAGATCGTCAAGTTACATGGCATTCCTTTGTCTATCGTTTCAGATCCTGATAGTCGCTTTACCTCTACTTTTTGGAAGAGTGTACAAAAAGCTATGGGCTCTAAATTGAAGTTTAGCACAGTATTTCATCCTCAGACAGATGGTCATTCTGAGCGAACCATTCAAATTCTCGAAGACATGCTTCGTGCATGTGCCATGGATTTCAAGGGATCTTGGAACAAGAAGTTGCCATTGGTAGAGTTCTCCTACAACAACAGCAACCAATCTTCTATAGGCATGGCACCCTATGAAGCTCTTTATGGAAGGAAATGCAGATCTCCTGTTCATTGGTATGATACCAGAGAAAAGCAACTTCTGAAGACAGATTTTATTCAAGAAACTACAGAAGCTGTAAAGAAGATTCGCCAAAGGATGGAAGAAGCACGAAGTCGTCAGAAAAGTTATGCTGACATACGAAGAAGGCCATTGGAGTTTGAGGAAGGAGATTCAGTATTCCTTAAAGTAGCTCCTATGAAGGGCGTAATGCGCTTCGGAAAGAAAGGAAAGTTGAGTCCAAGATACATTGGGCCGTTTGAAGTTACTGGACGAGTTGGCAAAGTGGCGTACAGGTTAGCCTTACCGCCGGAATTGTCAAGCGTACATAATGTTTTCCATGTCTCTATGTTGAAAAAATATGTACCAGACCCGTTACATATCATAGAACATGAACCAATTCAAGTTCAGGAGGATCTTTCCTACGAGGAACGACCAGTGAAAATTTTAGCTCGTAAGGAGAAGACTCTAAGGACTAAGACTATACCTCTTGTCAAAGTGCTTTGGCAGAATCATGAAGTAGAAGAAGCCACATGGGAGCGAGAGGATGAAATGAGAGCAAAATACCCCCACTTGTTTTAATTTTCAAGGACGAAAATTTTTAAGGAGGGGTGATTGTAACGACTGAAAAATTCACGGCATTAATTTCTGAGTTAAACAGAAATTAAACCGTGATTTTTTTGTAATAAAAATGTAAATTTCTGTAATTTTATGATTCAGTATGTCTCTATGCCACTAGTTAAAATTTTCTCTATGCAAGGAATTTGAGAATATAGGAAAATTTCCATAAAGATCATAAATAGATAAAAGTGATCATGAAAATCCCAATAAAGAATGCCAAGTCCATTATACAACTTTATCATGTAAAATAAGTGAAATTTACAATTATTTCTGAATCGAATTACAACAGTCAGAATTTAATTCTGATCTGTAAAAAAATAATAAAAAAATAAAAAGTAAAATTGTTTTAACAGTTTAAACATATAGATATTTTTAAATATCAAAAGTTGTTTGAACAGTTTTTAAAAATATATATATGTGTATATATATATATATATATTTTTTTTTTTTTCAGTTTAAAATTTACTATGTTGAATCATAATATATTGTAAATGACTGCTGAATAGGATAAGGATTAAAGTGTAATTATCTTCAAGGATCAAGGGTTAAGATTATATGAATTTTAATCTAATGGCCCATGCTTTGACAAGTATGACTTAATGGATAAGTTTAAAAAAAAAAAAAAGGAGAAGAAGAAGAACTGACCGGTTACAATGATGGTAAAAAGCTGGAAATGAAGTGTTATTTATCCTATTCTAAGCTAAGCTAGAGGAACGGTGAGAGAACAAAAAAAAAAAAAAAAGAAAAGAAAAGAAAAGAAAGAAGAAGCAAGCTGTCATCCACTTAAATTAAACACAAGGAAAGAGAATGAAACAATTGCTTCTTCATCTCCCAGAATACACGTCTGGAGACAGAGAAGAAGAAGAGAAAGAGAAAAAAAAAAAAAAAAAAAAAAGAAAAAACGTCTGGAGACAGAGAAAAAAAAAACCCCTCTAAATCTTCATGCTTGGTTCTCTAGCAAGTTTTTATTCAAGAGATCAAAGTGTTTAGCAGTCATAAAAGGTAATAAATTTGTAAAATTTTATGTTTTCTTTTAGTATTATTTTGAGAAATTTCTATTCTAAGAAATGGAAATTTTATTGTCTAGTTTCTATCAAGAAACCAAAGGATTTTCAAGGAGGTGCTATAAGCTAAAAATCAATTTGAAGGAAGCTAGGTAAGATACTCAAATTTGTTTTTTTCTTGAAATTGGATTATGTGATTTTAGAAAAAAAAAAAAAATATATATATATATATATATATATAATAGTAAAGGGATGAATGTATATGTATGTAAACTATTTTGGTGATGGACTTGGTTTAATGAACTAGTTGGGAATCATGAATATGTGTATGTTGTGAAATCTCTCCATGCTTGTATGATTAGTTGAAGTTATGGTTTGAATTTTTTTTAGCCAACAGTCATGAAGCTAATGAAATATCATGTGTTTGGAATGGTTATGGTACAAGAAACAAACTTTTTATACAAAGTTTGTAGTTTAGTAAATAGAAAGTTGACAACTTTTGTTGGTGTGTTGCTCATGAATGGATTTTAGTGAGAAAGCTTGATGTATGCAATATATATGGAAGTCTATTCTTATTTTAGACTCTGGGATTATTACAAAGGATGCATGTGATAGGAAATTGATTAGTGAAAGTTTTATGTGGAAAAAGTGTTAGATGAGCACTTTTCGAAAAGAAATTTATAAAATCAAGTTAAGGAAAAAAAAAAAAAAAGGAAACAGATTTGTAAACTGGATGTGTCAGTGTGAGTTATTGTTTCAATTGTCTTAAATTACTTATAGGCGAAGAGGTATAACAAAACAAACAAACGAAAGTCCAATAGGAGTTAAAATGAGAATTTTGTCAAAAATTGGGATAAAATGGAAATTTCTTAAAACTGTTTGAGTTTTTTTTTATACTAAAAAGGTGATTGTTTCTATGTTGTTCTAGTAGAAAGCAAGATATAGAGAATTTAAAGCAACTACGTGCAAAACAGTAAGGATTTGGAAAAAAATAATAAAAAAAAATGGAGAAAAGAAATATTCATAAGAAGAATGGTCAGTTTAAAATACTACTCTAACTGTCGGGTGTCGCTTAAATCAGGACACGGTGCCGACGGTGTACTAGAGCAACGTCGACTGACAGAAAAATCACAGATTATTGAATTCCTGTAAGTACAGATCTCACCTACAACATAAAACCATGAATGCTTGTTGTGTTGGTGTGCATATGTGGTGAATTATGTGCTAATTATGTGAATATGATTACGATGCCTCAATGTTAATGTTATTCAAATATTTTTTTTATATGATGTTGTGACATGTCATATTTGCATGATCACTCACTTAATTATATGAGGCTAATGAAAGTGAAATGTTAAAAAAGTGTCATACCAACCAACACTCAGGTGAGATAAAATTCATGAATGATTTATGTATGACCTTAGGTATAACTGGAGGGTCGCTCCCCCAACTACCCAATGGTCGCGCGCACCTGGTATGTACACAATGAGGCCCAATAAGTTTAGAAGCAAAAGACTTTAGAATTGCATAAAATGTCATGCTAATTATTCATGCATTGTGAGATTTATATCTGTACTTGCTAGGCGAAAGCTCATTTAAGAAATTTATGTTGTAGGTAATATGGGTAAGAAACCCGTGATCAACTGAAGGGATGAATGGACAAGACAGATGATGTGACAGTGGAGGAAGAGGGTTTATGGATATCACTTTGTAAAAAAAAAAAAAAAAAAAAACATTTCCGCAGCTTAAAAAAAAATGAAATGGTTTGTAATATATGGTACTATGATACTTTACTTATGTTTTTTTTTTTTTTTAACACTCTATGAATAGTTATCTTATAGATAGTAAGTTAACAAGTAACAAATATATATATATATATATATATAAATTCCAGAATTTTTGGAAAGTAATACAAGTTAAGTTTACGTACGTAACTGACGGCTCCTCTCCCAAGGGGGGTTGTCACACTTAGCAATTCTACATTTATGGGATTTACTAAAATAAATTTATTGCTGTTTTAAAAAATAATGACAATAAATTTAGGATTATTATCTACATTTTTATACATTGTATTTTGCTTTTATTTTAAAAGTATCTCATGCATTTTAAATTTTTTCATTTCTATATGCTATCAAATTATGTTTGTCTAATGTACAATTTATACTCTTTCTCGGTCAAAGCTTAATTTTTTATATGACTTTTGCAATTCAAAAACATCCTAGAATGATGCTTTGTTTTACCAGAATTCAAGAAGTATTTGTAAGAGTAGTGAAACTACTTATTTTTCAAGAATCCCAGTTAGATTCTAGCAGAATTCAACATATATTCTCCTCCTCAAATCTATGGCTCCCAAGGGAATTATATATTGTAAGAGTCATTTCCTTAAGATCAATAACCCCAAGAAGCCAATGTTTTGCCTTCGGCATAAACATAGGAAACAAGAGAGAATCCACATCACTAAAAGGCCAACTACAAAACATTCGAGTACCCAAAACATAATTCTGCAGAGCCTGATTCTTACTGAAATCATATGCACCCCAATCCCCCTTATAAGAATTCCAAGGCTCCCTTATGAAATAATCAAATATACTATCTAGAGGTAAACAACTTAAAATCGCTCTTGGGGATAACATCGGTATTTCTTACGCAAATCATAAAATGCAACGTCCATATGCTGCAAAAAACAAAAAACCTAAAGTAAGAGAGTTACAAAACTAAAAACTAAAGAACAAAAAAAAAACAAAAAAAAACAAAAAACAAGCAAAATAGTAACCAAAAACTTACTGAACCAGACAAATATTGGGCTGGTGTAAGGATGTCGTAAAACCAATATTTACTGTCAACAGAGTCAACTTTGAAGTCAAAATGTGGTGAGATAACCTCTGCACCTTTAGTCCATTTCTTCTTCCTACAAGAAAACAAAAACAAAAACAAAAACAAAAATGAAAAAACCAGATATGCAAAAAGACCCAATTTAAAAAAAACAAGAAAAGAAAAAAGGAAAGAAGCCATACTTATTCCTAGCATTGAGACCAGTATGATACCAATGATAAAAGTTTCTTTTGTTCACTTCAGGAGGCATAGAATCAACAAGCTCAGCAAAGGCACAAATTTTAAATGATCGTTCACTGAGCTGTGATCCAAGGAAAAAATCTGATGCAGAACCTACATCAAACAAAGTTACGGTTGTTTTATCCGTAAACAGATCTGTATTGAAAGTTAGAATAGGAGGATAAAATTTATGAAACGAGAATGCACATAATTTTTCTTTATTTTAATTTAGTAAAAGAGGAAAGATGAAAGAAAGTTGTGCTCTATTTCAAATCTTAGCTTAGTTTAATAGTAATTTTAGAAAAAAAATTTCTTGCAAATACATTTTAGAAGACAAATACTTTGTAACATTACATTCTTAGAAGGATATAGACATTAAAAAAAAAAAAAAAAAAATCCCTTCTTGTAAAATCATGAACTTTTTTAAAGTTCAAACTTGTAATATTGATATTGCTACAAAAAGAAAATTTGAGGACCAATATGTTACCGTGGCTGAAAAAAAGTAAAATTAATCTAGTGTCAGTTTAGGTTCGAGAATATATTTTTATGCGAAAATTAGAGAGTGCGGAAGGAAGAATATAAAAATAGAAACATGACCAAGAAAAACAAAAGCATCAAGCCTTCAAAAAATTATGTTGTTTCTCTTTTATCTTTATTTTCCATAAATAGAGAACGTATTGGATTGCACGTTTATGACCTTTCTTCTGTTCATTCATGGAGAGAGAGAGATCAAAGAGAGACAACTAGTTCTATAAAGATCTCATAGTATACATATATAAATAATAAAAATCTTATAGACACATGAACGTTGATTTGGAGATTAATTAATTAAAAAAAAACAGAGAGAAAGAAAGATTTGCCACTACATGAAATTAGAAACATATCTATGCAACAAAAAGTAAGAAACAAAAGAAACAAAAACGGGAAGAAGAAACAAAGCCCTCTTTGACATTAAGAAATTATTCTCGTGGCTGATCTTATCACATCCTTCTTCAACAATGGTCTCCAACTTCGGTGAAGAGGATGATTTCCGACGAGTATATTTGACAAGTTTCGGCGATACTTCACCAAATCTCTGCGTGTACGTAATCCTTGCCTTCTTCACCATTTCTTCTCTATGATACCATTTTCTCTACTATTTTTTTATTTCCACGTACTATAAATTGCGTTCTAATACAATTTATATGTATAATGTGATTTTGAAAATTTGGAGCTCCATGTATAAGGGAATTATGGAGGCAGTTTTGGTGAGCTACCGAGAATTGAGGAAGAAAGGAGAAGGAAAAAATAAAAAGAATTCTTACATGTGCCTTTTTTTTTTTTTTTTTTTAATTAAAAACCGTAATAAAAAGTGAATTTTTGTTAATGGAATATTGCTCTAGAGAACTCGATGTTACATTTTAAAATTCGGTAAGCAGGTGCTATAAGGATCATAGTTAGAGGGGGAAGTTTTGCAATTATATTCAGAAACATACATTATTAGGGATTTGCTACTATCAAAAACTCCAAAAAATTAAGATCTTACCATCAACCAGGGGCGAACCTGTATTGGGCCCAAGTGCAGCTCCCTACTTGCCCAAGGACTCTCATAGAGTTTAGCCACAAAATTAAAGATATTTAGAAGTTTCTTTTTTATTTGCTCCTGAAATTTTTCCAATTACAATATTTTCCTAATAATAAAATTGATAAATATTTAAAAAAAAAAAAGTTAATATTTTTTGGATACATATAAAATCATGTTTTAGTTTGAAATTTTCATCTTACTTATACCTCCACCGAATTGAAATCATGAATACGTCACTATACCAGTTGTAGTAACAAGCCAAAAAAAATTATTTTTGTTTTTCCCCTCATGATGAACAAAATTGTCATTTTCATTTCCCAAGCTAGTTTCCACAGGAGAGTTGTCAACCACAAATTATCTGATAATTCTTTGTGGCCGTAAAATTAGATCACAAACTTTGAAACTGATAGAAGAAAATAAAATATAAACCAATAGCTCAAACGCTTACACTCATTCCCCTCAACAATGTCAGGCGAAGCTAGCATCGAAAGGTACGTAATACTTTTCTCTTTTGGTAACACCGGAGCCTCAGTAGCTACGCGTGATATATGCTACATATTTGCTTGGTAACACTCTGTTTCTGGTTTTCTGTTCTCTATTTTCTGTTTTCTGTTTTCTGTTTTTGGTTCGATTGGTAATTTTATTTTAAAAAAAAAAAAAATTTCGGGACAGATATGCAGTTGTGACAGGGGCGAATAAGGGGATCGGATTCGAGACAGTTAGACAGTTGGCCTCAAATGGAGTGACTGTGATCTTAACAGCAAGAGATGAGAAAAGGGGTCTTGAAGCTGTTGAGAAATTGAAAGAGAGAGGCCTCTCTCACAAAGTCCTTTTTCATCAGCTAGACGTGGCTGATCCTACCAGCGTTGCTTCTCTCGCAGATTTCCTCAAGACCCAGTTCGGCAAGCTTGATATCTTGGTAGAGTATAAACTATTCTATTTCTCGAATAATTTCGTGTTAGATATATAGATGCTCTAAATTACATGAAGAGAGAGAGCAGATTTGATGGTCTTAAAGCACGTAAATAAACTCAAACTCTTGTTTCTCCCTTCGGGTTTCTTTTGTTTCATTTTCTTGTCCGTAAGATTAGTATGTGGAATCGGGGTATGTGTGGGACATATATGTACCTAAAACATACATCAAATCAAGGTGTTCAAAGAGTTTTCCTTTGTGTGCTTTGCTAAGGTTGGTAGAGTTGTATGACTAATGTTTTTTTGCGAATTCATTTTACTTTTTATTTGTTAATCGTCCTCTATTTTGCTAGCATCAATACTATAACAGAGTGATGAAATTCCATTGAACATGTCTCCTTTTCAAGATTTCTTAGCTTAATTTATTCGTATAGATCGTTTAAGGTATCCTTTGGTATTTTATAAATTTTGACCCGTCCTGAGGAGTTAACATAGTGAGGCAAAATGAGAAAAATATATACATTTTTTGAGGTGAAATTGAAAAAAAAATAAATAAATAAAAAAATTCATTGGGAGTGGAAGCCCCCGCTTGGTCATGACTCCACCCCAAGGTAAATGACCAAATGCTTTAAAATATGTGTAGGTGAACAATGCAGGGACTGGTATAGTCAGAGCCGACATGGATGCACTTTTAGTATTGCTAAATTCTCGTGGGGTTAGTCTTTCGCAAGTGTTCTTCTTTTCTATATGTTCTCAAATTTCAGGTCTTTAACATTCTAATTATTTATGGGCATATATATATATATTTGTCTCCTTCGTACTGAAGAAGGAAAAAGAACCAGCTGAAGTAAGCAGAAAAGTGACTCAAACTTATGAATCAGCCGAAGAATGCTTGCAAATAAATTACTATGGTGCTAAAAGAACCGTTGAAGCGCTTTTTCCTCTCCTCCAATTGTCTGATTCACCAAGAATTGTCAATGTTTCATCAAGCGCCGGAAAATTAGAGGTATGCAACCATTCGATCTATGCAACTTTCCGCTTGACCTATAAATTACGAGTGTGCTGAGAAGAGTTTTCATTCTTGCATCAAGTTAGTGCTTGGATTGTGAATATGGGTGAGTTGAGCCAAAGGATTATCATTTGTCTTCTCTCTTAGTTAAGCCATCTGAAACACAAAACAAACTAGTGAAGTTCTTAAGAACATGGGGATATCAAATTTAACTTATCTCTAGATATACGATTAATCTTAGTTCTTTTATCTTTTTGTTTCAGACGATATCAAATGTTTGGGCTAAAAAGGTTCTTAGTGATGCCGAAAGCCTTACGGAGGATAGGATTGAGGAGTTCTTGAGAGAGTTTCTGAAAGATTTCAAAGAAGGTTCTTTAGAAAGCAAAGGCTGGCCAATTATTTTTTCTGCATATACCGCCTCGAAAGCTGCCTTGAATGCCTACACAAGGGTTCTAGCCAAGAATCACCCCAATTTTCTCATCAACTGTCTCTGTCCTGGTTTTGTGAAGACGGATATAAACTTCAACACGGGGTACTTAACTGTCGAAGAAGGCGCTGCAAGTGTAGTAAGGTTAGCATTGCTGCCGAATGATGGCCCTTCAGGCCTCTTTTTTGTTCGGTCAGAAGTGTCCCCGTTTTGACCGAATAAAAATCCTCCATCTTAAAAACAATGTTTTAGGTGCTCTATGCAGTAGTAAGAAGTTTTACATACGAACTTTTATGTTGTAATAATAATAAGCTTGCCAGTTGAATACGCCCCCTAAGGCTTGCTCAACGGGTGGGGAGGCGGGTTTTCATTACTGTTTAGATCTCGGGGTTGCAATCTAGATTCCACTTAAAAATTCAATAAATAAATAAATAAATATGTGTGCTTGTTGTGTGATAAATCCTTGTAATAACTGAAGCTTAAATGTGGAATGTTGTATATCTTGAAAAAGTTTTTTTTTTGGCTTAATTAACAGTGTCAGGAAGCTTAAATGTGGAATGTTTTGAGCGGATAAAAAATCAATTTGAAAACAATGTTCTTTAATGGGACTATCTACCTGTCACTAGTCTTTTTTGGTAGAGACCGCCTATGTGCTCAATGTAGTTGTATATTTAGAAAACAGCTATTTTGTAAGGATTTCCCTTTAACTTCTCTAATTTGACAATATAGTCTCTAATATATTTTTTTAGCAATCAATCCCCTGAATTTAATTTTTTGCATTGTCAATACTTTTAGCTCACATTCGATAAAATTAATTTAGACGATTTTTTATAGTTGTCTTTTTCATGATAGCCCAATAAAAGCATTGAAGGTCATTTTTTTTAATTGCAATACATATTTCTTTCAAAGTTTGGGTTTAAGTTTGATTGCAAGGAAAAAGAGAGAAAAAAGAAAAGAAAAAGAAAAAGAGATCTGGAAACAAAATTATCAAATTCGAAAAGTTCACGGTATGTATGTAAAAACACCAATTAAGACGTTTTATATAGGAACTTCGATATTGTAATAAGATGATAGTTGTGAAAGAAATCCTAGACGTAATAACCGAAGTTTTGAACTTTGTAAGCCTAATCGAACAGCTTTGAAATCGATTTAAGCAAAGAATATGGTTTTTAGCAATTCTACAGTTATGGGCTTTACTAAAATAAATTTAGTGCTGTTTTAAAAAATAATAACAATAAATTTAGGATTATTATTTGCATTTTATACATTGTATTAATAATTTTTAATATGACTTTTGCAATTCAAGAACATTCTAGAATGATGCTTTGTTTTACCAGAATTCTAGAAGTATTCTGCAAGAGTAGTAAAACTACTTATTTTTCAAGAATCCCAGTTATATTCTAGCAGAATTCAACATATATTCTCCTCCTCAAATCTATAGCTCCCAAGGGAATTATATATTGTAAGAGTCATTTCCTTAAGATCAATAACCCCAAGAAGCCAATGTTTTGCCTTTGGCATAAACATAGGAAACAAGAGAAAATCCACATCACTAAAAGGCCAACTACAAAATATTCGAGTATCCAAAACATAATTCTGCAGAGCCTGATTCTTACTGAAATCATATGCACCCCAAACCCCCTTAATAAGAATTCCAAAGCTGTAACGTCCTAAACGCTAACCAACAATAACACTAGAAAATTAGCATTAGAATTAACATAGATAATGTGATGAGATAGAAATTTCTTAATTCTAATATTTTGTTGAGTTATTTTTCAGGTGACGCGATGAGGACTCGATGTGCTAGAACAAAGTTAATGCCAAATTGATAAAATTTTCTTATGATGATTTGATGAATTCATGTGACAATTTTTTTAGTATATATAAACTGATATGTTATATAAATGGATATGTATATGTTTATATGTATATACTAATGTAAGTATATTTTATTATATATATATATATATATATAAAGATTGTACTGTATATATATGTCTTTATATATATAACATATATATATTAAGTTATTTGATTAGTCAATTATATATAAAATTATATGCATGTATATGTGTGTGTTATATGTGGTATGCACGGTATAAGGGGAAAGGTGTAAAGGGGAACGTAATTGCAGCCGAAGGAAGGAAAGAAAGAAAGAAAAAGAAAAAAAAAAAAAAAAGGAAAGAATTGCAGCCGAAGAAGGGAAAAATAAAATAAAAGGGTTTGACAATTTATATTTCATTAATTCTAAAATTTAATTGGAATTAATAGCTCTTGATTTATAGGGTTTATTGTTTTGATTCTTTCTCCCTCACGCACAAACTCATCCTCTTGTCTCTCTCTCTGCCTCTCTCTCACGCACAAACATAGAAACAAAAAAAAACAAAAAAAAATTCCGCCAAACCTCCAAATTCTTCCAAAACCGAAAATCAAAGAATTTCAAGGTATGTTTCGGAATTATTTGATGATGAGGATGATTTTGTTATTTGTTTTAGTTTGGCATTCTTTGAGGGATTGGATGATTTTCTTGATGAGTGTTTTCATGTGAGTTTGAGGAGAGGATGAGAAATATTTATTGGATGATGATCGGAAGAATGGCGATATGGTTGATTTTGTGAACAAGACGAAATTAGGGTTTTTGATTCTTTATTTATGATTTCATTGGTATGGGGATTAAATAATTTTATATGTTAGAAATATGTCTTAGGGCTGTTTTCGTGTGTGTATTAATTATATAAATATTGTGATGATAATTTTTACATATATTTCTATTTATTTTCGGATTTGACACTGCTACTGGAATTTCCAGATTCTAAGGTAAGAATTCCAAACGGGTTTTTAAGGGTGCAAATGGACTCCATTTTTAACAAATTTGATATTTTTAGAAAGCCCTAGATGTCTATTTTCTTTTGAAATCAGTTTCATATCATTTGGAGTTATGTGTGAATTTTTATGATTTTTCAAATAGGCAGAGGTCGGACTACCAGTTTCGGTAAAATTTTTAATGATCAGATTTCAAAACTGTTTTTGAAAATCCATACGGTCTCCGTTTTTAACAAATTTGATATTTTTAGAAAACTATAGATGTCTATTTTCATTTGGAATCAGTTTTATATCATTTGGAGACATCTGTAAATTTTTATGATTTTTCAAATAAGCAAAGGTCCGGCTGCCAGTTTCGGTAAAACTTTAGAAATCAACTTCAAAACTATTTTTGAGGGTCCAAACGGTCTTCATTTTCTACGAATTTAGTACCATTAGAAAGATCTGGATGTCTACTTTCATTTAAAATTGTTTTCAGATCATTTGAAACCCTGTATGAATTTTTATGAATTTTTGAAGGGACAAAGGTCTAACTGGCAGTTTCTGTAAAGATTTGTAATTTTATGAAAGTGTTCAATTTTTGTGTTTTGATGTTATTCAATGATGAAATAGGCCTTGTAGGTGCTGCTATGATATGATGGATGTGTTTAATGAATTATTATGAGCTTTTGTTGATTTTATTATATTTATTATTAATGGCATGAACGGTTCTAAAGGTGAGCACCCGAGACCTCAATCGCGCGTCACCATCAGAAAATTTGAAAAGGTTAAGTGAGGCGTTTATGTAAGTACACTCTCACCTGCAACATGAATTGAAGATTTGAGAGTATATATTTTGACGTTGATGATGATGTTATGATGTTCTTAAATAATATTTCTCCTATGATGATGTTTTGATGAAAATTATATATATGGTATGTATATGTATTTTTATGTTTTAAAATGACGTTGTACACCCTTGATGATGATGATGATGATGTTGTCCGGTGAGCGGACTTTTGTCACCGTTGGTTTGGGATTTGCTACCCCAACCCTTCCGTGACTAGCGTGCTATGATGGTACAACGTCGGGCCCAATATATGACGGTTTTAAAAGTTAAAAGTTTTTAAATGATGTTTATATTTATGATGATAAAAGAAAAATATTTATTTACATTTGTGAGATTTAAGTGTTTTACTAAGCCCTTGCTTATATAAATTAATTCATGTTGCAGATAAAGGAAAGGGTAAGATATAGTGTTGGAGGAGCTTGGAGCGGAAGCGGGACGATATGTGATAGGAAAATGGGAGGAACGATCATAAGATGAACATTTTTTATTTCAAATGAAGTTTTGATATTTTAATTTATTATTATTTGATTGGATGTTTCATAAGGACTTAAATTATATTTCAGGAGTTGGGTTTTAAAAATATATATATATATATATATATATACTTATATTAATTATGAAGTATAATTTTGATCTAGTTTAAAAAAAATTTTGAAAGTTTTCTAAAATTATCTAAGTAAAGTTTTCTGTTATATAAAGATTTTTATTTTAAGCTTAATCTTTTCCGCAATTTTATAAGAGATGAATGATTAAATAAGAAGTCAACTGTAACGGTCCGTGAGGGGTCGTTACAGATATGGTATCAGAGCGGTTTCCTATTTCCTATCATGCATCACCACGTATCCACTTCAAACTTCTTTAAGTAAGTAATTAACAAGTTTCCTTAAATAGAAATGTAAGAGTTGTGAGGTGATGTTCTATTTATGGAAAGTTTGAATCCTGACTCGATATCCAAAAAAAAAAAAAAGTCTCTTATTGACAATTTTACTACTAACAGACGACTAAGATAAGATGGTACGCGGACGAGGACGTGCAGCTCGAGGACGTGCAGTTCGAGGACGTGGTAATGGCCGAGTGCATGTCGAAGATGAGGTTGCTGCGGAACCTAACTTGGCAGAAGTTATGGAGCAGTTGCATCAAGACCAACGAAGAGGTCGTAGACAAGTTGAAAATGAAGCGGTGGCAGAGCCTAATTTAGTAGAAATTGTGGCTCAACTTTAGAGGCAAGTTCAGCAACAATAGGCTCTTATTAACAACTTGCAAGCTAATGCCAACAGAGTGGAAATCCCCATTGATCCACCGGCTGCACAGCCAGTGCAAAATAGAGGAGTTCAAGCATCAACAAATCATGAGCCCCTGTATCTGCGATTCAAGAGGATGAAGCCTAAGGAATTCAATGGTTCAACGGACCCTTTGGTGGCTCAAGGATGATTGAAGTCGATCGAGTTAGTGCTTAATTTCATGGATTTAACCGATAATGAGAAAGTGAAGTGTGCTTCCTACTGTTTGATGGATGATGCTAGAATCTGGTGGGAAGTAATAGAGCTGAGCAGGGACATAAGTCAGATGACATGGGAAGACTTTGTCCAAGAATTTAACGAGCAATATTTCAACATGTCTGTGACCAGGGAACACTATGACGAGATTAATAACTTTCGTCAAGGAAATCTATCGGTGACAGAAGCTGTTAAGCGGTTTAACCAATTAGCACGTCTTTGTCCCCACATGGTGCCAAATGAACAAGTTGAACGGTTGAGGAGAATGATCGGGATGCTGAAACCCGAGATTGCAGTGATTGTTGATAGCGGGACTGTTCCACCAACCACCACAGCTGAATGTGTCAAGTGTGCCCTTCGTGCTGAATATCATCTGAATAAGCAAAAGGAAAGCCAGCCTCGTCAGAGCGAAGTCCTTAAGAACAACAACAACAATCAAAACCGTGGAAACTTCGAAAATCAAGGCAGGTCTCAAGGAGGTCAGTGGAACAATAATAAGAGGAAGTAGAACTTTTCCAATCAGAGGAACCATAACAACCGTCAAGGAGGGGGCCAACCAGCTAAGCAAGCTAAGAACACCCCACCATGTTCTAAGTATGGGAAGCTACATTTGGGGGAGTGCCGTATGGGCACAAATCTATGTTATGGTTGTGGACGCGAGGGTCACCTGTCCAAGGATTGTCCGAACAAGGCATACCAGCCCTTCCAGCAAATGCAACAAAGAAACCCACCAGCTCAGCTCCATAGTATGCAGGCCACTCTTGATGGACCTCATATTTCCCAAGGACGACTTGATGCTCCTCCACTTAACACCAATGCCAGAATTTTCACCATGACCAAAGAAGAAGCAGCTGCCGAGACATCTACTGTTGTCACAGGTCAGATACTTGTTAATAACCAGTGTGCTAATGTCCTTTTCGACACAAGAGCCTCACACTCCTTTGTGTCTTCTACTTTTGCCAAAAGAGTAGGAATAAATCAAGATATCTTGAGTCAGGGATTCACTACGACACTACCCTCTGGGGAAGTGATGATGTCCACTCATTGGCTACGAGCAGTGCCAGTGAGAATTGTTGATAGAGAGCTCTACAGTAATCTGATAGTGCTCGAGATGTTTGACTATGACCTAATTTTAGGTATGGATTTCTTGGGAAAGTATAACGCGTCTATTGAATGCCGAAGACGTAAGGTCGTGTTTAATCCCGAAGGAGATGATCGATTTGAATTTATTGGTGATGCGAAGAAGAAGACGAAGTTGTTCTTGTCAGCTATGAAGGCCCGAAAGCTGTTAGCCAATGGCTGTAATGGTTTCTTAGCCAACATCGTGGATAAGAAGAAAGAAGACAAATTGAAGCTTGATGATGTACCCGTCGTACGAGAATTTAGTGACGTGTTTCCAGAGGACTTGCCCGGTTTGCCGCCAGATAGAGAAATCGAGTTCGAGATTGAGTTAGCACCGGGCACTGGGCCAATCTCTAAGGCACCTTATCGAATGGCACCTGCTGAATTGAAGGAATTACATGAGCAACTTCAAGAGCTGTTGACCAAGGGTTTCATTCACCCTAGTCATTCACCGTGGGGAGCTCCAGTTTTATTCGTGTAGAAGAAGGATGGGACAATGAGACTCTGCATTGACTATAGGGAGTTGAACAATGTGACCATAAGGAACAAGTACCCACTGCCGAGAATTGATGATTTATTCGACCAATTGCAAGGTGCGACTGTGTTTTCGAAGATTGATCTACGATCTGGATACCACCAACTGAAGATCAAGGAAGGAGATATCCCCAAGTCAGCTTTCAGAACTCGATACGGTCATTATGAGTTTGTGGTCATGCCATTTGGGTTGACCAATGCCCCTGCTGCTTTCATGGACCTGATGAATAGAGTGTTTAAAGAGTTTTTGGATAAGTTTATGATAGTGTTTATCGACGGCATTCTCATTTATTCAAAGACTCAAGACCAACATGAAAAGCATATAAGGACAGTTTTGCAGACATTGAAACAGCACCAGTTGTATGTCAAATTCTCTAAATGCGAATTTTGGTTGGATCGTGTGGCATTCCTTGGTCATGTGATTTCTAAAGATGGCATAATGGTGGATCCTGCGAAGGTTGAGGCCGTTAGCAATTGGAAGAAACCGACCAACGCAAGTGAGATCAGAAGTTTCCTTGGTTTAGCGGGTTATTATAGGAAATTTGTAGCTGATTTCTCGAAACTTGCTATGCCGCTTACGACACTTACCCAAAAAGAAAAGAAGTTTGAACGGACAGAGGATTACGAAAAGAGCTTTCAAGAGCTGAAGAGACGACTCACAAGTGCTCCAATCTTGACGATTCTGGATGGGGATGAAGGGTTCGTAATTTACAGTGATGCTTCTAAAATGGGACTTGGTGCAGTCTTGATGCAGAATGGGAAGGTAATTGCCTATGCTTCAAGGCAATTAAAGGACAATGAGAAGAACTATCCCACCCATGACCTAGAGTTGGCTGCCGTTGTTTTTGCATTGAAAATATGGAGGCATTATTTGTATGGAGTCCGATGCCAAATATACACCGATCACCAAAGTTTGAAGTACTTCTTATCACAGAAGGATTTGAATATGAGGCAAAGGAGGTGGCTTGAGCTAGTAAAGGATTACGACTGTGAAATCCTATACCACCCGGGGAAGGCAAACAGGGTAGCTGATGCATTGAGTCGGAAGACCCCAGCCACGTTAATGTCCTTGAATGCGATGTCCAAGCCCCTTCAAAAGGAGATTTTTGATTTTGGGTTGGAATTAATAGTTGGGCAACTTTCTGCAATGACTTTGTCTCCAACTATTTTAGATGACATTCGGAGCAAACAAGATCTTGATCCATGCCTTGTGAGGATTAAAAATGAAATGCTCGAAGGGAAGTGTGAAGGATTTAGTGTGTGTGATGATGGAGTGCTGAAACTTAAGGGATGGTTATGTATTCCTAAGGATGAGGAACTGAGGAAGAAGATTCTTGAAGAGGCGCACAACACCCCGTATACGCTTCATCCTGGCGCAACCAAAATGTATATGGATCTTAAGAATAGTTTCTGGTGGTTCGGAATGAAGAAAGATGTAGCACACTATGTGAAGCATTGTTTGACGTGCCAACAAGTCAAGGCTAAGCACCAAAAGCTAGGAGGGGTACTCCAGTCAATTTAGATACCGGAATGGAAATGGGAAGACATTGCTATGGACTTTATTACTGGACTGCCAAGGACTATGAATGGATATGACGCTATATGGGTGGTCATCGATAGATTGACCAAGTCAGCACATTTTCTTCCTATACGATTGACGTCCTCTATGGAACAGTTGGCAGATTTATATGTGAAGGAGGTCGTGAGGCTTCATGGTGTTCCCAGATCTATTATTTCGGATCGAGATGGTAGGTTCACCTCCCATTTCTGGAAGAGCGTTCAAGCGGCCATGGGTACAAAGTTGAAATTTAGCACGGCTTTTCATCCGCAAACAGACGGTCAGACGGAGAGGACTAATCAGACACTTGAGGATATGCTTCGAGCTTGTGCCTTGAACTTCAAAGGGAGTTGGTGTAAGGTTTTACCATTGGCTGAGTTCGCTTATAACAATAGTTATCAAGCGACGATTGGGATGGCTCCCTATGAGGCATTTTACGGAAGACGTCGTAGGTCCCCAATTTATTGGCATGAGGCTGGGGAAAAGAAGCTAGCGGAGTTGGAACTTAAGGAGAAAACTGACTTCTTCAATAAGACAACCGAAGCATTGAAAATGATTCAGCAGCAGATTGCCACAGCTCAAAGTAGGCAGAAAAGCTATGCGGATGTGCGTCGAAGGCCCTTAGAGTTTGAGATTGGAGACTTGGTGTTTATCAAGGTTGCCCCGATGAAGGACATGATGCGATTTGGGAAGAAAGGCAAGCTTAGTCCCAGGTATGTGGGACCATTTATAGTGATTGAGCATATCGGCAATGTGGCATACAAGTTAGATTTGCCTTAGGAGATGACATCCATCCACAATGTATTTCATGTCTCGATGTTGAAGAAGTATGTACCGGATCCATCTCACGTCATCCAACTGCAATCGATTCAGATTCAAGAGGATATGAGTTACGAAGAAAAACCAGTTGAGATTCTTGATCGAAAGACGAAGACCTTAAGAAACATAGAGATTCCCTTAGTAAAAGTTCTTTGACGTAATCACAAGATGGAGGAAACTACATGGGAGCGAGAAGACGCTATGAGAACGAATCATCCGGAATTATTCTAAGTTTCGAGGACGAAACTTTAATAAGGTAAGAGAGATTGTAACACCCCAAATACTACCTAACTATAACGTTAGAAAATTAACATAAGAATTAACATAGATAATGTGATGAGATAGCAATTTCTTAATTCTAATGTTATGTTGAGTTATTTTTTTCACAGGTGACGCGATGAGGACTCGAGGTGCTAGAACAAAATTCTCGCCAAATTGATAAATTTTCCTTATGATGATTTGATGAATTTATGTGATAATTTTTTTTAGTATATATAATATGATATGTTATATAAATGGATATGTATATCTCTATATAATATATTATAATTATATTATGCTAGCTATACATATATTTATATATAATTAGTTGTGTATATATATATATATATGAAGGTTACGTATATATGGTATGTAGTATTTGTGATTAAGTTAATGTTTAAAAAGGGGGGGGGGGGGGGGGGGGGGGAGTATGTTATCCGAAAAAGACTTATTTTATATGATGTTAATTTCCAACTCAATTATGAATCTTTAAATGTCGAAAATTATTCTGTAATTTGGAGATATATGTGAATTTTTATGATTTTTCAAAGAGGTAGAGGTCCGACTGCCAGATTCTATACAATTTTAGCGGTCTATTTTCAAAACTGTTTTTGAGGATCCAAACAGTCTCCGTTTGTAACAAATTTGATATTGTTAGAAAAATCTAGATGTATATTTTTATTTTCAATCAGTTTTATATCATTTGGAGACATACGTAAATTTTTGTGATTTTTCTAATAGGCAGAGATCCGGCTGCCAGTTTCGGTAAAATTTTAGAAATCAATTTTAGAACTATTTTTGAGGGTCCAAACGGTCTTTATTTTTTACGAATTAGGTAGCATAGAAATATCTGGATATCTAATTTAATTTAAAATTGGTTTCAGATCATTCGGAGCTCTGTAAAAAGTTTTATGAATTTTTGAAGAGACAAAGGCCTGACTGGCAGTTTCTACAAAGATTTGTGGTTTAATGAAATTGTTCAATTTTTGTGTTTTGATGTTATTGAATGATGAAATAGGCCTTGTAGGTGCTGCTATGATATGATAGATGTGTATGATGAATTATTATGAGTTTTTGTTGATTTTATTATATTTATTAATCATGGTATGAACGATTCTAAAGACGAGCACCCGAGACCTCAATAGCGCGTCACCATCTGAAAATTTGAAAAGGTTAAGTAAGGCGTTTATGTAAGTACACTCTCACCTGTAAAATAAATTAAAGATTTGAGAAGTATATGTTTTGATATTGATGATGATGTTATGATGCTCTTAAATAATATTTCTCCTATGATGACGTTTTGATGAAAAGTATATGTATTGTATGTATATATATTTTATGTTTTAAAATGACGTTGTATACCTTGATGATGATGATGATGTTATCCGGTGAGCGGACTTTTGTCACCGTTGGTTTGGGATTTGCTACCCCAACCCTTCCGTGACTAACGCGCTATGATGGTACAACGCCGGGCCCAATATATGACGGTTTTAAAAGTTAAAAGTTTTTAAATGATGTTTATACTTATGATGATAAAAGAAAAAAATGTTCATTTACATTTGTGAGATTAAATTGTCTTACTAAGCCCTTACTTATATAAGTTCATTCATGTTACAGATAAAGGAAAAGGGTAAAATATAGTGTTGGAGGAGCTTGGAGCGGATATCGGGACGATATGTGATAGGAAAACGGGAGGAACGATCATGAGATGGACATTTATAATTTCAAATAAAGTTTTGAGACTTTAATTTATTATTATTTGATTAGATGATTCATATAGACTAAAATTTTATTTCATGAATTGGGTTTTAAAAATATATATATTAATTATGAAGGTTATTTTGATATAGTTAAAAAAAAATTTCTATAGTTTTCTAAAATTATCTAAGTAAAGTTTTCCGTTATGTAAAGATTTTTATTTTAATCTTAATATTTTCGATAATTTTATAAGAGATGAATGATTAAATAAAAAGTCAATTGTAACGATCCGTGAGGGGTCGTTACACGGCATCATCTTGAACCATCAATTTTTTATCACGTTGTATTGCTTTTGTCAACTTTTTTTTTAATTTTTAATCAACGTGATTTTGATTAGATTTAATGTTTAGTTACAAATATTTTTCATGAATTTTGGTCTTTATAACACTTTGTACTATGAATTTCAAAGCATAACATTTGTTCTCTTCGAAAAACAAACCGTTCATAAAAGAAGATCCTTTGATTAGATTTCAACGAAAATGACATCTTGTTAAATACTCAAGGGGTAAAATGCTATAAGGGTTATTGTTTGGAAGGGATTTTGTAACTAATCCTGAATTTTAAAAGGAAAAGAATACCAAAATATTCTTACATGATACCTTAGAATTCTGACATGTGCCTTTTTTTTTTTTTTGTTTGTTTGTTTTTTTTTTTTATTAAAAACCCTAATAGAAAGAGAATTTTTGTCAACGAAATACTGCTCTAGGGAACTAGATTTAGAAACACACATTATTAGGGAGAAATTTTTTTTCAACGAAATACTGCTCTAGGGAACTCGATTCAGAAACACACATTATTAGGGATTTGCTACTATCAAAAACTAAAAATCAATAGCTGAAACTCTTGCACTCATTCCCCTCAACAATGTCAGGCGAAGCCAGTATGGAAAGGTACGTAATACTTGTCTTTTTTGGGAACCCCGGAGCCTCAGTAGCTCCGCGTGATATATGCTACATATTTGCTTGGTAACACTATGTTTCTGGTTTTCTATTCTCTATTTTCTGTTTTCTGTTTTCTGTTTTCTGTTTTCTGTTTTCTGTTTTTGGTTCGTTTGGTAAATTTTTCCGGGACAGATAAGCAGTTGTGACAGGGGCGAATAAAGGGATCGGATTCGAGACAGTTAGACAGTTGGCCTCAAATGGACTGACTGTGATCTTAACAGCAAGAGATGAGAAAAGGGGTCTTGAAGCTGTTGAGAAATTGAAAGAGAGAGGCCTCTCTCTCAAAGTCCTTTTTCATCAACTAGACGTGGCTGATCCTACTAGCGTTGCTTCTCTCGCAGATTTCCTCAAGACCCAGTTCGGCAAGCTTGATATCTTGGTAGAGTATAAACAATCCTATTTTTCGAATAATTTCGTGTTAGATATATAGATACTCTAAATTACATGAAGAGAGAGAGAGAGAGAGCAGATTTGATGATCTTAACGCACGTAAATAAACTCAAAATCTTGTTTCTCCCTTCGGGTTTCTTTTGTTTCATTTTCTTGTCCGTAAGATTAGTTTGTGGAATCGGGGTATGTGTGGGACATATACGAACCTAAAACATACATCGAATCAAGGTGTTCAAAGAGTTTTCCTTTGTGTGCTTTGCTTAGGTTGGTAGAGTTGTATTACTAACGCTTTTTGCGAATTCATTTTACTTTGTATTTGTTAATCGTTCTCTATTTTGCTAGCATCAATACTATAACAGAGTGATGAAATTCCATCGAACATGTCTCCTTTTCAAGATTTCTTAGTTTAATTTATTCGTATAGATCGTTTAAGGTATCCTTTGGTATTTTATAAAATTTGACCCGTCCAGAGGAGTTAACATAGTGGGGTAAACTGAGAAAAATATACATTTTTTAGAGGTGAAATTGAAAAAAATAATAATAATAATAGTAAATTTATAAAAAATGATTCATTGGCAGTGGAAGCCCCCACTCGGTCATGACTCCACCCCCAGGTAAATGACCAAATGCTTTAAAATATGTGCAGGTGAACAATGCAGGGACTGGTGCAGTCAGAGCCGATATTGATGCATTTTTAGCATTGCAAAATTCTCGTGGGGTTAGTCTTTCGCAAGTGTTCTTCTTTTCGATATGTTCTCAAATTTCTGGTCTTTAACATTCTAATTATTTATAGACATATATATATATATATATATATTTGTCTCCTTCGTACTGATGAAGGAAAAAGAACCAGCTGAAGTAAGCAGAAAAGTGACTCAAACTTACGAATCAGCCGAAGAATGCTTGCAAACAAATTACTATGGTGCTAAAAGAACTGTTGAAGCGCTTTTTCCTCTCCTCCAATTGTCTGATTCACCAAGAATTGTCAATGTTTCATCAGGCAGGGGAAAATTAGAGGTATGCAACCATTCGATCTATGCAACTTTCCGCTTGACCTATAAATGACGAGCATCAAGTTAGTGCTTGGATTGTGAATATGGGTGAGTTAAGCCAAAGGATTATCATTTGTCTTCTCTCTTAGTTAAGCCATCTGAAACACAAAACAAACTTGTGAAGTTCTTAAGAACACGGGGATATCAAATTTAACTTATCTCTAGATGTACGATTAATCTTAGTTCTTTTATCTTTTCGTTTCAGATGATATCAAATGTTTGGGCTAAAAAGGTTCTTAGTGATGCCGAAAGCCTTACGGAGGATAGGATTGAGGAGTTCTTAAGAGAGTTTCTGAAAGATTTCAAAGAAGGTTCATTAGAAAGCAAAGGCTGGCCAATTATTTTTTCTGCATATACCGCCTCGAAAGCTGCCTTGAATGCCTACACAAGGGTTCTAACCAAGAATCACCCCAATTTTCTCATCAACTGTCTCTGTCCTGGTTTTGTGAAGACGGATATAAACTTCAACACGGGGTACTTAACTGTCGAAGAAGGCGCTGCAAGTGTAGTAAGGTTAGCATTGCTGCCGAATGATGGCCCTTCAGGCCTCTTTTTTGTTCGGTCAGAAGTGTCCCCGTTTTGACCGAATAAAAATCCTCCATCTTAAAACCAATGTTTTAGGTGCTCTATGTAGTAGTAAGAAGTTTTACATACCAACTTTTATGTTGTAATAATAAGCTTGCCAGTTGAATACGCCCCCTAAGGCTTGCTCAACGGGTGGGGAGGCGGGTTTTCAGTACTGTTTAGGTCTCAAGGTTGAAATCTAGATTTCACTTAAAAATTCAATAAATAAATAAATAAATATGTGTGCTCGTGTAATAACCGAAGCTTAAATGTGGAATGTCGTATATCTTGAAAAAGTTTCTTTGTTTGTTTGTTTGTTTGTTTTTTTGTTTTTTTTTTTTTTTTGTTGGCTTAATTAGCAGTGTCAGGAAGCTTAAATATGGAATGTTTTGAGCGAATAAAAAATCAAATGGAAAAACAATGTTCTTTTATGGGACTATCTACCTATCACTAGTCTTTTTTGGTAGAGACCACCTAGGTGCTCAATGTTGTTGTATATTTTGAAAAAAGCTATTTTGTATTGATTTCCCTTAAACTTCTCTAATTTGACAATATAGTCTCTAATATACTTTTTTAGCAATCAATCCCCTGAATTTAATTTTTTTCGTTGTCAATACTTTTTGCTTACATTTGATAAAATTAATTTAGACGATTTTTTATGAATGCCTTTTTCATGACAGCCCAATAAGAGCATTGAAGTTCATTTTTTTAAATTGTAATACATATTTCTTTTAAAGTTTAGGTTTAAGTTTCATTGCAAGAAAAAAAAAAAAAAAGATATGGGAACTAAATTATTAAATTCGAAAAGTTCATTGTGTGAATGTATAATAAATCCTTTGAAAAACACCAATTAAGACGTTTTATATAGGAACTTCGATATTGTGACAAGATCGATAGTTGTGAAAAAAATCCTAGACGTTGAAACACCCGAATTTCTTCGGTTCATATTTTATAGAAATTTCGTGTAAATATTTACCGTAATCGGTATTTCATGAGGAAGTTCGTTTTAGAACTTAATTTTTGTAAAACGAGTTCTTAAGATTTATTAAGACTCAAAAACAAATTGCATGAACTCGCAAAAGACCTTTATGAGTGAAAGGAGGTCGTATTTGCACATTTCAAGACAAGTCGACATTGACCAATAAGTCAGTTATACCAAAACGGTCGAAAACGTCAAACAAGAATTTTAAGATTTCAGTACAAGTGAAATTACTGCTAAAAACTCATTTCTTGATCAAGATGAGTTTAAATAGAATTAAAATCACATTAGAAAAATCAAGCATACTAAGTTAGAGTTCAGGGCGAAAGGATTCGGAAAAAAATAAGAGAAAAATTTTTCCGATCGAGTTTTTCACAGATCGAAATTTTTAAATGCAATGTAATTTTCGATACTGGGTATTTAAGCAACTCAGTATTAAAATTTATTGCAATGTGTTGAAATTACACAAGTTTTCAAAAAGATTGAACCAAACAAGCCTTTAAGCTTAATTACATCACAATTAAGCTAAGTTAGGACATAACCCTCCACCCACATGGACCAATGAGCATGTGACACCTCATCTATGAGTTGTCAACCACTCCCCCACTCCTCTCCCCTAACAGCCGGCCACTCAAGCCCCATTGGGCAATGGCTTGCAAAAATTTGAGGACCAAATAGCAAGATTTGAACCAAATTTACCTTAGAAAAGAAAGCCTAGGATTTCCCCTAGCTAGAGAAACTATTCCTAGGGATTTCAAACCCCAAAATGTCAGCAGCCTTAACCCCATTCTTAGCCATGCCATTCGGATTTCCCCCTCCAAAAAAATCCGAAGAAAGAGAGAGAGAAGAGAGAGAGAGAGAGAGAGAGAGGAGATCAAGAGAGTTCAAGCCAAAAATTTTGTGAGAAAACCCCCTAAAGCCTTCGGTTTTCTTGTGAGTTCAAAGGAGAGATTTGTTCAAAAAAATTTCCCCTCTCTTTCCCATCTTGCCGAGTGTTTGGGAGTTGAGAAAATCAAAAAAAAAAAAAAAATAAAAAAGGATTTTTCGGGTTTTGGCTAGAACCAAGGGTTGAATGAAGGTGTGATCTAGAGCCAAGAAAAACCAACCATTTTGTGAGTTGGTGCTTAAGGAGATCCACGGAATTTTAAGTCCAAGCCATGCACTTTGGAGGCTAAATCTCGACTAGGAACAAGCTAGTGACACCCCCGGATTTTTGAGGTAAAAAAAATCCGAACTTTACCCTAGTTTTTGGGTTCAAATTTTTGGTTCATTTTCTCAAGGGTTTTACCGTGTATTTCAAGCACAAAAAGTTGTAAGAGCTTAAGCTCACAATTTTCGGTTTTAGCTCTAAATAGCTTAGGTTATATTTTTATGCTTGATTTAGGTTTTTGAGGTGATTATTTTGCATGTTTGGTTGGAGATATGCTCTATGATTTTTTTTGTGTGCTAAAGATGCATGCTAGGGTTCTATTTAAGGGTTTTATGTCCCTAATATGTTTATCAAATTTCTAGATGCATGTTTTAGGGTTTGTATGACGATATGGTTGAGCTTTGTTGTATGTATGTTTCTCTCTCAAAACCGTGGACCAAGGGGTCTCGGCCTTGAGTCGAATCTGAAAACACGGGATTTAAAATTTTATGTGTATGAGGGACGTTAGAAGACGTGCATGTGTTAGTAGGTCCCGCTTTGGGCGGTTGAGCTAGAGCGACGCATAGGGACGTAAAATTTGGACTAACACCAAAACTGCTCTCGGGTCCAACACCCGACAGCTCGTAAAAGTGGGATTTACAGGTCCTTAGAGGCCGAATGGGTAAAAACTTAAAACACGAAAGTTGTTCGTTAGGGTGTTTCCTAGGGGCCAACGCGGGAAGATTTTAAAAAAAATAATAAAATAAGGTTTCAATGGCCTTTGTTTTTAAGAAAAACCGAGAACTGGTCAGGGTGACCAAGTTCCAACGATTCACATGTATTCAAACAAAAACTGGTATCAATTGAGCCAGAATCAGAAAATGTTCAAAACATGAAAGTTTTAGATCTTTTTGTTAGCTACGACTTTCGTGAAGAAAGCGTTTCCAAATTCATTTTATATTTTAAGTTATGAATTTTCAAACAAAAGCCGTGCAGTGAACAAAATCTCATGCACGGGATTTTCTAGACCAATGACTAGGAAAAACGTTTTTCTAGCTTTCAAACATCATTTTCAAACCCGAAAACCGTTCCAAAGGCGGTTTTCGATCCCCAAATGTTTTATAGAAATATTTTCAAGTGTTTTGTAATTTTCAAGACAAGTTTGGGTGCTATTCACCAAACTTACTTAAATAAACAGGAAAATGATATTTTAAGCAAGTTCAAGGTTTTCAAGATTAAAATGAATAAGATACTGCGTTAGTAGCCGGAAAATTATTTCGAGTTACTAGGGCCTTGCCCAAGCCCAGAGTTAACCTTGCGGATTGAGGTTTAAGTTAAGATTATGATTTTCTACATGAACCCTTAATTAATAATTCCGTTGTGGGTTACTCCGTGTGACCCCTTCACATGTGTTAATAGAGGGTCGTATAACCGAAAAATGTATATGTTGGTTTAACCCTACATTAAACGATCTTAGAATAGAGACCTCACGTGTAAACGTCCATGGGCAGGAGGTGACCTGCGAGCGTGCTCGGGAAAGGAAATTCGATCACGCGAACAACGAAGACAAAATAAGTACAACGCCGCCTATAGCATAGGCTAGAGTTGTATGTTTACCTAACATGTTTGCTTTACACTGTTTAAGTGTTATTTGATGATTTGCTCGATGGTTGCAATATGCTTACTGTATGATGAATGTTTCAAATGCTAATGCCATGCTTTAAAAGGACGTTTCGAGTATTGTTATTATGCTTACATGAAAAAGTACGCCTGTTCATGCATTGATAGAACATGAGATTAGGAGACATCATACAAGTATGTTCACTAATCTATCAAGTAGAAAAATGTCAAGAATGACATACAAACAGAACGTTTGAGAAAAGGCCACAAGAGCCAGTGTCGTGCCCCCTGATGACGATCGGGTCGAAAGCTTGGGCAATCTCCTCAAGCTGCGCGCCGGGTACGTGCACATCAAGTTAACGGGCCCACAAGTAAAATCAACAAGATAAAGTGTGATACAAGAAAGCAAGCATAACTGGACATAAACGGTTCATGCATTTCACGATAGAATGTCATGTTTAAGATGAAGAAATCGATGATATGATGCCATGTTTATGCTTTCATGTTTAAGATGTCATGTAAAAGGTTATGTATATTTCATGTAATTGGTTCGCGGTATAGGAGTTGTACTTGCTGAGCTTTCGCTCATTGTTTGAAGTTTATGCTGTAGGTAAACAGCCTGTTTTGAATTAACTGCATGGTAGAGGGTGAAGCCGGTGGCTGTGAAATGATGAACGGGTTGAGGTTCGCAACTCAGAAGGATTTAATTAATATATCTATTTTGAGAAAACATACAGTTATTTTATTTGTGTATGAGTGTATGTAAATATTTTCTAAGTATAATGCTTCCGCTATAAAAAATAAAAAATAAAAAATAAAATCCCCACTATTTTCATGATTTAAAAATAAGCAATGGGATAAAACAAGTTTAAGTTCGAGTAAGTTAAGTCAAGTGACGGCCTGTGCAAGGCGGGTCGTCACAGACGTAGTAACCGAAGTTTTGAATTTTGTAGGCCTAATCGGACAGCTTTGAAATCGGCCAGAAAATCTACTTAAGATTTAAGCAAAGAATATGGTTCTTAACAATTCTACATTTATGGCTTTACTAAAATAAATTTAGTGTTGTTTTAAAAAATAATAACAATAAATTTAGGATGATTATCTACATTTTTATACATTGTGTTTTGCTTTTATTTTAAAAGTACTAAATTTTTTCATTTCTATATGCTATCAAATTATTTTCGTCTAATATACAATTTATATCCTTTTTTGGTCAATGCTTAATTTTTAATGACTTTTGCAATTCAAGAAAATTCTGGAATGATGCTTTGTTCTACCAAAATTCAAGAAGTATTCTGCAAAAGTAGTAAAACTATTTATTCTACAAAAATCCTAGTTTTACTCTAGTAGAATTCAGGATATATTATGTAAGAATCCCAGTTATACTCTACCAGAATTTTGCAAAAATAGTAAAACTACTTCTACAACAATCCCAGTTTTAGTGAAATAAGTTGGTCTAGTAAAGAAGAAAATATTAAACGTGAACTAGTACAAAATAATTACATATCAAATCAGAATATACAACTTGAACCAGTACAAGAAACTACATGTATCATTCAAAATAGAAAAAACACTACATATCAAATCAGGATATATAAAAAAACTATCCTAAAGCACCATGTTTAAACCATCCCAAAAAACTATCCCAAGTACTTAAAACTATCAAATTACTTTACATCAAAACACCATGTTTCAATATTGAGATTGAAATAATGATTTGAACTGAACACGAGGAACTCTGCAACCCCTTTCATCATCACTTTCACAAGCCAATGCTAACTTCTGAATTGCATGGATGTAAAGCTCCACAACCATCTTCTTGAGAAACGTGGACATATTAATACTTTCTAAGCAATCAAAATCCAGGAAATGCATTAAACACTCGGCCATTTTGATAACATACATCCCACAATCACCGGTTGCAACACAAAATAAAAAAAAATAAAAAAAAAGAGAAGACAAAGAAACAAAGAAATTGCATCACAAAATGAAAAAAGGAAAAAAAAAAAAAATTCAAACATAAATAAAACATACAAATAAAATTAAAAAAACATACCCGTTTTTCTGTTGAATAGACAACTCAAGAATAAGAATCTCCATTGGTTCTAACCTCTGGTATTGGCTACTAAAATATGATTCAGGATGTCCATCAAAATAACCAATAAAGGCCAACAAATGAGGAAATATTGTTGTCATTGCCTTTGAGACCTCACCAATATCTCCTCCTCAAATTTATGGCTCCCATGGGAACTATATATTGTAAGAGTCATTTCCTTGAGATCAATAACCCCATGAAGCCAATGTTTTGCCTTTGGCATAAACATAGGATACAAGAGAAAATCCACATCACTAAAAGGCCAACTACAAAACATTCGAGTATCCAAAACATAATTCTGCAGAATCTGATTCTTACTGAAATCATATGCATCCCAATCCCCCTTATAAGAATTCCAAAGCTCCCTTATGAAATAATCAAATATACTATCTAGAGGCAAACAACTTATAAATCGCTCTTGGGAATAGTAACGGCATTTCTTACACAAATGATAAAATGCAACGTCCATATGCTGCAAAAAACAAAAAACCTAAAGTAAGAGAGTTACAAAACTAAAAACTAAAGAGGAAAAAAAAAACCAAAATAGTAACAAAAAACTTACAGAACCAGACAAATATTGGGCAAGAATAAAAATGTCTTAAAACCAATATTTACTGTCAATAGAGTCAACTTTGAAGTCAAAATGTGGTGAGATAACCTCTGCACCTTTAGTCCATTTCTTCTTCCTACAAGAAAACAAAAACAAAAATGAAAAAACAGGTATACAAAAAAACCCAATTTAAAAAAAAAAATAGAAAAGAAAAAAGGAAAGAAGCCATACTTATTCCTAGCATTGAGACCAGTATGATACCATTGATAAAAGTTTCTTTTGTTCACTTCAGGAGGTGTAGAATCAACAAGCTCAGCAAAGGCACAAATTTTAAGTGATCGTTCACTGAACTGTGATCCAAGGAAAGAAGCTGATGCAAAACCCACATCAAACAAAACAATTCTTTGTTGAACAGGAGTAGATTCAACATACTCCTTATCAGGGACAACTCTTTTCCCTTCTTCAACGTAGAGACCAAATTACATGTCAGACTATATTAACTCAAAATAAATTGATAATTAAAAAAAAAAAAAAAACTGAGTTATAATGAAAAATAATGTTATGATGGAATCTGACCTCATCATCAGAGCTTCCAACCACATCCTCACAAATAACTTCTTCAACCATCGGATCAACCTACCAAAAACGGAAAAAGAAAAGAAAACGACAAAGAAAAATAAAACAAGTTAGATATAAATCCAAAAGTATAAAAATGAAATAGCAATGAAAAAAAAAAAAATTTTGTCACCTTAATATCTTATAATCATCAACCAAATTATCTTTGGCTGAATCGTCAACCAAATTATCTTGAATGACTGAGTTAATAACACCTTCAATATGGTCATCGGATACATTATCATGCTCGTTCACTTTGGTAGAAGGCTGAACATTGTCATGCTGAAATGCAGCTTCTTTTTCGACACCAATGTTATCCAACTTGTTCACTTTGAGAGAAAGCTGAACACTGTCATGCTGAAAAGCAGGTTCTATTCCGACACCAATTGAAGAACTGTTAATCTTTACTTACAACCTATTAATAGCTTCAAAAACAGAAGAAAACCTGTCCTTGACATCTTTCCGCAACAAATCCAGTCCCTTCATAATTAAGTTTTTGACGCTGACATGGATTTCAATAGCATATTGAAAGCCATTTTACCCCATGCTACGTCACGAAATCGGTCACTATCCACAACCTTCAAAAGATTCTCTTCCATGCACTTAATCCCAAACTTACCAAACACAAAGAAGACAACAAGAAAACTAATCCAACCATAACCGTATACTCATTACTTTGGAAAATCTGGTTATTAAAAATGTTCTGAATAACTACCTTCCTAAGTGTGTTTGGATAACCAGAAAAATGAATTTCTTAGACGTAGCTCCGCCTCATGGTCAACAAAAAGACTGATATGGTCATCACAAAGACATTTTAAACCTGTGATCTGTAACGATCAATTTTTTTGTTTTTCTCTAGTATGTAAATTTTGTGAGTTAAGCAAAAGTAGTGACTTTTTCAATTTAATTCACAAAATTTCTGTTAGTATAGACCCATGTCGTTTGCCACATTTTCTTTATGTGCTAAAGTAATGTGACCAATTAAGACTAGTAATGGCATGAGTGGTGTGTGCTATTCACATACTCCAATAACTTGAGGAAAGGTTAATGTATGGTTTTACTAAGTCAAAGTATGATTACCACTTAGTAATTCCTTCATCCTCTATTTGTAAATTTAAAGCTCAAGTTATTAGCCCAAATTTGAGCTTAGTTGGTGAAGGAAAAAGTACATGGTTTGATCCAATGGATGAAATGATTTTAGATACAAATCAAAGGCTATGATTTGATGAACATTTGAGACAAGAATTCCCTTCAACTTCCGGTGGAAGGAAGCTTAGGAGCAAGTAGATATCCACCCCAAATTAAGGAAAAATATTCGAAAAGGCGGAAGCTAGACCTAGGTTGAATAGTGATGTGATGCAAAGACTTTAGGACAACTTTTGACTACTTTTTGTTGCTTGGAGAATCAGCCACTATTAAGGAATATTGGGCCAAGGTTTTTGCTAAATAATTAAGTCTAGATAAGGCTCCAATGATTAAGCAAAGATCATTAAAGATTTGCCTATAAATATAACCCATGTTAAGAGAGTTATTTCTCTTTTTCCCTTCCACCACACTTGAGACTCTCTTTCTCCTTTCCTTTGCTGACCGTCACCTTCACCCTCTAAAAACTCTAAAAGGATTCTTCAAACCAAGCTTTGAAGTAGAAGAACTAGTGGCTGGCATCTTCTAGAGTAAGTATTATTAAAGAAAACCTTATGATTCTTTTTATTTTCAAGCCACGGTTTTGATGAACCATTTGAGACTAAACTTTCTATCATGATTGCTTGATTCCAAGGTTAGCAACCATAGTGGGTTATAGAGGGGTAGCACTATAAGAAAGATCTAGAACCAAACCAAGCTTTCAAAGGTATAATTTCCTATCCTCACTTTGGAATATGTTTATATATATGTTTATGGATGTATTGATGTTGCTTGCATGATTTATGATTGAACCATCCTTATGTATTCTTGTCTAAGCTAAGATTATGAGATCTATATTTAGACAAGGTTTATATCACTTTTAGTTTAAGTAGAGGCATGATTTAAAAGTTTATATCTTTATGCTTGATGGATGGTGTTTCAAGATGATATCATTATGATTTTAATCCAAGAAAGGATTTTTTTTGATATAAATAACCTGTGATTAGGACTGAAAGCACAGGTTTGAACTCAATACTAGATTCATGGGTGTATTAAAGACTTAACAAGTAAAGATAAGGCATGAAAAACTGAGTAAACTGATGACATACTCAGGGTAACCCACAGATTTCCTCTGCCTAAATCTGGGCAGCTTGCTGTCCAAAGATCCAGGCCCCTTTTTTGGGCCATTTAAAGGACAAAATGGTCTCCGAGCCCAACAGAGAAAATAAAGACCCTAGTGTTAGGAGCATTTTTGCAAAAGAAACGGCGATCGAAAAATTCCGACTCTACGGCACTGTTTTAGACGTTTTTCCAAAACCTGTGCAACCAGTTTCTTTTAAAAAGAAGATAAGCAACAGTTTTCATTTTTCGAGGAAACGGGACACTTACTTGCCGCATCGGATATCGAACTAAACATGAAAGTTTTAGAACATTAGAAAATGATCGTTTTTCATGATCAAAATTTTGTCAAATTCTTAACGAATTTAAAGATTATGAATTTTTATACAATCTTAAAAACAGACGAAAGAAGGATTTTGGTTTACGGTGTTTTAAAATTTATAAAATTTGGAACCGTGAGTCCTCAATAGTAACAAAAATGATTTTCATTTTCTGTGTTGAAATGCGACGAAGACGACGGGAACTAACAATGATCTCCCAAATTCTTTTCACAAACAAATAAGTGCAAAAGTTAGATTGTTTTAAAAATGAGTATTTTAACTCAACATAGATTTTCCGATTTTCAAATAAAGAAAACTAAAAAACTCATTTCAAGCCTTGAAGTGTTTCAGAAAGCCAGAAATCAAATTTTTACGCCCTTGTTTACTATTGAGACAATCCAGATATAATTTCAAAATAAAAATAAAAAAGAAAAAAGAAAAAGAAAAAAGAGAGAGTTAGAGTATTGGACCTATACTCTTATCAGATATGTTTTTCAGGCAGAAATTATATCTGTAGCTAGCTGTAGGCTAAGGAACTTGTTCAGTACAATGTAAGTTCAAACCTTTGAACACCTACAGTGTGAAGTTCAATTGTTTTCTTAAAAGTTTTTACCGTGCCATGTTGTGTAAACATGTTCATATTTTTAAACGCATGATAACCAAGTAATAATTACAAGATAATAATTACTTAAGTAAGTGACGTATCAACCTCCATTGAGGGGAGGATAAAGATCTCCAAAAGGGTGAGATATTTATAGATGGATGTCAAGGACCAATAGTGAAACTTTGTGGGTTGCTCCCCTTAGTCCCATTTCTATTCACGCGTACTCAGTACGATCACATGGGCTCATTACAAGTTCAATAAAAGATTTAAAAGATAAAAGTTTCATAAGAAAGCATAATTGGAATTTTTATGCTTATTTATACTCATGTATTTTTATTAAATGTTTGTGAGAATTGGTTGGACTTGCTGAGTGAAAGCTCATCTAGTTCCTTCATGTTGTAGATATTCCTGCAAAAAGACCGATGTGATTGGTTGATGGACTAAATACAGCAGCGAGACGAGTGTGAGGATGGGCTATGGATACCGCTGCAGTTTTTCCGCTTTGGACTTAATATTAGTATAAAAAATTTCGTAAATCATTATAGAACTATTGTTTGTTTGTATCTCTTTTGAGACTGTTGATGCCGAAAATCTCTAGCACAACACCTGATGTAATCGCTTGGTCTGATTGGTCTTGCACAGTCACTCTACAGCAGGTCAACTACGAAAGGAAGCACCTAGAAGTGATGAAGACACCGGTGGGGTGTCTGCCACGGGCACTTCGATGCTTAAGTCAATGAGGGTATTGATGAGCAAGCGGAGAGGCAGAGTTTTGGCAAAGAAAATTGTTCATACCTGAATAGGTGAGCTGACCCTCTATTTATAGGCGTTCTAGTGTTCGGGTCAACTGAACGAGTTGAACTCCAAGTGCTTTCGGCGGGTAGACATGCTTCAGGTGTACAGGCACCGTGTGTCCAATAAGCCAATGCCACGTGTCCATGGTCTGGTGTCAGGGGACACTAGGGTGGGCTAACACCGGCACCAGCGGCATAGCCCAGTCTGAACAAGCGGCGAATATCAGCGATGGGATAAGCACAGCAACATGCAGCGCGTCAGGTGTCAGGCGGCGGATTGAGTGTTGTGACAGGGCACCGTCATCAGCCCTGACGGGCCGATGCGACGAGGAGAGCGAGTGACCCACTGGGCTAGGGGCACTCAGGAGTTGCCCGGAAAGCTATGCCCGGGCCATTGGCACGGGCTCCGGCCGTGACCTGTCCAGGGTACACGGCGCATATCGACGGTGGTGAGATCGGGCCGGTCAACGAGGTCCCTTGGGAAGAATGCCTGGTCAGCTCGTGTCCGGTCAGTTGTACTCGTTCAACGTAAAGGGATCTGGTTTTAACATTCCCACGAGGTCGATTCACCCCCAGAAAGGTGGATCCGTCGTTAGAGCAAATTTTACCATCAACATAAGCCCCCCAAGCATCTCTGGGCTGGTCAGACTAGGGATGCTTATGCACCGGCCAATTCGGGTGATCGCGTTCTTAGTGGATTGGTCGGATCTTGTCGTGATGTGCTCGGTCTATTCGGGTTGTTGCAGGTCTGCTCCAGTCATGTTTAGTCTGGTCTGGTCGCAAGAGTGGCATGAAAATCACTGACACGTGTCAGTTGTTGCCACGCATCATGCCACAATTGGCGGGAAGTAAGATTGACACTTCGAGAAACGCGCCATGACTTCATGCCCAAACCCACCCCTATAAATAGGGGGTGGGTGCCCCTATTTTCTTCATCATTTGCGAAAAGCTATCGAGAACTTCTGATCGAGTTTCCACAGCTGTCGATTTTGAGAAAATCCGAGAAGTTAAATTCTTTATCTTTTCATCTTTTAATATGAGGGACCATCTTTCGGATTCGGAGAACGACAACCTTTCCGAGGACGTCGACATCATGGGTACTTCAAGCTCAGTCGATGCGACCAGAGAAGAAGTTGAGCAGGGGGCCAAGACACCCGACTATATATCAGATATCCACGACATTCCCTCCCCAGACAGACCCGCCATGCCGACAGTCATGCTCGATAAGGTGCTGGTCGGCTGGAACAAAATTTGGAGATGGGGCCAGCCACTTGACCGGACACAACGTTTATCGAGGAGTTGAATGGGGTCAACCAAGCTCTGGTGGTAGACCTTACGGCTGGTGAGGATGTTGCGTCGGAGAGAACGGCTAGCCAGGTTAGCACGTCCAGTCGCGAGGGGTTCGAGAGCTCGGAGAGCACAGCTCCAGCCGAGGAGCCTGTCCAGTCTCGTCAGTGTGGTCGTAGTCGACTACTACGTATTAACGGTCTACTCGTGTATTGAATGACGGACACGGAGATGGTGGACCGGGCAGGTGATCGGCCAGTATATACAGTGGATTACTTTATGTCGGCGATCACCCCGCATTATCTGAAATCGCTCTAGGAAGAATTTGAGATTCCTAATGACGTAGAGATGATGGTCCTGGGACCAAACAACCTACCTTCCCGAACACCTCTCGGCTATGTCACCTTTTCGGCAGAGTTCTTCCGAGCAGGGCTCCGTTTGCAGTTTCCCCCTTACCTCAGACGGGCGCTCCGGAGACTCAATGTCGCTCCGATGCAACTTAATGCCAATGCTTATCGTATCTTGATAAGCTGCTTTCTCTGGACAAAGAACTACGCCTCGGAGTTGCCGTTCAGGACCTTCCAAAACCTCTACCGGATAAAGACGGCTCCCTCATCTGTCGGATCTGAGATTTCTAGGGTGAGATTCTATCTCTTTCAATACTTGACTATATTAACAACTTTTTTATTTTTATTTTTTTGCTTTCTTTCTTCAATCATTTTTGTTTGTATTACTTTTCTAACAGCGGGAGTTGGTATATTAGAGTTAGGGTTAGCTTCTTCTTCTTCTTTTGTTTTTTTGTTTTTTTTGGTAAAATTTATGTTAAAAAAACTATAATTTTGCCAAATCGCTAGGTACTGTCTAGTGTGACTTTATTGTTAGATTTAATTTTCATGGTTGAAATTAATTCCTTATCACGAGTTGTACTTTATTAACATATACACTTGCATTTTTTACCATTGAAAAGTTAATAAAACAATTAAATCAATTGTATCAAAAATATATACTTCTATGAATGATTCAATCCCCCCCCCCCCCCCCCATTTCAAGAAATTTGAGGATATAGTTTTTCAATACAAGTAAAGAGGCTGCGGGCCTTATCTCTACCCCTTGTTATTGTTGTTATTGTTGTTGTTGTTATTGTGTGTGTGTGTGTTTTATTTTATTTATTAAGAATGGTTTTTTTTTTTATAAGATTATGCAGAAATGGCAAACTTCAACAAAAAAGTAGTGAAGAATATACTTTTGCACCTGCCGGTCGAATCAGTGATTAAATTCAAACGTGTCAGCAAGTTTTGGTATGATATCATCACTGATCCAGAGTTTATCGCTGAACACCTTAGGTACACAAGGAGCAAGACCCCTACGCCCTTACTTTTCGGCCGCTACCATGAGGAACACCAGGGGACTTTCGTTGCTGGTTGCCCCGACTAGAACAAGAACTATAAGCACCAATGGTTCTTCACGTCGAGTCGGTGGTTGCACGGTCACTTACCATATGACGGGGTCCCTTCTTGGAAACGTGTCCCATTCACATTCAGGAGGGGGTACGTTTGGACCCGGGGGCCATATACGAAGGCGGTAAACTTGGAACGAATTGAGAGACTCCGCGAGAAGGCGTACTCGGAGAGGAATCAAAACCGACTATTGTTAACCAATAGTTTACAACTGGTTTGGTTCGTCTTCAACATCCGACTACCAGCATGACCACCCAAGAACAATGAGGCCCGGGGAGATCACGGTGGTGGCACGTATGCCTGACCCGGTGGTCCATTATCATGCCCAGAAAGTCATCACTATTGAAGTCGCGACCACCTCTTGTCTGTCCGAAGTTCCGCGGGGGGGTGTCAGTAATCTCAACCTATGGTCTATAGTTCGGTAGTTCCTTCCCCAGGGCTTGGGGTCCGAGGATCGCTGACGAGGACTTGGATGGAGTGATCGAGCGGCTCTACCCAATGCGGGGTCTTCGGATCAAAGGTTGTCTAGCTCGTTTGTTTTATTAAGGTGTTATCCAGGTCAAGTACTAATATCAATGTATCTCGTTTGCAGAACCGGGGATGTCTGAGCAGGGACAACGCGGGAGCAAGTGACCGAGCGACCGAGACAGGGTTGCTCGATTGCAGCAAAAGTTCGCGAAGACGGGTGATGGAAGCAAAAGCCGCTCAGGGAGCTTAGTCCCGGTCAGCCGACCCCCTTCCGACCCACCTGTAGCCTGGTTCATCCGGCCACGAGAAGAACATTGGCCATTTGAGCCTGCTGCTCGTTGTCGACGGGAAGATTCAAGGGCTCGGGATCCTCTGGCCTCGGTCTCTGGTGCCATGCCGGTCAGGAGGAAATCCTCCGTTCAACGTGCGGTTGTCACAAAGTTTGACGATCGCCCTTATCTCTGAAGTGGGGAAATCTTCTCGGTGTTTCGAGCATATCTAGGTCAGCGAGGATATGGTCAACATGCTGGTCGAGGTTGTCTGCCTCGCTTTCTTGGGCAATGCCACGATCCAATGCTACTCGAATCACATGGAGGAGAAGGTGGCTTTACTGATGCGGAGGTCAAGAAATCAAAGGATGCTGATAAGGCGACCAACGAGAAGGCAAGGAAGGCCGAAGAGCAGGCGGCTAAGACAAAGGAGGCTCGTCGGAAGGCAGAGGAAGCCCAGAAAAGGGCAGAGGACAACCTGACCACCACCCTGCTCGAGCACTCGCGCTACTTCCAAGAGGCCCTTCCCGCTGTCCTCAATTAGAACTGACAACAATTGGTCGCCGACTACCAGAGGTTGGTCGAATTTGAGGTCTGTCTCCTTGCTGAATATAAGGAGGGGATGCGGGACATGAAGGCCGATTTTGTCATGTCCAACCTCACGGTGACTGAGGTTGACTGGTTTTTAATACCCGAGATCTTTGGGGAGATCATGCCTGAGGAGGAAAAATCGATGGCTGGAGTCGAGGAAGGGGAGGTGACTGGGGGCGTCCAAATGACCGAGGACGTGGTGGTCGTTGACGAGCTGGAGGTTCGTGCTGACCCAGCCACAACCGAGCAGGCTGCTCCAGCTGACCAGTAATCGTAAAATTTCTTTTTTTGTGGGCTCGGCGATGCCCCAATTGTACCCTCCCCTCATTAAGTTAATGAAAGTTTTTGGAACTTCTTTTCAATACTCTCTATTTATTTTTATTTTGCATTTAATATTTTCTGTCCGAGTTCTGCACGAGCTCCTCTTGTGGTCGGCTTGGGTACATTCCTTATAATGGCCAAGTTCAACTCCGGTCAGCGTTCGAAACAGAGGCCTTCCTCCATGGTCCGGGGACTTCTGGAGTGCGAGGTCTGCCTGAGCAGACTTTTGAACGGTCCTGCTCGGGTGCCTCTTATGGTTGGCTTGGGTGTTCCTTAGAACGACCCAAGTCCAACTCTAGTCGGCGTCGAAGACGAGGACCTTCCCCCGTGGTCCGTGGACCCCTGGAGTGCGGGGTCTGCCTGAGCAGACTTTTGATCGGTCCTGCCTGGGCGCCTCCTATGGTCGGCATAGGTGTTCCTTAGAACGACCCAAGTCTAACTCTGATTGGCGTCCAAGACAATGACCTTCATCCTTGGTCCGAGGACCTCTGGAGTGCGGAGTCTGCCTGAGAAAACTTTTGAACGGTCTTGCTTGGGAGCCTCCTATGGTCATCTTGGGTGTTCCTTAGAACGACCCAAGTCCAACTTTGGTGGCGTCCAAAACAGAGACCTTCCTTACTATAGTTGTACACAGGGTTGGTTTGAACAAAATCTTCATTTCATTGAATCAATCTGTACATTTATCAAAAGTATACTTCTGGTAGAAATGCTTGAGGTGGTTGACATTCCACGGGTACTCGAGAATTATGCTGCCCTGGTTGACTAGCCAGTATGTGCCTGGTCGAACAACTTCAGTGATTCTATACGGCCCATCCCATTTAGGACCGAATGAACCTAGCCTAAGCTCTTGGACCAATACCTTCTTTAGCACTAGGTTACCTGTCTTGAAAATTCGTGGTCGGAATTTCTTGTCGTAAAACCTAGCTCTTGGTTACGCGCGGTAGTTCAAATAAGAGCTTGGTCTCTCCTCTCCTCTATCAGGTCTAGTTCGGGTATCGGTTGCTTGGCGTTGTTCTCTTCGTTATAGTTCTCAACACGGAGACTTGGTAAACCCACTTCAGCCGGGATAACAGCCTTTATGCCGAAGGCTATTGCAAAGGGGGTTTCCCCAGTCTCAATGCGCTTTATTGTCCGGTATGCCCATAGCACCCTAGGTAATTCATCGATCCAAGCACCCTTATGCTTCTCAAGATTCTTCTTCAGATTCTCTTTGATGGTTTTGTTGGCGGCTTCCACTTGCCCATTGTTCTGGGGATGCCAAGGGGAGGAGAACATTTTCTTTATCTCGAACTGTTCACAAAGGGCAATGAATTTCGGATTGTCGAACTGTTTCCCGTTATCTGTGACTATAGTGTGTGGAAGCCCAACTCTGCAGATGATATTTTTCCACAAGAAGTTAGCACATTTTGCCTCTGTTTGCTGGGCTAGTGGCTCTACTTCAACCCACTTCATGAGGTGATCTATGGCTACAACGCAATACCGAAGCTGTGATCTGGCCATCGGCAGTGGTCCGATCAGATTGAGGGCCTATTTGGTGAATGGCCATGCGCTTACCACCGATGTGAGCTTCTTTGGGTGGAACTTGATCGCCTTGGCAAACTGCTGGCACTTGATACATTTTTTAATGAACTCCATAGCGTCCTTATCCATGGTTGGCTAGTAATACCCTTGACAAAGGCATTTGAAGGAAAGGGTCTTCCCCCCAAAATGATTTCCGCACACCCCATTGTGTATTTCTTTTATTAGATACTCGGCTTCGTCGCAGTCGAGTGAGCGAGGAACGTGGGTGGTAAGGTTGTGGTTGCTGGAAAGGCGGGGCCCTCCTTCTAGCGCCAAAATGTTGATGCCGAAAATCTCCGGCACAACACCCGATGTGATCGCTTGATCTAATCGGTCTTGCACAGTCATCCTATGGCGGGTTACTTGCGAAAGGGAAACACCTGGAAATGATGGGGACACCGGTGTGGTGTCTGCTATGGCCACTCCGATGCTTAAGTTAGTGAAGATATTGATAAGCAAGCAAAGAGGCAGAGTTTTGGCAAGGAAAATTGTCCATACCTGAATAGGTGGGCTGACCCTCTATTTATAGGCGTTCTCCGCGGGCTCGGGTGTTCGGGTGACCCGATCGAGTTGAACTCCGAGTGCTCCCAGCAGGTAAACATGCTTCAGGTGTACATGCACCGTGTGTCCAATAAGCCAATGCCGCGTGTCCATGGTCTGGTGTCGGGGGACTCTAGGGTGGGCTAACGCCGGCACCATCAGGCATAGCCCTAGTCTGAACAAGCGGCGAATATCGGCAAAGGGATAGGCGCAGCAACATGCGGCGTGTTAGGTGTCAGGCGGCGGATTGAGTGTTGTGACAGGGGCACCACCATCAGCCCGGACGAGGCGGTGTGACGCGGACAACGAGGGACCCATTGGGCTAGGGGCACTCAGGAGTTGCCCGGAAAGCTATGCCCCAGCCAATGGCATGGGGCCCGGCCGTGACATGTCCAGGGTACACGGCGCATATCGACAGTGGTGAGATCGGGCCGGTCAACGAGGTCCGCAGAGAAAAATGCCTGGTCAGCTCGTTTCCGGTTAGTTGTACTCGTTCAACGCAAACGGATCTGGTTTTAACATTTCCCACGTGGTCAATTTACCCCCGGAAAGGTGGATCCGTCTTCGGATCAAATTGTACCATTAACAGAGATAATACCAGACTAATATTAATTATGATTGTAAGATAATATTATTTTTACTAGACATGATATGTTTATGTTTTTATTATTGGAACTAATATGTTTCTTAGAAACTAGCTTATGGTTAAAAAAAAAATTTGTTCCGCATTTTTAAAGTAATCAAGTAAAGTTTAAGTTAAAGAAATCAGTTTTGAGACGGCTCAAACAGTCGGTTCATCACATGATCAAACCAAACTCCTCTATGGAAAACTTAACACAGTTCTTGTCAAACTTAAACCACTTCTCATCTACACGAGGTTGACAAACTTCAAGACATATAATGACATGAAACATCTGATTTTGGTTAACAAAAGGTTTAATGTCCAAAAAATGGCCAAAAACAGTGTTACGAAACAACTGTTTCCGTGACTCAGTAAACTTGGCATTCAACTCAGCGATAACTTTATAAGGACCCATAAATGTATCATAAACAAAACACGAAAAAAACTAGTAAATTCATAACAAAATAGACATTAAAAAAACGACCAAATAAAACTACCTTCAAAGGAAGTCTAGTAGGTGCTAGATGTACTAAAATTTGGGGCTGACGAGAACCAAGAGAATCAGAACATTTCTGAACTCCTCTCTCCACAGGCATTTCGAAATCTGAATCACCATATCCAACCACAGAAATCTTCTTTTGATTTGCAGATCTATTTTACCATAAAGAATGTGGGATTGGGTAGTGAAGACGCCCTCATCCAGTGGCATGTTCCACCCCATTTTCATCTGTGATTAACATGTGATACCTTTTCCAACTCACAAAATGGTTACTCCATCCAAAATAGCAAAAACATGTGTTAATGTGTTTTGGAAACATAAAAACAATGGCTCCACCAAAAATAAAAAATAAAAAAAAATCATTGTTCTATCCTGTTATATAGTGGCATCGTTTTATTGTTCTTGAATATCAGAGAAGAAAAAAATCGTCACAATTTACAAAACACATGAGAAATCAATAAAGATAGTAAAACCTATCCAATCAAGAAAACCAAATAAAAAAAATGAAAATCAATTAAATAAAAACCTCTTTAATCAAGAAAATCCTGCAAAAAAGAAAATTGAGTCTTGATTATTTTTTATTATTCAAAATTAGAAATGGACCAAACCCAGGAAATGGGCAATTCCTAAGGAGTAAAACCACCGGCTTATAAGACCCAAATGGTACATCAGATAAAAGATGAAAAAAAAAACCCTCAATTAAATAAACCCAAATAAAAAACAAATGAAGATCAAAACAAAAAGAAAGAGAAAGAAAAAGATAAAGAGAAATGGAAAAACAAAACACTCACTAGAGCAATGACAATGGTCACAGTACGATCTAACGGAGAATTCTTCACATCCTCTTCAATGGTGTAAAGTAGCACAACAAATTTTCCATCCTCGTTAAGCAGCATAGCACACCATATATACGGGCATTCCTGAGACTCTGCAGTGTTTCTTCCACATATTCTTAGAGAAACTTCACGACTTTATGCCTAAAATAACATGAAATTGCCTTAGATTATCAAAAGTTTGGTTTGCTTTTGTGTTTGTGGGGAACATCTCCAAATGTTTTTTTTAATCTTTTTCTTCAATGCAAAAATACTTTTTACTATTCACATTTCTAAAATGTCTACAGTAAATTCAAACTTTAAAAGTCCATAAATTTGTTATTTCAAGCCCAAATGAAATGATTTTTTAATTGCACAGAATTTCGAGAGAAACGAAACAAGATCTATATTGATTTTTTCCCAAACATATTGTAAGTTTTTATGTTTTTTTCACTCTAAACAATTCTTTTCACTATACACATATTTTCGAAACACAACTCATCTCCAACCTCCAAAATACCGTCTCCAAACGTCTTCTAAATGGGCCCTGAGGGGGTTTATAAGTTCATAGTGCAAATTATAACTTTGAGATAAGTTCAGATTGCAATGGTAAAAAAACCTTCTATTTGTCGTTTAAAGAATTCCAATATAATGAGAAAGTTAAAATTTCCCTATGCGAAATTTGGCTTAAAAACCTGGTGGATTTTTCAATGCACTATTAGAAGCTTCTAAGCTTGTATTAGAAGCAAAATTAAGCTTATTAACCAAGAGAAAATTTTCATGATTTAAATTAATGGTAGAGTTTCATTGGGAAGCTTTTATTTTTTTATTTTTTATTTTTTTATTTTTTTAAATTCTGCTTGGCTCCTCAATTATAGCATGCCTTTCCATGAGACATTAGATAAGGAGATACATACGTGGGTAAATGACATTTTTTAAGAATTTTTTTAAAAGCATAAGTTTTATAAATTTGCAAAATGACAAAAATGACTGGTTGACCATCGTTAATGAGTACACTGATCAATATCAATATGTATTTTTTATTGATTCACTATGGTCAATCACTGATTAATTATGATCTATCACTAATTAACAGTCATTTTCCTAAAAAAAATATGGTGGTCATTTTATTTAAATAAGTGTTTAAAAACTGCATGTTTACGTAATTTTCCCTTAGATAATTGTAAATCGATTTTCGTTTTTCTTTTTTCATTGTTTAATATGCAGTGTATGTTTGTCTATTTAGGATAATTAAAGAACTTTTTTCTTGTTTCAGATTGGATTTTATTTCTCGGCTGGGAAGAAAAGAGACGTCGAAAAGAAACAAAATATTAGCATCATTAACATTATGTGTGTGTGGTTTTTTTTTTTTTTTTTTTTTTTCCTTATAAAATTAAGATTGCTGTAAGATTTTATGAACTTTCAGACAAATATCCGAGGCCACCTCAAAACCCATTATACCATATCTTTCTTGAATCTTGTTTGTGACTCGCCTTGTTTTCCTTCTATCTTCTGGTTTGGATTGATCTCCTGCATATTGGACTAAAACATTTTGCAGATTATAACAACATGTTAACTTTTGATTCTGATCAATTTGATGCTTCTTTTAAAAAATATGGGTGCTAATGGTTTATCTTATTGACTTATCTTGTATGCTAGAATGATATATATATATTTTTTAATGGCTACTCTTAGTGAACAATAAAGTATTAAAGAATGATTCCTAGAATAGAAAGACTAGGCTAATTCGTTAACCAAGTTGCCATTGGCCTATTACAGATGATAAATTGGAGCCATACCTATTGTGAAATTCTTTACTGACGATAACAACCTCAGAATGATTTAGGACTCTACTCTTTATTAACACCCTCTCAAGTGATTGTATTTTGATGCCAATAACTCAAAACTTTCTGGATATAATGGTAACATATCTCGGTGCAATGTTAAGGTTATATGGTTAGGATTAATTTCCCTGCCACAGTTTCTCATCGAGTTTGTTGCATTTTCGTAGAGACTCATGATGTTTGCTTGTTGGGTGATTTTCTTTTCCTTTTTTTTTTTATTTTTATAATTACTATTAATGTTCATCAAGATGCAAGTAAGATGTTGATGGACGAATTAAGGTATAAATGAGTAGCACAATCAAATCTTGATTCCGATTAGACATGTTTTTTTTTTTTTTTTTTTTTTTTTGTTGCTAGGTGCCAATCTATGGCTCAAAGAATAGCAAGAAAGTAGTCCAATTTGACCAATAATTTCTTTCCAATTTTGTGCATAAATCAAGATCAAGCTACTCATTTATATCTCAACTTGCTAGACCATGATGTCCATGATTATTCTGACTTACATTCCTTCACTAGGTTTTTGCATTCGTCACCACAATAAGGATAATGGTAACCCCACCAATAACTATATTTATACTTGACTATTGAGTGGGAACATGCTCCTTTTCGAAGTATTTTTTCCTTCCCATATTTTTCTGTTGGAGCTTTTCTCATTTCTTTTATCGATCATAATGATGGGAATCGTACTTTAATTAGTTCTACTATGGTTTACGGAATTTTCTAGTTTTGTTTGGTTTTTGAATCTGGAGAAAGCACAATCGATCCATATAGAAAACACATGAATGAAATTACATTACGAGGGAGAGTAAAAAATAGCCATTTTTTTATGCACTTTGCAGCCTTTCATAATGATTTAAGGCCTCAAAACCTTTCAATTTAATTTAAAATATCGAGTGAGCTGCACGTCAAAGACATATGAATGATATTAATTGATATATTTACATGAGGGTTTAGGATGCAAGATTTTATAAGATTGTGTACAATACTTTAGTTGATTAAAATACTAAAGTCATTATAACAACTTGATAGTTGAAGCATAACTATAAATGACGATTATTCAATATATATATATATATATATATGAGGATGCTTTATATAAACAAAATACTTATCCATTTTCTAGAATGTTGGAAATTGCATCATGAGATATAAATTCATGTTAGCCAAGGTAATCTTATCTACAAATTTGTAACATTTGTATTAAATCAAAGACTTGCAAGACAAGTTAGTTCCTTGACGTTAGGAAGGAAGATTCAGAACTTGTCCGTGCACTTCACATACATTTATGTGTTACTTGTAAGAAAAGTAGTTCCTTGACGTTAGCAAGGAAGATTCAGAACTTGTTGGTGCACTTAATATATATATTTATGTATTTTTATTCATGTATTGAATGACAGATTACCGTGAAGTAAGTTGTTTTACTAGTACATAAAAAACAAAGACTTGTAAGAAAAGTACCTCCTCAACGTTAGCAAGGAAAAGTCAGAACTTATTGGTGCACTTCACATACATTTATGTATTTTTATTCATGTATTGAATGACAGATTACGGTGAAGTAAGTTGTTTTACTAGGAAATAAAAAGCAAAGACTTGTAAGAAAAGTAGTTCCTCAGCTAGGAAAATTCAGAACTTGTTGGTGCACTTCACATAATTTATGTATTTTTATTCATGGATTGAATAACATATTTCCTTTTCTGTTTTTTTTTTTCTTTTTTAATGCAAAATTTTCTCAAGGAAAGTACTTAAAATTGTTATGTATTGAGAAAGAAAGAAAGTTTGTTATGTTTACTTTTCTCGAAAAAAAAAAACTAACAAATTCTCTAAAAATAAATGATAAGGCACAAAAGTGCCGTAGATACTTTCCCATGCTAGTATATTATGTAAAGGAAGAAGCCACGACTTATAAAGAATCAAAATAAATGTTTGTCAGAAAGTTGATAGGGATGAAAATGAAATTTAAATAGAACAAAGAAAGTTTTTGCTTTAATAACCCTCGGAAAAACTTAAATAATTGTACCTACAAGATACCAAAAAAATAATTAAAAAAAAGTTCAGAAAAGCCCTGTTTTTAGATCACAAGGAAATTATTTTCCAATAAAATATACGTTCAGAAAAGTCGACATATCACCCTTATGGTTTCAAACAATACCAAGTAAAAAAGCAGTTACTTCGTATAATGTTGAGACCTTTATTATCTAAATTATATGGTTCAAAAAATTATAAACATACCCAGCAACACTTCCAACATTCAAGCCACCAAAAAAAAAAAAAAAGCACTGACTTATCTTTATGGAGATAAAATTACAAATACTAATTTCATAATAAGGGAGAGGAAAAGAAAAGGCCACTAATAGAACAGTGTAAGTTTGACCCATTCAAGAATAAAAAAATAAAAAAAAAACTTTTTAATTACAATATCTTGGTATAAGAGAACACCTTTTGATTCCGATAATAATAACGTGTACTTGTATTGTTTAAAAGGAATTTGGATTTGCGGCTACACTCATGAAAAATTTAACCGAGCTGTCAACATACCTATTAAGGAAGCCTTTTAGTTCTTTTTTTTTTTTTTTTTTTTTAAAGGATTTGAGATTTTTGATTTTGGGTATTTTTGAGGTATGTGACCTCTTTGGTTTTTCGGGGTGAGTTTCAATTTAACATGGATTTGGTAGATTTAGAGGTGAATGGCCTCATTTTGATTTTTGAGGTAAATGGTTTCATTTTGACTTCTAATCAATTTTACTCATTAATTTTGAATAAGAAATTGAACCCTACCTAATTTAGGTTGCCTACGTATCCTTTGAGGAATTAGGTGGTTCACATAGATTTGAGTTTTATATGTTTGGATAATTCGCCTGTGTATGACTTTTCTTGTTTTGAATTTGTAACTGCATCTAATATTTGTGATTAAGTTGCCTACGTATTCAGAGTATAATGACGTCATCGTAGTTCTTAAATCATAATTTTCTTGATTAATATGCAGAAGTAGATAATATATAGATTAGTAAAGGACGTATTCCTGACAATTTGAAATGTCTAACCAATTATACGTAGATCGATACTTTAAGACCCTTTTAAAAATAAGAAGGATACTTGAAACATTCACACAATAACGTGAGATTTTGTTTAAACACAAGGGATGTTTAAGATTTCGCTTTAAAGTATGTTAAACTTTTTTGTACTTCTTGCTAATTTTGTGGTAAACACCAAATCCAAAGGAATAATACTACAATTTCGAGACAAAAATATTTTTACAAAAAAAAAAAAACTAAATCATATTAAAGTTTTAGCATTTATTTATCTGATCTAAATACTAAAATACTAAATGAATTTTTGAAACTATAATTCTATTTAATTTTGTTTCAAATTGGTCATGGGCTCTTTTATATCTCGAAAAATCATAGTCATCTCATGGAGTGAGTTAGCCTCACCTCGTGGGGCGAGTTAGCCACAACCACAAATTTTCTATTTAATTTTGTTTCAAATTGATGAGGGGCTCTTTTATCTCGGAAAATCGTAGTCACCTCATGGAGTGAGTTAGCCTCAAGTGGGTTAGCCGAACCCACAAATAATATATACTACCGTTATTTTGGCTTTGCTCACATTAGTAACCTATTTTTATGAGGATCTTTTCACAAAGGGATTAAGTTATTTCAACATAAACACTCAATCAACTCGAATCCTTTTGCCCATTAACATCCAAGAAGATTTCATAAATTATTAAAAGATATGAAAATCATTGACAATTTTTCTGTTCCTTGGGAAAAGATAAAAATCTCAGACTAAGGACACCAACTTGTGAGTCCCCATCAACGATGTAGTTGGTATAAGAAATAGCATTTTTGTTTTTTCATCATAAAAAAGGAAATAATTAACAACTAAAATACTATATGAATCATGTGTAACCGGCAGTCTTCTTTTTAAATTTCAAAGTTTAATTATTCAGTAGATGGTTGCAATCACTCAAAAGATATAAAGTTTATTTATTCATCTAGTCAATCTTCTCTTTTATTAGTTCTTTGACATTTCTAGCCAGTGAAAGCAATTAAAAAAAAAAAAACAAGGAATAACTTAAATGTCATTTACCGAAAAAAAAAAAACTTAAATGTTAACGGCATGGAATAAAAAAAGGGCACGCTTGAGGAAAAATATATTTTACCGTAGGCATATTAGAAAATTTAATAAAGTATAAATTAAAATGAGAATTGAGTGGGGCGTTTAACTTCCGTCCTAGAAACATAGATGCGTCATTGTGTACATAAGATTTATTTATTATTATTATTATTATTATTTCAATGAGACTAACATCATGTCACAGAAATGAGGGTGTATGGACAAAAAATCTCAAGAAGTGCAAGTCTTTATTTGGTTTCCTTTAGGTCTATGGTTATATTTAGCATGCGTTTGGAACACGGGTTTGAGAGATAATTTTTAAGCTGAAGTTGGTTAACTTTTTAAACGCTAGTTATAATTTTTATTAACTTTTCAGAAAATTATAAAAACTTAAATGAAAATCTTAGGTTTACACCTGAAAACCAAACAAACTATTTAAGTCCATAATTAACGTTTTTAGACAAGTAAACATAAACATATGGACATATTTAGGTCCATATATAAGCCATTATAGGCCAGAGTTAACATAATGAATTACAAAGATTCTCAAAATCAAAGCTTATGCGTGTTTGTCAAACACAAAAATCATGGTACTTCTCTAAAAATAACCTGTATGGTAGATAAATGGACATCCAACTTATAAAAATCACAACTTTACTTCAAAACAACCAAAATATTCAAATTCCCTTTTTAAAAACATGGTCAACAAATAACCTTATTAAATTCTCCTAAACACATTTGACCAATATAAAACTCTCTTAGCAAAGTTTGAAGTGGTACCTTAAGATTAATTATTTTTGGTCAACCTTCCTATCTCTGTCACTCTTGTCTCTCTCTTTGGGTATTTCTACTTTTTTCCTCAAACAAAGCCATGTTGGGTGAGCTCTTAGAAAAAAGTTAAATACAATGGAATGGATTTCAAAAATTTTATATAACTATCAATAATAAATCAACATGATTTGTGAATTAATTATACATATTTTGACAAAGTACCTACTGATGTCCTTTGTTACTAAGAACGTCCTGGTTACAACTGAATTTTTTGACCTTTCGGACATCTAATAAGCTATATATTCTTCTATCTAAGAATCAACTAATTATATTATGAGAACTCTTCTTTTGTTATCCAATCATATTCTTATTCCGGAAAATCTTATAAGAATATTTATTTTTATGTATTTTTCTAATTTCTATGTGTATTAAACTATTTCAGTATCATATATTTTTATTGCTTTATTACACTTTTATTACTTTTTTACTTGTTTTTTTTTTAATTTCCTATTATTAGGAAATTCAATACAATATTCAATTAATATATTGGACATCAATCTCCTTCCAATCTTTTTTGGCATGAAAGTACAAGAAGCTCTGTTAGAGGCCGGAAAAGATCTTGTCCTATGATAGAGAACCATAAAGATCCTTTTACAGTACTAAAATTTAACTGATAGAAAAGGAAAATTCTAATTCTGTCCCTGTAAATTATGCCGCCCAAGGAAGATCTGCGTGTACGCCTACTACCGGAATTACTTCAATAATCTGTATTAAACATTACTTCTAAATATATTAACTAACTAAAAATATCCTATTTTTAAGAAAATCCAAAAAGTAAAGAGCAAACATATATATTTAAGGAGATTGCAGTGAGGCTTGGGTTTTTTGTTAATCCAAAAAAAAATATTATATAGATTGGTAAAGGTAGTTTTGAAATTTTTAAATATATAATCTTTTTTTTTTAACTTGACGTATGGGGAGTCATATTCTGCACTTTATAATGGAGTTATGTGATAAAACAAATTGTGGAGATACTTTTAAGGCTTTTTTATTTTATTTTTTATGATAAGACAATTTTGAAAATGAGAAGAAACTTTTAAAAATAATGTGATAATTTGTTTAAACATGAAGGACGTTCAAGATTTCTGTTTAAAGTATATTAAACATTTTAGTAGTTTCTTAGGAATTTTGCAGTAAACACACCAATCCGAAGGAAAGATAGTATAATATTGTCATTAATTTTCCCTAAAAATCATCTTAATTCGACACAAAATATTTTTACATCAATAACATATTAAGTTAAGTATCAAATAAAATTTTTTTAGCATTTTATTTTTTTCAATCGATCAATTGATACAAGATAAGTCAATTACAATTTTATAGGTTCCTCAGGGAAAAAAAATACAAAAGACAAAAAAAATAATGAGATCAAGTACACCAACTTGTGAGTCCTAATCAACGGTAGTTGGTATAAGAAATAGCATTTTTTTCATCATAAAGAAAGAGGAAATAAGAGCGTAGATACTAAATGAACCACGGCCGTCTTCTGTTTAAATTTCAAACTTTAAATAATTTATTCACGTGGCCAAATTTGCAATATTCATTCAAAGATATAATTTTTATTTTATTCATCCAGTCAATCTTCTCTTTGATATAAAAAAGAATAAGGAAATCACAAAAAAAAAAAAAGAAAAAAAAAAACAGAAGACTGTTAAGCGGATAAGCCGAATATATATACACTTGTAATATAAATATGGAGTGTTACATGACCAAATTCTAACATTTATACACACACACACATATATTTTGAGAACAGTAAATTATAGTGACGTGAATAAAAGTCAAATATCTGACTATCTAGAGTTAGTTTCGAACAAATATGTACTTTGACAAAATAATTGCGCTTCTGGTTGGCTAATTTTCCAGCCTAACTGATAAGGTTAGAAGGTCATTTTGTTTGCATGTGGATATATTGACGTAAAAGTTACAAAATTAAATATATTATATACGTTAGCTAGCTACTACATTGTCTAAAATGGCTAAATTTCGACTTTGAAAGTAAACAAGCATCCTACTTTTCAAAAGAAGACCAAGAAAACATGTTGAGGGATCAAATTACATGTTCTCTTTCTTTTATATAATATATATATATATATATATATATATTCTATTTTCTATTTCCGCAATATTTAATTGGCCAGTTTCCGCTTTTAGTAACCCAAAAAAAAAAATGTAACAAAAATAATGGTGAATATCATTAGATTGATCATAAAACAGCTAAGTTTGCTTACAAAATCTGTTATTTATTCCAATATTAATATTAATTCTGGATTAGTTAATTATTAGATGCTCTGCGTGGCCATAATATTATCAACGATTTGACTCCAATTAATTCTATCTTTGCTTTTTGTTAATTTGATCGTATTCTTCCCAGCTAAAAATACAAATAAGCTTCTCTCAAATATTAATGTTTTCCAGCACAGTAATCTACATGTTTGATTTGTGGTATTAGTGTCAACATATATATGTGTATATATATATATACACACACACTAATTAATCCTGGTGAAATTCAACAAAATTCTAAAACTTTATATGTACCTATATAAGTCCAAAAAAAAAAAAAAATCAGAAGAAGTAACGAATATAAAGCTAATTGAATGTGAAAACAATACAAGTCTCTAGGTACATTTTTATGAAAAAGGACAATAAGAAGGATTATTGAATGGATAAAATTGGGTAGAATCAAAAGTCTTGCTATGCGTAAAAGTCTCCCAATACTGTTGGCAAAGACTACGCTTCCAAGCAGACTCTTAGGGTCCATTTGGGGGCATATCTTCAAATGCATCTCCCAATAATTTTTTTTTGTTCATCTTTTTCTTGAACTCAAAACTATTTTTACTATTCACATATTTAAACATCTACAGTAAATTTGAACTTTAAACGTTCATAACTTTATTATTTGAAATCCAAATACGATGATTTTTTTGATTGCATAGAATTTCGAAAAAACCGAAACACGATCCATATTGATATTTTGTTCGAACATATTTTAAGATATTACACTTTTTCACTCTAAACAAATTTTTCCTCCAAATGCACATTTTCAAAATTACATCTGGTTTCTAAACCAAAACACCTCTCCAAAACACATCGACGACATAGATCTTGTTTTCTACGATGACTCTTTTCTATGTGATTGGTTTTTTTTGTTTTTTTTGTTTGTAGTTTTGTGTGTAATAATGGCGATGTCTTCGCCGTCTTTTATCTGGATATTGTGTTTCAGTTTGTTAATTCTAATAATGGAGGTGGTCTCCCCACCTTCCGCGTTGATTGTTTGTCTACCAGATCTGAGTTTTAGCGTTGTTTTGGTCATACTAGAATTGCTTCTATGCGGAATTAGTGGTGGTCATAGTGTTACTGAGTCTTGGCCCTTGATTGATCGGGATATTCCATTGATTGTCGGGATTTTGTCAAAAAAAGCCTTACATGTGCTCGATTTCACTGTGCCGAAGTATGTACCCGTTATCTGCCTTCAAGCATACGTCTTTCCCTTTTACTGTCATTAGAATTTACAAATGAATCCGTTCTTATTGAAGGGTTTTGTCTCATGTAATATGGGGTCATTTGATATATTTTGTGCCTTTGTATTTCCTTATTAAATTTAATGAAATTCCCGTTTCAAAAAAAAAAAACATAAGAAATAAAATGACATAAAAATCAAAATTAATCCCCATGAAAAAAAATAATAAAATGACATATAATTGACCATCATAAATGTTATTGAAACAACAATAAATTTTTTTTAATAAAAGTACAGAGAAAAATGGATACTAGAAAAGAAAAATAGAAATAAATAGTGGCTAGAATTATTTAGCAAAAATATGACGACAAAGAGATTAAGTAGTAAGAAAAGTAGTTAAATAACTTAAATGTCAATGCATGTGATAGATTAACAAAAAAGGGGAACAATATTAGAGGAAAAATATATTATTTAGTGGAGACGTATTAGAAAATTTAATGAATTTATAAATCAAAATGAGAATTCAGTATGAACCCACTACTCATAAGATAAATACTCAATTGTGTGCGCAAGATTTTTCTTAATGAAGAGACTGACATCATGTCACAGGAATGAGAGAAATCAACCTGCCCCTATGGCTTAGTGTGGAACTGGGAAAAAATAGCTACTAGTAAGAAATCATACATAAAAACAAAGTTATGAACTAGTCAATAGTAGCATGCCGACATTGCTTTGAAAAAGATGATTGGGACTAGAATCATACACGGATATAGCGGATATAGCAGACGAAGTCTCTTCTAATTGTGAAAGGAACTTTGCACCGCATTCATTAAACGGCAGAGAAGTCAATTGCAGCAAGAGATCAGGAAGCCAAATGGACATCCCAAAGAGCAGCTCTAGCACAAAGAGACGCAACTAAGCAAAAATGCAGAAGTTTAAGCACCAATATAGTAGAAAGCCAAAACCAACATAAAAAATAGTGAACCAAAAAAAAAGAAAAAAGAAAAAAAACGTAACAACAAACAAACACCAACCAATAAACTCAGACTCTCTTAAAAAACTAAACATTATCGAACATGTAAACCAGGGCAAAAGACGTAGTTTTCCATTCCTCTGCAATTAACTAAGCTATTTTTCAATTTTTTATTTAAATCCCAAAAAAAAAAAAAAAAAAAACGTTGGTCCCGGCCAATTAGCAACCCTAGAAACTATCATTTTCACAGCCACACAGTGTAGCCTGGAAACCATCCGTACAACAGAGATTCTTCGAATAATAACTATTTTTGATATAAAAACCTTGTGGCTAAAAATTAATTACAGGGTTGTGACTAAAAGTAATCTTTAGTTTACATTAAAATGTTGTGACTAGAGAGAGAGGAAATAAGCTAATAGTCAGGTTTAATTTGTAATATCACATGCCGTTAAATTAAAACCACCATTTAATTCTACATAGAAAACATGCTATTTACCTTCGTAGGTTTGAAAAAATGGCCTAAATACTACTGTCTTGTCGGGTAGGCGCAGTCCCAGGATCAATCTAGTTCTTGAGTGAAGAAATCGCTTTCATTGACAAATCCTTTAGAAATTATTTTAATCACTTGGGAAAAATGAAGTTTCTAATCATAGCATACTAATCAAACCATAAAAATTATTTAAAAAAAAAAACGCAAGCTTGGCCTTTGTCAAAACCCATTTGCTCCGGCTATATATCTACCTACACACGCAATTGATTGTTGCCCTCTTATATGTAGAAAAATTATATGCTTGTGTTGAGATATCAAAAAACACTCAGAAAATATTCTTCTCCATTCTTTTTCCCATTCTTTCAAAAAGATTAGTACTCATGGCAAGATTTTCCGTTTGGCTAGCATGTTCTTTTGCTCTTTTAGCTTCCTCAATGTCCTCGGCCTCAATAGTGGAGCACACTTTCAATGTAATTATTTTTGCCCATTTGCTCTTTTAAGATTGCTTATTTTACTTTCTATTACCATTGTTTAATTTTCATTACTTACTACTTGAAAAATAAAATTAAAACATTGCTTAAGTTATTGTCAGTTATCTTCTCTCACCATTTAACTAAAAAAATAAAAAATAAATAAAGCGCAGGTACAAAATCACAAGGTGAACCTACAATGCCGTGAGCAAAACATAACAGCAGTAAATGGAGAATTGCCTGGACCTACAATTCTTGTTAAAGAGGGTGACACTCTTGTCGTTCACGTCTTTAACAAGTCGCCATACAACATTAGTATTCACTGGTATGAATTATCAAATCAACAATTATATATAATTTTTACTAATTTCTATCAGCTTCATTCATTTACAAAAATTTATGTAGTAGCGTTGAAAATAATAATAATAGTAATAATAATAATAATAATATCGGAAAGAAAGATTACTTGCTACTACTTGCACCATTCCAATTTGCTGCGTGCATTGACTATTTTAATAAAAAATAAAAAAATAAAAAAGTGTGAACAGTATATTTTCATCACTTAAGGAGTTGTGATTTCATATTGTTGCACAATTTCACAAAAATTAGTCTGAGAAATCTAACTAAAATAATTATGTTTTTTTTTTTATATATATGCATGACTGATCAGCTAGCTAGCCAACTTGACCTGATTAATTAGCATTATCATGTGTTTATCTTCCATTAATTTCAAAGTGTTATGTGTTTAGTCAAATGTTTAATAGTGGGGCTGAATTTTCTATGCAGGCATGGGATATTTCAACTTCGAACTCCATGGGCAGATGGGGCTGCGTATGTGACTCAATGTCCCATACGTCCTGGACAAAGTTATACCTATAGATTTAATGTCACCGCACAAGAGGGAACCCTCTGGTGGCATGCCCATCTTGGGTTTCTCCGAGCAAACCGTCTACGGTGCACTTATCATCCGACCTAAACACGGCCAATCCGCATACCCTTTTGCTAAACCCCACAAGGAAATACCCATCTTACTAGGTATGTCCATGGAAGTGCCACAGAATTCGATTTTCAGTCATAAAAACCTAATGTTTGTTCATCTCACTTTTTATTATACAGGTTAATTAGTGATATATATATATATATATATATATATACATTTTTGATATAGTATCTCTTTAAATTTTCCTAAATCATCTCACTTTCGGTCATCTGCTCTAATTTCATGACACCTCTCTTAAATAGGGACTTCTTCGCTCTTCCGTACTATACTGATATTGCTCTTGTTGTATTCTGTGTTCCTATATATTTCTAGAGTCATAGACATTCTTTTTTACCTTGTTAGGTTTTTCCTTCTAAGTTTTAGTACTAGTAAGGTTTTTAACGAGGTTTATTACAGAATCTGACTTTTAAAGGAGCAATTTTGGCTGTCTTTTATGACATCGGACTCTGTTTACTCTTGCAGTTAGTTGTTTGGCTTTTTTGTTTAATTTGTTTGGTTTTTTGACCCTTGTGATGGGGGACTTGGCATGCGATGTGATTGCTATTGGCTGTCAATATTATTGGGATGTGCAACTCTTCTTTGATGCTAGTTAATATATTATATATATATATATTTATATAAAAGATTATGGGTATATATGACTAAACTGCAGGAGAGTGGTGGAATACGAATGTGTTGGACATTGAGAATTGGGGACTTTACTTCGGCGTAACTCCAAATATTTCTGACGGTTACTCTATCAATGGGAAACCTGGTGATCTCTATCCCTGCTCTCAAAATGGTACACACAAGTCCACAATAAAATAAATATTTCATGGATTCATTTTAGTTAATTTCTATTAACTATAAAATGCCCATATTTGATACATGAGCACACTATATACTATACCCGCAACCTATACATAATATTCTAAATAAAATTGTTATTAGATATGTACCAGATCGAGGTGGAGCAAGGTAAGACCTACATGTTAAGGATAATCAACGCTGCGCTCAATAACCAACTCTTCTTCAAGATAGCCAATCACAATATGACAGTTGTTGCCATCGACGCCGCATACACGGATCCCTACGACACCGACATTGTGGTCACCGCCCCCGGCCAGACCGTTGACGTCCTCATAAAAGCCGACCAGCTGGTCGGGTTGTACTACATGGCTGCTCGTACATACATGAGTATTCCTTCAGAGTTCGTCCTTTTGTATGATAAGACAATCACTAGGGCCATATTCGCCTACAAGGGTTCCAAGTCAAAAATTCCCGTGATGCCAGCCCTACCCGATTCCTTCGACACCCCAACGGCTCACAAGTTCCACACCAACCTGACAGGGCTCGCCGGTGGACCCCAATGGGTCCCGGTCCCACTCCACGTCGATGAACACATATTCATGACTGTTGGAGTGAATATCGAGCCGTGTCCAAAGGACGCCACGTGTCGAGGCCCACTGGGGGGACGATTATCTGCTAGCATAAACAATGAATCATTCGTGCTCCCGCAAAATGCATCTATGTTGGAAGCATTCTATTATGGTAATCGGAGTGGAGTTTACACTACCGATTTCCCCGACAACCCTCCCTTGACATTTGACTACTCAAACCCTTACTTTAGCTTTGATGAATCGTTGATCTACGCGCCGAAATCGACGAAGGCGAAGAAGCTCAAGTTCAATGCGACGGTGGAGATTGTGTTCCAGAGCACGGCGTTCTTAGCAGTGGGGAGTCATCCGATTCACTTTCACGGTTTCAATTTTCACGTGTTGGCTCAAGGCATTGGCAATTACGACGCTGTTGAAGATAGAAAGATGTTTAATTTCGTTAATCCTCAGATACGTAATACCATTGCTTTTCCACCTGGAGGTTGGGCCGTAATAAGATTCCAAGCTAATAACCCAGGTTAGTACGTAATATAGTTCATTTTAGATGAATATTTTTTTGTTTCTTTTCAAACATGAAAACTTAACGGTGTTTTTAGAATACCGGTTAAGTTGGTTGAATTTATAAAAACTAGTTAAGAAATTTGTTGACTTTTCAATTAAAAAAAAAACTGAGTTTGAATTTTTAGGCTGGAGCCTAAATTCTCAACGAAGAATAAGATTTTGAATTCCTTTCCCACCCACTGAGCTAGTCCCAACGGACGCATCCAATATCACTATCATGTATGTCATTAATAATATATTTTACTAAAGATTTTTCATGTGATCTAAAACTTAGGTATATGGTTCGTACATTGTCATCTGGAGGAGCATATGAACGTGGGGATGAGCATGGCGTTGAGGTTGAGAGTGGACCCACTCCATCATCTACTTTGCCACCTCCACCGTCCGATCTACCCAAATGTTAAAAGTGATATGGATTTCCTCTCAGCCAAGAAAATTCAATATTTGGGGCACTCACATATATTCATATATTTATTGCTATGATTTTTTGACGGACTGGGACTATGGAAGCTCGTACTTATCCAAGAGAAATGTAAACATTCTATTAAGACCTCTTAATCAAATATATCCCCTTTATCTACTGAAGTAGCCCTAGCTGGGCCACGTACGCTTATATATATATATATATATATAGGAATAGTCTTCTAAACAGTGACTGTAGGTATCCGTTGGACTAATCCTGGCCGTGGGTCACTTGCAAATGGATGGCAGAGATGAGTCTGTGCATTTGAAGGGCATCTAGGAAAATTCTGACCTGGGTAGGGGCTATGCCTATGGCCTATATGCATAAGCTTGTGTTTGGCAATACTATCTTAAACTCAAATTTTTCTTATTAATTTTTTTCTTTTTTCTGAAAAGTCAATAAAAATTATAACTAATTTTTAAAAAGTCAACCAACTCAAACTTTAAAAATTTCAACTCAAACTGTTTTACCAAACGCACCCTTAATCTAGAATGTGTTGAAGAACCCTAATACTCTAAAACAATCATATGCCTTCATATCATACTTGTCAAAATATTGTTTGGCCTTAAATCTTGTATATCAACAATAGTTTCTTACTAGACACATTCAAGTACCAAATTACATATAACTTCACATTAATTCTGTTTTAATATCACTTGACAAATATAACACATTTACAAATACACTAAACTGTATTACTATTATTAGGCTAGTAAGCAAATTGATTATAGAGGTGTTATTGTCCCAGTTTTTGCAGTCCAATTGCACCAAATCTATTATAACTTCAACCCATTAGGCACCCCTTAATGTTGCAGATTATAAATTCAGCTTAATTTCCATCCCTTCAAAATGGTGACCATTGTTTTTTTTTTTTTCAGCTATTTGATTTTCTGGAAATGCGACCGACGTTTATTTATTTCGTGATCAAGCCGAGAAAAACGTCGTCTTAATTATTTAACAGATTTATTCGCATTTTTTACTAGTACTTATTACTAATTTACATATTTACAAGTCCATCCTCACAACCAAAAATAAAATAAACTCCAACGTCTACAGAGGCAATTTTACATGCCTACGACATTATTTACTGACAAATTAGAGAGAGAGAATTGAGAATGTTTTTCATCATACATTTCTTCAAAAAAATACAAACATATATACCAGTATACAGATGGTTTCCTGAAACCAATTAGGCTAGCTTCTATCTCAGGTTAATATCAATGTTGACCTCAAAAACAGGGGATAAAAATATACAACTAAGATAACTATCCCTATAATCTCTCCAAACCGATCTATTAGATAGCTCACGCCAACATTTACGAGTCCATGATCTCAACCAAAAATATATATATATATATATATATATGTACAGGTCCTGCCAATACTGAGGAAATTATCAAAACGCCTTCAGAAAACAATTTTCTACTCCACCAAGTGATTTTGTCTTGGCACTTATTTCCATTCACACCATAATTTCCAACATTTTCAACACGTGCGGACCCACTGTACAGCTTCCCTCAACCCTCTTTTTCTACACTCTCCTGACAGGCTTATAGGCATGGCACGACCGGATTGTGTTCGACGGCGGATACAAGTCTCACTATATATATATATATATTTATATTTATATTTATGTAGAGTACTTCTCTTTTTAATTACTTTTGGTTGTAAAGAGACAAATAAACATTACAAAAACGACATTTTTAACCGTCACTAAAAGCCCAAAAGTCGTCGTTGATAATTTTCAACAAGGACACTAAAAGATACCTTATTGTCTCGGAAAGTCATTTTATATCGATGAATTTTATTTTCCCATTCAAAATCACCACACCAATAAACAAAAGGTCTTATATTCGATATGGAATTGTAACTTTCTATTTAGTAACTTGTAATAACTATTTTTTTTTCTTACATCTAAATTCTTATTTAGAACTTTGTAACATAATAATTAATTTCTATTTAGAACTTTATCATATAATATTAGTTAAAAAATATTACATTAAAATCACCGTATCACAAAAAAAGTTACAACCGTATAGAGAGAGTGCCGGATAGCAGCCCCTCTCTGTATATAATATATTTCATGATCAAATAGATAGAAAAGTGAATAGTTGATGCTCCATTCATCACTAACTTGGTAGGTTCATAAAAACTTTAGATAAAATCCTCGAAACTCAACTGATGGCATGCATTAAGGAAACCACAAATTCAGCTGAATAATAAACTGCGCGTACAAATTTCACTCTAAAACTATCTATCCTAAAAAAATAAAAAATAAAATAAAATAAATACACACACACAAACAACATAACTAAGTATCTTAACTTTTTTCAGTGCTTTTGATGATCTTTTTCCTAAAATTTTCTGAGAAATCCGTCCCCTAAATTACTTTTCTACGACGTTTGTTTTCTGGATTTGGATCTTTCCCCTCATTTATGTCCTATTGATTCATTCTTGTTGTCTTTTACGCAACCTTTCTGAAGGATATTCTTTTAGAAAGTCGTTGGATTATCGGTGAAATTCGTCGATTAATTTCTAGACCCACACTTAGTTGGGTTATAAAATTCCTGACAGAATTGTTATCCAAAGTGTCTATCAAAGTTCGCTGAAAACTAGGATTGTTGAGTTCTATAGATATGATAAATGGTGTGTATCCTTGATCATTGAAAAAGGCCTTTTCTTGACTTTGATAATCATATTTCTTATAATAGTGGTTGCTTCTGGTGATGATAAGCTCGTATGGTGCCGTTCTTTTGATGGGGTCTTGGAAAATGCCTTATTTGATTATGTTTTTGGAGATAATTCTTCTGTCAGATGGGGGAAAATATATTTGGCCGAAATTTATCCCTCCCTGCACATCGTTGATTGTCTGGAAGAGTTTGCATGATTAGTAGTTCAAATTAAGTAGCATTGATTGTTTTAGTATTTTATAAAGTTTTATAATAAGATTTTAATTTATTCTTAAAATATCTTTTATTTTTTCACAGAATATATGTCAACAACATTTTTTTTTTTCTGACATTATCTGTAAATCACAATATCCAAAATTCGTCGACATCGATCTTTTCATCATTGTAATCATACTATTTATATATTTATCAGTCCAGCATTTTGAAAATTTCTACAAATGAGAACAATTCCTTTAGGGTATGTTTGGTATAACGTATTAGCACTCCATCTTGTATTGTTTAAAATACTACGACATTTGGCAACATCAATGCATTATATAATTTTAATACGAAATTAAAAATGAATACAATATGAAATGTGATAACTAATATGATAAAAAAAAAAAAAAACTTTTTGTATTAGGATGTATTTTATAATTTAATCATAATGATTTATTAAAACACATAGTTTAATGGATTTCGGGATGAGAGTCGGGGTTGGGTTTGAGTTCCGGGACGAGGTAGGGATCGGATTCTAGGGTCTGGGTGTTGGAATTCGGGACGGAGGTCGATCGGGATCCGGTATTAGAGACAAGGATCGGTGTTGAGTTTCGGGACTGGGATCTTGTTTCGAGATAGGGTCATGATGGGGGTTCTGGATGGGGTTTTGTGATGGGGGTTGGGGTTAAGTTTAGGAACCGAGGTCGGGGGGTGGGGTTAATGTACTATGAAACTTGTAATATTATGCAACCTTTTCTATGATACATTCTAAATGAAGTACCAGAAACATAAGAAATAAAATGACATGAAAATCAAAATTAATCTCCCACGAAAAAAATAATAAAATCACATATAATTGATCATCGTATATGTTATAGAAACCAATAAATATCTAAGAAAAATCAATATCTTTTTTAAACAAAATAAGTACAGAGAAAAAATGGATAATAGAAAAAAAATAGTAATAAATAGTGGCTAAACTTATTTAGCAAAAATGTGAAGTCAAAGAGATTAAGTAGCAAGAAAAGTATAAATAATTACTTAAATGTCAATGCATGGGATGGATTTCAAACCAGGAAAAAAAAGGGATGGATTAAAAAAAAAAAAAACAAAGACACATTGAGGAAAAATATATTTTAGTGAAGGAATATCAAAAAATTAATAAATTTTATATGTCGTCAACATGAGAATTCAATAGAGGCATGCGACTCCACCTCCGAAAAGTAGATGGGCTAGCTATTGTGTGCTCGAGCCTTCCACCAACTTAAAAGAGACTAAAATATTATGTCAAAGAAAATGAGATCCACTACCACTATGGCACATAGCGAAAGAATAAAGCTAAACGATCACCATATTACCATATTACATGGATGAAAAAAAATAAAATTATTTTAATTTTAATTGATAAGATGGGCCTCACATCTAATCAAATGACAAATTATATAGGGAGTCACCTTATATGATATAAGACATCAGAGGTGCCTTAGCTTTACTCATAATGAAACTGAAAAAAATAGATACTAGTCAAAAGTAGCATCCAAAAATAAGTCAGATATTACTTTGAAAAAGATGATTGTGACTAGCAAATTATAAACGGATATAGACGAAGACTCTTCTAATGATCGAAACTTTTGCAGCACATTTAATTATTAACTGGTTAAAGTAGCCAATGGACATCCCAAAGAGCAACTCTAGCACAAAACACACGCAACGTTCTAAGCAACAATACAGAAGAGAGTTTACGCACCAATATAGTAGAAGCAACAATTAACCAACATAAAAATTAGTGAAACAAAGGAAAAAAAAAAAAAAGCAACATAAAAAACAAACCAAAAAAAAAAAAAAAAGCAACGTAAAGAAAAGTTTTCTCACTCACTACAAAAAAAAAAAAAAAAAAAAAAAAAAAAAAAAAAACCTTTTTAGTCACAATATTTTCTAGGAATATTTTAGTCACAACGTTTTTGTCTAACTATGCATTTAGTCACAAATTTTTGTTATAACTAAAAATTTTTTTCCGTGACAAAAATCTCGTAGCTAAAAATTTTGATCGCAATAAAAATTTGTGATGCATATTAGTCATAAGGTTGTGACTATAAGTAATATTTAATCACATAAAAATATTTGACAAAAAATATCATAAGAACAATTTTGTGGCTAAAGGTTCATTTTTTTAGTGGGTCGGAGAGCAAGGGAGGGAAGATAGGAGAGATGTGGTTCAAGGAGAGAGAAAGGAAAAAGAAAAGAAAAAAAAAGAGAGGAAATTCGCTAACAAGGTTAAAAATATAACATCACTTGCCATCTAAATTCAAACTGCTATTAATTTTAGATTAAGAAAATGTGCTATTTACTTTGATATATAGGTTTGAAAAAATGGCCTAACGGTACCTGTCTTGACAGGTAGGCACAATTCCTTGAGCCTATGGTTATTAATTGAAGGAATCGCTTTCAATGACAATTTCTCTTTAGATACCATTTCAATTACTTGCGAAAATGAAGTTTCTAATTCATAGCATACTAATCAAACCATGCTAAATATTAGAAAACGCAAGCTTGGCCTTTGTCAGAACCCATTTACTCAATCTACCAAAAAAAAAAAAAAAACCAAGAGAGATTTAATTTGCACCCTGAATATTTATAAGTATCCCTATAGAATCATTAAAGATTGTTATTACACTTTTATCCTTTAATAAAATTACTTTAAAAGCCATTAACAATACTTATATATACACCCACATACATATAAATAGAAATATTATATTTTTATAAAATAATTAAAAAAACTTTCACCTCCTTAACTATAATGGAAATTATATTTTTTTTTAAGAAATAAGAAAAAATCTCTGCAAATTTAATTATCATTAATTTCATTTTATAAATCATAAAATGTTCTTCATCAATTTTTTCTTTTAAGAAATCTTTATAATTGCATGAAAATTTTCAATGGAGAATTCAAGTGAAACAAAAATAAAAGAAAGTATGCCTCTTGAAAAGCCAATAATTATTGTAGTATGTATTTTTAATCTTTGGATTCATTTGTATTGTGAGTTCTTTTTATTTGCTTTTAATATTTAAAAATGATTCTTTTTTTTTTCTTTCTACTATAATTATTCATATTTAGATTTTTTTTAATTTATTTTTAATAAAAAAAATTTAAATTAAAATTAAAAGGGAAGTGGGTGTATGAAAGGGTTAAATCTGGTATTATATAAAAGTATCTATAAAATGATAGATTTATTATATAGGAAAACATTTATTAAATGAGGGTATTTATTAGGTGCAAATATAAGCACCCAAAAGCAATTGCTTGGGCTATATAACTACACACGCTATTGCCCTCTTATAAATAGAAAAATAATATGCTTGTGTTGATATATCACAAAACATTCAGAAAATATTCTTCTCCTTTTTTTGTTCCCATTCTTTCAAAAATGTTAGTCATTGCAAGATTTTTCATTTGGCTAGCATGTGCTTTAGCTCTTTTAGCTTCCTTAATGTCCTCGGCTGCAATAGTGAAACACACTTTCAAAGTTATATATTTGCTCAATGTCAAGAAATATTTTCATTTTTTCACATATATGTAGTTTGTAAGATTGCATATTTTACTTTGTATTGCCCTTTGTTTAATAACGTTATTAAAAAAGAAAAAGGAGGAAATACGCTAATAAGTTTAAAAATATAACATCACTTGCCATCTAAATTAAAACTGCCATTTATTTCTCACTTAAGTACTTGCATTGACTTTAAAACTGGCCTAAAATACTACAATTTGCGTTAAAATTTTTACTTGCGAACAATGAAGAACTTTCAGCTTCATAGCATGCTAACCAAATCATGCAATATATATTTATACATATATTTATAAACAGTCAAGCCTGGCCTTTGTCAAACCCTTTTACTCAGTCTATCTAGTTAGACACGCAATTGCTAGTTTTCCCTATTATAAATAGCAACAGTATATGCTTGTGTTTTAGATGTCACAACATTCAGAATACTTTCTAACAACAAATATATCTCCACAACACATTCTTCTTTCCTTTTTCCCCCATAATTCTTATTATATCAAAAATCTCATTTTTGAAAAAACAAAAAAATAGTCATGGCAAGATTTTCCATTTGGCTAGCATGTGCTTTAGCTCTTTTAGCTTCCTCAATGTCCATCGGCCGCAATAGTGAAGCACACTTTCAAAGTAATTATATTTGCGATCAATTGGTCATGTCAAGATGTATTTTCATTTTTCACATATTCTCGTAGTTTGTAAGATTGCATATTTTTACTTCGTATGCCCTTTGTTTAATTTTCATTCCAGATTATTGGTCCCCATTAATTCACAGGAATTTGGCGGGTATAAATTCCGTAAATAGCCAATTTTAATAGTAAATTTATACTATTTTTTTCTGGTCTTTTTCCCAATAAATTTTGGCTAAAGGGTATTTCATGAGGCATATTTGAAGGCTATTTTCAAGAAAAGATTTTCGGCTCAATACTATAAAAACTGCTTTACGACTTTTCTTTAGGATGCAATAGGCTTTTTTAGCATAGTTTCTGTTCTTTCAGTTGTTTATTACCCCAATGTAACCAACTTCGTTTTTTATTTTCTCATTAATAAAGTTCAGTGAAATGGGAAAGTGATGAGGATTATGCTAAAAGGGGTGCCTACCTAGTCAAGATATCCTAGTGCACCTACTTATTTCTATTTTCACAATTCATTCAGAAAAAAAAAAAAAAAAAAAGAAACTTCATTGCTTACTACTCAAAAAATGACATTAAAACATTGGTTAAATTAAGTGTTAGTTATCTTCACTTACCATATATTGAAAAAAAAAAATTGTAGGTACAAAATCTTAAGGTGAACCTTCTATGCCGTGAACAAGTCATAACGGCAGTAAATGGACGATTGCCTGGACCAACAATCCATGTTAAAGAGGGTGATACTCTTGTCGTCCACGTCTTTAACAAGTCGCCATACAACATTAGTATTCACTGGTATGAATTATCAAATCAGCATTATCGTGTTACATATTACTTGTACAGTAATTTAATTCTACTAAATTATGTCCGCATCGTTTAGTTAAAAATTTATGCGGTAAACGTTGAAAATTATTATATCGGAAAGGAAGATTACTAGGTAGTGCTTGACCTTTTCAATTTTCTGCATGCATCGACTTTTTTTATAACAAAGTGTGATTGGTATATTTCATTAAAAAATTAACTATGATTTTCATCGTTGACAATGTAAACAAAAAAAAAAAAAAACAAAACAAAACAAAACAAAACAAACAATTGCAATAAACTAACAAAGATAATTACAACTATCACAGTCATTATTTTTTAAGATAAGCATGACTAATCAGCTAGATAGGTAACCTGACCTGATTAATTAGCATTATCATGTGTTTATCTTCCATTAATTTTCAAAGTGTTAAGTATTACAATCAAATATTTAATTGTGGGGCTGAATTTTCTTTGCAGGCATGGGATATTTCAACTTCAACTCCATGGGCAGATGGGGCTGTGTATGTGACTCAATGTCCCATACGTCCTGGACAAAGTTATACCTACAGATTTAATGTCACCGGACAAGAGGGAACCCTCTGGTGGCATGCCCATCTTGGGTTTCTCCGATCAACCATCTACGGTGCACTAATCATCCGACCTAAACACGGCCGGTCGGCGTACCCTTTCGCCAAACCCCACAAGGAAATACCCATCTTACTAGGTATGTGAATGCAAGTGCCACATAATTCGATTTTCAGTCATAATTGCATAAATTATAATTACTTGAACTGTTTGAATGTAAAACCTAATGTCGACTGTCTCACCTTTTTTATACAAGTAAATTTATATATGGTATCTACTAAAATTTTCCTAATGAATCGTCTTACTTTCGGTCATCTGCTCCTAATTTCATAACACCTCTGGTGAAAAAGAACTTATCTGCTCTTTAGTACTATCCCCACGTTGCTCTTAATTGTTGTATTTGCGTTCCTACTTTTCTGAAGTAGGTGAGCTTTGTGTCAAGACAAGCGTGGACATACTCGCCTTTCTTTGTTGGTGTAATACCCAAGTATTTCTACAATAATACGATTTCTTTTGTTTTAAGAAACTTGTACAAAATTTGAAGATATGCATGAAAAGCCGGTTAAGGTTTTTGTTACGTTTTGTGAGTTTTATGATTTCATAAGACTCGAAAATGATTGCTGAGTCAAGCAAATGACTTTTTAGGCAAAAACGAGCTAAATCGTCAAAAATTTTATGTTGGTCAAAGTTTGACTGAAAAACGCCGACGGTTGACCAAAAAGTCAACTGTTGACCACGGGAGTCAAAGTTTGGCGGGAAAGTCAGCGGTTGACAAGAAAGTCAATGGCGGACGAGGAAAGCCAAAAATTGACTCAAAAAGTTAATGAAAAAGGCTGTACGATTAAATAATTCGTAGTATAGAATTGTACTGCGTAAAGCCGTTTTTATATCTAAAAAACGATATGTTTAGGATTCAAAACCACCATAGAAAATCAAGCACATTAATTAGAGTATCTTGGGCCAAGTGGTTCCAAGTTATGAGAAAATTTTTATACAGTTCATTTTTACACAGATGAATTTTGGATTGCAGTTCAGTAAACCAATACTGTGTATAAGTAAATCCAGTATTGGAAATACCTGTGTTAACATAAAAATGGACTGTACAATTGGAGAAGAGCCAAACAACCTTTATGGTGGATGATATCATCCACCTTTTTAATTATTGCATCATTGTATTAATTAATAAAATGGAAAGAATTTTAGAGTCTTCTAGGCCTTGGTGGCCGGCCACATACCCCCCTCCCAAAGTGCAAATATTGATTTTGTGGGGTTAATTTACAATTTCAAGAACTTCTTCAACCTCTATAAATAGGTGACCCCAAAAATCAAATTAATTAGAGAAAAGCAACTAAACTTTGCCAAAATCTTTACCCACCAAAACCGGATTTGAGGGAGAAGGAAAGAGAGGAATCCTAGCCTAAATCAAGAGCAAATTAGGAGGGTAAGGGTCGGTTTTGGTTGAGGAGCAAGCAAGAAGAGTGAAAAAAAAATTTTTGGTGCCCAATTCCCTAACCAAGGCCGGTTGTAGGGGGGGAGAACCAAGCAAGTTTGGACTGGATTTTTGGAGCCAAAGTGTGGCTGGATTTTAGCAAGTTGGTGACCTGAAATTGGGCAAGGGAGCTGGACATTTTGGGGAGCCAATTTCCCTTGGAAAGCCGGCTGTGAAGGGAGGGAAAAGGAGAAGAGAAGCAAGCTAATTTGGACCCGAAATTGAGGTAAAATCTTTGGATCTATAAGCTTTTCATTTAAATTTCAATTGAGGAAATTTAAATGTATTTAAGCAATTGGTTGTAAGAGCATAAGCTCACTGTTTATTGCTGCCTTAGTTTAAAAAAAAAAATTTAGGCTTTGTGCTTGATAGGTTAGGGTTTTGTTGGTGGTTGCAAAAATATGCATGTTAGGTGTTTGATGGTTGGTTAGGGTTTTATAAATTTATGCATGATGTGTATGTTGATTGTGAATGATGAATGTTGAACGTTAGAAAACCGCTGCATGTGGTGTATTAGAGCTCCCGCGGTGGCTGGTCGAGCTAGGTTCCGCGTTTAGGACGTAAAATGAACTCCAAACCGAAAAACTGTCAGGTTCGGGTGGATCCTGACCAGTTTCGGGAAAAGTTAATTTGAGGCCTGTAGAGGCCGAATTGAGAAAAACTCAAAACATGAAAGTTGTAGAACACAGTTTTTCCTAGGGGGATACGCGAACAGTTTTCCAAAATGAGGCTCCAATGGCCTCCATTTTTATGAAAACCCGAGACCAATGTGCCCAGACTTCAATACACGACCAGTCAGTTTCAAATGAAAACTGACAAGGATATGAGCGAAACTGGGTTTTCCTCGAAACACGAAAGTTATAGGGATTTCGATAGCTAAAACTTTCGTGAAGAAAACTTTTCTAAAATCTGTTTAGATTTTTAAATGGAAATGGATTTCAAAACTATACAGGAAATAGGGAATTCCTGTGCAGAATTTCCCAAAACAGTACAGAAAGAGGAAAAATTTTATATGAACTGACAAATGACATTGTGAGACTGTTCCAATGACAGTTTCCAATAGTCAATAATTTTTATGAATTTTATTTTACGATTTCCAATTTTTAAGTAAAATAAAGAGTTTTGTACCAAAAACATAAGGTTTTCTAAAAAGAAAACAAAAATGAATTTTAAAATTTAAAGTTAAACTAAAATAAAAATAAGTCGATTAGATTAGATTTAAATCCTAGGGTTACTCAATGTAACCAAGTAGGATAACGTAAAATTACGTAAGGGAATATAACTAAGGTTATATAAGAATGTTGGTTATACTACCAACATTTCTAACCCTTACTTTTGTTCAATCTCAGAATATAATATACGACGGTGTTCCGACGAACTCAAGCTAAACAGTGGACACATCAATCACAAACAAGGTAAGTACAACTCCGCCTACAGTATAGGCTTTGTTGTGTATACTTGCCTAAGTATGTGTGTAAAATGTTATGCGTTTCAGAATGTAACATTGTTAAATGCTATGTTATATGTTAGGAAATGCTATGGTATGTTCTATATTATAAAAAGTTAAATGTTATGATTGTATGCTAGGGTTTAGAAAATGTCATGAAAAAATGCTATGAATTTACGAAATGCGATAGATGTATGTTATGAAAGTATATTATGTAGAAATGCTATGATAAAAGTCATAATAAGGTTATGAGATAAGAATGATAATTAATAGTGTGAATCATCACGATGCATGTTCACCAATTAAAGATCAAATATGAGACAATGAAAGTTATAATAGCAAGCAAGCTTGCCTGTGTCGTACCGACCCGCGTTAGGTCGGGTTGAGCTATGGCAAGAGTAAGCCCATAGTGCCGCGCCCGGTACAGACACTTACGTTTATAGGGCCCATAAGATAAGATGAGTTAAGATAGATAAGATAAGTTAAGATAAGAAAGTTACGAATGAATAAGGAAGCATAATAAAGCATAAATGGCTCATGCATATGTTAAGATAAGTTACAACATGATATGATTTATGTTAAATATGTTATAATTTGTTGTGTCGCGGTATAGGATAGTTGTACTTGCTGAGCGAAAGCTCACTGTCTTACGTCTATGCTGTAGGTAAACAACCTGCCAGCAATTGTTGATACAAGATGGAGGGGCATGGCCTGGCGGACTGTGAAATGTGGGAATAAGCCGCCACACGTACTGTTATGCGTTTTATTTATGTTTATTATTTAAACCCGAACAACTTTAGTAAATGTCTATTATACTTATGTATGTACTTATGGAAGAGTGCAAGTGCGCAGTATAAAAAAAAAAAAAAAAAAAAAAATTTCCGCTGTTTATGTCAAGAAAGTAAGCACGAAATATATGTATGTATGTACGGTAACGGCCTGTGCTAGGCGGGTCGTTACAGAGTTGGTATCAGAGCGGTTCCCTGCGATCAAAATTTCACAGTTCAGCCTGCCATCGCCGCCATCATTGTAAGTCAAAAATTTATTTCATGTATTAATCTTTACTATGCGATTATATGTTGATAGATACACGATTATGGACCCCGTACGAGTAGAGGAGGATCGAGATGCAGTTACCCTCGTTCTACGAGTCATTTCCTTAGTGTTCGACGGTACGAGACGGACCGTGACATTAGCAGCATGGTTATATGACATGGAGTCGATCTTCCGCACGAGTCATATCCAGGCTCGCCTACAGGTCTCGCTGGCCAGCCGATGTTTGAGGCTGACGCTCGTCTTTGGTGGATGACTTTGGCGACGAGGGCACTGCCAGAGCGTACTTGGGCGCATTTTTCGTGCCCTAGTGATCGCACGTTTCGGCCCGATACCTGAGGAGGGAGCGGATGCGCCTTATCGTGAATCCCGAGATTTATCGGGACATGCATCTCGAGCGCTATTTTCAGTATGTGCTGATTGGCCATGCATACCCTCACGAGTCCAATGAGCCACTACTGCCAGAGGTTCCAGGAGGCGATGTTGCCCCACATTCCTCAGGAGATTACCCAGCCCGGGGATGCAGGCCTTATTGATTCTCTACAACGGACTAACTCACCCCGATCAGACGTACGCTCCGGGGCCTACGCCATGACATGACTGTAGGCCATTTGATCGAGGGGATACTGGATGCTGAGGGTCGTTGCTCACGCTAGGCAGGCCGACGCATACGTGGTAGAGAGCCCGAGGTACCAGTTGATGACGCTGGAATGCCTGATCCAGTATACGAGCCGGGTCCAGTTTTTCCAGAGGACCCGATTCCCGCTGAGCCGATACAGGCAGTACCTGCTCATGAGGCCGAGGCTGACGACCCGGATGCAGATGACTACGTAGATGCCCCAAGAGGACCAGCATGAGGACCCTCCGGTCATCGTTATATCCAGCGATGATGAGGATGATGATGAGGAGCCAGAGCATGGAGGATGGCTTGATGAGGGCGATGACTTCGAGGAGGATCCGGAGGAGATTCCGGATGAGGACGGAGAGGCCGACTCTGACGTTCAGCAGTCACAGTAGTAGACTTAGACTAGGATTAGATCGACTGATTATGTATATATTTTTTTATTTGAAACTATTTGTACCGGCTTATTATTTTGGATATAGGCTTGTACGTATGTACGATGGTTAAGTGGTAGACACTTCCATCATATTTTGACCCTGTGTATATAAACAGTAAGATGTCGTAGTTATGTATTTATAGTACAGTAAACATGATGTATTTTTGAAATTGTACAAAGGACCGTGCGCCACGGGATATATGATATGAAAAGCCGTGTTATGAGATGCAAAAATGTTATGATATGATTACAAAGTGATGTGTTAAGCATATGTATGTTAAACGTTATGAAGTGACACGTAAAAGTTATGCTAAGATTTTAAATGTTATGATAAGCCTATAATGTTAAATATTATCTTACGATATGATAAGTTATGTATGAAAGAAGAGATATTAATAGTATGATAATATCTTTCTTGTGAATTGTAGAAGATGGTACGTCCACGGCGAACCATGCCGGTAAACCCGCCTGTGCCAGATTTGGCAACGGTGGTAGCAAACTTGCAAAGGCAGCTGCTTGAACAGCAGCAAGAAACGAACAGATTACGGGGAGCAGTTAGCCCAGATGAACCAGAGACCCCAAGTAGGCGAGGTTCCACCTCCAGTTCATCAAGCACCCCCAGTTTATCAAGTACCGCCAGTAGTACCTCCAGTTCCAGAGGTTCAACCCGAGAGTTCCCCGGAATGCTGAGATTCCGATGGCACCGGTTGGAGGACAAGCTAATGTGCAGCCAGTGCGGGAAGATCTACTTTACGAGCGGTTTAGGCGTATGAAAGCGCCTGAATTTGAAGGGCCAACTGATCCTATAGCTGCTGATAATTGGCTTATTGACATCCAGGTTATCTTGGATTTTATATGCGGCTCACGGAGCAGGAAAAAGTTCTCTGCGCCTCTTTCGCTCTCAAGAAGGACGCAAGGCATTGGTGGATGACAGTACAAATGCGCCGGGGATGTTCTGGCCATGGATTGGCAGGATTTTGTAACCGAATTCCGTGCCATGTACTACAATGTGGAGATACTGGCAGCCCAACAAGATGAGTTCACCAGCTTGCAACAAGGATCGATGACGGTTTATGGAGGCCGTGAAGAAATTTGAACAGTTAGCTCGTCTGTGCCCGGAACTGGTTCCGACTGAAAAAGAGAAAGTCAGAAGAATGATGAAGATGTTTCGCACAGACATCTCCAAAACAAGTAAGTGCTTGGCAGTAGCCCACCTATCCTGGTATCCGACTGTGTGAGTCGAGCGATACGAGCTGAATATTGGATCAACCGGGACAAGGAAGCCAGGGCTCATATTTTCAAAGCCAGAAAGGAGGAGAAGGCCGTGGCAAAGCCAACGCAGCCTCGACAAGACTCGGAGTCGCACCCGAAAGGACCAAACTAGTAACCCTACACAAGGTTCCAAACAATCTGGGAGGAACAAGAGAAAAGGAAATTTCTCGGAGCCAGAATCAACAAGAGAATTTTCCTCAAAAGAAAAATGATCGAGGGAATGAGGATACTAACGTTTACTACCCGGTGTGCACAACGCGTGGGAAGAAGAAACATCAGGGAGTATGCAAAATGGGGACAAATGCTTGCTACCTTGTGGCAAGGAAGGGCACTATGCACGGAGCTTGCCCCCAGAACAACCAGAACCCTCAGTATCCGAACCGGAATGCAAGCAGCCAAGTTACATGCAGTCCAAGCAAGGCTCGAAGGACCCTCAATTTCGCAAGGAAAGATTAGAGGCTCCTGAACCCCAAGTTAGGATTTATGCCTACACTGATGGAGATGCCGAAGCTGGAACTTCGCATGAAGTGACAAGATAGATCCTTATCGCCACATAAAACGTTATTGCATTATCTAATTCTGGTGCCACTCACTTGTATGTATTTATAGAGTTTGCCCAGAAATTAGGAAGTAGTATAGATAATTTAAAACAGCATTTTAAAATTTCTTTGCCTTTTTGGAGAAACTTTGTGGTTTTGAATATTTTAATGCAAAATATTGTTGTAGTTATAATGGCAGAAAATAGAGCTTCCAGAATGGAAATGGGAGCAAACTACTATGGATTTTGTAGTAGGATTGCCCAGGACTACAAGTGGGAATGGCACGATTTGAATTATTGTAGATAGATTAACCAAATCAGCCCACTTTATCGCGATAAAAACCACCTTTTCGGTGAAAAGATTAGTAAAAATCTACGTAGCCCAGATCATTAGATTGCATGAGTGCCAAAATCGATCACCTCAGACCGGAATGGACACTTCATTTCTTGATTTTGGACGAATGTTCATACTGCCATGGGGTTGAAATTGAAGTTCAATACGGCTTTTCACCCCAAACTAATGGCCAATCGGAAAGAACTACCCCAGTTTGTTCTGATTTTCGAGGACGAAAATTTTTAAGGGGGGTAGATTGTAATACCAAGTATTTCTACAATAATACGATTTCTTTTGTTTTAAGAAACTTGTACAAAATTTGAAGATATGCATGAAAAAGCCGGTTAAGGTTTTTGTTACGTTTTGTGAGTTTTATGATTTCATAAGACTCGAAAATGATTGCTGAGTCAAGCAAATGACTTTTTTAGGCAAAAAAAACGAGCTAAATCGTCAAAAATTTTATGTTGGTCAAAGTTTGACTGAAAAAACGCGACGGTTGACCAAAAAGTCAACTGTTGACCACGGGAGTCAAAGTTTGGCGGGAAAGTCAGCGGTTGACAAGAAAGTCATGGCGGACGAGAAAGCCAAAAATTGACTCAAAAAGTTAATGAAAAAGGCTGTACGATTAAATAATTCGTAGTATAGAATTGTACTGCGTAAAGCCGTTTTTATATCTAAAAAACGATATGTTTAGGATTCAAAACCACCATAGAAAATCAAGCCACATTAATTAGAGTATCTTGGGCCAAGTGGTTCCAAGTTATGAGAAAATTTTTATACAGTTCATTTTTACACAGATGAATTTTGGATTGCAGTTCAGTAAACCAATACTGTGTATAAGTAAATCCAGTATTGGAAATACCTGTGTTAACATAAAAATGGACTGTACAATTGGAGAAGAGCCAAACAACCTTTATGGTGGATGATATCATCCACCTTTTTAATTATTGCATCATTGTATTAATTAATAAAATGGAAAGAATTTTTAGAGTCTTCTAGGCCTTGGTGGCCGGCCACATACCCCCCTCCCAAAGTGCAAATATTGATTTTGTGGGGTTAATTTACAATTTCAAGAACTTCTTCAACCTCTATAAATAGGTTGACCCCAAAAATCAAATTAATTAGAGAAAAGCAACTAAACTTTGCAAAATCTTTACCCACAAAACCGGATTTGAGGGAGAAGGAAAGAGAGGAATCCTAGCCTAAATCAAGAGCAAATTAGGAGGGTAAGGGTCGGTTTTGGTTGAGGAGCAAGCAAGAAGAGTGAAAAAAAAATTTTTGGTGCCCAATTCCCTAACCAAGGCCGGTTGTAGGGGGGGAAGAACCAAGCAAGTTTTGGACTGGATTTTTGGAGCCAAAGTGTGGCTGGATTTTAGCAAGTTGGTGACCTGAAATTGGGCAAGGGAGCTGGACATTTTGGGAGCCAATTTCCTTGGAAGCCGGCTGTGAAGGAGGGAAAAGGAGAAGAGAAGCAGCTAATTTTGGACCCGAAATTGAGGTAAAATCTTTGGATCTATAAGCTTTTCATTTAAATTTCAATTGAGGAAATTTAAATGTATTTAAGCAATTGGTTGTAAGAGCATAAGCTCACTGTTTATTGCTGCCTTAGTTTAAAAAAAAAAATTTAGGCTTTGTGCTTGATAGGTTAGGGTTTGTTGGTGGTTGCAAAAATATGCATGTTAGGTGTTTGATGGTTGGTTAGGGTTTTATAAATTTATGCATGATGTGTATGTTGATGTGAATGATGAATGTTGAACGTTAGATAAACCGCTGCATGTGTGTATTAGAGCTCCCGCGGTGGCTGGTCGAGCTAGGTTCCGCGTTTAGGACGTAAAATGAACTCCAAACCGAAAAACTGTCAGGTTCGGGTGGATCCTGACCAGTTTCGGGAAAAGTTAATTTTGAGGCCTGTAGAGGCCGAAATTGAGGAAAAACTCAAAACATGAAAGTTGTAGAACACAGTTTTTCCTAGGGGGATACGCGAACAGTTTTCCAAAATGAGGCTCCAATGGCCTCCATTTTTTATGAAAACCCGAGACCAATGTGCCCAGACTTCAATACACGACCAGTCAGTTTCAAATGAAAACTGACAAGGATATGAGCGAAACTGGGTTTTCCTCGAAACACGAAAGTTATAGGGATTTTCGATAGCTAAAACTTTCGTGAAGAAAACTTTTCTAAAATCTGTTTAGATTTTTAAATGGAAATGGATTTCAAAAACTATACAGGAAATAGGGAATTCCTGTGCAGAATTTCCCAAAACAGTACAGAAAGAGGAAAAATTTTATATGAACTGACAAATGACATTGTGAGACTGTTCCAATGACAGTTTCCAATAGTCAATAATTTTTATGAATTTTATTTTACGATTTCCAATTTTTAAGTAAAATAAAGAGTTTTGTACCAAAAACATAAGGTTTTCTAAAAGAAAACAAAAATGAATTTTAAAATTTAAAGTTAAACTAAAATAAAAATAAGTCGATTAGATTAGATTTAAATCCTAGGGTTACTCAATGTAACCAAGTAGGATAACGTAAAATTACGTAAGGGAATATAACTAAGGTTATATAAGAATGTTGGTTATACTACCAACATTTCTAACCCTTACTTTTGTTCAATCTCAGAATATAATATTACGACGGTGTTCCGACGAACTCAAGCTAAACAGTGGACACATCAATCACAAACAAGGTAAGTACAACTCCGCCTACAGTATAGGCTTTGTTGTGTATACTTGCCTAAGTATGTGTGTAAAATGTTATGCGTTTCAGAATGTAACATTGTTAAATGCTATGTTATATGTTAGGAAATGCTATGGTATGTTCTATATTATAAAAAGTTAAATGTTATGATTGTATGCTAGGGTTTAGAAAATTTCATGAAAAATGCTATGAATTTACGAAATGCGATAGATGTATGTTATGAAAGTATATTATGTAGAAATGCTATGATAAAAGTCATAATAAGGTTATGAGATAAGAATGATAATTAATAGTGTGAATCATCACGATGCATGTTCACCAATTAAAGATCAAATATGAGACAATGAAAGTTATAATAGCAAGCAAGCTTGCCTGTGTCGTACCGACCCGCGTTAGGTCGGGTTGAGCTATGGCAAGAGTAAGCCCATAGTTGCGCGCCCGGTACAGACACTTACGTTATAGGGCCCATAAGATAAGATGAGTTAAGATAAGATAAGATAAGTTAAGATAAGAAAGTTACGAATGAATAAGGAAGCATAATAAGCATAAATGGCTCATGCATATGTTAAGATAAGTTACAACATGATATGATTTATGTTAAATATGTTATAATTTGTTGTGTCGCGGTATAGGATAGTTGTACTTGCTGAGCGAAAGCTCACTGTCTTACGTCTATGCTGTAGGTAAACAACCTGCCAGCAATTGTTGATACAAGATGGAGGGGCATGGCCTGGCGGACTGTGAAATGTGGGAAATAAGCCGCCACACGTACTGTTATGCGTTTTATTTATGTTTATTATTTAAACCCGAACAACTTTAGTAAATGTCTATTATACTTATGTATGTACTTATGGAAGAGTGCAAGTGCGCAGTATAAAAAAAAAAAAAAAAAAAAAATTTCCGCTGTTTATGTCAAGAAGTAAGCACGAAATATATGTATGTATGTACGGTAACGGCCTGTGCTAGGCGGGTCGTTACAGTTGGGTTGTCCGCATAGTTTTACTAGCGAGATTTTTAATGAGAACTATTTTAGAAAATGATTTTTAAAGAAACAGTTTTCGACAAGCGTGGACATACTCTGTTTATGTAGTTGTCTGGCTTTTGTTTTAGGGAGTGTTTGGTGTGTTTAGGTTGAGTTTGAATTGAGTTGAAAATTTTAAGTTTGAATAGTAATTTTTGTTGATTTTTTAGAATAGACAAAAAAACTTTTTCAGAAAAGATAAAAAAACTTTTTCAAAAAAAGACAAAAATTTGAGTTTAAACTTGAGAGCCAAACTCCCCCTTAATTTGTTTGGTTTTTCTGGCCCTACTGAGTTTTATTTGCTTCCCCCAAACAAGTACGTGGGGACATGGTGATTAGTGGATGACAATATTATTGGCCATGGGATGTGTTACTTTTTCTGTTATTAGTTAATTATCATCTCTCATCATTTACTTAAAAATAATAGTGTCTCTTAAAATAATTGTTAAACGTTGATGAATATGATTATGTGTATATATGATTGGACTACAGGAGAGTGGTGGAATGCGAGTGTGGTGGACATTGAGAATGGGGGACTTGACTTTGGTGTAACTCCAAATGTTTCTAACGGTTACTCTATTAATGGGAAACCTGGTGATCTCTACCCTTGCTCTCAACAAGGTACACACCCTATTAAATGTATATTTCTTGGATTCAGTTTTGTTAATTTCTGCAAATTAGAAAAAGCCCGAATTCTACATTATATAATAAGGGCGGTTTTGGAGTAATATCTGGAGATAGTATTTTGGAGGTTGAGTTGGAAATGTGTGTTTGGAGAAATTTTTTTGAAAATTTCTATGATATACAAAATAGTGTAAAAATTAAAAATGCATTCGAAAAAAAATACAAAATGAATATTGTCTTGTTCGTCTCGTCGTTACAAGTATTTAACATAAAAATCATCTCATTCCGATTTGAAATGAAAAAGTTATGGACTTTTAAAGTTTGAATTTTTTTTGAAAAAGGAAGAGAGAGAAAATTTAATACAGAGTTGGAATTTTAAAATCTAGATGGCAAAATGATATTTGGAGATGATACCCAAACATGCCCTAAATGTATTAATGTAGCCGTGTATATATTCTAAATTAATTAGTTGTTAATAGATATGTTCAAGATCGAGGTGGAGGCACGGCAAGACCTACATGTTAAGGATAATAAACGCTGCACTCAATAACCAACTCTTCTTCAAGATAGCCAATCACAAGATGACAGTTGTTGCCATCGACGCCGCATACACAGACCCATATGACACCGACATTGTGGTCACCGCCCCCGGCCAGACCGTTGACGTCCTCATAAAAGCCGACCAACTGGTCGGGTTGTACTACATGGCGGCTCGTACATACGTGAGTGTTCCTCCGGAGTTCGTCTTTTTGTATGATAAGACAATCACTAGGGCCATATTCGCCTACAAGGGTTCCAAGTCAAAAATTCCCGTGATGCCAACCCTACCCGATTCCTTCGACACCCGAACGGCTCACAGTTCCTCACCAACCTGACAGGGCTCGCCGGTGGAACCCCAATGGGTCCCGGTCTCACTCCACGTCGACGAACACATGTTCATGACTGTCGGACTGAATATCGAGCGGTGTCCAAAGGACGCCACGTGTCGAGGCCCACTGGGGGGACGATTCTCTTCTAGCATAAATAATGAATCATTCGTGCTCCCGCAAATGCATCTATGTTGGAGGCATTCTATTATGGTAATCGGAGTGGAGTTTACACTACCGATTTCCCCGACAACCCTCCCTTGACATTTGACTACTCAAACGCTTACTTTAGCTTTGATGAATCGTTGATCTACGCGCCGAAATCGACGAAGGCGAAGAAGCTCAAGTTCAATGCGACGGTGGAGATTGCGTTCCAGAACACGGCGTTCTTAGCAGTGGGGAGTCATCCGATTCACTTTCACACGGTTTCACATTTTCCACGTGTTTGGCTCAAGGCATTGGCAATTACGACGCTGTTGAAGATAGAAAGATGTTCAATTCGTTAATCCTCAGATACGTAACACCATTGCCTTTCCACCTGGAGGTTGGGCCGGTAATAAGATTCCAAGCTAATAACCCAGGTTAGTACGTAAAAACATTCATTTTGGATGATGGGCTATTTTGGTATAGTTTTGGAGACCGCAAAAGTCCTTTACCACATATTAGGATGTAAATATTGTTTTGTGGTAAAGATTCTTAAAAGTCATTAGCCTAAAACACCAATGAATTTTAATTGTTATTTGGAGAAGTAACGTAGAATCTATTTCTCTTTTTATTAGGAGCAAAAGTATAAATTCTTGTCAAAAACATTAAAGTACGAAACTAACCCGAAGTCCGTTATATTTATATTTGTACCCAGCATTTAAGATTTATATTACTTTCTCATCCGTTGAACTAACCCAACATGGTGATCTAATCATCCTAATCATACATGCCAATCATAATATATAATTTACTAATAATTTTTCATGTAATCTGCAAACTAGGTATATGGTTGGTACATTGTCATCTGGAGGAGCATATGAACGTGGGGATGAGCATGGCGTTTGAGGTTGAGAACGGACCCACTCCATCATCTACTTTGCGACCTCCACCGTCGGATCTACCCAAATGTTAAACGTGATATATATGGATTTCCTCCCAGCCAAGAAAATTCAATATTTTGGGCACTCACATACATTCATAAAGAGAATGAAGACGCACTATGAAGAGCTTCTAGTAAAATCTATTCCCTTTCATCTATTGAGCTAGGCCTAATAGGACGGCCACATACAAGCATATATATATATATATATATAAACTTACATAGACTACTCTTTTCATTATTTTGGTTGGTTGTTAAAAAGACAAATAAACATTACAAGAAACGACGCTCTTAATTATCATTATGCCTAAAAGTTGTTGCAAATAATTTTCAATGACACTAAAATTTTTTAGCTAACGGCTTTGTTGTCTCTAAAAAGACTTTTTCTCTTATAATAAATAGATATATTTTTATCCAAGTTTTGTAATTTTGAACTATGTTTTAGAATTTTTATCCAGATTTTCACATTCATAATCACTATCGATGATGGTATACATTTATTTGTCAAAAATTTTAAAAATTGAATAAATTAATGCTCCATTCGTCACTAAGAGGTATGGTAAATACAAGCTTTAGAAAACAGCCACGAAACTCTACTGATGAGAAAAATGAAACTACAAAGATCGTAAGCTTTAGTCTAGATTAAGTACTTAAGTTGGGATTGCAAAGATCGTCAGAGGATTGTATGTAATGGCCCTGCGATTTCCAGAAAAGTGAATTACATACATATATATATATATATATATATATGTGTTTGTAATTGAATCGAAAGATTGCCAATTGCTTGAATAACCCTCAACTACTATGGCGATGTCAGACTTCAGTTATAAGCTATAATGACAAACAGTTAGAGAACTGTTCATTATCTAGAGGAAGAACCAGCACTGTCCGCAACAACCTCTTTTTGTTCTGACCACTTTGTTATTGGCTTTCTAAAACAAAGACAATGCACCACTAAAACAAAGATCTTTGCAAAATATATAAAGCACCAAATATTCTTGTTTAATTTGGTGTCAGGAAGACTGGTAAAAGTCACTTCCACAACCACAAGCAGAGATTATTTAAGGATTTTTCCCTTGAACAAGTTAGATAGATAGAGAACTTTAACCACGATCCGTCCATTGTAACGAGGTTATAGCACAGCTAAAAGGGCTATAGCACTTCCAATGTCATTGTAATGAGGGGAGCTCCATCTCATGTTGATACTATAAATAAAAAATGGAAAATAATAAAGTTTATAATTCACGAAAAAAGGTCAATTAAAAGGTGAAATCTACCAACATATACAACAAATTTGAAAATTTGCTATCCTAAAATATTTAAAAGCTTTTCTATATTTCAACTTCACCCCTCAAATATTTCCATTTAACATTATTTTTCAGTTTAAAAATCTCTTAGTAGAAGTTTCAAGTTTAACCTCAAATTGAATCTTTTTGCTCAAGCTTCCTTCCTTCCTTCGGTGATCACTCTTTGCTTCACTTCGATTTTATATCTTCTTACATATCCTATATGCATAGTGCTATTTCTTGTTATTAAATCTATACAAAATAAAAGTATGTAAGACATATGATGTATAAAATAATAAACTTTATTGATAAAAATATGATCTAAAATTTATGAATAAATTTTTCGCTTCGGAACATTAATCCTAACATTATAAAGGCGCTTTTATCAAATCATCCCCTTTTCATAATAAAAGGTAAGCATCAAAGCCCACAAATCAAACCTATACAAAGAGCTCCTTTCAGGCCCCCACTCCTAACAAGTGAAAGTTGCTGGCCCTCGTGATTCTTTTCTTATACTTTATCTCTCTTCTATTTGGTCTTGCATGAAATAGTCGTTTAATGAATGACCTTGACCGACCAACGATAGTAATTACAAAGTGGTTACTCATCAACGTCACTGGCTGACAATGTTAGATGACAGTGGTGCACCCAGTGAATGACTCAAGTGACAAGCACAGTGACAATCATAAGTCGTTACAAGGAAACCGATAAATTGTGTAGTACTATATCATTTGAAAATAGATATATATAATGATTTATAAGTAAAGAAATCACCTCCTAATAGTATGAAGCATTTTCACTTTAAGCCCAAGAGCAAACCCATACGGACACGGGGTCTAAAGCGGATAATATCATACCAAAGGGAGGTATAAGTCATTACAAATTATATCAGAACTTATACTCAGCCGTAAGTATGGTCAATGAGGACGTTGGATCCCAAAAAGAGACGTGATTGTACAATCATCATTCCTTATAAGAAAACATATAAACTGTGCAGTCTCTCATCGCCTGAAAATAAATATATGTGATGATTTATAAATAAAAAGATCATATCTTAATAATATGAAGTCTTTAGGATTAAACTCAAAACAAAACTGTAAACAGATAAGAAGACATATATCTTTACATGCAAATAGCGGTCAGTAGTTAACTTCAACAACTAAGTCCAACAGATGATCAATAGTCATCTAGACGATCATTAAGGCAACTGGCCCCTGGCAGCACGGAATCACATACACTCTAGTGGGGGCGGGCATATGCCCACTGAACTTGTGAAATTTTTTTTTTTTTTACCCCTTGTCATGTCGTTTCCCCCGAATTCACACCCTTATTTTCTCTCTCTCTTGGGGTTTGTGCCCCCACAACCTTCTTTTCTTTTCCTTTTCTTTTTTCTTGTCGTTGTTGTTTTTTTTTTAAAAAACTCTTTTCAACCTTTTTTATATATATAACAAATTACATTGTATGCTTCTGCATTTATACATGTTTCTCTCCCTCCGGCCCATGCGTTTTTTAATTTTTTACCCCCTTTTTTAATTTTCTTTCTTTTTTGCTTAAATCTTTCACGTTTTGAATCTCTTTTTTATTTCGAAGTTTACTCTTATACATTTCTCATCCTCACTCCTTCTTTTCAATTGGTTTTTTTTTTTTTTTAATTGTTTGGAGTTTTGGCTACTTCCTTCATTCTCATAGAGACACTTTATTCTAATTTTTAGTCTAATTTTCATAGTTAATTTTAACTATTTTGATTCTTCTCGGCCACTTTTTTTTTTTTTTCTCCCCCTAACACTATTCTCAGTTCTTTTTTATTTTGTTATAGATAGTATTAATAATGGCCTTAGTATGCAACGATTTAAAGACTGAAAATTTGTTAAGAATAATTAACTATTACAACGTGTTTATTTTATAATAAGTTATACTTTTATTATTCTAGTGCTTTAGTTAATAACTAGTTTAATACCTGTGCATTGCATCGGCAGAAGAAAAAAAAAACCAAAAATGGTAAAGACAATGATAAAGATAACTAAAAAAAAACAAACAAACTACTAAAATAAAATAAACAAAACCACAGACCCCTATTTTTTCTTTAATTTTTTACTCTTCATATCTTTCCGTGATTTTTCTTCGATCATGTAAATGCAAGGGAAATGATGATGATGATGATGATGATGATGATGATAATAATAATAGATAATAATAATAAAGGGGGAAAAACAAAAAGTAAATAAAGTGACAATTAAATACTTTTATCTGATTATGTACATGCGGAGGAAAAAAATGACAATATAAAAAAAAATGAAAAAATCACCCAACAACTCAAAAAAAAGATAAAAAAAAAAAAAAAAAAAGGAAAAAACATGCAGAAACAAAAAAAAAATCTATTGAGAAAAACATACAGAAATAAAAAAAACATGTTTTGTTCACTGATATTATGCAGAGGAAAAAAACATGATAATAATTAAAAGGAAAAAAATAATAAAAATAAATAAAAAAAAAAAGCCAACCAAAACCTAAAAAAGGAAAAGACAAAAAAAAAAATAAAAAAAACCGAAACCAAAAACAACAATAAGAAAAAACAATAAAGTAAAAATTTTAGAAATCTAAAGTTCGAAAACCAAACATTTGGAAAAGGGAAAAAAAAAAGGAGAGGAAAATAAAACAAAATACAAAAACAAAAATGAAGGGAAAAAAACAACACAACAACGGAAGAGGATAAAGATAGTGGAAAAAATAAACAGGGACAAGAAAAACACAAAAATCAATTTAGGGTTCGAAGAAAGAATAACCAAGAGACAAAATTAGAAGAAAAAATGAATGAACAAAAAAACATTGAAATAGGGGGGGGGGGGGGGGGAGAAACAACAACAAAAGAGGAAGAAGATGACGGAAAAGCATAAATCGGCAATTTAAAAAACACAGAGATCAGAGTTGAGGGTTTGGAGAGAATGAAGAAACCGAGAGAAAGGGCAAACAGTTGAGAGAGAAAATGAAAAGAGGAAATGAGCTGTGGAGAGAGAGACAGACGTGATATGCTAGGGTTACAGGGGTATAAAAGTCCATACATTATGCAACAAATCAATCTTAGAGTATCTGAGAAGGACAAAATCGTCCAAACACATAAAGGATGGGTAATACCGTCCGCTCACTGTAGATTAAAAAAAAAACTATGACTGAGGGACAAATTCGTCCGTGCACTGTGGAAAGAATAGTAAACTTCTCCTCTAATTTGTTTCTTTATATGTGCCCCGCTGAATCAAAATCGTGGATCCCGTCACTTGGTCCAGGTGGCTTGATGGAGAGTAGGTGGAGGGCGGTGCGGTTGTGGTAAAAGAAGCATTAAGGTTTGTCTTGAGTTCATCATTAAGTATTCATAGGCTAGAAAATGGGGGTTTAAAACACAACAAAATGAGTTGAAAATCAGCCTACAAAATAATTGTTTTTTGGGGGAGAATTAGAAGAAAATTATGTGAAAATGAAGGAAACATGGTCCTTTCAAACTTGTACCTTCATTTAACTTTTATGACACATCATGCAGCATTTTTCCTTATTTCGCCCCTACCATTTCTTAACTTGGCCTTACATGCATGCTCCACATTCTCTTCTTTTCTTTGACTCAAAAATTTGTCGAATTTTTTTCTTCTCCTCACATACAAAAATCATCCCTCTCATGACACCTTTTCTTTTCTTTTCTTTTTTCCTTTACTCTTATTTTCTACACCATTGATCAAGGAGTATTTCCTCCACTACTACAGAATGTGGATTTCATAACGGAGCTTCCACGACCAAGTTTAAAAAACGGTCGTGAAAAGTTAGGCAAAAACACAATGCGAAACACAGTTTCTAAAAACCGTCGTGGAAGTCCCGGCCTTCCACGACGGTTTCCAGAAACCGTTGTGGAAGCATGAATCTTCCACGACGGTTTCTAAAAAACCGTCGTGGAAGGTACGAAGGAGAGAATTTTTCCAAAAATTTTTTTTGAATTTTTCACCCTACCACGACGGTTTTTTTTTTTTTTTTTTTTTCCAAAAACCGTCGTGGTAGGTATGAATGCGAGAATTTTGAATTTTTTGAAATTGTTCAACTTTTTAAAGCGTATATTAAAATCCAAAAAAATACCATATTTCCCACCCCATTACATTCCGAGCCTTTTTCACTCTCTAATACAAACTCTAACTCCAAACCCAAAGCCGCCCATATCCTCCCTCCATTTATCTCTCTCCGCTCCCTCTACATTCTCGCCGCCATTCCTCTCTCTCTTTCTAACTCCGAGCCTTTTTCCCTCTCTCTAGCCGCCATTCCTCCCTCTTCTCTAATTCCGAGCCTTTTCCTCTCCCTCTTGCCACCATTCCTCCGTCCCCTACATTCTCTACCACTCCGTCGGTACCCACGCTCGACAATCCGGTAAGTTGAAATGTATCTTGCTTGAGTAAGGCACGGATTTGGGAATTTTCCGTCCAAAATGTTGATTTGTTGATTGTGGTAGTTGATTGTGAAATTTCCGTCCAAAATGTCAAAAATCCACAATGTTCTTTCAAAAATGCTGATTTGGTTGATTGTTGATTTGGGAATTTTCTGTAGAAAAATGTCTAAAATTCATCCTTTCGGTGATTGTTGATTGTCGTTGTGATTTAGATTGCTTTTAAAATTATTAGGTAAGGCACGTATTTGGGAATTTTTCAGAAAAAATGTTGATTTTGTGAATTAAATTTTCCGGATTTGCCACCCGTGGGAAATGAAATGAATTCGCAAATTTTTTTTTCGACGGACCCTATCACGACGGTTTTTTGAAAAACCGTCGTGATAGGTAGACCTGTCATGACGGTTTTTTGCATAGAACCGTCATGGTATGTTCTTAAATGTCCACATTTAAGCCCTTTTTTTTCCTATTACAAGACGGGTAAAAAACCGTCGTAGAATCTGAAAAGATTCCACGACGGTTAGAAAACCGTCGTGGAAAAGTTACCACGACGGTTTTTAACCGTCGTGGTATCCACATTCTGTATTAGTGCTCATTTTCCCCATTGGATTTTTCACAAGATCAATCTCTGCCTTAAGCTCTTATTGGTCCATTGAAATTAAATCTTAACCACTGGTTAGCTAAGGATTTCTATAGTAAAATCCACATTATTACTAATCCTTCAAATCTCATGCATTGATTTTTTTTGTATCAATATTTCCTCAACCATTGATCTATTCCAAACTAATCCTAGCCATCAATTCCAACCTATGTCATAGTCAATTTATTTAAATAGGTACATTAAATTGTTGGCCATACTTATCTTTCTAATATAATAAATTGACCTTTCTAGTAGCCAATTTATTTATATTATTTTAGTTTGGCATTAATTTTCATTTTATGTCATGATCTATTCTTGCAGTTTCATTTTGTATTTAGTTATGATTTAGCTTGTCTTGCTTAAATAATCAATTTCATTGAAACATTAATCATGCATACTTATTGCTTGATTTTCATAACCAAGCATAATAGTGCAAATCATGACCTCAAAACGTAGTGGCATTAGAATTTACTTGTCATATAGGCGTGTGTAGACTTTCCATAATGGGCGTGATCCCTCTGTTGGAATCAACCTTGAATATTTCTTGGTAGCCTTTCACGAGCTAACCGAGTGGATTTTATTCCTGATTTAACTTTATTTGATTGTATATTCTTCTTCAAATGATTGAAAAAATTGAGAATGCTTTGTTACTTGTTGCCCAAGCTCATACATCGACTATAGTGTCGACTTGTAAGACTGGTACTACGATTCTCTCCGATGAGTCGATATGACCTATTGGGGAATCATTCTACTCATTTCTTGATATTCAGCAATCCGAGTTGATACGTATACGGTAAGAGATGAGTTACGAAACCCCAACATCTTTAAAATTAATGACTTTTTTTTGTACTTCTTGTGAATTTTGCGGTAAACACCAAGTAGTGATGTATAATTGACAATATTTTTCTTTAAAAAAAAAACCATCTTAATGCAAATCGAGACACAATAATTTTTGCATAAATAATAGACCTAATTAAGTATCCATCAAAAGCTTTAGCATTTATTTTTTAATTTATAAATTCATACAGCTACGAAAGTCAATAATATTTCTGCTCCTCAAAAAAAAAAAAAAAAAAAAAAAAAAGTGAAACAAAAATTCTGAGAGCAAGTATACTCCAGCGTGTGCTTCCTCATCAAGAGTAGCTGGTTTAAGAAATAGAATATTTTCATCATAAAAAAATAAAGAGGGGACTGACGACCCAAATAATATTGAACGTGTTTAGTTTCACCGGGCGTCTTCTGTTTAAAATTCAAACATTTATTAGTCAAACTATGAAACTTGCAATCATACAAACTATACTATTTATTCATCTTGTGGATCATCTCTTTGATTCGCTACATGAATCTCTATCTTCAATGAAAGCAAAAGAATATAATAACAAAAAACTGTTACAGTATGATAAGTGAACGAGTCTTGGTATATATAGTACAATATCGAGTGTACATAGCATGACCAAGTTCATTATACGTAGAAACTTGGTTTAATATAATATTATAAATGATGGTGATAGAAATAGAAAATTAAATCTACATATAACTAGCTAAAAGGAACTTCAAATGAAGATTTACTTTGACAAAATAATTTGCTTCTCGTGGACTAATTTTCCAGCTATCTCTGATAGGTTCGAAAGTCGTCTCTTAATTGCGTGTGGATATTACGATAACTACATTTCTAGAAAATAATTATGGTGACAAATTAACAATTTATATACGTTAACTAGCTAGCTGATTCATTTCTTTTAAGATAAGCTAAATCTTTAGCAGCTATATTCCACGTAAACTAGCTCCTACTTTTCAAAAAGAAGACCAGGAAAAAAAAACATATGAATATGGGATCCAAGTTTCCACCCCCCCCCCCCCCCCTCCTCTTTCGGGATATTTTGATTGGGCCAGTTTCTGTTTTTTCCTCCTTAATTATTAGTCCAAAAAAAAAATGTATGTGTTATAATAAGGATCGTTTGTTATTCTGAAGGCAGTAAGAAACTGATAACGTAGATCTGAACTCATAATTATTACGTTGATATGAAAACAAAATGATCATGGTGAAATATATCATTATGTTGATCATAAAACAGCTTGGTTGCTTAAGAATTCTAATGTTATTTATTCCAAAATTAGGTAATCCTACATTAATTAATGTTTATATTTGGATTAGTTATTACCTATAGCGTGTATAATATCTCTCTGACTATAATATCATCAAAATTTTGACTCAGTCTTCTTGTTTCTGTTTCGATCTTGCTTTGTTAATTTGAACGTTCTTCTTCTCTGCTCAAAATGTCCAGTAAACGTCTCTCAAATATTAATGTTTTCCACCATTAATCTACATGTTTGATTGGTGGGATTTATGTCAGCTTATATATATATATATATATAAATATATATATATATACACATATATTTTTAAGGTCACTTTTATATATACTTGGTTACGTATAGCAAACCACAACTTGATTGTACCTATATATAAGTCAATATATATATATATATATATCGAATATGACCCCGGCCAACTAGCTTCCAGCAATTCTGTGGGAAATCAATAAAAGTCTATGGGTAATGTTTAATTAAAAAGAACAAATAGGCTGACTATTGAATGGGTAAAATTAGGTAGTGGCTAGCAAAAGCTTTGTTACGCTTAAAAAGTCTACAAATATTGTGGTGGCACAAACCACGCTAAGTAGACTTTTAAAATTCGTGATCTGTTAACTGATGAATGTTCAGGATTAGAATCTTTCGTTATCCTATCGATGGTAAGAGTGGTTACTGTTTTTTTTATTTCCAATGGCTCAGTAGCGTGATATGACACCACTAATCTCTTTTTTTTTCTTTTCTTTCTTTTTAAGGTTGTTGCAGATAAGATGTATAATTTTCAAGCTTTTGTTTTGGCATAAAAAAAACGGGTCGGCCGGGAAAGAAGAAATTTTGATCTATCCTATGTATGAACTCAGGAGAACGAATTCTCATATAACCGTATCGTGTCGTTATAAAATTATACGTGTAATGGTTTTCTATTAATATTAATACTTTGCTGTCAATATATGTATATATATATATATATCCATATATTATCCATTTATTTATATTTTAAACACGGTCATGAGTGGGCCTCATAGCTTGTCAGTTAACATTTGTATTTAATCATCTAGTGCATTACCAACTGCTAGGTCGGAGGGGGCGGTTTTGTCTTAGGTAGGGCACTTAAAGAATGTACAAATTTTTTTTTTTGTTTTCATTCTCATCGCCATATCGTAATTTTTTTCTTGTAGGTACTCGTTCTTCAATATATATTTTTTAAACCATTCCCAATTAAATTTAAAAGAGATAATTCAATACAATACGATATTGGTAAGTGAAATTGGGGTAAACTTTCTAATTATTTGTTTTAATGAAAGTACAAAAACATAAGAAATAAAATGCAAATATAAAAATCAAAAATTTATTATCTCCCAAGAAAACAAAATCACATATAATTGAGTATCGTAAATGTTATTGAACCATAAATATCTAAATAACAATCAAAATTCTTTATAAATAGTACAGAGAAAATGGATAATGGAAAATAAATAAATAAATAGTGACTAGAAATATTTAAGAAACAAGTGACGACTAAGGAGATTTAGTAGTATAAGGAAAGTAGTTAAATAATTTAATTGTAATCGCATGAAAAAAGAAACAATATAGAAAAAGAAAAGAAAGAAAAGCAAGGAAGGGCACATGATTTGTGGAAAAATATATTTAAGTAGATGCATATTAGAAAATTAAATAAACAAATATAGGTCAAAATGAGAATTAAATGGGGACATGTGACCTCACTCCTAAAAACATAGATCCGTCATAGCATGCCATAAATTTTTTTAAGAGACTAACATGTCTAGAAATGAGAGAAATCAACCTACAGCTATGGCTCTTTAGCAAAAAATAAAAATTAAAAAAAAAATTAAAAAAACAAACAACTACAGCTATGGATTGGATGGAAACTGGGAAATAACTACTAGCAAGATATCGTCTGTAAACAAATTTCCGAAGTAGTCAACTAGCAAAGCAAAAATAATAATAATATAAACAAAAAAAAAAAGTCAATTATTGCTCTAAAAAAGATGACTGTGACCAGGCCATCATAGACGGATATAGCTAACGAAGACTTTTCTAAAAGATCGAAACTTGCACACACATTCATTAAACAGCAACCACCCTTTTCTCGTCCTGCCTCAACTCTAAGAGCTCCAAGGGCATGTTTACTAAGGGAAAGTGATCAATCATTTCCTTCTCTCATTTAATCATATGTTTACTTATAAAATAGAAAATATGAATTTAAGCGGACCCTACACAATATAAGAAATGAAGAAGTTGAATGTCAATCATTGCATCTCCAAGTATCGATTCCTTATCAAAAGGAAATAAATATCAAATTTACTTATATACCTTTAAAATTTTTCATGTAATATATATTTTTAATGTGTAAAAAGGAAATTTAGTTATTATGTTGATAAGATTGACACTACTATGTTAATAAATATTACAAGGGAATGAGATTGTTTCCTGCATACTATCTAATAGGTAAGTAAACGCTAGAAAGATAATCAATAATCATCATTCATGTTCTTTTATTTTACTTTCAAAATCTCATTACTTTTCTATTATATTCTTTTACGGTTTAGTAAGCGTACCCCAAAGAGCATACAAACCCAACTAAGCAACAATACAGAAGACAGTCTATGCATCAATATAGTAGAAGCAACAACCAACATAAAAACAAACCAACACCAACCTCTAATATATATTTATATGTATGTGTCATATGTGTATGTATATGCAACCCAACTCTCCTTAAAAACTAAGCTAATTTTCGATTTTTTATTTAAATGTCAAAAAATTGGAAATAAAGAAGGTATATTTGAACCAATTAGCAACCCTAGAAACCATCATGTTCAACAGCAACATAGTGTAGTCGTTCCAGGAGAGAGAGAGAGAGAGAGAGAGAGAGAGAGAACCGTCGGTGAGGGGAAGAGAGAAAAATCAGGAAAGAGAAAGGTAGTTCAAGGAGAGAGAAACGAAAGAGAAAAAAGAAAAAACAATAGAGAATAAAACATCACATGCCATTTAAACTAAAACTATTATTTATTTCTAAGTTTAAAGTAAATATGCTATTTAATTCCACGCGTCTAAAAAAAAAATAAAAAACTCGATCTTGTTCTTTGACAAACAAAGCCCATTTCCTCGGGCTATCCAACTAGACACGCAATTGCTTGTTGCCCCTATTATAAATAGGAACATTGTATGCATGTGTTTTGAGATATCACAACACGTTTCAGAAAATATTCTGAAATCTCCACTACACATTCTTCTCCCATTTTTTGTTCCCATTCTTTCAAAAAATATTTAGTCATGGCAAGATTTTTGGCTAGCATGTTCTTTAGCTCTTTTAGCTTCCTCAATGTCCTCGGCTGCAACAGTGGAGCGCACTTTCACTGTAATTATTTGCTCAAGTTTTTACATATATATTTATATATATAGTTTGTGAGATTACTGCATATTTTACTTTCGATGTATACCTTTTATTTTTTTTTATTTTTTTTTCTAATTTTCATTGCTTACTAAGTACTCAAAAAGTAAAATTGAAAACATTGTTTAAATTGATGTCAGTTTTCTTCTCTCATCGGTTATTCTAAAAAACCCGCAGGTAGCAAATTTGACGGTGAACAAACTATGTAGTAAGCAAGTCATAACGGCAGTAAATGGAGGATTTCCTGGACCAACAATAAGCGTTAAAGAAGGTGACACTCTTGTCGTCCATGTCTTTAACCAGTCGCCATACAACATGACTATTCACTGGTATGCATTATCAAATCAACTATATTGTGTTTTTTATATATGCATTATAATAAAGGATAGAGACATGAATCAATAGATGTATCATATATGACTATATTATAACTTGAGAATGAAGTTTACGGAAACGAAAAGAAGATTACTTGGAGCAGGTAGTACTTGACATTCCAGTATTAAACCTTTTCAATTCGCATTGACTTTTTTATTTTTATTTTATTTAATATCGAAGCGTGGCTAGTACATTATTTTTTACGAAATTAATTGTGATTTTCATCGCTGACAAAGTCAAAAAAAGAACTTGCAAAAAACTAACAAAAATAATTATGCCAGTTATAGTCATGTTTTCAGTTTTTTATATATGCATTGACTAAATTAGCTTGCCAACCTAACCTGATTAATTAATTGACATTATCACGGGTTTCTTCCATTTAATTTCAAAAATTTTAGTATAATAATAAGATATTTCATGATGGGGTAAATTTTTCAATGCAGGCATGGGATATTCCAACTTCAAACTCCATGGGCGGATGGGCCTGAATTCGTGACTCAATGTCCCATACGCCCTGGAAAAAGTTATACCTACAGATTTACTATTACCGGACAAGAGGGAACCCTCTGGTGGCATGCCCATGTCGCACTTTTCCGAGCAACCGTCTACGGTGCACTTATCATCCAACCGAAACGCGGGCCCGTCTGGGTACCCCTTTCACTCAACCCTACCAGGAAATACCCATCTTACTAGGTATATGTTGGAGCAAATAATTCGATTTTCAGTTTCTTTATTTTTGTTTTTATTCTGTTATTTGGTTTGTCATTGTTGTTGGATTCTGATTTAATCTCTCTCTCTTTTTCTTTTTCTGTTTGGCTGTGTCTTTGTTTTGTTTTTTTTTTTTTTTCGGCCCTTTGAATTGTATTTGCATTTTTTTTTCCTGAACACTTGTATATTTTATCTTTTATTTTAATAATTTAAGGTGGAGGACTTGGTGTGGGATGAGATTGGGAGTGTGTGTCAACTGTCAAAATTTGTTGGGATATGCTAGTTTTCTCTTATAGTTAATAATATGCTCTCGTCATTTATACATATATATATATATATATGAAAAATAATATAATCACTTAAAATAGTTATAAAACAACATTAAAAAACGTAACTTTGTGCATGTATGATTGAACTGCAGGAGAGTGGTGGAATACTAGTGTGGCGGACCTTGAGAATCAGGCACTTGCCTTAGGTGTAACTCCAAATATTTCTAATGCTTACACTATCAATGGAAAACTCGGTGATCTCTATTCCTGCTCTCAATCTGGTACGCACAAACACAATTAAACAAATATATTTAATTAGAAGAAGCCCAATTTATGATACATGAATACAAATATGTTATAATATATAAATATATATATATATATATATATATACACATATAACTAAAAATAAATTTGTTATTAGATATGTACAAGATCGAGGTGGAGAAGAACAAGACCTACTTGTTAAGGATAATCAACGCTGCACTCATTAATCACCTCTTCTTCAAGCTAGCGAATCATACGTTTACAGTTGTTGGCATCGACGCCACATACACGAATCCGTACGAAACTGACGTTGTGGTCACCGGCCCAGGCCAAACCGTTGATGTCCTCGTCAAAACCGACCAGCCGATTGGGTCGTACTACATGGCGGCTCATCCATACATCAGTCTTCCTCAGTTTGTGATCTTGCCGTTTGACAACACAACCACTAGGGCCATATTCTCCTACAAGGGTGCCTATAGCTCACAAACACCCGTGATGCCAACCCTACCAGATTTCTATGACACCACAACGGTTAACAACTTCCACACCAACTTAACGGGGCTCGTCGGTGGACCCCACTGGGTCCCTGTCCCACTCAACGTCGACGAACATATGTTTGTGACTATTGGAGTCAATCTCCAGATGTGTCCAGAGAACGCCACGTGTCTAGGCCCTCTGGATGAACGGTTCTCTGCTAGCATGAATAATGAATCATTCGTATTCCCCCAGAATGCGTCTATGTTGGAGGCATTCTATTATGGAAATCGGGCCGGAGTTTACACCACCGATTTCCCTGACAATCCTCCGGTGACATTGACTACACGAACATGTCCTATAGCTTGGACGACTCGCTGATATACGCGCCAAAATCGACAAAGGTGAAGAAGCTCAAGTTCAATGCGACGGTGGAGATGGTATGGCAGAACACGGCGTTCTTATCAGTGTCAAGCCATCCGGTTCACCTTCATAGTTTCAATTTTCACGTGTTGGCTCAAGGCTTTGGTAATTACAACGCCACCAACGACAGTACGAAATTCAATCTCGTTAATCCTCAGATACGTAACACCATGGCTCTTCCAACTGGAGGATGGGCCGTAATAAGATTTCAAGCTAATAATCCAGGTTCGTAAAACACATTCCTTTCAGATCAAGTTTGTCATTAATTTTTTTAGATCGCTCATATATCGGTTGTCTTTTCGCTTCATTACAAAAAAAAAATAAATAAATATAATCATTGGTTCTGAATCCAAAAACATAAGATTTTGAATTACTTTCTCATCCATTGAGCTTATAACCCCAACTAGTCATCCAATAGTCATAATTCTGCTTGTCTTTAACAATATATTTTACTAATAAATTTTCATGTCATCTGAAAATTAGGGATATGGTTGGTACATTGTCATCTGGATGACCACATGACCGTGGGGATGAGCATGGCGTTTGAGGTTGAGAGTGGACCCACTCCATCAACTACTTTGCCACGGCCACCGTCTGATCTACCCAAGTGTTAAACTAGCTAGATATGGATTTCCGCTCATCGAAGAAAAGTCAATAATTGGTCACTCACATACATGCATACCCTTTTTTTTTTTTTTATGAATGAGAAAAATAGGATATTTGATATGATGTATAGTAATAAATAGCATAATTTCAAAATACAAGAAATAAATAGTATAATTTCACCATATCTTGATTTGTTATGAAATAAAATAACAAAAATTCTCCTACCATTTTTTTCCCAAACTACACTCTTCTCTTTTCCTTCTCTCTCCTCTGCCTCCTCTCTGTCTCCTCTCTCTGACCTAGATCTGAAGCTCGTTGTTTCCATCGCCGTCGATGTTGTAATGCATGAGGGAGGCAATAATCACGAGGCTTTGCCGTCGCGTCCCATTTGTTCCTTGCCATTCTAGAGATCGTCATCGTTCACGAAGCACCGCCGTCACCATTAGGAGAATCATGAGCCCTCGTCATTGAGTATGTTCGTCGCCTGTGGGAGATCGCGATCCCTCGTCTTCTTCTACGGATCTCCACTGAAATTGGGGTGGTGCATCGTGGCTGGGGATATTTTTCTGGAATTGGAGTGTGAGGGTTAGGGTTATGTTCGATTTAATTTGAGCTGATCATTTCGGATATAATTAGTTGTTTTTTTTTTTTTTAAAGAAATGTTTTTTTTTTTTTGTACTATTCAAAACTGGAAAAATAAATTTAAAATATTAAAAAAAATACTTATAAACTTTTTTGATAATTTAATATTAAGTAATTTATTCTGTATATATAAATAAATAATGGTAAATATGAATATTAATTGGTAAATATGTCATTTACACCTAATAAACATTGATATTCTTGGAAATACATTTTTTAAATGGAATAGTAAATACATTATTTACACCTAGTAAATGTAGATAAAAGTAATTTTTTTAAAGGAAAGCTTCAACTTCATTCAATTAACCAAATCAGACTTGATTAGTGGGCCCAAAAATCGAGGAATCGGATCAAGCCATTTAAATTTATTACAACTGATAAACACAGGACTAGTCAAATATAGTTGGCTACAGAATTTCCTATATGTTCACCATAGCAAATATTGTCACTATTATTTAAAAACCTAGCTTTCTTGTATATCACTTACGATTGAAGCTACAAGGGCACCCATAGTCGGTGAATTGATCGAACGTATATCCAACTCAATGACCTATTTTGAAATTCTACATCTCTCTGCCAATCTCACCCTTTCCCTAACGGCCATACATTTAGCCATATGAACCGAGAAACGTCCAAATTTCATAGACAAAACTGCTAGGGCAACTCCAAAGGAATCTCTCACTATCCGATTCCCATAAATTCCTTATCCTTCCTAACCTCAGCATCAACATATCTCATCCTTTCTTGGTGACTATCAGGTCAACCATAGGGTCCTTTGTTGAATGGAATTACATTAAACTTTTCCTCTCTTTCATTTTTAAAAAAATTCAAATTTTAAAAAAATCCATAACTTTTTTCATTCCAATCGAAATGAGAAGATTTTATTATCAAAATGCTCGTAACGACGAGACGAACAAGATAAGATCCATTTTACATAATTTTTCCCAACAGATCTCAAATTTTTGAATTAGTTTTTATATCACAAGACTTTCCAAAACTTTTTCCTCCAAACATGCATTTTTATTACCCAATCTTTAAACACCATCTCCGTATGTCCCCCAAATGGGCCCTAAGAAACATCCAAACCTCAAAGACAAAATTGCTAGAGCAACTCTGGATGAATCTCTTACTATAGCTCCCGATTCCCACAAGTTTGTTATCCTTTCTAACCCTAGCATCAATATTAATCTTCATCTCTCCCCTCTCGGTGGCTGCCAGCTCAACCAAGGGGTCCCTCGTTGAGCGGAAATAGCTTTGTAAATCAAATGACAAGAACTATAATCGGCCGCTAACCTACCGGCTTTTCCCAGGACCTCCCTCACCTCCATTACTATGGTCCTTAAATAAGAACTAGCTATGGTCAAGCCAAATGCCCCAAACAAACTAGCAAAAAATGCCAAAGTCCCCTATTGAAAATTTCTCAGCCATTAACAGCTCCAAATCTCTACTGACCAACCACAATTCCATAAGCATGCAAGCATATTAGTCTTCCCAATCCTTCTAACACCGTCGACATCCTTTTGGAATATTGAACACCCCAACGCTCCAAGTGAACAGCTGCCAGAAGAGCTTCTCTTCAAAGATAGATTTTCACCTTCTTAGGAATTCGGGAGTTACAAAGTTATTGCAACCACTTCGAATCTTGACTAGTTGAGGAAGTTCCTTCTCCTTTCCGACACTCCATTTCCACTCTATAGGCTGACCTCACTGAGTATTCACCTTTAGCATTAAAATGCCAGACCCATTGATGAGCCTGACCATTCCCAATTTGGCACCAAACACCCTGCCGAACAATCTCTAAATACCAAGAAGGCTAGCTCCTCCAAGTAAAAGACGGATTATTCCCTATCCTAGCTTTCAAAATGTCCAAGCCCCTAAAATACTTAGGTTTGAGAACATGGTCTATTAGAGATGGGGATTTGTTAAGGATCCTCCATCTTTGTTTTGCGAGAAAAGCCTTATTAAAGTCGAGAGATCCTGAAAACCGAGAAATCAAATTACCTTGCAAATCATCACAGCGCGTGGATGGCATTCAAACACTTTCACTGCATAAGTGGAGATAGCCTAGGCAGCATAGTTAACAATAATATTAGATAAACTAAAAATAAAATAAAATGATCAACAAAAGATTTACTCTGATTAACTTAGTAAATACATCGTAAATGTGTTATTCTAGTATTTATCAGGTAAATTTGGTATTCATTACGTTAAAAAGTAGTTATCTTGTTTCTTAAATTTCTTGTAAATCTAGTATTTATACGGGTAAAAAATTTAGCTTTTATAAATCTATTATTTATTATATATTTCTTATTTTTATTTTTAGTGCATCTCGTAAATTCGATATTTAACTTGTTTTCATATTCTTAATTTACCATGTAAATAATTTATTTACATCCTTTTAAAATTTACAGTATCAAAGATAAATCTTGTATTTACACGTGCAATGTATTATTCTAGTATTTATCAGGTAAATTTGGTATTTATTAGGTTAAAAATAGTTATCTTGTTTATTAAATTTCTTGTAAATCTAGTATTTATACGGGTAAATATTTAGCTTCTATAAATTTATTATTTATTATATATTCCATTTTTTTTTTTTTTTGTCAATCTCGTAAACTCAATATTTAACTTGTTTCATATTCTTAATTTATCATGTTATTTACATTCTTTTCAAAATTTACAATATCAAAGATAAATCTTTGTATTTACACGTAAATATGAAATTACAATGTTTTTGTTAACGGAGCAAATTCTGATATTAATATATAAATATCGTATTACCAAATAAAACTTCAGTTTATCATTTTTTTAGATTTTTAGTTCATAAATAAAGTATGTTAGTTTCTTGTAAATCCAATATGATCTAGTAAATAAATTCATATAATAGTGATAATTACAGTAATATGATATTTTCTTTCAAATCTAATGTTTTCTTGTTATTACTAAATTTATTTAATGGTGATATATTTATTTTAAATGCTAGTTATAATTGGTAAATCAGTTATATCCTTAAAAAATGGTAAATACTCTATTAAAAAGTCAAATTTAATTAAAATATTTAGTTTTTTTTTTATTTTAAAAACTTCTCCGTTATTTTAAAAAATTTGAATCCAACCCCAAAAGCCCAAATCAATCAAATCTCTTGATTTTCAAAACCCAAATTGAGTCGTTGCCACCACCAGAGCCGACGAGAAGATCGGTAAGAGAATAATAAAGCGAGGTTCATGGTTCGTGTTCACGATGAGAGAAGATATGGTGAGAATTTCTTCGCGATCTCACGATCATCGCTAGATCTGTAAGAGATCGTGGCTGTCTCTTCACCATAGTCGCAACGTCCGTCGGCACGGCATCCTCCAGTCAAACAGCAACTCACTAGAGAGAGACAGAGATAATAGTGAGATTATTTGTTCGTCGTAAAGTCGAGATTGCGACGGTCCCTCCGCCACTATCACGACAGTCCTTCCCCCACTATCACGGGGGTCTTAAAAATAAATTGCTATTCACATATTTTATTTATCAAAAACTTTAACAATCAGTGGTTTTTTTAAAATTTTTTATTAAAATGAAAACATAGGGGATAATCTTGGGAAGATTAAAAAAAACATAGAGAATATTTTTTCGATTACCCAACACAAAACGTGGATTTGACTAAATTGAGGGATGCTTTTTGGATTTCCTCAAATCCTGTTGGCTAGAAAATTTGTGATATGAACATAATTAATAAATAGATATCTCATCATTGTGACTAAAAATTTTTACAAACTTTTTCTGACTTAAATTTTTTAGTCTCCTACTACTTCTCCGTCACAGAAAGTTTTTACACTTGACCTGTTTGACCAAGTAAATCAAAGGATTTATATACCGCCCTGCAATTACTTTTCCAATAAATGGAGTGTGGGCGATACCGATTTAGAGAATCTTAGCACATTTTAAATATATTGTCATCCATAAAGTAATCCATTTTATATTAAACCAATCGCTCTAATTTCTTTATATAAAGAAAAAATATAAAAGATGAACAAGCTTAGAATCCAACATAAGATTAACAAAAACGAAAATAAATAAATAAATAAATAAGGAGAAAAGATTATATTTCACCATGCCATAAAAGGATAAATTTTAATTAAATCGGAAGAATGAAATAATTTAGCACGTCCGTATTCATATCAAAATTGGTAGGTCGTTCCAACATCATCAAATTAGAATAATATATACATTACATTAAAAGAATAAGATAATACTCACTATGACAGCATATTAAACCAATTTTTAATTCTTCGTACGTAAGAACTATGTTAGACTATTGAGTTATTTTGAGAGTTATCTCCCAAAAAATTGACAACTAATATCTCCACAACAAATCAAAAAAAATGCATGTGCAATCAACACAACAGATCAAAGAATATATATATATATATATATATATATATATATTTATATATTATATATCTCCAAACAAGCAGCACGAATTGCTGACTTAGTATCGGGAGATTCACGCTGGCATCGTGGTTGTTGGGATAGCTGCTTTTTCAAAGCAATAATGGTAATAATATAATTATCACATTATCACATTATTTTAAATATTTTATGCAATTTTTATTTTATGAGTAATATATTATAAGAATATCCAATATTCAGTCAATGTTCTTTATAGATATTTTAAGTATTCATGTAATAAGATATGGTTTGAAGAGCTTGGTATGAATCCAGAATCAGCAAAATAAAGCTGAAAACTTTATTTTAACAAGATTAATGTAGTGTTGGTGATTTTCAAATTATCATGGAGTGATCTTGTCTTGGATCACTATAATGGTAATTACAAATAGAAACACCAGTGTATATAGATATATTGAATTCGACCTCCATAGAAAAAGTTCTTTATTTGAATTTGTTTTTCATTAAGAAGTTCACATGTTATTATTAGATGGTTCATGTGTTATATCTTTTGATCTATTGAAAGGTAAAAAAATGATTTCGAACATTAAAAGCTCGGTATTTTAGAGATGTAATATTATGAAGAGTTGGAATCACTATTTCATAGACATGAACAACTTCAGGAATGAAGATTAATGGTATTTTCATGCAATATTAATTCGGGAAACTTGGGTAAATGAGTGCTCAAATGTATTTGATGTAATCATGAATATTCATAGTGAAGGTCTATCACAAGAAAATCGGTTATATCAATAGACAATGCTTATACTTTAAACCTTCCCATAAATATATCTACATAATCTTAGAGTGCAGTTTTAGTTTATGATAATAAATTAAAACTATGGAAATCAAAATTATCCTTATTCTATTATGAAATGTTCATTGCAGTAAGAGTAAGGGTTAAAAAAAAATATATGCTCTTTTGGAGAGAGATGTTATTTCACCAATCCAGTTATAGGTGTCTAACATTAAATTTGAATTTGTATTTTCAAATTAAAATTAAATAAATCATTTTAATTTAATTCCTTAGAACAAAGAGGCCCGGCCCAGTTAGGTACTGACCAGGCCAAGCCTTGTAAAGAAACTCTGCCCAAATAGGATTCATACATTACGTATCACGAGAGAAAACAATCAACACAAAGGTACTTTACACCTTTTTAATTTTCATGATAGATTAGCTAAACCAAGGAAAACGAAAAATAAAACCAAAGTTACTTATGATATTTAATTGATTAAGAGCTTAATCAGATTAGAGGTTAATTGTTGGAGTTTTGATTATGTATGTTTATTTGGTCCATCCCTCACTAGTACCATAAAATTTCGAGAGGAAAATACCTGAATGACATAAATTTAGATAGAATTACATCAACATGACACAAAAAGTTAAAACTAGATCAATACGATACAAAATTAAACTAAAGTTAACTAAAATTTGTATCATGTTAATAAACAATGAAGAATTTGTATCATGTTAATCAATAGATGAAAAATAAAAGTGGTTTTTTAGGTAATTTTTTCTTTAACTTCTAAATGGATTCAGTATCGTTTTCTTAACTGGTTGTCACGCAACTATTAGTATTTTGGTTACTAGGTGACAACAATCATATGTGATAATTAATATGAGTATCATTTTCATATAATATATTTATTTTGACTGTTATGATATATATGATGCGGCAAGTATTTATTTTAATAATGAAATAAATTACATAAATTGTAGTAAATAGTAGTTTTTAAATAAATAATTGAAGTAAATAATAGATTATTAAAAAAATAAAGTAAATAGCTGCAAAAACCTAATTTACTAGGTAAATAGAAAATTTACTTTTAGTAAATAGATTATTCATATAATAAATTTGTTATTTTCCTAATAAATTTATTATTTGTTATTATTTAGTCTAAATATTCTAATAGTTATTGAAAACTATTATTTACTTCTATCTCCCAATCAATAATTACATGACAACTACAAAAATATTATCCTTATTCAAAGCAAATATCTGCATTATCCAAATGTTAGACTGCTATTGGAGGAAATTACACTATGTGATAAGAAGCTAACACGTGGTCTTCCCCTACAGGAAGTGCACGCGCTCACTCACCAACAGGGAGTGTGCAGATTTTGTCAGCAAGGACATGAAGCAATTTTTCCTTTTCTATCAGTCAAATCCTTAGTAATATTGGTATACTTACTGATTCCAATTACCAACCTCATTTATAAATAAATAAATATTTAAAAAAAGTTAAATAAAAAAATTAAAAAAAATTAAAAAAAGAGATCCGTTATAGAGTTTTTCAATAGTTTCAGAATCCGTAGCATCCATAGTGAAAATACATAGTGAAAGGCTTGTTTTCGGAAAACCAGCACATCCTTGATCTTCCTGAGATGATCCTAATAACTAATTGATATGATGCCACTGATCCATAAGTTGTAATCATTTTTTGAAAGCCGGTTTCGGAAGAAGCTTTGAGTTTGGAGTGGGCACAAGATTCATCCAATTAATCTAACGGAACCTATCCAATCTATTCAAAAAAGTATAAATATTCATATACTCTCGGGCAAGATTTGAATGATATTTGTGTTCATCCATTTGAATTGAATTGGATATTAGATGTTAATTTTGAAAATCCAATAAAATTTCAATATACTTATATAATGTTTCTAAAAACAATTATGTATTTTATAAATAACAATATTTCTTATATTTTTAACAAGTTCCCCTTGACCTTTCTTTCATATAAATTTATATCATCATTTCGTTTCTCTCCAAAATTGAAACCCTTAATTAAATCTCACGTATTTTTTTCTCTCACATTTTACCAATCATAAATCATCACTTTCTTTGTGCCGTTGAAGATCCATGGGTCACCGTCCATTATCGAGCTCCAATTTCATGTCATCTTCTCTTCTCTTTATGTCGCCTACTACCACTCTGTTGAATCCCTCCTCTATCTTAGAAGCTTGGACTTGGGAGATTTTTTGCCTCGTGATTTTGATTTTGCGTTATATATATGCCGAATGAATGATGGATGACTAAATTAATGTCATGATAATGTGATCTATGATTTTGAGTAAGTTAATAAATTCTTATAAAATCAAGTATAATCTCATAATCCAATCAAATCCAATGAATTTTAGATTGGATTGGTCCAAATGATAAAATATTGTAATGGACTAGATTGGTTGGCTTGAAAATTATTCACATTTGGATTGGATTAGAAAAAGTTGATTTTGATCCCATACCCACCCCTATTTTAACTTACGAATGCATCAGACATAAACTTAACTATCCCAGATATATAATATATTGCATAAAAAAAATACTAAGCACACTTCTCTCTATTTTGCTCACCTATCTTGTGTATCTCTTTCGTTCTCTTAGTTTTTCTCCTCGTTCCAAACATGGACTACTTAAACCTTGTAAGCATACCAAACGACACAGGGAATAAAAGAAAATTCATATTTTCAATCATTCCTATTTTCCATCCCTCATATATTTTCTCTCTATTTTTCCCTTACTTTCTTATTAGTAAAACAATGTGTGATTGTCGTGACATAATTATTCATGCATAATAAAGATTGACATCTCTTGTCTAATTTTGATATCTCAAACGGTGCACAATATTTTAACACATCATTGAAAGAAGTTAGCTAGATTTTAAGGTATAAAAAATCAGTTATAAAGTATTTCAAGCTTTTTAAAATTACGTGACATAATATTATTGGTTAGACACTATTTAGAACACCAAAAATTGGACAGAAGATTTGAATGCACATACTAAACACAATAACAAAAAAGTTCTACTTATAGGATAATCCTCTCCCAATTCTACTTGGAATTGAGCCTTAACCGAAGTTTGTTGTTTACTACTACTAGTACGGTTTTCAGATAAAATCGTAGTCTATTTTTTATCCACCTTGTGTAGTCTATTCCAGTTTTGTTGTAGTGTAATTCTCACGTTCTTAGTTTTCTCGTCCTACCTAACATATGGACAAAGAGATCACTTGAATCCTACAAACATACCACGACCTTAAATTACAAGTGGTGGATAGACATGATAAGTGACCAAGGCAATTAAAGCTTAGGTTAGGGCTCAATCCCACCACAACTTTTTTTGTCCTCTCATTTACTTGTAGTGGCTGAAAGTACGTGCATATGCGAATTTATCTTTATAAGTTGTACATATTTGAAAAAAATTATCTAAAAAAGAAAATTAAAAGAATAAGTAACATAATGAGACACATTAAAGAACATTACTACAAAAAGTACATTACACGACGGAGATTACACGACGGTTCCTTGGAACCGTCGTGTAAAGTCGGACTTTACACGACGGTTCCAAGGAACCGTCGTGTAAAGTGTCTCGCGGAGCCACTTTACACTACGGTTCCAAAGAACCGTCGTGTAAAGTGCGTCGCGGAGCCACTTTACACTACGGTTCCAAAGAACCGTCGTGTAAAGTCCGACTTTACACTACGGTTCCAAAGAACCGTCGTGTAAAGTGCGTCGCGGAGCCACTTTACACTACGGTTCTTACACTACGGTTCCAAAGAACCGTCGTGTAAAGTCCGACTTTACACTACGGTTCCTTGGGACCGTCGTGTAATCCCCCTTCGAGGGGCGGATTACACGACGGTCCCAAGGAACCGTCGTGTAATGTCCCCCCGAGGGAAGGATTACACGACGGTCCCCCGGGACCGTCGTGTAATGTCCCCCCCGAGGGAGGGATTACACGACGGTCCAGGGGAACTGTCGTGTAATCCCTCCCTCGGGGGGACATTACACGACGGTCCCTTGGGACCGTCGTGTAATACGCCCCTCGAAGGGGGATTACACGACGGTCCCGGGGAACCGTCGTGTAATCCCTCCCTCGGGGGGGACATTACACGACGGTCCCTTGGGACCGTCGTGTAATCCGCTCCTCGGGGGGGACATTACACGACGGTCCCGGGGGACCGTCGTGTAATCCCTGGTATTACACGACGGTTCTAAATAGACCGTCGTGTAATCTTCTAAAAATTTTGAAAATTTTCAAATTTAATTTTTTGAAATTCTCGCGCCAAAACCCATAACTTAAATACAATTTCCTCCTTGTTTCTCTTCATCTCCGCACGAATTTCTTAAGTTCTTTCTTCACACTCTCTGAAAATTTTCAAATTTAATTTTTCGAAATTCTCGCGCCAAAACCCATAACTTAAATACAATTTCCTCCTCGTTTCTCTTCATCTCCGCACGAATTTCTTAAGTTCTTTCTTCACACTCTCTACATTTCTCAAGTACCCACATCCTTCACCAACCCGCTGCCACCACTCTTTTAGAATCCGGTCAAGCCGCCGTTGCCGAAGTTGCCTCCCTCTTCATGTGGCCGTGCATATTCTTTTTCAAAGAAAAGCAAGGTGACTTCGTATATAAACTAAAACACATTTGCTCTCTTGTATTGTTGTTTTCCATTAAAGATCTAATTTTGAACATGAATGTTTTTGTTTTTAATGTTGCTCTTTGTAGATGAATGGTTTGTGATTGGTTTTGGCACTTTACACACATTTTCCAACATGAATTTTTTGCGCACACATCATACTCGATGAAATGCTTGAATGAGTTTTTCTTTTATTTAATCTTAATTATATACATCTTAATTAGTTTGAACTTTATCAATTTGCTAGGGCCCTAACGGATTGGAAGATTATGACCGGAGAAGGGATTAGAAGAAGGAGACGAGACTGTAAAACAAAAATCTCGAACCGTCATTGTCCTCTCCAAGAGGGAAGTGTTGAATGTGGTTATTTTATTTTAGGTTTTATGAGGGACATAGTGTTGAATGGAATTGATGTACTTGAAAATAAAGAATTTTTTACTTCTGAGGATTTGAATTTGATTAGGGAAGAAGAATGAGCTAGCCATGTAATGCAATTCATTAATTATGATATGTGAACTTGTAATGTAAAATTGGTATGTAATTTTACTTTGATCATTGAAGTTACTATCTTGGATCATGTATTGGATAACATACAGGTTAGGCCAGCCGTGAGAAATCACCAAAAAACCATAAATTTTTTTTTTTTAATAAAAGAGACATTACACGACGGTTCGGCCAAGAACTGTCGTGTAATGTCCGCATTACACGACGGTTCGGCCAAGTACCGTCGTGTAATGTCCGCATTACACGACGGTTCGGCCAAGTACCGTCGTGTAATGTCCGCATTACACGACGGTTCGGCCAAGAACCGTCATGTAATGTCGGTTCGGCCAAGTACCGTCATGTAATGTCCGCATTACACGACGGTTCGGCCAAGAACCGTCGTGTAATGTCTTTATATTACTTGTATCCACTATGGTGTACCTTGTTTCGACGACGGTTTTTAACCGTCGTGTAACATTGAGATACCACGACGGTTCAATAACCGTCGTGTTATCTTCCACGACACTGGATTACACGACGGTTGGGTAACCGTTGTGTAAAATTTACACGACGGTAAAAAACCGTCGTGTAATCCACAATTTGTACTAGTGGAATTAGGGAAAATCAATGGAAGGACTAACATGGAAGGAAAAAAAAAAAAAAAGAGACTACTGTGACTACTATGAAATTAATGACCAATATGAAAATAGGGCCAATTTTAAAAGAATTAAAAACAAGGACCTAAAAATTTAAAAAAATTAAAAAAAAAAAAAGAGAGAAGCATAAAAAGAAGACCAAAAAAATAAGAGGACCAAATTAAAAGAAATAGACCAATATATGCTTAAAAAAAAAAAAGGAAGAGATTAGAATGAAAAAAAAAAAAATGGCCAAAAAAACTGTGGGACTAAAAACATATTAAAAAAACTTTTCCAAAATGAAACGTTTGGATGAAGAATTGTGCACTTTCTTACTTATTAGTATGTATATATACGAATATATCAAAATATAAAAAATTACATCAAGTCATCTTAAAAAAATTAAAATCTAATTTATTCCTCCATTTATTCTAAGCATTTGACAACATTTGTCATTTCATTTGAGGTGGCCCTTCAAATGGGCATTAGGTAAGCATCGCATTTAAAATGTCATTCAAATGGTGTCAAATATTTCATTTGACCGTTTTAATAAGAAAAATGAAATATTAGTCACTCCTTAAATTTAACTCCATTTGAGCATAGATTCGACAGTAATATTTGAGTTCTCTTTAATCAAAAACTTTTTCTTTCTCTCCCATTTAAGTATCAAAATGTCATAACTTTTTATTTCAAGTCCGATTGAGATGGTTTTTTTTTTTTTTTTTTTCTATATGTTCAGAGCGAAGAGATAAACAAAACTCTATTCATTACTATTAAAATTTGTTATGGATATTGAGATTTTATAAGATATGTTAGAATTATTTCAATGTCTATTTGAACACCCATTCAAATACTGATATGTTCTTTTAATATTGCGAATATGATCCATATACCAATCCAGATAACAGTTTAAATGATTTTGATTAAATATTTTCATTCAAATATTTCCATCTAAAATATTATCGTTCAAATGGATGTACCAAACAGATTATATCTCTTAGAATTTGGCTATATGATTATTAAATATCCTAATAAAACTTTCGGCTTCATCACTTAACATCATATAGTAGGACTAGGACATAGTAATATGGTCCCGAGCCCTTGTCTGCAAGGCACGGTCACGAGTCGCAGCAAATACACCAACGCAGGCAGTACTTATATCATCCACTCAAGTCAATTTTATAGGACCAAAAGAAGAGGTTTAAAATTTTTCAAGTCTATATATATATATATATATATATATATATATATATATGTATATGTACTTTGAAAGAGCTGCTTTCTACCAAACGGATCTAAAATATTAGTAAAGCTTCAAGTGTGTGTGTGTGTGTATATATTGATATATATATATATGCTGGGGACAAATTTCACAAGCTCATGAATTCGCTCGTCTCGATCGATTTCTAACATTGAAGTACCGAAAGTAAATGAAAATGATGCTTCAGACAATGCTGAGTTGTTGCTTTAATTGTACGTGGCATGCACAAGCCATGTGAAATGGCACACCCTAATCTTATAACTTATAAGGACGTCATTGGTTTGAGATTTACGTTACGGAGCTATCTGGTTGTAAAACTTATCCAAATCAACATTAGGTATTGTCAAAAGGAATGAAAAGTTCTGAGTAGTGTTAGAGATACCACTTGTAATTCCAACTTTTGAATATCAATCACGTGGTAGTGAGTTGTCATCTTTTCATTGGTAGATACAATCTTTTAATTTTCAAAGCTTACCAATAAAAAAATACCAAATAAGTTGGTACTAAAAAGTTGAGATTATTAAAGTTGATATCCCCTATCATTTTTCTTTACGAAAATATCTAAATCGGTAAAAATTATTGTAAAATATATTAACACACTAGATTTTTTAAATGATGATCTTAAAAACTTGAAAACCATTACTAATTATAGACAAGTTAAAAAAAAATTATTAAACAATTACTAAATTTTATGGTAAATATGTATGATAAAAAGTGACAATACTACAATAAATTATAAGCATGCATTTAATATTAAAGTAAAATAATTTTGTAAAATTTTGTCAGTTTACATAAGAACATTTTATAAAAATTTCTCAGCTACTTCGTGAAAAATATATTGTAGTACCCCCTTTTCTAACATCGACCGTAGTGTGAAAACTATTGAAATTTCTGTAAAAATATATATAAGCAAAAATGTCAATTTTTCAGTCCTTTATTGTGAGTGATCTTCGGTAAGGCAATGAGACACTACAAATGCGTAAGTAAAAGTTGGGTTGACATTTACGACAAATTATCTCAGAATAATCGTGAAAAAAATATATATAAATAAAAATGTTGATTTTTCAATCTTTTATCGGTAACGCAACGATCATCACTGAGGACAATGAGACGCTACAAATTCGTACGTAAAAGTAGGGTTGAAATTCATGACAAAATATGAGATCAAATATGTACATCTCAAAAAGTTGGGAGACACTGGTACTACTACTGGCACATGTGTGAAGCTCTAGTACATAGACGTACAACCGTTGGTCTATCAATAATCACAAGTAAATATGAAAATATCGATATCAACGAAAATATCAGTAATTCAATTTTACGAAAAATTTCATAAATATTATCGATATCAGTGAAAATATCTAAAAAAATTATGAAAGTTATTGAAATATGCTTTAAAATCTACTCTTAACATTTTAGGATAGCAAAAATATTAAAAGATATATAAATACACAAGTTTTACAAAAGAAACACATTATATCTTATATACTTTAATAGAAAAAAGGAAGTCCTACATGGTTCAAATATGGTTGGGATGCCATTCTAATTCAAGCAAAATTGGTGTCATGACATGTTATTGAAATAGAGTTGAATATAGTTATAAACATGTTAACATATGTTGGTTTGTTGATCTATTCCCAATTTATTTTCATAAATAAGAAATTGTGCAAATGTTGTAAAAAGTCGAGAAGAGTATATTCCCTCAGCTTTTATGTGCTATCTTTTATTTTGTTTTTATCTCATTTTTAATAAGATAATTATAGCATTCTAGTTACTAGTTGCTCTATCTCACCATCTATTTTAAAAAAAAATAGAAGATAATTATAGCATGCTAAAAATAAATAAATGATAGAAGAAAATTTGAAAATTTTCACATTGTAATTTCCACCTGAAATTTCCTCGATATTTCCACCAAAATTTCCTCAATATTTCCCAATATTTTATAAAAATTGCATTACATTTTACCAATATCGATATTTTTAGCAATATCTTCCGATATTTTATGATATTTCATCGATATTTTGACGAAAAAATATTACACCTAAAAGATATTTCGGTACCCCTCAAACACGGAAATTTTGATAGAAATTTTGGAAATATCGTGGATATTTGCGACCATGATCACAAGTGGTGTTGTGAGAATTTAAGCCTCAAAGTGCAAGTGCACACTATCGCAAACAAGTAATATAAAGTGAATACAAGTATCGTTCCCAGAAGGATTAAACACTAATTTTCGTTATTTACTAAAATTGTCTCAATCTAATTATATTTGAACGATCGAAAGAAAAAGAGAGAATTAAATTAAAATTACAAAATTAAGAAATTGAAGAAAGCCATAAACCAAGAGCCACAAGAAAAATTAAATCAACAAAAGTCACAGAGGAAAAATCAAATAAACAAGGATCTAGAGTTGCAATTTCACTCAATTGATTCATTTTACTCCATTTTACCCTCTTACGATTAATTTCGGTTAATCGAATAGCTAGTCGGATGCACAAAATCACTTAATAGTCTCTTCCAATAACTAGAAAGCATATTAATGTTAATCAAATCCACTAAATTCTAATAATCAACCAACATCAATTCATTAAAAACAAGCTTCCACAAGGCTACACATACACTAGGATATATTCCTATTCCTATTGCACATGTTATTCCATTATTGATCTAGATTCAAAATCTATTTTCCAATTTCATTCAAACCCAACAAAATCTCCTAATGAGTGGCCAAATCATTATAAGTAATAAAAACATAATAGAATAAGCAATTACAATTAATCACAACCATCAAGAGAGCAAAATGGGTCAAAATTCCACAAATAAGCTACATTCCAACCCTAGAAATTAAATTAGAACATACCAAAAATTAAAGTGCAAATAAGAATCAGAACCAACACCTGATATCCATAATATCAACCAACACCTGATATCCATAATATCAACAAACTTTAAATTGAAAAATAAAGAGATTAAGGTTGAGAAATAAACAAAAATTATAGAGTTCTCCTCCTCAAGCTCTTCTTCAATTTTTGAAGCTTTAAAACTCTAGGATATACAATTAGAGATTAAATCTCAGCACTCAAATTTTAAAAACTATTTTCTCTCACTTTTTTTTTCCTTCCTCACGGCTGCTTCCTTCAGCTCTCTGCTTCTCCCTCCTCAAAAAAGACTCCCAGCCACCTTCTTGAAACCCTCGCAGCCTCCCTTTTTTTTTTTTTTTCTTTTCTTTTCTATTTCTCCTTTCTTTCCTTTCAGCTCAGGCGCAAAAGACCAACTGGGGTGGGCCCCACCACTAACGCGGCTGGACACATGGCAGCGTGCGACTGGTTATGGAGTTAGTGCGGTCCACACTTCGGTTTTCTACTGACAACAGAGCAAGCACACGCGAAAATTCGTGATCGCCCACGCAACGGATCAAGCACTGCTCTATGGGCTCTGTGCGTGGACGCGTGGCGAGGCACGGTTGGGACAAACTCGCAAGTGCACGCAAGCTCGGTGGGACACGTGGCATGGGATCGTTAACTCAACTGTAGTGGGACAGTGGCGTTCTCTGACTGGTGGTGAATATAATTCGAATTTAATCCTTTTTTCGGTTAGTTGATGACCGTTTTGCCCCCACTTTGAGACCAAAATTCCCTTTTTGCCCATTCTCACCGAATTTATGACAAAAACAATTATTTAGAGGGGTTAATAGATAATAATATATTAAAACTAATATTAATTTAAATAAAATAAATTATAAAATAAATCAAAATAAACTACTCTAAATTAAAATTAAGTAAAATTAAACTAAATTAACTTAAAATAAATTAAAATGCTCAAGAACATAGCTAATTTAGATTTGTAAAAGTGGTAAAATTACTTTATTTTGTAGAGTTATCAAGTGCTGTGATGTTCAATATAGCAAAGTTTCGGCCTAATTAAAGTTAAGGCTATATAGGTTTTTTTTTTTTTTTTTTAAATACCATTTCGAATTCCTTCCAAGCTAGCTAGGTTGTGCTTCCATCTACGTTCAAGTGGACTTTGCTAGCTTGGAACATATATATCCCTGTATCTCATTTGGCATTTTCCTTACAAATATTTAAAAATTTTCCAAACTATACATCAAGAGCTTAAACAATATTTAAAAGAGAAGTCAAATTAATATACATTACTTTCTTGAATAACTACATAAAAGAACGAAGAATCCTATGATGAAATACGAACGGAAAAAACAAAAACAAAAACAAAAGAAAAGAAGAAAATCATACCAGCAGGCTCTAGTTTTAAAGTTTTTTAGCTTTCTCTGCTTTTTCATTTTGATTAGATCCAATATCATCCTATAAGTATTCATTTTATTAATATAAAAGAAGGATTAGTTACGTAATTATCCTTCTGTTTTCAGAAACTACAAAGGTATATTCTTTGATTTTGAATATTTTATTTCAATTTAATCTTTTGTGTAATTTGTGATTCAAAAAATGATAAAATGACATAAAAACCTATAATTAGTTTATTAAAAACATTTTCAACATTTAGAAACATTAAAAAAAAGCTAAAACGACACATGAAGTTTCATAAAAAGATCTTTGTTTCATGCATTTTTAGATTTTAGATTTTTTTTTTTCTTTTTTTTTTTTTCCTCACGAAGAATACATTTTTTTGGAATAACTTCAGCTTTTCATCCACAAAATGCATAATTGACGAAATTGAAATGAGTTTTTCAAACTCAAATTATACCTTTGTAATTTCTAAAAATAGAGGGATAAATTGAGAAATAATTAAAACTAAATGGTATAACTATGTAATTAGCCATTAAAAAAAAAATCCTAAGTTTCACACCTGCAAGAACATATCCTTCTGACTTTGAACTAGCCCCAACAGCATATTGGACCTAACGTTCATAAACGTGCATTACCGATTGAAATACCCTAAAAGTTCTTAGAGGGATGAATTTGAAATTAGTTGTTAAATTCAAAAGATATATTATAGTTTTCAAAAACAGAAGGATGATCACATAATTAATCCTTTATCTATATATATATATATATATATATATATATGTAGTATGATGAAGCAAGCAGCTGTGATGTAACTTTTATTTCCAATTACCCCCTTTCTCTTTTGTTATTTTTACTTGTGTTGTAATTTTTTTTCCAATTATGGCCCTTCTCTTTTTACGTTTTTACTCCTCTTGGTCGTAGGCTCATTTGTAATTTTCATTTTCCAACTTTACTGTTTTTTATTAGTTTTTACTCTGTTATACGCTTTGGTCGGTTCCCCCTTTTTTGCTCAGTTGCTCTATAAATATCAAGAGACATGGCGGAAAGGAGAAGGGAACAAGCAAACAACTGAATAAGGCGGTTCTTCATCGAGAGGACAGACCTAGCTTGCTAGGTTGTTGGTTCCCTTTTTTCCGTTCCTTCCTCTTCCAAGTTTTTTTCTTCCTCTTCAATTTTTGATTGGCTTTCTCTATTCTAAGATTCAATTTTTGCTTTCTGTTTCTTCCTCTTCTAAGTTTTTCTCTTCTTCTTCCATTTTTCTATCGCTCACTTCATTAATAATTTGCATTCTCCACGCATGTAATTGTATATGCATATCCTCTCCATCATTCAATATTCAATCAAGAAAATAGAAATAGCCCTTTTGCTTCTTTTTTTTATTCCTTAAAAATGACTTATCAATTTCTCCCAAAAAAAAAAAAACTGACGTGTAGCATATGCAATTTTTTATGTCATAAATTTATCCTTTCTTGAAAATAGTTCTGATAAATATTGTCCAGAACCAAACGTGGCCTGGCTCGGTGGCAATGCCTACGTGCCAACGTTAGAACCTCAATATATAGTATTTATAAACGAACTTCTTGTTAGAGAGACTATTATCTCTCTTCTATTATCATTGGATTGTAGAAATAATAAAGTCTCATATTAGAAAAGCACAAGTAAATATAGTGGTACAAATTGAAACAAGTGAAGTGTAAAAATTATTAATGTGTAGTGAGGACTATATTATTATGGTGCATCACCACAAGCGCGCGAGCGAGGGTGATTGGGCATTTAGGACCCTTATTAGGATGCACGTACACATCATCACAAGGAATCAAGGAGCACTCTCCTTTTGAATGCAGTGTATTTCCAGATTAAATCTGGACCGTTGATCTGATCGGGCACGATCTAACGGTCAGATTTGAATGATTTCAAATTTAATTTAAACCGTTAATTTAATTATTACAGTCTAACGGTTATAATTAAATTCTGATGATCAACGGGTATGTCTGTTGAAACAGATACGTTTTTTGAATGAAAATGCACCTTTTAATTTTAAAATGCATGTCTGCTATATTTGTTGTAACTCTTCGGGAATAGACATATCAAAGGCTATAAAACTCCAGTTTCTGACGTCAGTTTCATATTTTATTCTAGAATTTAATAAGATTGGTACTTATTAAATCCGTGGGTTTGTTGTATCTTTGAGGTGATTTACCATGACACCCGATAGCAAACTGTTCGTAATGGTGGCAAATAAAACCTTAAGAAAAGTAATTTTTACGCCTCAAATCCTTTGATTTTCTCTCTCTTTCTGTTTCATTTCTTTAAACCCAAACATTTTTTCCACCACCCACTGATTTCAAAACTTCTTTGCCCTAATTGCGAAGACATTTCCTTTTCAAGCTGAATAGTACAAAGCTAAAATTTGAACCTAGAGGAGGACCAAACAGTTTATCTTACTTTTCCTTATTTTATTTTGAAAGTAACATTTCTTTAGACTTTTAAAAAAGATATGATAAGCATGCATGCAGGTCTGCAGAATATATCTAAACTCTTAAGATACTGATCGTTACTTATCTTCTTAAAAAGAGAGGCAAGTAAATTTTTTTTTTTTAATCTTCTGTATTTTTGCAATTAATTCTATATAACTAAATTTATAAAAGTACAAACTCTGAAAATGATGTTCAATTAATTAGCAAAATACTTATTACAAGTCAAAATTATTCCCCCTTCCTTTTCAAGTAAGGACACGTGTGTTGTATAATATGTATTATGTATATAACAAATGATTACGGACATTATCTAGATATTAAATACCACAAACTAATAAAAAGTAAGCTCTACCTATTTGTTTCGTGGGATTTACCTTTTATCAACAACTCCAGTGCCTATAGGCTTTCATTCTTGTAACAACGCGACATATGTGAAGGCTACTTTCAAAAAAAGACTTGTGACTCAATTTTCTGCTTACCGGCTTTTCTACGAAAAACAATAGGTTTTTTAGCTCAATTTCCTATCATTAATTAATTAGTTGTTTATTACTCCTTTTGTGATGACTTTGTATTATTTTGTTTTCCATACAAGTTTTAGTAGGATGAGAAAATGATGAGAGTGCAAAAAAAATACCGACTTAACTGAGATATTTTGACACATCAATTGATTTCTATTTTCACAATTTATTACACAAAAAAAATAAATAAATAAAAAATCACCGGCGCCTATAGCATCAGTGACAAAAAACCAAAAAATAGAAATAAAAGTAACAAAATTGTTGACATTTAATTAGGCTTACAGTAGACAGCACATACAACTTTTTCAGAATCGCAGCATAACCAGTTAAGAATGAACTGGAAAAAGCTGGAAAAAAACGACAAAAATCAAATGAGAAAATAAAACAAATAAAGACTCCTGACTGCCAAATTTGATGAGATATATAGAACACAAAATTTCCAACATAAACATATATTTACACGCACACACACACACACACACACACACATATTTATAAATATATATATATATATATATATTTATAAACCATGAACAGATAAGCCATAAAAGATTAATCCTTCTTGGAATATATACTAGTACTAGAGTTGGAGTGACGTTATTTTAATTAATACATAATTTTGGCAGTCATTTAATTTCCTGAAGCCATTAATTAATTAATTGGCACACTGGAAATTACAGTGGGAGAAGGCTCCTGACGAGAAACTCTTGTGCAATTCCAAGAAGCAAGTCGTCGTCGTCGTCGTCGACGAGGACTCATGAAACTCAGGCGTCGTCGCCACTTCGACGAAATCATCATCATCACCTTCAATGATAGCACTTATGAAGATTTCTTCCTCATAAATAGTCTCCAGTGATGTCTCAATTTGGACCCTGGAGAAAGCAAGAGCCCTAGCCGGCGCAACCGCAGAGAACGGCGTCATCTCAGACTTGCAAGGAATGTTCGGATTGATTTTGAGGAGTGCTGGGAGTACTATCACCGGGAGAGCAATTGGTGACACTTGAACTTTGGCCATTTTTCTTTTTTCTTGGATTGGATAAATGGATATAATAATAAGAATAGTATGATAGGCATGAAATTTTGAAGAAAACTCAAGCTGGCTGTGAGTGAAAGTTGGTGTCTTAAAGTTGATTTATATAGAGGTGGTATAAAAATAATGTCCCGGGATTTCCAAACAATGACAAGATTGCCATTTTATGGGTAGAAATATTTTTGGTAACTAATTAGAGAATATTGTCCAGCTCTTTCAAAGTTTGGTCAAATTATTGCTTTCTTTTCAGGCAAAGTTTCCAAACACTTGTCCGGAAAAAAAAAAATGAAGTTTTCAAGCAATTGCAAATCTGGATACTTTTTACTTCAAAAAAAAATCTAGATATTTTTGTCTTTCTGAATAGAGCTACCGCATTATTCGAATTGATTTTTTTAATATATTGACTTTCCAATTAATAGATATTTCAAAAGTAATCCTGCCGAACTCTTTAATTAATTTTCTACTCAACTGAAAATTAACCAATATGACTTGTTTAATGTGTTTGCCATGAAACCCTTTCTAAAAGCTCGTGGTTTAATTAGATTCCCATATGTACTAATATATGTACTATGGTGTAATCACTGTATCAGTGTCATTGTATAAATTTATCGTAACTTTTTCAACTTTACGTTTAAAATTTGCAATTTTATATTTTAAATATATAAGTCATCGTATTTTCTTAATAACTTAAATCTCTATCGTAATTTTAACAACTTCAATGTTCAAAATTAACAAATTTCACATATATGCACAAATTTTTCGTATTCCTAACGCGTACGATGCATGAATTCCTCTCCCAACAACATGTATTAAAGAAAAAAAAATCATATGTTCTATACCTTAATGGATTTGATAATTTATGCTCTCCGTCAACATATAAAACATTGTGCGCAAGAGCGAAAATACAAATCATTCTTCATTAACTTAGAGTTGAGGATTCAAACGTGTAGATGAACTCAACAAAATAAAAATTAATGTTACTACTAATCCATGAAAATCGTACGTTTAAGTACTGGTATTATATCATAAACAAGATTAGAGTGTCGCTTGCTAGTTGGTACGCACGTTATACGGCAATGCTTTCATAGTTCATGAGGCAATTAGTCATTTTGCAGGCAGCTTATAATGTTGCCTAGTTGGAACTGAACAAAAGTTGGCACACCTTTATGCATTAAATCAAAGTTTTGTTATCTAATTAGAGCATATTTTCAGCTCCAATGAGTATCAGAGAGTAAGAAAAAAATTAAAACATCAACAATTAAAAACACCACAACTAAAAAAAAATGAATCTCAAAAGTGAGATTCACTTTCTGATTTATGATAGACATGACTGATGTCTTCTAACATTGTTCGATGGATAAAGTTTAGGTCATCCGGTTGCCATTTTTTTAAGCAATGTTTCCAAGCACTTATCCACCAAAAGAAAAAAAAAATTTCAAAGAAATCTAATATTTTTGTCTCTAAATAAAGCATAGTGATATTTGTATCGATTTTTTTTTTCTCCTTTGTTGACTTTTCAATTAATAGATATATTTCAAAATTAATCCTGCCACATTAATCTTAAATGAGTTATTGGCCAAAATAGTTCATGAACTCTTTAGAAGGTGAAGAGTTTGTCCCTTTTTTTTTTTTTTCAATTTTAGCCGAGATAATCCAAAACTCTCTAATTTTGGCAATCTTAGTCCTTTCCGTCCAATTCAGTTAAATTTCTAACGAAATAAGTCATGTGCAATGCATATGACCTAATTTCTGAGGGTATTTTAATATTTAACAATAATTATTTTTTAAAAAAATATAAAAATAAAAAAAAATCATGTCTCTTCTCTCTCTCTCTCTTTCTCTCTTCATTTATCAAAAGCCAAATCGATGACCAGGGGGTGCGACCGACGACTTGCAAGTGTTCGGCGGCCGGGGGGGGAGGGCGGCTGGGTTTTGGGACTACGTTTGGCGAACGGTGAGAGCTATCGGCAACGGAGAAGAATGAGGGAGCTGGGTTTTCTTGGGGGGGGGGGGGGGGGGGGGGGGGGTTGCGAACGGAGAGAGCAAATGTGTGACAGTCATCAGTCCCCAGAAAGAAAATAGTAAGCAATCTCACATCTCTTGATAATAAATATATATATATATATATATGATAGTTCATTAGTAACGACCCGTACCTCCCTTTGGTATGATATTATCTGCTTCGGGCATCGTGCCCGCACGATTTTGCTATTGAGCTCACCCCAAAACAGAGTCCATCACAAAATCACAGTGACCCAACATGATTTCAAAATTCATATCAATTCATGAAATTAATATAAATTCCTATAAAAATTATTGATCATAGAAACCATGTATACAAATTACTCATATAAAATTTGGGTCCCTACTGTATTATGAATGTTGAAATAAAAATTCGTTTTCTTTTCTTGTCTGAAATTTTGAGGACCTGGACGGATTTGTTTAGTGAGTTTAAAAAATCCTAAACCCATCTTAAAAGTCTTATTTTGCTCTATAAAAATTTGTGGTGATGGATATATGTGTTATTCTTAACTAGTAAAAATTTGGGATTGATTTGATGCTCCTATAATATAGTAAAAATATTGGTATCGCTTGCTGCCCCTTTTAAATTATTTTCTCAGCTTCATTCTTTAAAATATTTCTTATGTGAAAATCTAAATTTATAGATGTAAAAGTGTTTTATCATATTTTCTAACTTTTCACCATGGTTACCAATTTAATTTTATATTTTAACCTACGATTTCGTTTGAAGTACATCACGGTTAAAAAAAAAAGTACATATTCGGTATATATATTTTTGGTGCATGGAGTATTCTTGTTTTTCTAAATAAATATATGCACTCATAATAAACGAACTATTGGAATTTAAGGGCACATAAGTCGTGGGCCCTTGGAGGACATTATCACTTGCTATAATATTACTTTTGCTTGGAATTCAGGTAAGTAATCCTACTTGATTTTACTTCTTATGTTTAAATGTTTTTTTTTTAATGAAATTATATGATCATGCGAAATATCTAAATGTTAGATTTCAAATTTATAAAAGAAATGTTTTAAAAAGAATGGGGGTATGTTTATACTAGAGGGTTAAGTGGGCAACGGACGCGGGGGGACCGGCGGACCCGTCATGAATGAATGAAATGACGGATAAGATGTGGTAAATACCTGAGGTTGAAAGATCAAGATGAAAAAGCCACAAAGGCTGAAAATGATGTATGGTTAATACCTAAGGTTGAAAAACTAAGATGGAAAACCAGTATTGATGTTTCTATTATTGGCCAAATTTACTAAACAGGTTCCGCAAAACCATGACCCACTGGTTACCGAAAGTATAGGCATAACACCGAGTGCTTTCAAAGTTTTATAAAGAAAAGTTTTAATTAAAGTATGGGATATTTGGAAAGAAATGAGCATTTATTGAATTAATTACAATTTTCCTACGTATGCAATATGGATTACTTACTGAGCTTTAGCTCACTAAAATATTTTTCTAACATTTTCAAATGATGAGTGAATGGAGATCGAACGGCAGCGAAGCATGACATGGCAGTGTGGCATAGTTGTTATTAAATAAAAGAATTTTCGAGTTGAAAGTGTAAACTTGATTAATTTCAGTTTGAATATTGGGATTTAAATATTTCTAATTGAAGGATTATTATTATGAAACAAGTTTATTTATTTTATTGCTATAAAAAAATTACTTGATTAAATTTCTATGGAAAGCTATTGGTAACATTTACTAACCTAATTAAATATTAGGTTAATGCTTTACTTATGAAATATCATATATATATATATATATATATATATCCATTCTCAAGCGATGTGGAACTACACAGCTTACCCTTTTTCTTCTAGGGACTAATGACTGTCACAAAACGGGGGGAGGCCAACGGCTGGGCGGTGGAGGTTGAGGGGGCTGGGTTTTCTATTGGTGGGGTGGGGGCACGAACGTTGGGGCGAATAGAGCGAAGGGGGGCAACAGTTGGGCGGTGGAGGGTGAAGGGGTTAGGTTTTCTGTTGGGGTTGGGGGGGAGGGGGTTAGGGCGAAAACGGCAGGGTAGAGAGGGCGAACGTGAGGCGGAGAAAGCGAGAGGGGGGAAAGGCCAACGGCTGGGCGGTGGGGGTAAGGGGGTTGGATTTTCTAAGATTTGTCAAGGGAGAGGGAGAGAGGAGGCTTTTTTTTTTAATGTTATTGGTGTGAATAAGGGTATTTTCGTCCTTTCATGATTAATTGAGCTCATGTGATGGTCACATGACTCATTTCATTAGAAACTTAACGGAATTGGACGAAAAGGACTAAGATTACCAACATTTGAAGAGTTTAGGGTCATCTTAGATAAAATTAAAAAAACATGGACCAAATCGTCACCTTATAAAGAGTTCAGGGACCATTTTGACCAATTACTCATCTTACATTAATTTCTGATTTTGTATTCCTCTAAAAGTTAACCAACATGATTAACTGTACATGGTTTCCATGAAACCCTTTCTAAAAGCTCTTGGTTTAGATTCCCATATATGTACCAATATATATGTATATATGAACACTCTCCTATCCGAAAGCTAGACAGGAACGATTATTGTACATTCTATTATGCATCTTGTAACTATTCTTTGATTTACATGTAACTTTTAATTTAAAATATTGTAACATGAACTATTTAATATAATTAGTACAAAAGACAAGTATATAACACTGAAAAATATAACATTAAAATCAACTATAATTGTTACAATAACTCAACAAAAAAAGTTACAACTGTCGACGGATGCCGCACAGAAGAGCTCCCATATATATTTGTTCTATACCATTATGCATTTGACAATTTATGCTCTGCTTGAACATATGTACATTGTGCGGGCTAAACAATATTACTCTTTAACTTATATTTCACTTGGATCATAAGTTTACTCTGAATTTAAATAGTAATTTTAAACTTTTTATAAGGGAAAATATCAGTAAAAAAAAGTTTTGAAAAATAAGGGTTTAAAACGGTACCAAACGGAAGCTTAGATTTTTCGAGAATTCGAATTTGCAGATGTTCTCAAAAAAATTAGAATGTTCCTAATCCAGGAAAATCGTACATTTATGTACTAGTATTAGATCTTGTTAATGTCAGTATAAAGCTGGCTCACCCTTTATGCATTAAATGAAAGTTTTGGAGCCATCTTAATTAATATTTTTTTTTTAAAAAAGACAAAATGAAAAAGCAAAATTTTGTTGGTACACTTGATCTTCTTCACATATATCACCGAACAAGGGAATTATTGTGGCTGAGACTTTGATCTAAAATTCGAATGCCAATGACTGTTTTTTTTTTTTTTATATTCTTAAATGTGAAATATTATTTTTAATAGTTCAATATTTAAATTAGGATGTTTATAATTACAATTTGTGTATCCTAATCGTTCTACTTTTCATTTAAGAAATAAGACAGTTAATTAGGACTTTCAACGAATATTTCTATATTTACGATAATCGTTCTAATAATATATGATGCATATTTTAATACTAATCACTTTCTTTTCATTTATTGTATATATATTCTAGTTGTAGCTGTATATACGTGTGTTCGAGTTATGGTCAGGACGGCGGATCGTCGCCTTCATTACTGAATGCGTAGTGATGGTGGATCGTTATCCTTTTTCCTTTTCGAATATTAATATGGCCCTATATTCAAAAAGAGATGATCAGTACTATACATCCTTTTTTTTAAAAAAAAATTAAAAAAATAAAATAAAAGGTACCCTTTTGGCTTTAATGTTGAATATTTTGGTGTTATATATATATTCGTTGAACTCATTTGTTGTAGTCAAGAATTGAAAAATCGACATTTTCACTGATATTTTCACAAAAATTTTTGTATTTTGGAAGTACTGATATGGAAACAAGAATATTGTATCTTTTCCATATAATATCCATGAAATTTCCATAAAAATTTCCGTAAATATCGATTTTTTACGAAAGTATCAATTTATGTGGAAAGTGTAATAGTAAATGACAACATATCGTGTAAATTTCTGGAAATTTTAATGGAAATATCGACAAAATATCCTTAAAATATCAATCCTAATATAATTTTTTATCTTTTAATGTAATAAAATTCAAGATTTTTTTAAATAATATATATATATAGTAGAGATTGAGAGACATATAACATGTCCAAAATTATATAAAATAAATACTCAAATGTCATATCTTGGTACTAATGTTGTTTACACTAGTAAGATATTGTAAATACTTTCAAACATTCTAAGAACTCTTTTAATATTAATGTTTTCTAATTACCATGTATGAAACAATAAATGTTATATTGTGTTGTATTTCAATGATTTTACTTAATTGGTGAACGTCAACTTATCATTTGATGTATTATATTCCATTCTTACCATGTAATTTATTAAATACTTAATATTTAATTGAGAGTTTCATTTAATTTATGTATTATTAATTATGTTTAAAAATTTAATATTTTAAATAAATTTTCATATTTTACATCAATTTCCACTTATATTAATATTTCTATTGATATTTTTATAAAATTTAAACACCGATATTTTTACAAATATCAATATTTTGTCGTTAGTTGTACCAAGCTTTATGCATTAAATGTAGTCTGTTTGCCCTATTTGTCACGGCAAACGTATGACATGTATGTGTGGTTGATAGTAACTCTCACATTGGCGGTGGTTGTACTCAGAGTTTGAATGTGACTGGAAAATTCGTATGTGTGTGTGTGTGTGTCAGTGTGTGTATCTATATACGGAGTGAAAAAAAAAAATTGATGATCTTAAAACATTAATCTTGGTTGTCTGTAATTATCTTTTTGCATCATGTCATTTTGTTATAGCATGCATATAACTCCACTGATTGTTATATGTATATAGTAAGCAATTTCTACTCTAAAGGTTTTTTTTTTTAGACCATCAGACTTATAAATTAAGTATCAATTTTTTATGTGATATCTTCTAGATTTAATATTGGGGAACATATAGGTAGTTTGTAACTATGAGCCGGGTTAGATAGGTCGGCCCATGGCCTGCTTCTTTATCCTATAGGTTGGCCCGGCCTTATCCGTATAGAGATAGAGATCAATTGTTTCATGACTCTTTCTATTGTCGGTCTTTATTTTTGCACATTATTATATATACTAAAAGGATGCAAACTTTTATTGTTTACTGCACAATAATTTACAGTAACTTTTGGGTTTTTTTTTTCATTTTTTATGTTTTTGCTACAGTATTTTACAGTAATCTACAGTACCCAAACAGTAAACTGTGCAGTAAAATGACGCTTTTGTCCTTCAATTCCCCTGCATTTTCCCGACTGCATAGTGACTTATCCGTTTTGCCCTTTTGGCATTGTCCGGTCATTAGAGAGAGAGAGAGAGAAAGAAAGAGAAAGAGAAAGAGAAAGAGAAAGACTGATAGAGATAGAGAGAGAGAAAGTAAAAGATATTTATATCTATGTCAAGATAAATTTTTTAAAAAATAAAGATAGAAAAAGAAAAACCATAAAATAAAAAATAATAATTTATTAAATTATTTCCAATTATAAAAAATAAAATTATATACGTTAAATAATATTTAAAAATTTTAAATTATTGAATTAATAAAAATTTAACGGAAAAAAAAACAGAATGATACATTTAAAGAATAAATTAATACAATTAAATTATAATATTCAAAATAAACAAAAAAACTAAAAAATTTGAAATTAAATAATAATTTATAGAAATTCTAAAATATAAAAAGGTCTATAAAATAACAAATAAATTAAAAATCAATAAATAATTTTTCTACTGTAATGAAACGTAATTATCAAAAATGTATATTTATAATTATTATAACTAAATTATTATTTATGTCATATATTAATATCATTATTTAAAATTAAATTTTTTTAAAATATTTAATCCATTTCTAGGTTTATTTATTGATTTAATTAATTTTGTTTAAATTTAATAAATTTACTTAAGTTATTAAATTTTTTGGACTATTAAAGTTTAAAAGTTTTTAATTTTATTTATTCTTTCTGATTTTTTAATAACAATACATTATTATATTTTATTCTATTAACAACAATTCTTACACTTAATATTTTATTTTAATATTTGATATTATTATTATTTTATTCTTTGACTTCTTCTTCTTTTTTTTCTTCTTTTTTTTAAACAAAATGTTCAATAAGTTTCTTTTATAATTATATCTATAATCTTTAGAAATAAATGTTTTAAAATTTTTATTCCTTTTTACGTTTATTTGTTAATTTAATTGGTTTTTATTTTATTAAATTTACCCCGCAACTTTGTTATCCATTTGATTTTTCAAAATTTTTTAATTTTATTATTATTTGAACTTTTTTATTTCAAGAAAATTACGCTTATAAATATGAATGTATGTACTTTAATATTATAATAGTAAATACTAAAAAAAATATACTTACTGTAATTATAATCTATATATTAATTAACTGCTTTTATTATATAATACTCAATTTTTTTCATTTTTGTTTTTTCTTCCTTCCCCGTATAATCTATTTCTTAATTAACTGATTTTATTGTATAATACTCAATTTTTTTCATTTTTACTTTTTCTTCATTTCCCGTGCAACGCACGGGTATTAAACTCGTTCTCTACTAAAAGAGTAAGTTGTATGTTTGAAATATGTAGATTTTCAAGGCATATTTGGTTGTCTGTATCTGTATGGTATTGTATTGAATTAGGTGTGTGGCATTGTATCGTATTATGATGTGTTAATATAACACAACAAGGGAGTTTGGTGTCATAAAATATTAAGTTGTGTATAATCTAAAAACCATTTTTGGGCCTTTGCAGTGTTTACGATATTAAGATCGGTCGACAACCCCGACCCACGATAGGGGCCCGTCACGGATCACAGAAGACGCCGATCTCAGGCCCAGGTTCAAGCTAATCCTAACCTAGCCCAGGCCAAGCCCAAGCCCCAACCGACTCAGGCTAGCCTCGACCCTGAACCTGACCTTAATCGTTGTATGAAATGATACAATACAGTAACTGAAAATGTTTAATATTAAATAACACAATACTGATTGTAGAATTTTGTTTATATTACAATACAATAATTTTACCAACCATTGTATTATTGTAAAATAATAGGATAAAATACTCTAATATGGTTCACCAAATATGCCCTTAAGATTGTTAACAAACTGTAACAATAATATTGATTCCCTATATCTTGCAGGAAAAATAATAGTTGTTAAAGGCTTAGATCATCTTCGATGTATATGTCCATGTAACAATATCCTACTTTGTATTCTTATGTTTATTGCTATTTGTAATGTTATTTTTACTTTTTGTGATCATTTATTAAGCTTTAAAACTTGTAAAAATAAAATTTTAGTATTTAAAAATTTTGAAAATAAAGTACTTTAATGACTGGATAAAAAAGTCAACGCACCAATTATTAAGAACTTTCGAGAACTTTCCTATCCAATAATGCCGGATTGCCGTATGGGAGAGAATTTCTGAGAACTTTATTGGAGAATAATTTTTATTTTTTACCCAAATACCACAATTTTATGGACACATCAATTAACACTCAATTGGAGATGCACTTATGATTGAGCACATCTTACTCTAAACAAACATTTTTTCTTTAAGGGTTCAAAAATTTAAGAATAGTCGTGGAACCATATTATACATTTAGAAGAGCTGGTGCCCAACTTTCAACTTTTAATTGTGATCCTATGAACATAAATAGGGGAGGGCGCAGGATCCAGTCATCCAATACATCCAACCGAACCGATCTAATCCATTTAAAAAGATTTAGATACCCAAACATTGTTGAATTGGACTTGAATGATAATTTGACTCATTCAATTGAATTTGATTGGATATTGGATTTGAATTTTGAAAATCCAATAAATCAAATACAGTCCATAACTTATATTTTGTATAAAAATATTTTATAATATACATTATATAACATATTATTCAATTTATTTCTTTTTTTTTTTATCTGTTCGCTTTATCTTTTTTGTCTCTCTGCTTAACCCCTTTTTTTGGGCCTTAAAAAAAACCATTACCTTATATCTCTCTCAGATATTCAGAAGAATCAATGTCCATTTCAAAACCACACCCCCCCCCCCCCCCCAAAAAAACACAAAAATACATCACATTTTTATTAACTTAAATTTTTTACTTTATGTAGTATTTACTATGTTTGGTGATTTGATATATGCTTTTTTTGTATTGGTGCACCCTAAATTTATTGTAAAGTTACAATTTACACCCTAAATTTTTAGTTTTGGCTATTTGCACCCTAAATTTATAAATCTATAGCAATTTACACCCCATTGATAAACATTGTTGATTTTTTAATGAAAATTAGTACTTCACTTACTTATAGATTGTTAATTAAAAGCATGAAGTTTCATTTTTAATCAATATAAACCCACAACATTTATATTTAGAACAAAGTTAACTCAAACATTTCTATTTTGATAAAACTTAATTAAAGATCTTAAATTCAATATATTTGGGTCTAACCTAGATAAAAATGATTATTTATGTCATGAATTAACAACCCATGTATAAATCACATGTCAATTTCCTTCAACAGATTTATATTATTGTCAATGGGGTGCAAATTGTTATATATTTGTAAGTTCATGGTGCAAACTGTCAAAAATGAAAGTTCATAATGTAAATTGTAACTCTACGATAAGTTTTGGGTGTACCAATATAAAAAGCCTTTGATATATTGTTATATGATGAATAATGGACGACGAAGAAGTAAATTCATATGTACAAAATTTTATTAGTATTTTTAGTAGGTTTTAATAAGTTTTTATGAAATGATAATTATAATCCAATCATCCAATCCAATCTAATTGGATGAGTCAAATTATCATCCAAGTCCAATTCAATAGTGTTTGGATATCCAAATCTTTTTGGATGGATTAGATCAATCCGGTTCGGTTGGGTTGTTTTGAGAATATTTTAAATTTTAAGATTTATTTATTTACACATTTTAGTTTAGTTAATGTTTTAAATGGCATTTAACATTGATTGGGAAGGGTGTTCTTGATCTTTTAAAAAAATTGAACCACTTCAAATGATATTTTGCAATTGATTTTACAAATAAATGGGGTGTTCTTCACATTTGTGTAATGAAAAGGAAAAAAGTGATTAAAGTTGTAAATATGAACCTGGTTGAATGGGTCGGCCTATAGGCCCGTGGACCAGCCTAGCCTGCTAGACACCTGGGCTGAGTTGGCCTGACTCTGATATCAGGATTAGGTTGAGTCAAGGTCTAGATCTGCATGTCGACCCTGTTCGCATAGGCACTTTTAAATATTTTTTTAAAATTTTCAAGTACAATCACTAAATTTTCTATATATATATATATATATATATATTTTTTTTTTTTTTTAAAAAAGGTGTTTGGAAAGATGGGATGAGAAAGGAGAGAGAGACAAATAAGAGATTGAGAGGATTTGGTAAAATGCTTTGTTTCATAAAGGAGAACTGTATTAACACGGGACTCACCACAAATCTAGTCACAATGACCAGTTGGAGTGTACCCATGCATGGGGAAAAGATTTGTTCATGTTATAAAATTATTCGATTATTAACGGGAGATGTGTGAAAAGTATGATTTTTATCACTTTTGCTCTAACATGTGTTTTTTGATAACATGTTCCCTAAACTTTGATTTTGACAATTTACAATATATCTAATTTTAGTAAATACACTTTAAAAAAAATTAGTAAATACAATAATACCTTATTTTATTAAGGTTCTATTTGTCTATCCATTTCGAACGAAATTTTTTCATCTTAGTTTTTGTTTTTTTCTAATAAATCAATAAAATTTATAATTAATTTTGAAAAATCAACCAACTTCAACCTAAAAATTCCATTTAAAACTCATACACCAAACACAAGTTAAGTTGCCACTAAATTAAGCATTTTAATTCGGAAAAGTTGGACTAGGGTTTAAGAGATTACAATTTAAAGCCCCTAAAATAATATACTAATAACAACCAAGTTTAATCAGTATAGCCTTGATGATCCTCCAGTAATCTTTACTATAAGTAAAAAATTATTGGCCAAGTGGATCCCACCAACGTTGAAAATCAATGCCACTCCATTTGAAAGGAGTGGACCAGATCTCCCGGATTAGATTTTCGAACGTTAGCTTCATTTGGATCCCGGTCCCATCTATTTAACTCCCAAAAAACCTCCTTTAGAGAAACTAGCCGTTACTCTCCCTCTCTCCTCTCTCTCTCTCTCTCTCTCGCTCTTCTTTCTCTCTCTAATGGCAGCTTCTCTGGAGACACCCTCGCCTACCCACATCCAGGTTTTCTACTAAATTCTCGATTCCTTTCTTTTATTTTATCTTACTTTCTGGGAATTCATTTTCTCAGACATTTCTTTGGATATGTAGGAACCGGCGAGCTCCTTAAAGGGGTCTCCTCTGTTTAGTCCCTCCTCCGACAAGCGATTCTGGAGCGCTCTCCGAAGCCGCATCGATGCGCTTCTTGAGGACACGAACTCCAAATTCCCAGCTGGGAAATTTTCCCCGTCTCTTGATCGCTCTCTTATGGTGATTTCAGCTGTTTTTTCTGCTTTCTGATTTTTTTTTTTTTTTTTTTATTTTCGGTACTGAAATTGGACCTGATTATTTGGTTTTCTGAGAATTTGAGTTATGTGTAATTATTATTTATTTTTCTTTTTTTTTTTTTTTGAATTTTTCTTTCTCTGTAGAATGTTGGAGATTCTGGGCGTGCAAAACGGTCGAAGGAAGATGCTTTGCTTTTGATTAGAGGGTTTGACTCGGTTGCTCACACACTCTCTCAGCTCTCTAACAATTTGGATACTGCTCTTCAGGTTTGAGTTTTTTTTTTTTTTTTCCTCGAGAAAATTAGCTGGATTTCATATAAGTTTCCTAGTTGAAAATTATTTTCTATCAGATGACTAGTATAGGTTAAAAGATATGTTGGCCAGTGACATTCATTAAAGAAAAAAATCTGCCCTCAACTTTGTCACTCAAATCAACATGCTGTCACGACACGCTAAACTTGAGAAAAGTGATAATGTTGTTCGATCCATCGATTTCTATAAGTTTGAATCTTGGAAGTGTTTTTGTATTTTTAGTAATTGGGAGCCATAAGCCCCATACTTTAAAAAAAAAAAAAATCGAGAAAAGTTGACACTAGTGACAAAATCCAGCGGGAATGTTTGTAATTTGTCCGACTAATTTAATCAATTGAGTTTCATATGGATATTCATGGTAAAGTGGCAGATTTATTCTGTATTGAGGCTAATTTGAACTAAACAAGATCTATATTTTCTCTATATATAGGGAGCTAATGATCTAGCTAAACCGCCCACCTTAACAGAGATATTCCACAGCAGCTTGAAGAAATCGGAGTCAGAGAGTAAAGAAGAGGATCCAAGAAAACAGCAGAATGGAGGAGAGGAGGCCAATAAAGGATTGAAGAGAAAGTATGATCATTGCACGGAGGATCAAGGAGACGACTCAAAGAATGAGAAACCGCAGGATCCAAAAGATGGGATGCTTAAGAAAGCCAAAAACGTTGGTTTTCTTCTTCTTCTTCTTCTTTTTTCCCCCCTCTTCCGTTCAAAGCCTAAACAAGCTAAATGGTTTCTGTTTCCTCTTTTTTTTTTTTTTTTTTTTCCCCTCTCGTGCAGCTTGCGGTTTCCATGGCGACAAAAGCAGCTTCACTTGCAAGGGAGTTGAAGTCGATTAAGCCGGATTTATGCTTTATGCAAGAGCGATGCTTACTCTTGGAAGAGGAGAATAGAAGGCTAAGAGATGGATTCTCTAAAGGAATAAGACCAGAAGAAGATGATCTGGTAAAATGTCACAAATGCTTCTTTTTCTTACCCGATATGCATCTAAAAACCAATCCTATGTTGTAGATGTAAGGGGATATAACATGAAATTTTTTGGTAATCGGTATAACATGACATTTACTCAGTGTAAGATCAGTTATTGGGGAAGGAACTTGAGTATTTATCTAAACATATATATGATTAGGCTTGAAAATTATCGATGTTTTGTCAAAAAAATTTTGTGGGGGTGAACAGGTGAGGCTACAGTTGGAGGCACTGCTGGCTGAGAAATCGAGATTGGCAAACGAGAATGCGAATCTGATAAGGGAAAACCAATGCCTCAACCAACTTGTGGAGTACCACCAGCTGACCTCCCAAGACGAGTTCTCTGCTGCTTCCTATGAACAAGTCATTCAGGGAATGTGCTTAGACTTCTCGTCTCCGCCGCCACCTATACCAGAAGAGAACGCAACCGATGAGGATGACAACGGGTCTGCTGAATGCTTCAGTACACCGGCTGGTAATCTTTTTAGCTTCTCTGACGCTCTCAACGAGTGTGATGATCACTGAAGGCCGACATTCTTTCAAATGCTGCCTGAGTTTTTTGCTTCTGCAAATTGTTGTTCATTTTGGATTCGGAAATAAAATTTCCCTGTAAATTATCGACGATTAGTAATTTTGAGCAAGCAATCAACATTGTCTAGTATTCGTTCAATTACACTGTCTAGCAAAACTCGACAATCTATGAAGGAAAATCACATCATATATTATATGATTTTCATTCAATACAAGGCAAATAAGTTTTTTTTTTTTTCGACGTTATGCAATAAATACAGGTTTGTATCAGCATTGTTCATTTATAGGTTTAAAATTAAAAACAAAAACAATAATTGAATGTAATTGAATATGTAACAATAATAACAACAATAAACTTTTAGTCATAATATCTTCTTGCAACACTTTTAGTCATCACATTTTAATGTTATTGAATGTCACTTTAGTCACAGCTTTACTCATGCATTTAGTCAAAATTTTCTGTTACGACTAAAACTTTTGGCCACAAAGTTTTTAGTCATCGAAACTTTTTGATGTGACAAACTTTTTTCCTCGACTAAAAACTTTGTGGCTAAAAAAAAGTTAAGTTTAGTCACGCAAAATTGTGATTAAAATGTAGATTAGTCATGAGGCTGCGGCTAAAAAAATATTTTTTCACAAATATATGTTGTGACTAAAAGAGGAAGTTTCAAAAAAATTTCGAAAGCCAAAATACGAATCCCATTCAACACAAGCAAATTCAGGATTATAAGGTGTGAAGGTAAAGACAAACACATACTTTCTTATAGAGTGATTGGAGAAAGAAACTTTCCCTTAGTATTAAAGGAGCTTGTAAGCAACACAATTCCTCTTTTTTTTTTTTTTTTTTTGAACTTTTTTATCCTAAAAATAAAAAGTTGAACTCTTTAAAAACATCATCTTGGATAAAAGATTTGGTCCCTAACACCTTTTTTTTTTTTTTAAGTAACAATGTCAGTTAGATACGATCTTAATCGAATAGATAAAACCATAAAACCAAAATGACACCATCCTACAACCCTAGGTGCGGTTTGGTTCTTGAATCAAATGTATTTGGTTGGATTTCAGTACATTTTCCATTAATTTTTCAGGATCGGATTGTGTTCAACCCTACCAAAAATGACTTTCTTATATTTCTTACTAAAAAATACTACGTCTTTGCTTTTGCTTTTAAAAATACAAAAATAACTCCAAGGGACCCCACCAAAAAAAATTTTCCTACAACAACAACAACCTTTCCTCTTCTCTTCTTTTCTCTTTTCTCTCTGCCTTCCTCCCTTCTCTTTTGGCTGGCGGCAATGTGAAGGTGCACTGCATGGAGCGGAGATTGAAAAGGAGTAGATGATGAAAGATCGCAACGGTATATTCATCATTCGCTTGCAGGTGTAAGCCATTCGATCAACTTCGGAGGCAGCTTAGATTAGAATAGATAAAGGGTTATGGCTTGAATCAAAAGGCTGAGAGTGTTACTGAGCTTAGTGTATATGTCTTCCATGGTAGGCAAACTTGAACGGATTCGGGTGGTGGAGCTCCGTCCCGAGGTCCTCCACCTTGACGTCTCGATTGTGTAAAGGTCTTGCCATATTTTGACAGAGATATGGGACTCAAGAATCAGTGTTTTAGAAGGTTTTGAGAGAAGAGATGGAGGGAAATGAGATTTAAGTAAAGAGAGTTAATCATTGGTTTACTCATTAAACACAAGGTAAATCGGTGGTTTACTTGATTCTTTTCATTTTTTTTTTTCAAAGAAAAGAGTATTATCAGGATAGGGTTAGCATACCTAGATAACCCTGGGAAGTGAATGTTTCCCCACATATTATATGCATCTCTCACGAAGTGGATTGTCTAACCCTGACCAATGACGACCCGAATCTAAACATTTAACGATCAGGATGAGCATCCTACCAATCCACCTAAATAACTTGATTCTTTTCATTTGGTTCTACTTAGAAAACGAAATTACAGATGGAAAAGAAGGGGTCAGCCATAGGTTTACTTATTAGATATTTAAAGTAAATCGCTGGTTTAGTAGTTAGAGCAACGCATTGGAAGAGTCACGTCGAATGGTTCAACACTTGAGCGAGATGGAGAGAGAATTAGTGAAGGATGAAGGGAGAACAGTTAACCAATGTTTATTTACCGATCCTAACTCCTAAGAGTAGAACAGTTATTTTACTTTCTAGGGATGGCTTCAATACTTTTACAAAAGTGATGTTCATCCAAGAAAAAAGTTACAAAACTAGTAACCTCTCATGAGAAGTTGTATACGCACGCAGTAATATTCTAAAGAAAATTGAGGTAGCATTTAAAATATATATATATATATATATATCATCATCATCATCATCTATAACCCTGAACTTTAGGGTCATTTCTATTTGTCCCCTTAACTTTAAAAACTCCTACTTTATTTTAGATAACTCATTTTATTAGAATTTTAGTTAAAACAGACGGAAAAATATAAGAATTAGTCGTACTAAATCCCTTCTATTCGGAAATCTATTAAAAACAAATGAAAAATAAAAAAACCTAAACAAATTCTCTTTCATCAAAAGAAGAAAAAATAACACATGTTTTAATGTAATAAAATTGTCATATATGGTCAGTCTTCATTCAACCAGGAGGGAAAAAAGCCAAAACAGAATAAAGCTTGTAAAATTGAATAAATTAGATAATTTTAAAACCATTCCATGTGTTCTGTGTGTGTGTGTGTGTGTTTTTTTTTTTTTTTAACAAATTTAAAAAGATTTTTTATATTTTCTAGAATAGAAGGGTATCCATATTTGTAAATTCCAACATAGAAAATAAGGGGAGAATTTCACATACCCCTAGAGTACCTAAGGTACACACATATGAATATGTTCCCAAATATGCATGTCAAAACATTATTAGAGTACAAAATAAGTATTCGCTCAACTTCTAATAGCTTAAATGTATGAAATGAATTTATACTAAGATCATCTTTTTTTTTTTTTGGGACAATCTAAGATTATCGTCAAAGTAAATAATGTTATATTTGTTACCCAAAAAAATTGAAAATAGTGTACTTATCCTATTTTGTGTTATAATGCATAATATTATTTGTAATGTGATATATACCTGTTGACATTATAATTAAGCTTTGAAATTAAACTTTAATTTTTTTCTGGGAGTAAACTTTAGTATTTTAATACTTTGAAAATTGTCATATTGTACTGATTAAATAAAAAGGTCAAGGTATCAACCTATAGTAATTATTGAAATTTAGTATTTATTACATTTGGTGGTTAATTGCGACCAAATATATAGTGATTGCTAAATTTCATTGAAAATAGCATTAAATTAGAGAGTGATTTTCTATCCAAATATTAAAATTTGACTTCAACATTTGAATTTAACGTTATACTGAAAATATTCTAACATAATATGTAAGCAAGAAATTTCAAGTTCAAATTCTTGTAATTATAATTTCGTAACTTTTTCAACTTAAATTTTTGGCACATCGATAATCTAATAAACTGATCAACCAAAGCTTACTTTTATGCATAAATATATTGTTATTTTGAAATGATAAAGAATAGTTTTTTTTTTTTAATATATATAAATAAATTTAATGTTAATATGATAAAGAATATAGTTACGTGGACTGTTTGCCTATCATAATATATACACAAGATGAATGGCTGTGCCACGCGCGAGGACTTGATCAAAAAGGTTTTAATTGTCGTTTGCAATTTTTGATTATTCTTGTTATTTTGAAATGATAAAGAGTAGTTTAATAATAGAAATATTTAAAGTTAAGAATATAGTTACGTGGACATAATGTTTGCCTATCATAATATATACGCAATGGCTGTGCCAATGCGAGGACTAGGTCCAAAAAGGTTTTTATTGTCGTTTCCTATTTTTCATTTTGCCATGTCCATCATATAGAGAGCTTTGTCTATACTCTATAGTCTATAACCATCATTCAAAGATTCCCTGTATACATCTTCATGCTCTAGATAGAAGACATGTCTGGATAAACACGTTTGAACTTTCCAACTTTTTGTGCTTCCATAGAATAGAAAGTTAAGAGGAGAATTTATACAATGGTGCCTTTTTTAATATTTTTGGTTCAATTTCAATTATTTAATCTCAACTCTTGATTTTGGTGAAAATTTCCTAATACACCTTAATTTATTGTAATTAAACAACTAAATAAAAGAAAAAAGAATAATTAACCCTCCGAAACAACCAAAAAAAAAAAAAGATTTGTGTTTGTTAATTCCACAGCAACATCAAATTTAAGGTCTACTCTTAACTTTAAATTCTCCTACCCTCAAATTTAAAAACAAAAGAAAAATATTAATCAATGTTAGAAAATTGTTTTAAAGCATCATATTATTATAATACTTATGTATTATTCGCGTACTCTCTTTTCATTTTTATGTGATTCTTGTTAAATCTAACATTAGAAAACGCGTCTTACTCTCAATTGTAAAAAGGTTTATCCAAACAAAAAAAATTCAAAAAAAAAAATCCATAGCCATGTTCTCCTTTAAGGAAATGCCATCATCAATATCCAATATATCAATCAAAATTCAAAAGGGTAAAATTAGAGTGGATGTACATGATAGTAAAACGTCCAGACACAGACAAGTTTGCCCTTGTTTAGTCAATCTTTATCCATTTAGTCAAGTGTTGTGTGGTACCCTTTTCTAGTTTTGTTTTCATCATCTCTCTGCCGGTTACGTTAGGGCTCTCTCGACATATTGCTTTCACATTTTCTTATCCGCACATTATGTGGAAATTAAAGAGTTGCAGAAATATTATAATACAAATTTAGGCCCTAAAAATTACAGAACAAACCCCCAAAAAAATCTTTGAGAGGAGTCCAAAAAAAAAAAAAAACACTTTTCGATTAACATAAGATAACAGGTACAACTTTTATCCTATCAAATTAGATAAGATTTGAAAATTTAACAACATCTATAAAAATATGACGATTAAAAATAGGTATTTTTTTCTGTATCATATTAGAGAATTCTCAAAAATTTACTTTTGTCAATTCTTGTGTACAAATGAAAAGGCACTTAAGATTGCCCAACAAATAGGGCACATAAAATTAGAAGGGGAATGTGGGTGGACCAGAAATTATATAGACATATATATTCCGTTGAGGTAACTGTCCAATGCCATGGTCGAAAGGCAAGTGTTTGGAGGAAAAGAAAGGAAAAAGGAAAAATAAAATAAGATACAATTAAAAAAAATGTGGTGACCCTTGGTGGGAATGAACAGACAAAGTCATAATGTGATGATTGAACGATTATTAATGAATTATAGACCACTTAAAAGTCTAGTAATTCATTCATATTACTTTAAATTAAAAAGTAGATTGAAATTTTCTACCAAAATGATGTTTTTGAATCCCAAATTTTTAGAAAAAGGTTTTTTTTTTTAAGCCATAATGGACCGGTTTGATAGTCAGGACCCACATAATTGGCAATTGTAATGTGACATGATCCATAGCCGTATGAGTGATTGCAATGTAAAATAACCCGTATCGTATGAAATATTATGTGGTCCCAAAGAACAATGCCATGTGCTTGTGATTTTCATGTTCAAAATATTGGCATGGTTGAACCATGAAAGAAATAACGGATTAGTCCTTCCACTACACGCATTATTTTCTCTTTTAAACAAAGAAAAAAGTAAGAAATATTCATGTACGAGAAATTTGTGAACGTATAGAATAATATAATAGAAAAGTAAAGATTTTAAACACAAGAATCCTATTTTAGGTACGTGATAACATTGATGTTCATATTTATGATTTTCATGAAGTAATATTGGCAGATGAATAAATTAAGCAATCAATATGATATTGTTTCGGTGTCAACAAATTCATCTCATATGTATGGTTTTTGGATTTGATTGTGAAAAAATTTCATATTTAGTTTGATTGATTCTTTACACTTTAAATTCTTTATGCCAAAAATAATTTACCCTAATAAATCCTACAAAGCATAGTCAGCGAATAATGATAATAAAGATGATGATAATAATACACTTTATGTATTTCATTATTAAAAAATTTCCGTGCACTTTATGTATCCAATCTTTGAGCAAACTCCATCAAGTGCATATCTTTTAATGCAAGGAAAATAGTGTATTTAATGCAGTATAATAATCATGTGCTGCGCAAGGCTCCAAATAAATTTTAAAATGTATTTATGAAGGACAGCAAGCAGTTAAGATTTTTTTTTTTTTTTTTATAATGAATCAATTGATCCAGAAAATAACTAATATCAAGATGTTTCAGAACATTTCAATTATATTGACATCCGCATTATAACATGTACCGTACTAAGCCTCCCACTCGAAATTATTGAAAAATTAAAGAAAGCATAGACAAAAACAAAAGTGTATGAGAAAGTCTTGATAATCATGAATTCATTATCTAAAATAATAATAATAATAACAATAACAAGATCACCCTAATCAATCTCTCCACGAAAGCGATCAACTCATGTGATTGGCTGAACCATGTGATCTTCATGTCCAATCCAATACTCCAAAAATCTTGCAAATTTATCACCACTAATTTTACATTATCTAAATAATGAGAATTTAATGTGGCACGATATTGACACTACAGCCCTGTCGTCAAAAGACAATATTCATCAATTGAATCACATGAAAATCATATAAAATTATAAATTGTCGATAAGTTAACAAAATTCGATAAAAATTTGACAATTAAAAACTATATTCTATTGATAAATTGTTTTCTTTTTTCATACCTATTAAGAATTTTTCCTCCAAATTGTTCAGTTTTTTTTTTTTTTGATTATTTTCTATGCTCCTAAACTTTAGAGTCATTCTTACTTTGTTTCTTAGAACTTAAAAACTCTCATTTTACTCTGATGAATAATGAATTAGTCTTATTGACCCTCTCTATTTGCATTTCCGGTAAAAACAGAAGGAAAATAGAGGAGTTTAGTGCAGTAATGTTATTGTTTTTTTCTTTTTTAAACAGAAATCCTAATAAAAGGGTTTTAGTGGAACGAATTCTCTTTTTTCCATATACTTTTAACTAAAATTCTAATAAAAAATGAGACTAATTCAAAAATTTAATCGTAAGAAATTTTTGAAAGTTTAGAATATAAAGTAAGAATGACCCCCCTAAAGTTTTAACTATATGTGAAAAGAGAATTCGTTCCACTAAAATCCTTTTATTAGGATTCAATGTGGCACGGTATTAACACTATAGCCCTATCGTCAAAAGACAATATTCATTCATTGAATCACATGAAAATCATATAAAATTATAAATTGTCGATGAGTTAATAGAATTCGATAAAAATCTGACAATTAAAAACTATATTATACTGATAAATTGTTTTCTTTTTTCATACCTATTAAGAATTTTTCCTCCAAATTGTTTGGTTTTTTTTTTAAGATTATTTTCTATGCTCCTAAACTTTAGAGTCATTCTTACTTTGTTTCTTAGAAGTTAAAAACTCTCATTTTACTCCGATGAATAATGAATTAGTCCTATTGACCCTCTCTATTTGCATTTCTGGTAAAAACAGATGGAAAAGAGAGGAGTTTAATGCAGTAATGTTGTTGTTTTTTTTTTTTTAACAGAAATCCTAATAAAAGGGTTTTAGTGGAATGAATTCTCTTTTTTCCTTACATTTTTAAATCAAAATTCTAATAAAAAAATGAGACTAATTTAAAAAATTTAATCGTAAAAAATTTTTAAAGTTCAGAATATAAAATTATAATGACCCCCTAAAGCTTTACTATATGTGAGACTCCCCCCCCCCCCCCCCCCCCCAATTGCAGTCATCATTATGTAATCACATTTTCCAGCCAGCCAAAAAATTTTGAAACCTATTTTCCCGGAAAAAGCAGGACTGTCTAGAAAAAGACCACCAATAACATGACAATCAAAATCAAACCAAAATGCAAGTGAAACGTGGCATGCCATGTGAGTGGTCCCAAATGAGCTTCGAAAAAGTGAAAATTTGTAAGAGAGCTTTCCAAACAAAAGCCAAATCTTTGGAGATAATCTCATTTGCCATCCAAACCTTGACACATTGCCCAAAACCCATTTCTGGTTTATCTCTAATAAGCGTCTTGGAAACGTCATATTTTCCTTGCCATTAATACCAAAAGCTTGAGGACGGCACTAAATGCTAAAATTCAGATTAAGACTTGTACTAGTACTTCCCAAAATTTTAAGCCTCAGTCAATGCAAGCAAAGAAACTTGTAGCCCTATAAATTCCCATACATGGATTAAGTTTATGCTCATCCACAACCAAAGAAAAAAAAACACCCATAGATCTCATTATTTCTTCTGAAGCTTCGAGAATGGCAAATGCACGGATAGCGAGGTTCATTACCGAGGTTGCGCCGCCACAGTTTGTGAGCGTCATGAGGCATAGGACATCGAAGGTGTTGGACACCATCAAGGAAGAAGAGAGAGATGTTTGTGCAAGTGATTCTCCCATCACTTCACCACCAAAGGCCATGCCATCAGCTCATGCTTACTCTTATTCTTCATCTTCTACTACTACCGCCATTGGTAGTCGTGTTAATTCCAGGTACTTTCTCAAGGAGGTGCAGAGATCTTTTTCCATCCTTAATCACTGAAAGACCTTTTTGAAGAGGAATCAAGCAAATAAAACCAGATGCCGTGAGGGTCCTTCTCCACTATCAATGCTGCAGGCATTTTAGCTTTCTGTTTGAAATTGTTGCGACACATTTGTATTGTATTGTACTGTAACGTATTGTATTATATTGGTTGTACAATTAACCTATCACGATGAGCCGAAAACCTTTCATATCTAGTTTCGTCTGTTTGTTCAACGACTAATCTAGTAGTACAATATTTATTGATCACCAAGAGCTTGTACCACTGTAAATGAATTATCTGTCTCTCTTTCCTTTTTTTTATTTTTTTATTTATTTTTCCCGTCTAAGAGCATTCCAGCATGAAACTCAGGAATGGAACTCTGTAATTGAGGATGGAACAAGAAATTTATGTTTTTGGAATTCCAAATGTTGTACATATAACTAATTTATCGTCATCAAACCCAGATCGGTTGATGATTTGCAAGTTTTTTCTATTATCTCGGTATACCGAAGGCATAGTTGAATCAAGTCTCAAAATTAAGGTTAGATTTCAAGCACGGCGAAACAAACGAAAGACGCATAAGATAATAGATAATCTGACATTAAATAAATGAACTGTTAACAAACTGTAACAGACGGAAAAAACAGTTTTCTGATCTAATTTCTATTTGATTTGGTAATCTTCACCATGGAGACCGGATGCAACCGAAGAAACAAATAAGTATACTTTCTTCCATTTTATCTTGCCACTCTCATCCACGCCAATCAAATTCTAACTGCACAAGGTTATATTCTCAGCATCTGCAGGTTAATTTCCACGTACTAAAAGATGGAAAATGTCGAATAACCGGAACAATTTCTGTCGGTTCAAGCTATTCTTTCGAAGGGTGAGTTCCACTTCTCTTCCCCACTCTAGACGACTTGAAACCAATTTTCCGCTTCTGGGATGCTTCCATCTCAACCATCTCTTTCAATTTCTCTAGTGCTGTTACAGTGAAAAGAACTAACAGTTTAAACAGCTGGTTAAAATAGAACTATTCCAGTTACCACTTGATGAACAAACAAAGAAATTCCGAAGATGAAGTCTTTGGGTTTTTCAATTATTCCTATCCAAGATTTTATGTTATCCACAGACCAAAAAAGAGAGAGAAATTACCAGATGTGTAAATCGAATGCATTGATTCAACAGAACTTGAAGGAACAGAATAAGCAGGACAAGTGTTATTATCCGCTTTCTGTAACAGCTTCCTGAAATGCTTGGCCTAACACGCAAACAACAATAGTGTCAGGAAAAAATGAAAGACGCCATTAGCCATCAAAGTGATCATTCGTTAGAAAACTACAAACAGTGTTCATCTTTTCTTCAAGAAGAAAATTTTCCTTCGTTTCATTATTTCTGTTGACAAAGAGCAGTACTAATTCCCAGCACGAAAAAACGTGGTCCAGATATGAATTCCAGATATCTTTTGAGATTGTTCATCATACCCCGTGGTAGAGCTAGAAAATCTTTTCAGTGGGGGCATTATGAAAAAGATAGAGATTTTTTTTTTTTTTTTTAACAAGGACACAGTTATATATTTTTTTCCGTATCATATTAGAGAATTCTCAAAAAATTTACTTTTGTCAATTCTTGTGTACAAATGAAAAGGCACTTAAGATTGCCCAACAAATAGGGCACATAAAATTAGAAGGGGAATGTGGGTGGACCAGAAATTATATAGACATATATATTCCGTTGAGGTAACTGTTCAATGCCATGGTCGAAAGGCAAGTGTTTGGAGGAAAAGAAAGGAAAAAGGAAAAATAAAATAAAATAAAATAAGATAAGATACAATTAAAAAAAAAATGTGGGGACCCTTGGTGGGAATGAACAGACAAAGTCATAATGTGATGATTGAACGATTATTAATGAATTGTAGACCACTTAAAAGTCTACTAATTCATTCGTATTACTTTAAATTAAAAATTAGATTGAAATTTTCTACCAAAATGATGTTTTGAATCCCAAATTTTTAGAAATAGGTTTTTTTTTTTTTTTTTTAAGCCATAATGAACCGGTTTGATAGTCAGGACCCACATAATTAGCAATTGTAACATGACATGATCCATATCCGCACGAGTGATTGCAATGTAAAATGATTCGTATCCGTATGAAATATTATGTGGTCCCAAAGAACAATGCCATGTGCTTATGATTTTCATGTTTGAAATATTGGTATGGTTGAACCATGAGAGAAATAACGGATTAGAACTTCCATTACATGCATTAAAAAATTAAGAAATATTCATGCAACGAGAAATTTGTGAACGTTTAGAAAAATATAATAAAAAAGTAAAGATTTTAAATACCAGAATCCTATTTTAAGTAGGTGATAACATTGCTGTTCATATTTAAGATTTTCATGAAGTAATTGCAGGTGAATAAATTAAGCAATCAATATGATATTGTTTCAGTGTCAACAAATTCATCTCATATGTATGGTTTTCGGATTTGACTGTGAAAAAATTTCATATTTAGTTTGATTGATTCTTTACACTTTAAATTATTTATGCCAAAAATAATTTACCCTAATAAATCCCACAAAACATAGTCAGCGAATAATGATAATAAAGATCATGATAATAATGCACTTTATGTATTTCATTATTAAAAAAATTTTAAAAAAAATTTCCGTGCACTTTATGTATCCAATCTTTGAGCAAACTCCATCAAGTGCATTTCTTTTAATGCAAGGAAAATAGTATATTTAATGCAGTATAATAATCATGTACTTCGCAAGGCTCCAAATAAAATTGAAAAAGCATTTATGAAGGACAGCAAGCAATTAAGAGTTTTTTTTTTTTTTTTTTTTTAATGAATCAACTGATCCAGAAAATAACTAATATCATAACATGTCCCGTACTAAGCCTCCCTCTCGAAATTATTGAAAAATTAAAGAAAGCATAGACAAAAACAAAAGTGTATGAGAAAGTCCTTGATAATCATGAATTCATTATCTAAAAAAAAAATTTAAAATAAAAAGATCACCCTAATCAATCTCTCAGTGAAAGCGATCAAGTCATGTGATTGGTTGAACCATGCGATCTTCATGTCCAATCCAATACTCCAAAAATCTTGCAAATTTATCTCCACTAATTTTACATTATCTAAATCATGAGAATTTACCGTGGCACGGTATTTACACTACAGCTCTATCGTCAAAAGACAATTTTCATCTATTGAATCACATGAAAATCATATAAAACTATAAATAGTCGATAAGTTAATAGAATTTAATAAAAATCTGACAGTTAAAAGCTGTATTATACTAATAGATTGTTTTCTTTTTTCATACCTATTAAGAATTTTTCCTCCAAATTGTTCGGTTTTTTTTTTTTTTTAAATTATTTTCTATGCTCCTAAACTTTTGGGTCATTCTTACTTTGTTTCTTAGAACTTAAAAACTCTCATTTTACTCCGATGAATTATGAATTAGTCCTATTGGCCCTCTCTATTTGCATTTCCGGTAAAAACAGATGGAAAAAAGAGGAGTTTAGTGCAATAATGTTGTCTTTTTTTTTTAATAGAAATCCTAATAAAAGGTTTTTAGTGGAACAAATTCTCTTTTTTCCGTACATTTTTAATCAAAATTCTAATAAAAAAATGAGACTAATTTAAAATTTTAATCGTAAGAAATTTTTAAAGTTCAGAATATAAAATAAGAATGACCCTAAAGTTTTAACTATATCCCCCTAAAAATTGTATTCATCATTATGTAATCACATTTTCCAGCCAGCCAAAAAATTTTGAAACCTATTTTCCCGGAAAAAGCAGGACTGTTTAGAAAAAGACTACCAATAACATGACAATCAAAATCAAACCAAAATGCAAGTGAAACGTGGCATGCCATGTGAGTGGTCCCAAATGAGCTTCGAAAAAGTGAAAATTTGTAAGAGAGCTTTCCAAACAAAAGCCAAATCTTTGGAGATAATCTCATTTGCCATCCAAACCTTGACACATTGCCCAAAACCCATTTCTGGTTTATCTCTAATAAGTGTCTTGGAAACGTCATATTTTCCTTTGCCATTAATACCAAAAGCTTGAGGACGGCACTAAATGCTAAAATTGAGATTAAGACTTGTACTAGTACTTCCCAAAATTTTAAGCCTCAGTCAATGCAAGCAAAGAAACTTGTAGCCCTATAAATTCCCATACATGGATTAAGTTTATCCTCATCCACAACCAAAGAAAAAAAAAACACCCATAGATCTCATTATTTCTTCTGAAGCTTCGAGAATGGCAAATGCACGGATAGCGAGGTTCATTACCGAGGTTGCGCCGCCACAGTTTGTGAGCGTCATGAGGCATAGGACATCGAAGGTGTTGGACACCATCAAGGAAGAAGAGAGAGATGTTTGTGCAAGTGATTCTCCCATCACTTCACCACCAAAGGCCATGCCATCAGCTCATGCTTACTCTTATTCTTCATCTTCTACTACTACCGCCATTGGTAGTCGTGTTAATTCCAGGTACTTTCTCAAGGAGGTGCAGAGATCTTTTTCCATCCTCAATCACTGAAAGACCTTTTTGAAGAGGAATCAAGCAAATAAAACCAGATGCCGTGAGGTCCTTCTCCACTATCAATGCTGCAGGCATTTTAGCTTTCTGCTTGAAAATGTTGCGACACATTTGTATTGTATTGTACTGTAACGTATTGTATTATATTGGTTGTACAATTAACCTATCACGATGAGCCGAAAACCTTTCATATCTAGTTTCGTCTGTTTGTTCAACGACTAATCTAGTAGTACAATATTTATTGATCACCAAGAGCTTGTACCACTGTAAATGAATTATCTGTCTCTCTTTCCTTTTTTTTATTTTTTTTTTTATTTTTCCCGTCTAAGAGCATTCCAGCATGAAACTCAGGAATGGAACTCTGTAATTGAGGATGGAACAAGAAATTTATGTTTTTGGAATTCCAAATGTTGTACATATAACTAATTTATCGTCATCAAACCCAGATCGGTTGATGATTTGCAAGTTTTTTCTATTATCTCGGTATACCGAAGGCATAGTTGAATAAGTCTCAAAATTAAGGTTAGATTTCAAGCACGGCGAAACAAACGAAAGACGCATAAGATAATAGATAATCTAACATTAAATAAATGAACTGTTAACAAACTGTAACAGACGAAAAAAACAGTTTTCTGATCTAATTTCTATTTGATTTGGTAATCTTCACCATGGAGACCGGATGCAACCGAAGAAACAAATAAGTATACTTTCTTCCATTTTATCTTGCGACTCTCATCCACGCCAATCAAATTCTAACTGCACAAGGTTATATTCTCAGCATCTGCAGGTTAATTTCCACGTACTAAAAGATGGAAAATGTCGAATAACCGGAACAATTTCTGTCGGTTCAAGCTATTCTTTCGAAGGGTGAGTTCCACTTCTCTTCCCCACTCTAGACGACTTGAAACCAATTTTCCGCTTCTGGGATGCTTCCATCTCAACCATCTCTTTCAATTTCTCTAGTGCTGTTACAGCGAAAAGAACTAACAGTTTAAACAGCTGGTTAAAATAGAACTATTCCAGTTACCACTTGATGAACAAACAAAGAAATTCCGAAGATGAAGTCTTTGGGTTTTTCAATTATTCCTATCCAAGATTTTATGTTATCCACAGACCAAAAAAGAGAGAAAGAAATTACCAGATGTGTAAATCGAATGCATTGATTCAACAGAACTTGAAGGAACAGAATAAGCAGGACAAGTGTTATTATCCGCTTTCTGTAACAGCTTCCTGAAATGCTTGGCCTAACACGCAAACAACAATAGTGTCAGGAAAAAATGAAAGACGCCATTAGCCATCAAAGTGATCATTCGTTAGAAAACTACAAACAGTGTTCATCTTTTCTTCAAGAAGAAAATTTTCCTTCGTTTCATTATTTCTGTTGACAAAGAGCAGTACTAATTCCCAGCACGAAAAAACGTGGTCCAGATATGAATTCCAGATATCTTTTGAGATTGTTCATCATACCCCGTGGTAGAGCTAGAAAATCTTTTCAGTGGGGGCATTATGAAAAAGATAGAGATTTTTTTTTTTTTTTTAACAAGGACACAGTTATATATTTTTTTCCGTATCATATTAGAGAATTCTCTAAAAATTTACTTTTGTCAATTCTTGTGTACAAATGAAAAGGCACTTAAGATTGCCCAACAAATAGGGCACATAAAATTAGAAGGGGAATGTGGGTGGACCAGAAATTATATAGACATATATATTCCGTTGAGGTTACTGTTCAATGCCATGGTCGAAAGGCAAGTGTTTGGAGGAAAAGAAAGGAAAAAGGAAAAATAAAATAAAATAAGATAAGATAAGATACAATTAAAAAAAAAATGTGGTGACCCTTGGTGGGAATGAACAGACAAAGTCATAATGTGATGATTGAACGATTATTAATGAATTGTAGACCACTTAAAAGTCTACTAATTCATTCGTATTACTTTAAATTAAAAATTAGATTGAAATTTTCTACCAAAATGATGTTTTGAATCCCAAATTTTTAGAAATAGGTTTTTTTTTTTTTTTTTTAAGCCATAATGAACCGGTTTGATAGTTAGGACCCACATAATTAGCAATTGTAACATGACATGATCCATATCCGCACGAGTGATTGCAATGTAAAATGATTCGTCCGTATGAAATATTATGTGGTCCCAAAGAACAATGCCATGTGCTTATGATTTTCATGTTTGAAATATTGGTATGGTTGAACCATGAAAGAAATAACGGATTAGAACTTCCATTACACGCATTAAAAAATTAAGAAATATTCATGCAACGAGAAATTTGTGAACGTTTAGAAAAATATAATAAAAAAGTAAAGATTTTAAATACCAGAATCCTATTTTAAGTAGGTGATAACATTGCTGTTCATATTTAAGATTTTCATGAAGTAATTGCAGGTGAATAAATTAAGCAATCAATATGATATTGTTTCAGTGTCAACAAATTCATCTCATATGTATGGTTTTCGGATTTGACTGTGAAAAAATTTCATATTTAGTTTGATTGATTCTTTACACTTTAAATTATTTATGCCAAAAATAATTTACCCTAATAAATCCCACAAAACATAGTCAGCGAATAATGATAATAAAGATCATGATAATAATGCACTTTATGTATTTCATTATTAAAAAAAATTTAAAAAAAATTTCCGTGCACTTAATGTATCCAATCTTTGAGCAAACTCCATCAAGTGCATCTCTTTTAATGCAAGGAAAATAGTATATTTAATGCAGTATAATAATCATGTACTTCGCAAGGCTCCAAATAAAATTGAAAAAGCATTTATGAAGGACAGCAAGCAATTAAGAGTTTTTTTTTTTTTTTTTAATGAATCAACTGATCCAGAAAATAACTAATATCATAACATGTCCCGTACTAAGCCTCCCTCTCGAAATTATTGAAAAATTAAAGAAAGCATAGACAAAAACAAAAGTGTATGAGAAAGTCCTTGATAATCATGAATTCATTATCTAAAAAAAAAAATTAACAATAAAAAGATCACCCTAATCAATCTCTCAGTGAAAGCGATCAAGTCATGTGATTGGTTGAACCATGCGATCTTCATGTCCAATCCAATACTCCAAAAATCTTGCAAATTTATCACCACTAATTTTACATTATCTAAATCATGAGAATTTACCGTGGCACGGTATTTACACTACAGCCCTATCGTCAAAAGACAATTTTCATCCATTGAATCACATGAAAATCATATAAAACTATAAATAGTCGATAAGTTAATAGAATTTAATAAAAATCTGACAATTAAAAACTGTATTATACTGATAGATTGTTTTCTTTTTTCATACCTATTAAGAATTTTTCCTCCAAATTGTTCGGTTTTTTTTTTTTTTTAGATTATTTTCTATGCTCCTAAACTTTTGGGTCATTCTTACTTTGTTTCTTAGAACTTAAAAACTCTCATTTTACTCCGATGAATTATGAATTAGTCCTATTGGCCCTCTCTATTTGCATTTCCGGTAAAAACAGATGGAAAAGAGAGGAGTTTAGTGCAATAATGTTGTCTTTTTTTTTTAATAGAAATCCTAATAAAAGGTTTTTAGTGGAACAAATTCTCTTTTTTCCGTACATTTTTAATCAAAATTCTAATAAAAAATGAGACTAATTTAAAATTTTAATCGTAAGAAATTTTTAAAGTTCAGAATATAAAATAAGAATGACCCTAAAGTTTTAACTATATCCCCCCCTAAAAAATTGTATTCATCATTATGTAATCACATTTTCCAGCCAGCCAAAAAATTTTGAAACCTATTTTCCCGGAAAAAGCAGGACTGTTTAGAAAAAGACTACCAATAACATGACAATCAAAATCAAACCAAAATGCAAGTGAAACGTGGCATGCCATGTGAGTGGTCCCAAATGAGCTTCGAAAAAGTGAAAATTTGTAAGAGAGCTTTCCAAACAAAAGCCAAATCTTTGGAGATAATCTCATTTGCCATCCAAACCTTGACACATTGCCCAAAACCCATTTCTGGTTTATCTCTAATAAGTGTCTTGGAAACGTCATATTTTCCTTGCCATTAATACCAAAAGCTAGAGGACGGCACTAAATGCTAAAATTGAGATTAAGACTTGTACTAGTACTTCCCAAAATTTTAAGCCTCAGTCAATGCAAGCAAAGAAACTTGTAGCCCTATAAATTCCCATACATGGATTAAGTTTATGCTCATCCACAACCAAAGAAAAAAAAAAAGCACCCATAGATCTCATTATTTCTTCTGAAGCTTCGAGAATGGCGAATGCACGGATAGCGAGGTTCATTACCGAGGTTGCACCGCCACAGTTTGTGAGCATCATGAGGCATAGGACATCGAAGGTGTTGGACACCATCAAGGAAGAAGAGAGAGATGTTTGTGCAAGTGATTCTCCCATCACTTCACCACCAAAGGCCATGCCATCAGCTCATGCTTACTCTTATTCTTCGTCTTCTACTACTACGGCCGTTGGTAGTTGTGTTAATTCCAGGTTCTTTCTCAAGGAGGTGCAGAGATCTTTTTCCATCCTCAATCACTGAAAGACCTTTTTGAAGAGGGATCAAGCAAATAAAACCAGATGGCGTGAGGTCCTTCTCCGCTATTAAGGCTGCAGGCATTTTAGCTTTCCGTTTGAAAATGTCGTGACAGATTTGTATCGTACTGTACTATATCGTATTGTATTATATTAGTTGTACAATTAACCTCTCACGATGAGCAGAAAACCTTTCATGTCTAGTTTCGTCTGTTTGTTCAACGACTAATCTAGTAGTACAATATTTATTAATCACCAAGAGCTTGTACCACTGTAAATGACGTATCTGTCTCTCTTTCTTTAATTTTTTTTTTTTTTTTTTTCTTTTTTCCCGTCTGAGATAAGCAGCATTACTGTCTGAAACTCAGGAATGGAACTCTGTAATTGAGGATGGAATAAGAAATTTATGTTTTTGGAATTCCAAATGTTGTACATATAACTAAGTAATCGTCATCAAACCCAGATCAGTTGATGATTTGCAAGTTTTTCTATTATCTCGGTATACCTTAAGGCATAGTTGAATCAAGTCCCAAAATTATGGTTAGATTTCAAGCACGGCAAAAGAAACGAAAGACGGGCAAAAGATAATAGATAATCTGACATTAAATAAATGAACTGTTTACAAACTGTAACGGACGAAAAAAACAGTGTTCTGATGATTTCTCCGAGTATTCTTGCTAATTTCTATTTGATTTGGTAATCTTCATCATGGAGACCGGATACAACCGAAGATACAAAAAGTATACTTTCTTCCATTTTATCTTGCAACTCTCATCCACGCCGATCAAATTCTAACTGCACAAGGTTAAATTCTCAGCATCTGCAGGTTAATTTCCACGTACTTAAAGATGGAAAATGTCGAATAACCGGAACAATTTCTGTCGGTTCAAGCTATTCTTTCGAAGGGTGAGTTCCACTTCTCTTCCCCACTCTAGACAACTTGAAACCGATTTTCCGCTTCTGGAATGCTTCCATCTCAACTGTCTCTTTCAATTTCTCAAGTGCTGTTACAGTGAAAAGAACAAACAGTTTAAACTGCTGGTTAAAAAAGATCTATTCCAGTTACCACTTGATGAACAAACAAAGAAATTCCGAAGATGAAGTCTTTGGCTTTTTCAATTATTCCTATCCAAGATTTTATGTTATCCACAGACGAAAAAAGAGAGAGAGAAATTACCAGATGTGTAAATCGAATGCATTGATTCAACAGAACTTGAAGGAACAGAATAAGCAGGACAAGTGTTATTATCCGCTTTCTGTAACAGCTTCTTGAAATGCTTGGCCTAACACGCAAACAACAATAGTGTCAGTAAAAAATAAAAGACGCCATTAGCCATTAAAGTGATCATTTGTTAGAAAACTACAAACAGTGTTCATCTTTTCTTCAAGAAGAAAATTTTCCTTCGTTTAATTATTTCTGTTGACAAAGAGCAGTACTAATTCCCAGCACGAAAAAACGTGGTCCAGATATGAATTCCAAATATCTTTTGAGATTGTTCATTATACCCCGTGGTAGAGCTAGAAAATCTTTCCAGTGGGGGCACTATGAAAAAAGATAGAGAGATTTTTTTTTTTTTTTTTTTTGGAACAAGGACATAGTTATATATTTTAATTATTGAGTGCGGGCACACTTATAACTTTTCATATAAATTGCAGGCATAACAAAAATTTTAGAAAAATGTTGCGGATAAAAAAAAAATTTTAAATCCAAGTGGGAGTGAAAGCACATGCCCCCACTCATTTATACATGGCTCAAAAATTACGGGTATGGTGTTTGGAACCCATTAGGTAGAACTCATCCTTACAAAACTGGCTTGCAAGGGGAGGGGCCCAAAGAGCTTATAAATCCACTATTTATCTTAAAATTTTTCCATTTGGGACAATTGGTATCTAACATATGGTTAACAAGAAAATTGTTGTTAACTTGGAATCAAACACTTCTCAATTCAGTAAGTGAGCAAATAGAACCACCTAGGCCCAATTCGCAAAATCCAAACGGCTATATCTTCAAATTATCTCACTTTAGACAGACCTCAAGCCCAAAGCATAGTGAAATTTAAACTGCAGGTATGGATGAACAATACCAATGCATGGCTCTAATTAGCATATGAGATCATCCCAATTTCTCAAAAGATACCAAATTCTTTGATGTACATAGAAAACCAGAGATCGAATTGTCAAAATGTTGAACTAGTATACCATACGGGAAAACCAACCGGCCTACTTGGTACTCACACTGGGCCAGCAACTTGCTACCTTAGACACTGAAACATCTAGGATATATAGTATTCATAGAAAAAGGTTTTTGAAATAAATTAACACGTTCCCAAGTAGTCTCATAGAAATACAGCAATATTGAAGTCAGATAAGAATCAATAAGACAACATATAACGTACCTCATCTTTACTCAGCAAAGTGAAGCACCGTCCAGCCTGACCTGCTCTTGCAGTTCGACCAGCCCGATGAATGTATGTTTTTATATACACGGGCATCTCATAATTGATAACATTTTTCACCCCTTCAACATCCATTCCACGAGTCATTGCATCAGACGAAACAAGTACTTGTATCTCCCCCTCCCGGAATCCTTTTAATGTCTTACTGCAGCACAAAATCACATCTTCACAATCTTTTACATAATAATTGTTGCTGTTATTATCAGCATAGTTATACCCACGTCACATGTGGCATGTGCCACCTATTTGCTCAGTTATTCAAACAAAGGGAACAAACAATACACAGTTCACCATGGATGTTTCGAATCAAGCAAAACGAGGTATTACCTTCTAACAGACTGGCGTTGAAGGCCAGAATACTCCTTGATTTTGAATGGAAGATCATCGAAAAAGTTCAGTAACGTGCATAGACGATGAGTTGACTCCACTGATGATGTGAAAACAATGCACTTCTCTCCTTCTAACTTTTGCAGAAGAGCAACCAAATATAAAGGTTTGAGTTTTGTTTCACACATCTGCAAATAATATATGGAACACTTTAGAACTACCAGAGAAAATAACCATCTCTTTGGGTATCCGTTAAAAATATATCGAAATAGAGTACTCAAATTTATCACTTCATTTGTTCAGAAAACTAGTGTAAATCACCATATAGAAGTTAGCTACCACAAAAAGAAACCGCCAGGGTAACGTAGACCAACAACCAACAAGATTGCAACATTTGCTTCGGCATGCATTTAGAAAGAAGTTTTAGACATGTTTCAACAACATCAATTTTAGGTTCAGTATCTCTGATCATCAGTGAATAAGTCAAAACTTCGATGGTAACTGATAATAAGTTTCAATGAATTTGCTAATAAATGAATAATGCAGCAATTTTTCTAAGTGGATAAAGCAGTTTTATTTCTAGTCTTTTGTAGACCTAGACTATCTGCAGTTTCATCCCACTCAACAAGGATTCTTTGTTCATGATGAGAAGTAGGATCAAATGCAGAACACTAGCTCATTTTTAGTAGTTTTCACGAATTTGAAAGGAACACGAACAATGTTTAAAATGGTTAGAAAATAACCAAAATAAATACAGCATACCAGTTTGTATGATTCTAGTTTCTCTGGAAATTGATAACGGCTTTTCCCAGTTGTCAAGAACAAAGGATGATGTAGATCAAGCTGAGAAAGCTTACTTGGATCCTGAGTCAGAGTGGCAGAGAGAACTATCTTTACAAGCCTTGGGTAAGGTTTACCTTTAAACCCCCTCTCAACACCACTGAAACGAAATTGAGGAACACTTAGAAACAGAAAAATAAACAAAGTTGACATTAAACCAAAATCCAGAGAAATTAAGGGCCCGTTTGGGGTAACATCTAGATATGGTGTTTTGGAGGTTGAGTTGGAAATGTGTGCTTGGGGAGAAAACTTTTGAAAAAGTTATGTGATATAGAAAATAGTGCAAAATTTTGAAATGTGCTCTGAAAAAAATATGCAAAATGGATCTTGTCTTGTTCGACTTGTCGTTACGAGCATTTTGACATAAAAATCATCTCATTCCAATTTGAAATGAGAAAGTTACGGACTTTTAAAGTTTGAGTTTTTTGAAAATGGAAGAGAGAGAAAGTTTGATGTAGAGTTGGAAATTTGAAATCCAAAGCACTTATAGAAAAACCGAACAGAGAAGCGATAAATATATCCCTACATCTAGATATTTTCATATTTTTCAATGTTGATATCAAGCTAAAACATCCTAACACCATATGCAGTTGAAAATAAAATTGTAAACCATTCTTGTGTCAGGCTACAAAAATGGAAATAAAAAAATGCAGTTCCAGAAGACAGAAAAGAAAAGAAAAACCTCATTAAAGAAAACTATTGGACATAGAACTCACGATCTCCTTATGGTTTTTAACGAACCAAGCGAAGAAGGTAGAAAACTCTGAGCATGAGGAAAGAAACCTTCATCATTGAATCTAGTCAAGTGGAGTACGGTAGGCAGCCAAGATTGATATGCTTCCCTCAGTAGCCGATCTGTTTCATCAACAACCTGCAAATGCATAATCAATAACTCATAAAATGCTTCGAAATAACTTGCCTTGCAAATAATAAGTTTCGATATTTCAATAACGGAATTCTCCATAACTGTCATCACACAACCACCAGTGCTCAAGGAGAAAAAAGAACAAAAAAAATCCTGGCATCAGCATTGGGCAGTTGATTAAATATTAGATTTGCAAAGAAAAGGAATCAAGATTTCTAAACAAATAATAATAATAACAGAAACAAGAGTTCCACTAAATTCAGTAAAAACCAAAATTTGCAGCATACTGCTTACAAGGTAGCAAAGATGCTCGAGTGTAAAACCCTTGGTTGAATTAATATGGTCCATCAGCCTTCCCGGGGTTGCCACTAATATGTCCACTGAACTTTGAAGCCCAAGTGAAAAACCATCCGGATCATAACAAACGCCCGCCTCAAGCTTAGGTCTCTTGACTAGTTGAGAAATTTCGTCAGCAATGGAAGATTGACCAACTGCCAGACCAACAGATAATCCCACTGCAGGTGCAATCGCAGAAAAAACCTCTTTGACCTGAACCAGAGCAACAAAAGCAGGGACCTTTCAATGGTGGGCACAGTTCTAAACTATATGTGGGAAGCAAGTATAGTGAACCTGATTTCTGGAATACTCAAAAAAAAAAAAAAACAGGAAACTGAGATCTTTCTCCTTTTTTTTCGTTTTTTGGTTACTAAAAGGAGTATAAATTCAACATTCTTAAATGAAATTAGGAAAAGTAAGAAAGCATCAAACCTGCAAGGCTAAATCACGAGTGGGCAACACAACTAAGGCACGCAGACACTTAACAGCACGAGTTGACAGTGCTTGCACTATCGGCAAAGCATAAGCTAAAGTCTTTCCACTACCCGTCGGAGAATTAACACACAGGTCACGCTCAAAAGAACCAGGCCCAATTGTCTCTTGCCAAACTGCAACCTGAACTGGGAAGAGCGAAGAGAAGCCCATGTTCTGCAAAGACATCTTCAACCTAATCGCCAAAAAGAAACCCATAAAAGAAAACTCTTTTACTAAACCAAAAAATTTCAACCAAAACAACAAAATACCAAGCCAAGATAAACTGAAAAACACATACTTTCTCTATGGCTATTCTTTTTAACTCAGAACACAAATGTACTTATAATTCACTGCTTTAGCAATCAGCCAACAAAAATTTTGCTTCATGTGCAAGTTACATACACTTAAATGGGCTTGGTATGACTTTCCTAAATGCTAGCTTAAGGGGAAAGAGTGCCCAATTCACATATAAACATCATAACAGCTCAATTAGTGATGTCGGACAAATTTATAATCTAACATATATAGATGTATATATTCACACACAAATATACATATGGATAAATCGTATGTGTGATCAGAAATCACATAATTGCCGAAAAATATATATATGTATATATATAGATATATATTAACCAAACAGAACTGAAAATTCTCTAAAAAGTAACAACGAAGTAAAGAAAGAAAATTCTGGGATATGGGTAAGTGATAAAAGTAAGAAAACAACACCTGGGGTCGAGGCAAGGGACGAGAGAGAGAGGGCATTCCTCGAAGAGGCTGACATCTACAGGGCTTCGCATCCATGGAAGTACTGCCACTTTCTTTTGCTTCTCTTTTTGCTCTTCCATTTCCCTTCCTCAACCCAAAAATATATGTGTATATGTGTGTGTGTGTGTGTGTGTGTGTGTAGCTCCGAAAATTGCTCCACCGGAGATTAAACCTTGCTGTCAATGTCTACCACTAGGGTTTTAGGAGGAGGAAACCAAGTGGAAAATTAGACACTAAAATCCGATAAATAATATTTATGGCCGCTTTAGAAAATCAATTTCAAAATTTCCAGTTTTGCCCCTGCCGTCCCCGCCTTCGCCGGCTGGAGAACGGCTCGTCGTGACGCAGCTAAGGGACGTGGACGGTGTAGAGAGAGTTATAGGCTCTTAGGTTTAGGGGTTTAGGACTTAGGGTGTGGGGTTTTTTTGTTTACATATATATAAGATAGGATTTGGGTTTATTTACCAATGCCATGTATTTTGCATTTTTACATAAATAATAGACTTATTTGTACATATATGTCCTGAATTTTTTTAATTTGATAATTTAGTCTCTAAGCTTTTTTTTTGACAATCAACATCTTAAATTTATAATTTTTGATAATTTAGTCCATTTTGCTCAAATTCATAAAAATTTGAATAATTTTTAAAACATAACTTGCACATTATAGTTCAAAAAGAGCATTATTGATCATTTTTACTTAACTTTAATACAATTTTATTTGAAAATTTTAACCTTAATTCAATTATACTCAAACTTAAATCTAAACTTTAAAAAAAATTTATACTGAAATTAAGCAAAAATGATCAATATTATCCCTTTTGAGCTATAATGTGCAACTATGGTGCAAAAAATTGTCTTAATTTTAATAAATTTATGTAAAAATGACTGAATTGTCAAAAATTAGAAGTTCAAGAGGTCGATTGTCAGGAAAAAAGATTTAGGGACTAAATTACCGAATTTAAAAAGTTCAAAGGATATTCATGCAAATAAGTCTAAATAATATAATGTATCTTAATGTATTGTATTTTTTACCATTAAATTACAATAAACAAATTTAAATCTAGTGATTAACACTTAATTTTGATTTAAAAAATAATCAAACAATTTAAGTTAGAACAAATTACATTTTTTCCCCTTAACTTTAGTCTTTGTCACAAAATGCCCCACAAATTTCAATTTGTAATTTTTTCCCCCTAAACTTTGGAAAAGTTTACGAATTTTCCTCCTCAATTAATTTTTTGATTAAAAAAAATACACATAACACTCATTTGGAGTATGAGTTGTGGATATTAAATGTAAAACGCTTATAATTAAATTAAATAGTAAATATTTATGGCTGATTGTCATTTTTTTCCTTATATCTTTCTTATAGGTAACTTCATAATTCATATTTAATAAGGGTAACGGATGCCTAGAGTGCTGTCAATGTGTGTTATTTCATAATTCTATACTTCAAGCCCCCCAAATGATGCTTCTAATAAGTGTTAGATGCATTTTTTGTCAAAAATTTAATTGCGGGGCAAAATTCGTGAACTTTGGACAAAATTCGCAAACTTTTCCAAAATTCAGGGAAAAAGAATATTACAAATTGAAGTTCAAGAGATATTTTATGACAAGGCCTAAAATTCGGGGGAAAAAATGTAATTTGTCCTTTAAGTTATTTATCTTTCTTATACTTTATATTTGCTTTTTTTGATAAACTATAATTTGCAAATTTAAAATCCTGCCTTTTTATACTTATTTTGACCCCAAAATGTCTGATACATTTTCTTTACCTTTGTGGGGTTAGGACTTGAAAAAAATTCCCACTCGTAGGTAATAGCCCTTACAACCTTTCAATGAACAAAGATACTAATTGAAAAATATTTGTCTTATCATATTATCTTAGTTGTTATTTTTGTGAACTTTAAGATGGGGGATAAATAGAATTCGACAATAGAGTAAAATAAGGAATTATCGTCGGCCCAACCCTAAAATACAATGATCATTATCTTCATCCTTTTTATTCAATATTTTAATGATTACTACTATTAAAACTCAACTAATTGGTTACATCATGTTACTTAAGATTACTACTATTAAAGCTCAATTAATTGGTTACATCACGTTACTTATCCTATTATACATAAAGTAAACCCTCAATTATACTCCAATCCAAAAGGTGGCTACGTGTCCAATTACTAAAAGAAAATAATAATAATAATAATAATAATAATAAATAATAAATAATAAATAATAAAGAAGAACAAGAACAAGAACAAGAGAGAGAGAGCTACGCATTAGTGTACAGTAGATTTCTGCTACTTGTGTCAGCATGGGACTAACAAGCTAACGAACTTTATTAATTGGAATGTAATTTTATAAATTATAATCGGTATTCGGTGGTAATAACATGGGACTAAGAAGCTAATGTACTTTATTATTTGGAATATATAAATAATAATCGGTGGTAATAAGACAAAAACAATGTCAATCTCTAGAGCATAATCTAAGAATATTCGGAGAAAACTACCCATTTGAATAATGACATTATTGTCACATAGGATCTTAAAATTTAGGTATCTTCACTTTAAAAGTTGTGTTAGCAATAAACTAGTAGTACTTATGTTCAATAATTTATTAATAATAATAATAATAATAATAATAATAATAATAGTAATATTAATAATAAACTACTTATGTTGAATATGTTTGAATTGTTATCTTCAACGGCTGTCATTTAACTTTAATAAGATGTGTATTTGGATGTTAGTGAAACACTAAAATGTATTTAATTTTTTAAACGTCTTACCAAACATACAACTCAATTCCAATTTAAAAAACTCAATTTCATCTCGTGTACCAAACGCATGCATAGCTATATTATATTCACTCCATACATAAGCTTTAGAATTAATTAGTTTTAACGGTCATGTGTTTCAAATATATTTATAAAAGAATTAACAGTCTATTTCTATTTTACACTAATTTTTTCATTAGCAAAAAAAAATTTACACTAATTTTTATTTAGTTAAATAAAACAATCTTCTAATTAGTGATTAAAATAACAATTATTATTTTTTTCGTATACAAAATATACTAATTTTTGAAAGATTATTTGCAAATATTTACAATATGTCTAAATTTTGTATATTGAGTGACTATGAATTTGGGGTAAAAGGCATGGAAACATGACAATTGAGTCTGCAAAATTGTTACAGAGTACTGCAAAAACGTATTATGATTTCTTCTTTTTTTTTTTTAGAAATAAATAAATATGTTTAGACCATCTTCAATGTATTTGATTATATCAATGCTAATCTATATTTGTTACAAAAAAGAGTGAAAATAACAGTATCCTACTTGCTAACCTATATTTGTTACAAAAAAGAGTGAAAATAACAGTATCATATTTTATGCCCTTTGTAATGCTAATTCTAATGTCATTTATATTTTTTTTTTTTATCATTTTTGTTATATTTTGGAACTCGTACAAGTGAACTTTTGGTATTTAAATAATTTTCATATATCATATTATAATTTTTACATTGAAAAATAAAGACACAAATAAATAATAAGTAAAAGTTAAATTTTCCATTGGTGCTATAACATGTGGCAAATTGGAGAGCACTTTACACATCCAAAATATCATTGACATATCAATTTAGCATTGGGCATTAGAGATGCTCTTACTCTCAAAGATTATCCCAAAAACATCCCAAACTTTAAACGAAATTTTTATTTATGTTCCTAACGTTTAAAACATCTAAAACTAACTATGTTCAATTTTTATTTTTATTTTTTTGAATAATAACTATGATCAATTTTGGTATAGCTAAATTAGTACTTTCAGTACACTTACGTTAAAATTTGAACAGGATATAGATTCCTATACGTAATTTAAGTGACGGTAAAACAGACATTTTAATGACTTTTAACGCCTAATTAAATGACTAATATTGTCATACTAAAATAATTGGGTAAGTTTTAAGATATTTTAAACGTTATAGACTAAAATGAGATTTAATATAAAGTTCTAAAACCTTTTTAAGATTAACCCTTCTCTTTACAAAATTTTGAAATTATTACCTATTATCAACTATAAAACATTAGAGTTTAAAAAAAACTATAAAACACTAAAATATATATATATATATAAATATATATATCATTTTTATAGTTTTGTTATCGCTATTCTATTATCTATAAACCTAGAGTACTTATGTATAGGGAGGAGTTTGACTAATTATGTGCTTTTAGCCTTTTAAAAAAAGAAAGAAACAAAGAAAACAATCTTGCTAGTTGAAATTTTGGTTAATAAAATAAGTTGAAATTTTCGTTGTTTCTTTTTTTTTTTTTTTTTTTTTTTTTAATATTATGTAGCTGATAGTTGATCCACTAGTCTAAGGGTCCATCTTACTACAAGAAAAATCACTGTTAACGGCTAAAATATTAGTTGCAGAAAGTGCAAATTTAGTCACGAAAAAAAAAATTTTGTGACAAAAAAAAATTTAGTCACGTCTTGGTCATTGAAAGATGGTCGTAGAAAGTCTTTAGTGACTAAAAAAATTTAGTCACTAAAAAATAAGGTTTTAACAACTAAATTTTAGTCAGTAAAAGGTTTTTAGAAAGTGACTAAAACATTACAATTTCGTCCCTTAATATAATACCAGAATTCATATATGACTAATTATTTAGTCATTGAATGTATTTTATTTTTCTTAAATTATAAAATTAATAAATATTTTCTTTTGAATATCAAATTTATATATTTTTTAAATTATTTTTACCAAAAAATAAATTAAAAATCTGATTATGAAATTAACAAATATTTTCTTTGAAATTTCAAAATTTTATTTAATTTTTTGGTAAAATAATTTAAAAAATTTGGAATATTTTTATTTTACTTTTCAAATTATAATTAACTAGTTTTAATCCTTTTCTTCTTATTAGCTTTTTTATTGAATATGGTTTAAGATTGTGTTGTATGTAACAAAAGTTCTATGACAATTTGAAGAGATATATATGTGTATAAGATCATGACACCAATATTGAGAACAATTTCAGATGCAATGGGAAGAAGGGGAACAAAAATTTCTTCGTAAACTCAGAATTTAGGAATCTTAAGTGCATAACAAAGATTTTGGCTTTGAGTTTGCCCGGAAAGAAGAAACCCAAAAAGAATCAAGGTTCATGCTTCAGGCTTTATAGTTTTTTGAACGATGAAACAGAGTCGAGTAATAATGGACATCTTTTCAATAACGATTTGATTCAACCACCTCCTTTTTTTTTTTTTTTTGGTCATTACAAAACAAATTTCGGAACTGCAAAGTCTAAGGATTAATCATGTAAAGTAAAGTACCAACAAAGCCAAAGAATTTTTTATCTTGGCTAGATGATTTACTTACTCTGAACTTTTTTTTTTTAATCAATGGTTTGAAGACATTGAATTCTGAAGAGAATTCCAGTTAGATCCGCAAGCTTTGACATGAGAGAAAATGAGAGATAGAGAGTTACAGTTTGAGATGAGAGAGAGGAGAAGAAATATTTGAGAGAGAAAGGTAGAAACTGTTGGGGAAAAATTTGGGAGAAAATGACAGATGGAGAGGAACGGTTTTTGAGATGAAAGAGAGGTGAAGAAAAACTTCAAAGAGAAATGTGGAAAGTGTTGAGTTAAAAATATGAGGACATGGGGAGTGTGAAAATAACTGTCACTGGGAGATTTTATATCTAACTTTTAATTTCTTCTTTTTTTTTTAATGGCTTTCAATATTTTGAAAGGACACTCCCAAATAATTTGGAGGGAGAATTAAACACATCTTTTTTTTTCTTTTTTTTTTAAGTTTTTTTTTTTTACAGGAGGTTTTGCATTAACTTTTTTAATTTCTTTTTTTTTTTAAATGGCTTTCAATATTTTGGAGGGAGTGGGACACTCCGAAAAAAATTAAACACTTCTCTTTTATTTTGTTTTTTTACTGGGAGGTTTTATTTAACTTTAAATTTCTTTTTTGTTTTTAATGGCTTTTAATATTTTGGAGGGAGAATAAAACACTTTTCTATTTTCTATTTTAGTTTTTTCTAGACTTTCTTCAGACATTTTAAAAATTTATAATTGGAAAATAATTTCGAGGAAACTACAATATTTTTTTTTCCCTTGAGGAAACTACAAAATAGTTTTTTAATTTGTTTGAATTATTTTCAAGCTATATTGGTTTCCTAAACAAGCTTTTTTAGAAAATTAATTACTGATTTTAGAAAAATAAACTAATCATTTGTTATCTACTGAATCTTCATTTTTTTCCTGCCTAACAGAATTTTAGTTTTTTTTTTTTTGTGTGAATTTTTTAAACTTTAAACTGCTTTTTCTAAAATATATATAATTTTTTTAATTACTCATTTTAGAAAAAGAAATTATTTGTTATCTACTGAATCTTTTTTTTTCCTGCCTAACAGAATCGTTTTTTTTTTTTTAATTTTTTAATAACTTTAAACTCCTTTTTGTAAAAAATAATAATGATAATAAAATTATCAACATATCGTTTCTATTTTGGTAATGTTTTATATTTTTATTTTCTAATTTTAATGTTATTATCTTTATTTACATATATATATATATTTGACGGAATTATGTACTTATTTATTTAATGTCTCGTAATAATGAATGTAAATTAAAAGATATAAAAAATAGAGTCTGATATAATTATTTCTAATTCATATCGAGACTATTCTAATTTTACAAATATTTTGAAAATAATTCTAGGTTGGAAGGAAACTTTTTTTACAATTCAAGCAAACAATAGATTCAATAACTAAACTCTAAACAAAACTTTTTAATCAAAATTTTTTTTAACCACTAAAAAACTTTTACTGACGAAGTTTTGGTTGTAAAATGTTACTTTCAACGACTAAATTATTTAAGTGGTAAAAAGTTGGTATTCCCTCCATTTTTAACATTTGGCGCCAAAACTTTTTGTGATTAAATGTGTGTTTACTCACTAAATCTATCTTTGTATGACGAAATAGCTAGTCGTCAATTGACTTGGTGCCGAAAACATTATATTTTTGGATCAAACATTTTTGTGACCAACTTATAGTCGTAAAATATAATATTTAGTGACTATAACTATTTACTCACTGAAAGTTAGTCGCTGAAAGTGCAATTTCTTATAGTGGTCATTTCTGTTTATATTTACCAATGAAACATTTTGATTAATTTATTTGTTCTTTAACTTGTTAGTTTTGTATTTCCAGGGAAATTAATTATTATATTATTTATATTGATACCTTTTATCCAACTATATATCTATGATTATGCCATTACAACTAATTTTTTACGCGGGGGGGGGGGGGGGGGGGAAATTCCATCTCAAATTCAAGGTAATGATAATTTTTTAATCATAGAAATAAGCTTTTATATTTATAAGTCATTGAAAAACTCGAACATTTAAATAAAATTTTTGACATTTTAGACCATAATAATTACACATCAAGGGGTTTTTTTTTTTTTTTTTTTTGGTGAATATAAATGTCATAAGTTATATGTCACCTATATTATTATTTTAATTAAGTATACTATAAGCAAAATATAAAAATAACACTTGATACATTAAACTAGGTAAACCTATGTTGTTTTGTGTTGAAATAATCCTTCTTCTTTTTTTTTTTTTTTAATCACAACCCCTCAACGACTTATTGAATTTTATCTTAACTATTTTGCATATCAAAATCGATTTTACTAGTACACCTTGAACTAGTCGGAGTTCGACAACTTGAAGTAGTCCAAAACTTCTATTTTGTTACATGATTTGAAAATTGAATTTAATTGTAGTTAAATAGCTTACGGATGTCGATTAATGGATGGAAATGTCCCCAGATTTTTACACAAATGCCCCAAAAATTTTCTTTGGTTTGCAAGTTAGATCTTAAGCTTTAAATTTTGACATTTGGGACCGTAATAGCCTACCTTTAATTAATGTTCATTGTCGGTTAGATTACATTTACGAAGGATTACTAAATTTGGGATCCTAAATGTCAAAAATTAAAATGGAGAGAAAGAGCCATATAGCATTTTCAGAGGCTTTAATAAAAAATTAGAGCATGTTTTTAAAGACTAGTATTAAATAGTATATCCATATTAATTATTCACGAAAATATTAAAATTATACCTAAAACTCCTCCCCTCTCTCTTCTCTCTTTTTTCTATGACTCTCTCTCCTTAACATCGTCGTGCCATTGAGAGTGTATTATTATTTATCTCATAAATATGTTATTTGTTATAAAATCCTAGTATCAATTTACTAAAAAATTCAAAGATTTATCTATAAAAATATACTATAATTTATCATTTTTAAAAAACCTATTATAATTTTTAAAAACCTTTTATATATCTAATATCTTATCTAATCTAATATAATCTAATAACAACATATATAAATCTAATCTAATAACAACATATATAAAAGAGTGAATATTCACTCTCGATATTACTTACATGGGTATACAAGTTTGGTTTTTTTTTTTTTTTTTGGCCTTCTCTCACTTTTGTCCTTTTCTATCTTTTTTTTTTTTTTTTTTTTCTATTTTCTTTTGTATTTTGTTTATCTTCTTACAATTTGACCCTTTTAAATATTTTCCTTAAACTATTATAAATTTAATTTATTTTAATATGCTTGTCTTCTTACATTTTTCCCCTATAATCTTTTCGTTAAACTATTATACATTTTATTTTAAATGTATATTATCAAATACTCTACTATCTTTTACTTACTATGTAATAATATTTCTGTCCAGATAAGCTTTCATCTAAATATTTTCCTTACATCGTTTGGAAACACTGTTTTATCAAAAATCACTTTTATAACTATTTTTTTTTTCTATTTTTCTTATAAATTTATTTCTTTTCGAACTTGCCCTTATTTTCTAGAACATTACCCTTCTTTCTTTTATTTGATCTCCTCATAAAATCTTTTTTCAAATATATCCTCATATTTATCCTTCTATTTTTTATTGCTTGGTTTATTTTCTTTAAATCTTATGTTTTAATTATCTTATTAAAATACCTTTTATTTTAGATTTTTTATGTTAAAATATTTTTTTTTCTCGAATACATTTCTATTTATGTATTTTTTTACCATGTCAAAATATTAAACAAATTTAACACACACTTGCTACGCACGTGTTTATATTACATGTATATGAAAAAAGTAGGATATCACAAGCTTTTTCAGTTTGACACGATTCATTTGAAACGAAAATGACACTCCTCCTAATGAAACTACACTACATGAAACGTTTATAAGAGTTGAATAGATCCAGAGTAATTTTTAAAAAAGATTCTGAGAACAATATAATTACAACGTAATTATCATAATATTTATCTTAAAATTCTAACAAATTACGTAATAATTAGTATAATTATATTAGTTTTATTTATAAAATATCCTTTCATTTTTATTTTTTTTGTAGAATTTTTTTTAGCTGTATCTCTCAATGGGAAGTGACTCAATTAATGCAATTCGAGTGGTGGAAAGTTTTAATTCTTTAGCTGCAGAAGAGTCAACATCTGTTTGATGCAACATATGAATATGATGTTTTGAAAGTGAAGTTAAGAAATATATGTTTGAAGAAATTTTTTTTAACAAAGTTATGCGTTATAAAAAATAGTATAAAAATTTGAAATATATTTTAAAAAATATACAAAATAAATCTTATTTTATTCATCTTATTATTATAAGCATTTTAACATAAAAATCATCTTATTCTGATTTAAAATAAGAAAATTATGAATTTTTAAAATTTTAATTTTTTGATCATAAAAAAAATTAGTATAAAATATAAAATTTAAAATTCAGAACATATAATACCATCTCCAGATATACCGTAAGTACCCTTTCAATTCTTAGTGACATTCGGAAAGCAAGTGATGGTACGTGTTGTTATATTCTTGTGAGGATAATTATGTAGAGTAAGTATTGTCTTGATTTGTTGGAAGATTTTTCTGTTGCATTCAATCTATTGAAAGTGCTGATGGCGGCTATTGAAAATCAATAATACAACCCTTTCCCACTAATTAAGAATAAAATAGTAACACTAATAATTTCAATTGATAAGATTATGATGCTTATCTAAATTTTTAGTACCTGCCTTTTGAGTCTTTGACACATGTAAGTATGCATCTTCATTCCTTATATATATATATATATATATATATATGGCTTCGTTCACAAGAAAATTGAAAGATGATCCTTATTTTTTAACTTGGACCATTGATGATCCTTATTTTTTAACTTGGACCGTTGATGTTCTATTAGATGGACATGATCATTTGAGGGGTAAGGATATGAATCAGTTACTTATCTTGCTAAGAACCGGTTAATCCCCTTATTAACAATAGAAAAAGAAAACGACCAATCGTTTTGGGCTTCCTTTCTCAAACAAAAAATTAATTCATGTTATGTATACTCGATATTAATGTTATTAGAACATATATTATTGTTATGTTGTGGTATAAAAATATATGATTGCAGACATTCAACTTAAAAATTGAATCAAATCATTTTTATATACTACATTAAAAAAAAATATTTCTACACATTATAGCCTCTAATATTACATATGTTCTTGAATATTTCTAATATAGATACTATTCCTCCGTTTGTTTCAACTATTTGATAATACTTGTACCATTTTATTTGGATAGACTATTTAAATGGGCATTTGGTAACATAACATTTAGAATGTCATTTAAATAATGTCAAATAGTCCTTTTGATAATTTGAAAAAGAGAAATAAAAAGTTGTTTACTCTTGAATTTGGTTTTTTTGTATATATTTAAAGGTAACATTTAGGTTATTTTTAATCAAAAAAATTTTTTTTTTCTATTTTTTGGATATAAGTTTCAAGATATCATAACTTTTTTATATCAAATATGATTTGAGATTATTCTTTTTTCAATGTGTTCAAAGTAAAAAGATGAACAAAACCATATTTGTATATTATTAAAATTAATCATAGACAATTATAGTTTTATAATATTTGTTAGAATTATTTTAAATATATATCAAAGTACACATTTAAATACTATGTCCAAATATTTCTTTTCATGTCACATAGGTTATATTCAAAAGTCGATATTAGAATTTGTTGCCACCGAACCATCCAGATTGTATAACATTTGGATGGAAACACTTGAATTCAAACATTTGCACATAATTATTTAAATTGTTATTCAATTTGGCATTTGGATATCAACATTTAATACAATACATTTAAACCAAAATATTTAAATTTATATATTTATCAAATCCAAATACACAGTTGAATGAGACATTCAAATAAAATTGAAGAAAATGATTGTCCCAAACAGATTGATGTGAACTGAATCATGTTCTTCCTAGTAATATTATTTGTTTTTTTTTTTTATTTTTAATTTTTTTTAAAAGATAAGGAACACCGACTCCGCAAACACAGGAGATCCCAGCTCGGAAGCAACTGCCAGGTGTCGGAAGTCAAAGCCCCCCAAAGACGCTGGACTTTTCTCGTATAAGATGACACCAAATTGGCTTAACTCACCGTCCCCAAAACTTTTCTTAATCTCTACTTCCCCCCCTTTTTGAAACTTCCAAACAAAATCCCGCCGTTGAATCTCCTCTTCTTCCCACAATTAGCAAACCCATCTCCCAGATCTACGCTCCTCAATCAATTTTCCCGATTTAGTATAACCAAAAACCGAATCGAATCGAATCGAGTCGGACCGAACCGAACTTGTTTTTGTCTTCCATTTGCGAATGTGAATTTGTTTTTTGTTTTTTTGGTTGTTTTTGATTTTTCATCGTTTGATCTGCACCCGAATTGATGGGATTCTTCTTGTACGACCCAATTGCGAAGAAATCTCGTTCCTCGTTTTTCGTCTTCGTCGTCAGCTTCGCGAAGGCGTGTCTCGGATTCTGAGCGGAGAAACCTGGGATTCGGATTCGAAAAGGGGATTCTTTTGGGGGTTTTGTGTATTGATTTCCGGGTTTTTTTTCCAAATCGAGGTGAAGATGAGGGTGGCAAAGTCCCAGGTATGGCAACCTTGTAAAAAGAAGAGGTTTTGATAGTCAAGGGAAGGTTCTAGAGAGAGAGAAGGAATCGAAGGAAGGAAGGAAGGTGTTGCAGAGGTAGAGAGAGAAGGAGAAAGAAGACGAAGATGTCGGCGTCGTCCACCTCGAGGTCGGGAGGCAACAATGGCGGCAGCGGAGGAAGCAGCAGCAGGACGCGCGTGGGGAGGTACGAGCTAGGTCGGACTCTCGGAGAGGGGAATTTCGCGAAGGTCAAGTTCGCTCGCAACGTCGAGACCGGCGATAACGTCGCGATCAAAATCCTCGACAAGGAGAAGCTTCTTAAGCACAAGATGATCGGCCAGGTTTTTTTTTATATAGTTTTCTATGTGTTTATTTTGATCTTTGTAGTGATTGAATGGTTAGATTTTGGGGGGAATTTGTTTCTGGAGTGAGTCTGGTTAGTGTTTTTGGCTGTTTGGTCGTCGAGAAAGTGTAAGAAAATCGAGGACACTGACTTGGTCGTTGTTTTTCTTTTCTTTATTGTATATGAATGGAGAAAAAAAGTCAACTTTGAAACGCTGGAAATGTATAGGAAACGTTTTCTATGCTAGTCTTCTGTGCTAATTAGAAAATTATAGATTCGCTGTGGAAATTCAGCATTTAGTGCCAAATTGTTGGATGATGGATTTATGATACCAAGATATATATATATATATATATATATATACCGGTGATATCAAGATTGTTTGGTGGCTGAGAAAGTAATGAAAGATTCTAGAAAATGACTTGTTATTTGTATTAAATATTCGGAATCTGGATGAAGTCAATTTATGAATAGTAATTCGAAGAAATTATATATCTTCGAATTCTTTTTTTCCGAGTCCGGACAAAGACTGTACAAAACGTTATTCATGCTAATTACAATTAGGTTAGAAGTTACTCCATTATAGATTTATCTGAACATGCTTGTGGAAAAGGTGATCTTCTTAGCATTTGACAATCAGCTGTTTGTTAATCGAGAAAGTAATCGAAGAATTGAGGACGTTAATTTTTTTCCCCTCTCTCAATTAAAAGGAAAAAAGAAAAGAAAAGAAAAAAAAAGAAAAAAGAATAGAGTCAGTTTTGGAACAATAATGTGCAGAACTTGAACTTTTCTCATTGTTTTGTATTATGATACTGTACAAAATTCGGAGACTATATACATTCTTCTTTATTATTGAGACTAGCAGTAGAATTTCGTTTTATAGATTCACCGAAGAGTTCAACAAGTATAACAGTACTGATATGGAATACAGAATCATCAAATTATATATTTAGCCGCACGCTAATCATTGGATGCAGCAAACATGTCATACTAACATGATTATGTTCTCCTTCCACAGATCAAACGTGAAATATCAACGATGAAGCTAATTAGGCATCCAAACGTCATCCGCATGTACGAGGTTAGGCAACAACCACAGTACATGTACTTAGAAACTTAAATGTTGGTTTGAGTTCCAGACATGCTTCTTATAGTAATGTCAATGGAGTTATACGGAATAGCTGGTTGGAGAACACAATGATGCGGGGGAGGTGTGATAGCGGGAGTTTGGTGTGGTGCCAATGTTGGTAGTAGATTTGAGAAACTAGGGATAACTCTTTCAGTTTCTATTCTAGTTTTATTTTCATATAGCAATCGTTCTTCTTTTCTATTTGGTACATAGCTTTTATTTTCAATATGTGTGCAACAAAATAACATCACATCAGAATGAAATCTTAAGGTAGAACGTATGAAATGCTAATGTTCTTCCCATTGATTTGGATTTCATTTATAATTTAATTAATCTGTATTGTTTTCATTTTGTTTTTTTTTGTTTTTGTTTTTGTTTTTGTTTTTTTGTTTTTGAATTTTTAGCGAATTCCTCAACATTCTTGATGTAGGTAATGGCTAGCAAGACAAAGATATACATTGTTATGGAGTTTGTTACCGGAGGAGAGCTGTTCGAAAAAATTGTAAGATTGTGATGTCACTAGTTCTTTCTGTGTATCTCTGTAACTAACAATGGGCAATCGAAAACTCATCACCTTAAGTCTCCAAATTATCTAAATACAGTGCTCTTTTTCTTGAGCCAGGCAAGTAAGGGAAAATTTAAAGAGGATGAAGCAAGAAAGTACTTTCAGCATCTCATATGTGCCGTGGATTATTGTCACAGCCGAGGTGTTTTTCATAGAGACCTGAAGGTGTAGTTTTTTATTTTCACTTTTGTCATTGCATTCATATGAATATATTGATTGTTTGACGGCAAGCAGACAATAACTGGTCTATTAATTACATCGAGATGTCACCATTGTTGTAAATCCCAGCCAGAGAATTTGCTGCTGGACGCTGGTGGCATGCTTAAAGTTTCAGATTTTGGACTGAGTGCACTTCCTCAGCAAGTTCGAGTGAGTAAGATCAATTTATGGTTGGTTGATAAAGTATTTTATTGGTAATCCCATCAAAATTCAAGAGCGGTATAGCAGGATTAGTATTCAATTTCCGATTTAAAAGTATGTCGTGATCTCAACTCATAATCTTATTACTTTACTTTAGGAAGATGGATTACTTCACACTACATGTGGAACACCAAATTATGTTGCTCCTGAGGTATACTAACTTTTCATGCAAAATACTAGTTATTCTGTTGTAATAGCTCTTCGTTTCTTATCATCACTTTTTGCTCACCTAGGTGATCAACAACAAAGGGTATGATGGAGCGAAGGCAGATTTATGGTCATGTGGGGTGATTCTTTTTGTCTTAATGGCTGGTTTCTTGCCTTTTGAAGAATCTAACCTCATGGCATTGTATAAAAAGGTTACTTTCTTTCGTACATACTACACACACACACACATATGTATTTATATTATATGTACAACACTTTTAAGGTTTAAAATCATTAACTTTGCACAATTATGCTCTATTAGGCTTTTATTATATATGTTTATCAGCATGACACTTAAACCTTGCTGTATTGGGTTTTTCTGCGATTACAGATATTCAAGGCTGAGTTCACGTTTCCACCATGGTTCTCCTCAAGTGCAAAAAAACTAATCAAAAGAATCTTGGATCCGAACCCCTTAACGGTATTTGTCTAATGGATTTCTTCTCTTGCATTTTAAATCATCCTGATGATATAGATAAAGTCCTTAGGATTATAATCCTTTATGTGTGTCTAGTGTGTCCATTACATCATTATTTCTAACCTAGACATAATATATTGCATGAAACAGAGAATTACGGCGGCTGAGATTATTGAGAATGAGTGGTTTAAAAAAGGATATAAGCCACCAAGATTCGAACAAGCTGATGTTAGCCTTGATGATGTGGATGCTATCTTCAATGAATCAGGGGTAATATCTCGATGGGATTGTGAATCCTAATTATTTGTTGTGAAATTTTATATCCTGAATTTGCACTCAGAAGGTTCCTATGGTCGTAGGATTCTGGAAACCTTGTCGTGGAGAGGCGAGAAGTTAGGCCTGTGGCGCCTGTTACTATGAATGCCTTTGAGCTAATCTCTACATCTCAGGGCCTGAACCTTAGTTCCCTCTTTGAAAAGCAAATGGTAAACATTGGATTGCATTCGCTCTTTATAACTGGGTGTGCACAAAACAGACTTACTTGAGAACCCGATTCCTTACTGCAGTTCTGTATGGAAACTCCTCATAAATATGTGCGGACAGACTGATAATCCTAATAATCCTGATCACGGAATTTTCTTTTGTTGTTTTAGAATGGAAAATCACAAGAATTTGAAGCAAATGAAAAGACAATATTAATTTCAAATGTCACTGTTTGAGACTCGGGAGAGTTCACTTTTCCCGTATACAAGCATACCAACCTCTTTGCTTATGAAATTTTGTTGCTAACAGGGGCTTGTTAAACGGGAGACGAGATTCACATCCAAATGTTCTGCCAATGAGATAATCTCGAAAATTGAAGAAGCTGCAGGGCCTCTGGGTTTTGATGTAAAGAAAAATAACTTCAAGGTTTGATGACTCTCTTTTCCTCGTTTCTTTCTTGCCATCTAACCTTGAGTTACCACATTGTATCTTTGTCCTTGTTGGTTACCTATATGAAGTATTAATTTTCCTTTCATGAAATTTAAGGCATTGACTTGCCTGTCTCTTTTACAATTTCAGATGAAGCTTAAGGGTGGGACAAGTGGACGTAAAGGACATTTATCTGTTGCAACAGAGGTACGACTTATTTGTTCATTAATTTATTTCAATCCTTTCCTAGAGTTTTAGGGAAGATTTCAGTTGAACAACGCCTTTCAAAATTGGTCTTAAGTTCTTTTCTTTCACATAGATTTTTGAGGTGGCCCCTTCACTCTATATGGTTGAAGTCCGAAAGTCTGGTGGAGATACTCTAGAATTTCACAAGGTAATGCAATATCAATGTCTCATGGCATCTTCGAATATGATTTTTAATCGTCACAGTAGTAATACAGGTATTAGCATTTTTGCCCCTGAAGTTGCAGTCGTTTCATTTGAGTTTACAAGTGCCTAGCCCTCCCTACTAAACCTTGTTACAAGATATTTGCTTTCAAAAATTTTAGTACAACAATATTATGACGAATTATTTAACTCCTGTCCCAGCTAGCCATAGGATTTGAGATTTAGCTCTTAGAGAGTGCAGTCAGGACTGGACCTAGCACTATCCGTCTGTGATTGTATAAGATCGAAGCAACCCGCATATGAATACATTTAATTGATCATAAGCAATAAGACAGGACAGGGCGACCCAAAATATGTCGCTTATTGCTTATCGGTGGTAGTGGCTAGTTCAGCCATGCTTTGGTCAATTACCACAATGGTAGAAATTTCAAGAAGAAAACAATAACAATAGCCGTATACAATATTTAATAGTGGGCAACAAATATCTGTTTGTAGCATTGCTGTCCTGTTTTGTAATATGTTTCCCTCCCTTAAATTTGCAGTTCTACAAGAACCTCTCTACTGGGTTGAAAGATATTGTCTGGAAGACGGAAGAAGAATCAAATGGGGAAGTAATTAATGGTTAGTACTCCGCCATGTGTCCCCATGTTGTAACTCCTTTGGAGAGTCGACTTTATTTTTCCCTTTGTTGTTCGTAGCAAGTACATTTAAAAGGGAATCATGTTTACCTAGCTACATGATGAACAAATACACTTTCGTACATATGGGTATACTTCTTTGTCATATGACTAAAATCTTTCTAGGGAATTTAAAAAAAGAGAAAAAAAAAAAAACTAAGAAGCTAATTTAAAGATGATTAGAAAAATGTTTGAGAAATCGGAATGCAGCGAAATGATGCTTGTTACATCCGCGAAAATTGTTAGCTCGCAAGTTATTTTGACACTAATTTTTTCCTTGCAGGTGCTCGTGCTGTGTCACCTAAATGATCGGCAGCCTGGTGATTTGTTTTGGTTTTTGTTTTGTTTTTTTGGGGTGCTCTGATCTCTCTCTCTCTCTCTCTTTCTAAAAACGTACTTCAGATGTGAAATATTGCCGGAATTATTGTGGCTTGCATTGTGTATTGTGTCATTGGAAACTCACTTAAACTTGTGCTGTTCTCATAAAAACTATTCTCTTAGTCGATTTTTCAATCCCACATCCGTGTGATGAAAATTGCTATTTCTGTTCATCACATAACAAAGCACAAATGTCGCAAGTTTTGAGTCTTGAACGAGGTGTAGACCAATTAATTTAAAACGGAACCTAATTTCTAGCAATGGAAAGTTTTGACCACAGAAGTTAAATACTCGGAAGATTTCAGATGGTATGAGATCAAAAGAATAATTTCGACCCGGCATCTCTAAGGAGAGCCATGAGTGAATTGTTTTTATCAGGATTATTCTCATTTATGTTCCGTTGCTTTTTGTTTAGTGAGTTCTAAACTTCTACTTTATCTCTTAAACTTTGAAAAAGTCTTACTTAACCCTTAATTGCTCTGATATGATATCCCCTATTTCTTATCCAAACAGATCAGGGTTGTAGGGAATTTGGTGTGTTTTTTTATTTTTTATTTTTTATTTTTAAATCTTAGTAATAAAGGATCCCTAAGTTGAAAATGAAAGTTTTGTGTTTGGGAAAAAGTATGAGTTGAGAAGTTGAGTTTGAGTTGAGTGTTTGGATGTAAAAAAGTTTGATATGAAAGTTTAAAAAAAACAAGGGCTCTGTTTGGATGATAGAAAAATGGGCAAAACAATATTTCTTACATAGTCATAATATACAACAATAAGAATTACATAGATGCTAACTAAAAGTGCTAATAAAAAACATCATAATTACAAGTCTAATCTGGTTTAAATAGATTAAAATGACGTTAATTTCAGGTGAATTTAACAATTAATTAAAGACCATTTTTTTTTTCTTTTGTAAGATAATTAATCAATTTTCTTAAATAGTCAATGATTAATCACATAATAGTTATTTGTAGATTTTATAATAAGATAAGAATTTTTTTATCTCATCAATAGAATAATATATAACAGATGATCACAAATAAATTAATATGATATACTAAATTAAAATTATAACATGAGAAAAATAATAATAATAATAATAATATTATTATTATTATTAAAAACTCTAATTCACTCTCTCTCTCTTCACTTTCTCTCTCTAACCTTTCATTTCTCTTCATTTACCCTCTCTCTCTCTCGTGTACCCCCAACCTCCTCTGCACCATCTCAGCGCCCGATCGGTCCGCCGCCGCCACCACAGCCACCGGGTTGAACTCGATACGGCTCGGCTCTAAGCTCGCTCATAGCCACGACCGTCGACGCCGTCATTGGAGCAGAGGGCGACTTCGGCGCCAAGCTCAGATCGCTGTCGGTGCTCAGCGACGGACACAGCCACAGCCACAGCCACTACTTCTCCGGCGAACACCCTCGGCGAACCACCACCACAAGACCCCCCGGCGGCCATCGACCAGCCAAACCCCCCTCCAACCCCGAGAGACCGTCTATGAGCATAAGTAGAATAAGGAGACCACCTTCGACATCACCGACGGTCGATCGGTATCGCGTGGATGACGCTGGAGCTCGGATGGGTGATGAAGGAGGGAGACATGGGACGTTGGGGAGCAGAAGGTCTTCGATTCAGTTTGCCATCGACTTGTTGCACAGTAAACCAGTTTGGTTTACTGTGCAACGGTTCAAATGGCCATCCAAGTTGAACTGCCCAGCCAAACGGGTTGAGTTCAAGATGAACTCAAAAATCCCAACTTGAACCGGCAAGCCAAACATGCTGTAAAATTTCTAAATAAAGTTCTAGGAGATTCTAAAATAGTTGATAAATTAAATAAAACTCTTAATTAAAATGTTAAATATATGATAAATTTACATGATAAAAAAGTTATCATAGAGATAGTGTTCACTAGTTAAGTAAACTAATTGAAAGTTAATCTAATATGGGTATATTACATTCATAGTTTTATACGTGATGAGAAAATATCAGTATCTATATTAGCTTTTAGAATGTTGAGGTATTTACATTATTGTATTAGTTTAAACAATATGAATATTAAGACATGACATTTGAGTATTTTTCTATATAATTTCAAGCATGCAATGTTTATGTCTCTCAATCTCTATAAAATACCTCTTCATGTACAGAAAAATGTGATTTCCAAGATATTTTTGAAGGAAACTCATCAACAACTTTGACTATATGTTGATACGGAAGAATTTGGACTTGAAAGAAGAACTCATCAGTAAATTGACCTGTAAATGCATCAGATAATTCATGTTCGCGTTCTCGACTATAAAGCAACTATTGTATCTCCTCGTTGGGATACAAGTTCAACTTTGGGATAAGAGGTTTGAGAGATTAGGCTTGAACCTCAACAAACATCTCGCATTATTCCTCCATCGAATAACACAAATGAGCCTCCTTGAGTCTCCAATCATCTATCTGAGTAGTCATCAATTTATCATTTTCTTGAATCTCTCTATTTCTTAAAATCTTCCAAGTCACCATTGCTACTAACAATATATTTTATATAAATCAAATGAAAACTCTCGTAACTATGTTTTGACCACCCACGTTCAAACAAATCTAAACGAAAACTTGTTTATTTTTTCAAGAGTAATACCTTTGGGTAGAAGAAAGTGACCGGACTTGACATAAATATTACGATATGAGAAAATAACCTAAACCAAAGATGAAGAGGGTGGCGTTTTGGAAAGTAAACAAAAGTAAACACCAAGAAGAGAGAAGGGGAGGCATTTTAGAAAGAAAAAGAAAGAAAACCCTAAAAAAAAGATATAGGGGATTTTGAAAATGAGAAGTTCAAATAAGGATAAGAAAAGTTACATTATGTTCTTATCAACAGATTTCAACCGCTGAAATATGCATTCACAAGGATACATTATGTGGTCAAGGATAAAAATATCGATATTTTTGAAAACGTTGGTACCTGGATGTTACAGAAATATCAACAGAAGTATCAATACCAATAGAATTTGACGTAAAATACATAAATTTTTTCTAATGTACTAAATTTCTAAATAAAACTGAAAGGGACTATTTTTTGAAGTTTGTAATAATACATAAATAAATGAAACTCTTAATTAAAATATTAAATACATGATTATCATATTACAATAAATGATATACAAACGTTTACTAACTAAGTAAAACAACTAAAATTTATTCTATTATGGGTACATTATCTCCATAGTTTCATACATGATAAGAAAATATCAAAATCAAAAGGAGCTTCTAGAATAATTGAAGGTATTTACAATACCTTATTAGTTTAAATAATATCAAAAATAAAACATGACATTTTCAATATTATTTTACATATAATTTAGGACATAATATGTTTATTCTATTAATCTCAACCACATACGATGATTTTGTAAATTGAAATTTTTCAAGAATAGATAATGTAACAGAAGCTCAAACGGTCATGGTTAGAGAATTTGTGTTTGTTGTTCATTAACTTATTACGACACTATTAAAAATTCTATCCAGATGCTTGTCATGTAGAAATAATGTTTAAAATTACGCAATCGGGTATTAAGGCGTTTTCTGTTTGCGAGTTAAGGCGTAAGCCTCAAAATGAAACAATAAAATAAGTCTTAAAAATATGAAAAATCTTATAGTAGGTAGAAATGATAACATAACATCACAAAAAATCTTAAATAAACAAGTTTCAAAAGAAACAAGTCTAAAAGAAAGATATCCTAAAATAAACTAGTTATGACTTCTAAATCAAAAGTCATCCCCATGTCTATAGTCTTGAACAGGATCATCATGATAGTTGATGGCTCTCCCGCCTTCCTCATCCTCACTTGAATTGACATCTATTGAGTCTTCATCATCGTCCTCAATCTCTATCAAGAGGAACAAGGGGAACGAAAAGAATGAGATGAGTGTAGCCAACAATGGAGGATGAATGCAGTAGCCACCAATGGAGGAAGAGGATGACGAAGGAGGAGCAGTCAAAACTATGATTTCTAAGGATTGTCGAACACATCTAGGGTTTCTTAAGCCCTAGATATGGGTTAATATGGGTTTTTTAATTTTGTTTTTTTGAAAAATCAAATTTTAGGGCCTTGGGCCTTTGGACCGGAAAAAACTTCAAAAAAATTTAAGCTACCGCCTCTATTATTGCGCAATAGCGTGCATAATGAGTACGCCTCAATTCAGAGAGGCATACGCAATTTATTGTGCGCTTGAGGCTTAGGCCTCATTACTATTTTTTTTTCGCAATTCACTAAGGCAGGCCTAATTACACACCTCAAATTGCGCAATTTTAAACACGGTGTGGCACCATAGTATTATTATTTTATATTTCTACTGCATCAATGGTTTACAATGGGTCTCAATTTTTTAACTTGGGCCTGATATTAAGCTTGGCCTAAAAATCGTTGACAATGTTAATATTTTTTTAGAATTAAATCAGATTGTATGATTTTTAATACCTTCAGAAACAATAGGATTATGATTTTTTTTTTTACAAAAAGCTTGAAATTTGTTGTATTAAAAACTTCTCAAGCGGATTATCCCACATCCTTTCAAAATAGTAACAATAAAAGTACAATCACTTATAAATAATATTTACACATTAATTGTCGTAATGTTCATAACATTAGACTAGACGAACAACAAACCCTCGCTAACATGAGGTAACAGTTGTTGAAAATCAATATATCTAACACTTAAAAGCTAAAAGATCAAAATCCATATGAATAAATATATAATATTAAATCATTAAAAAAATTTTGTTTTGCAACTGTTTAACATATAATTTCAGTAGCAAAACTTGGATGTCTTTTGACGTTTGGCAAAAAAGTTAGAGGGTGGATGTTGGTGAGAAATCCTGTAATACAGATTTGAAATTCTCCCCTCGCATCCTTTTGTGTAATGTACACATACTTTGTTTTACTGTAAACGACAATTTGCGTAAATATACATTTATCTTTTCAGCATATTAGCAATAACAATTTATTATTAGCGGAAATTTTTTTCATTAACTTGCTTCAATAAAGTGTCTAAGTATTTTCCATTATTTCGTTGTCATCATTTTTTTTTAACGCTTTGGTTGTTTCATTTCACCATAGTTGATGTAAATATAAAACTAAGTATCAAACACAAATTTGCACCATCCTTGAGTGATTCTATCATTGTTGCTTGTGTAGAAATAGGTTTTCAAATAAACCAACAAACCTTGAATGAATCATAATTGCATGGTTTTTTACTGTTTCTCATTTGAGCCATATAATATGCTTTAAGTTATTATTGTCAGAATAAGTAACTTTAACAAATAGCGATTCCTCCATGTAGCTCATATATTGTGATAACATGTTCAATTTTTGTTTGACAATCACACAAGAAACATCATCAGTTTTTAGCTGAAGAAACTTTTGGTGTTCTAGTAAACCATTGAATTACACTAAATTGTTGTCAATTCATGTGTTCCATTAACATGCATATTGCCCTAGATATCACTATAACAGATGTATGTTCATCGTGTCACTTAGTATTTCTTGAAAATCATTAGTTAAGTCTACCAATCTTTTATTAACAATTATAATATGAAACTACTTTTAGCCGTTAATGTCTTGATATCTAGTAAGAAACTGCAAAGTAAACCACTCATTTTTTTTTGTCGACAATGTGATGAAATATCAACATGAATTGTTAAGCAAGTTATGTCATCTATGTCACACATTTTTCATGTGTTCTTCCGCATCTGATGATTTCTTTAACCTATTACCTTCTCTAAAAATAATACACATTTAAACAAATTCAAAAAATGTCAATACAAAAAAGATAACATTAGAACAAAAATTAGTTGTTTGTTCCTTCTTATAAAAAGATTCTTAAGAGAATATATAAATCGATCACTACAACGTGGAGTTTAATGATAAGACCACCTGTCATTTGTGATATTTATTAACAACATTTGCAAATAATGTTATAAATATTAAGACATTTGAAAGTAAGATTTTTTTAATATATAAATTTGTAAATTTGTCACAAATTTATGACAGTTAAAGTAATAACGCTAAAAATAAAATACATTTAAACAAATTAAAAAAAATGTCAATATAAAGATCAACTTTGTAAATTTTTGACCAGAAATAAATTTTATAATTTAAAGTTTTAAAATATTTACAATAAACATCATCAATTTTTAGTTAAAAAAACATTTGTGCTCTAGTAAATTATTGAATTACACCAAATTTTTACCAATTTATCTATTCCATTCGCATGTATATTGCCCTAGCTATTATTACTATAGTTGTTTGTTCATCAAGTTACCTTAGTATTTCTTGAAAACCGTAAGTTGTTTCAACCAATTTTTTTTTTTAACAATTATAACACGAGACCGCCTATGATCACTAATGTGTTGATATATAGAAAGATACTGTAAAGTAAACCACTCATTTTTTCTTGAATGATATGATGAATATCAAAAAGGATCGTTAAGCATGTCATTTCATTTATGTTACACATTTTTTATGTGCTTTATCGCAATTATTCATCTATGTTAATGATTTCCTTAATTTTTTTTATCTCCTCTAGGCATTTGATTGTGAAAATAATATAAAACATAAATTAGTTGTTTGTTCCTTCTTATATAAAGGATTTTTAAGATAATTTATAAATTGATCACTACAATGTGGAGTGACAACGATAAGACCACTTGTCGTTTGTGACATTTATTAGTGACATTTGCAATTAATGTCACAAATATTAAGACATTAACAAATGTTGAAAAGTGATATTTTTTTTATTATAAATTTATCACAAATTTATGACAGTTAAAATAATATCGCTAAAAATAATATACATTTAAAAAAATTCAAAAAATATCAATAAAAAGATAAACTTTATAAATTTTTAACAAGAAATAAATTTTATAATTTAAAATTTTAAAATATTTACAAGAAACATCATTAGTTTTTAACTGAAAAAACCTTTGTATTCTATTAAACTATTGGATTATACCAAATTATTACAAATTCATCTATTCCATTCGCATGTATATTGCTCTAGCTATTACTATTGCAGTTGTTTGTTCATTGAGTCACCTTAGTATTTCTTGAAAACTATAACTTGTTTCAACCAATTTTTTTTTAACAATTGTAACACGAGATTGCCTTTGATCACTAATGTGTTGATGTCTAGTAAGAAATTGTAAAGTAAACCACTTATCTTTCTTTAATGATATGATGAATATCAAAAATGATCGTTAAGCATGTCATTTCATTTATGTTATATATTTTTCATGTGCTCTATCACAATTATTTATCTATGCTAATGATTTCATTAATCTTTTATCTCCTCTAGGCATTTTATTGTGAAGATAACATTAGAACATAAATTAGTTGTTTATACTTTCTGATGAAAAGGATTCTTAAGAGAATCTATAAATTGATCACTGCAATGCAGAGTGATAACGATAAGACCACTTGTCGTTTGTGACATTTATTAGTGATATTTGCAATTAATGTCACAAATAATAAGACATTTACTAACAAATGTTGAAAAGTGAGATTTTTTTAATTAATTTGTCACAAATTTGACAGTTAAAATAAAATTGCTAAATATAAGATACATTTAAACAAATTCAAAAAATGTCAATCTAAAAATAAACTTTATAAATTTTTGACAAGAAATAAAATTTATAATTTAAAATATTAAAAAATTTACTAGAAACATCATTAGTTTTTAGTTGAAAAAACATTTGTATTCTAGTAAACTATTGAATTACACCAAATTGTTACCAATTCATTTGTTTTATTCGCATGTATATTGCTCTAGTTATTACTGTTGCAGTTGTTTGTTCATCGAGTCACCTTCGTATTTCTTGAAAACTATAAGTTGTTTTAACCAATCTTTTTTTTTTTTTAACAATTGTAACACGAGACCACCTTTGATCACTAATGTATCGATATCTAGTAAGAAACTGTAAAGTAAACCACTCATTTTTTATTGGATGATATGATGAATATCAAAAATGATCATTAAGCATATCATTTCATTTATGCTACGTAGTTTTCATGTGCTCTATCGCAATTATTTATCTATGTTAATGATTTCCTTAATCTTTTATCTTCTTTAGGCATTTGATTCTGAAGATAATATTAGAACATAAATTAGTTGTTTGTTCTTTCGTATGAAAAAGATTCTTAAGAGAATCTATAAATTGACCGCTGCAATGCTATGGGTGGCAATTCGTGTCACGTGTTAGGTTTGTGTCGTGTTAGAGCCGTGTCGATTTTTGGTCTTTCCCAACATGTACACAACCTGTGACACGAAAATTTCTTCAAACCGTAACACGAACGCGACACGGACCCATAACGGGTTGACACGACACGAATCGAATTTGACACGAGACTTGAAATTGACCCCTGATACGAATTGAACCCGTAACACAAATTTGACCCAAATTGAAATCGTAACTCAAATTGAACCTAAATTGAAACTCGCAACTTGAATTTGACATAATAACCAATTCAATTTAAGCAAATTATATCCCAAATTCATTATAAAAAAAACCTACAAGAATAATAATTTACCTTCAAAAAGAACATACCATTGACTAAATAGCAAGTTTTAAGGTTTGTTTTCAAATCCACAATCATAAAATTAAACTTCCAACTCGAGTGTAAAGTTCATAATCCTATTACAAACATTTTAATAAAGTTCACAAATCCAAACACAAACATTTAAAAATAAGTAGCCACACCAACATAAACAAAAAACAAACACAACAAGTACAACCCAGGCACATCCCGATTTAGTATCTTGGTCAATTGTTTTCTCTTCATCAATGTTGAAATCCACAACATTTTGAATAAGCTCATCCATATCTTGGTCAACTGTTTTGATTCCAACTACATGAGAAAGATTGAAAACAAATTTATGATTATGAGATTAATTTAACAATGCTAAGTAATAATAGAGAACTTGGAAAAATTTACCTTCAATCCCAAACAACCAATCTCTTGAGTATATAATTACCTCAATAGTATCATGCTTAAGTGAGCTGCGAAACTGGTCAAGTACACGACCACCAATACTAAATGCAGCTTATGAAGCAACTGTTGATATATGAATGCTCAAAATATCACGAGCAATTGCAGCAAGTATGGGGTAGCGACATTGATTTGTCTTCTAATAGGAAAGTCCTGGGCTTATCCAAAAAAAAAAATTCTAACTTCGATTTGCTATTTGCACTAGAAAAAGAATATGAGACTTTATCAGATTCCTACATAACAAACAACAAGCATTAGTTTATAAAAATCACTAGTTAGTAAAAAAAAAAAAAACAATTGTTACCTTAAAAAGATCAGATTCATCCACATCCATTGTTTGCATTGCTCTACTCTTGTCCTTTTTCTTATTAGAGGGTGGAGTGACATTTGCACCTTCAGTAAGCTTCAACTTCTATTCTTCAAAAAAGGCTTCCAACTTCGTACGTAATGAAAACAACTCAGAAGAGTTTTTCATATAAGCTTTGTCATAGCAGAAAGCAACAAACTCTAGCTTATACAGAGGATCTAATACAAGTGCTAAAGCTAGGATGGGGCTGAATTCTGATCAATATTTCTGAAATTTACTCCACATATCTAAGGGCATACACTTTAAGTACTTACATCTAGATTCCATAGTAGTTTTTAAGGTGATATAACAATTAAAAATTACTGGAACGTACAAATTGGTTGTGGACATTTGGTGCCAGAAAATAGAAGTGTTATTTTGTAAAACCCTTTCAAAAATTTTGAAATTTTTTGAACTCTTTCCCACTCCTCGGTTGAAAGACAATGCGTATAATTCGAATCACTCAACTCTAAGTGCTAAAAAACACGTAGGTAAAAGATGACACTTTTAAGCATAAGGTAAGTTGAATTCCGCCAAGTAATCACGTCTTAAGACAAGCCTCTCTTGCTACCCATTAAGACTAACTTAACACATTCTAAAAACTTCGGCTTTCTTTGTTGTGACCCTTTAACATATTTGACGTTATCCCGAATCTTCCCAAATGCCTTATCAATACTTTTCAGACCATTTTACACAGTTAGATTAAGTATATGGGCACAACATCTCAAATGAAAGAATTCACTATGGTAAGGCAACAAACCACAGAAGTTTAATTAAAGTTGTAATGCATCCACGGAGACATCATTAGAAACAATATTGTCTAAAGTGATACTGAAAATCTTTTCCTCAATTCTCCAATCACTTAACAAAGAAAAGATATGCTCAGATAGTGTTATATCAGTGTGTAGAGGTGGCATAAAGTAAAAATTCAGTATCCTTTTATGCAACTTCTAATTCTTATCAATATAATGATCAATCAAGCACAAATATACATCAGTAGTCAAAGAAGTCCACAAATCAGATGTCAAACTTATTCTACTAGGACATGCTTGTAACATAATTTTCACTTTGACTTTCTCCCTTTGATACAACTTAAGAGTGTCAGCTTTGGCAGTATTTCTTGACACTAATTCCACACCAGACAACAGATATTGGAGCATTGCCCTTAAGCCCTTGTACTCAACAAATTGGAATGGCAAATCATACAAAATGATGCAAGTAGTAAATACGTACATATTAGTATTGGCTTTAAGAGACTACTAATATGTACGTCATTTTCAGAATCAAATTGACAAGAGCTAAAAGATAACGAACCAGTATCACGAGTAATAAGCAGTTGACCAATGTCTCTAGTTTCAGTTCTTGGACAAGTTTTAATATGCTTTAACATATTACATGTCTCGTACTTGCTAGAGGCATGATATTGTTGTCCACATTTCTTGCAAGCACTCTTCAACTTCTTATTTGGACCAAGAGGAAGAACGTCGAAGAAATCCCAAACTTTCGACTTCAACCTTTTCTTTTTTAATGGTTTATTGAGATCACTGCCCTCAAGTCCGATGACATCTTCGTCAAGCTCAATGTCCATATGAACTGCATTATCTAAGTCAATATTCTCACTTTGCGCCTCAAGATCAACATGGTCCATTTATAAATTAACAAAAAACATAAGAATATAATAAGATAAAGATAAATATTTTGAATTAAAATCCTTCAAATTTAATTTCTCAAATCTATGTTTTACTATGTCAAACACATATTATATTAAAGATGCAGCTCATCATCCTTTTATTTTTTATTTTTTAACTAGGACACTTTAAGTTATCTCTAAACTTTTATCTCTGATTATGAATTGGATCAAATTGTTCATGATTAACTAAATAAGATTGTAGGATGGCACAACAAAGTAAGCAGAGACTAAAAGTATCTTTAACAAAAAGCTGACAGTTTAAAGTATCTTCAAGAGACTACTGCGGAAATTTATTTTATAATTTTTGACCTAAGATGTACAGATATCAGTGTTAGTAGTTAGCTACAAGACAAGTTGTAAATAAGTTGTAAATACGTACATATTAGTAGTCTCTTAAAGCCAATACAAAATGAAATACTATGTACGTATTTCATAGTAAATACGTACATAATAATAGTCTCTTAAATTCAATACAAAATGGAATACTATGTACGTATTTCATAGTAAATACGTACATAATATTAGTATCTTAAAGGCTTAAAACTAAAAGAAAATAGTTAACTATTCCATATTCTTTTGAATTACCATGTGCTCTTATTTATTATGAAATAATCCTTTTGACTGTTCAATTTTCTTTTATTACTATTATTATTATTTTAAATCTGGAACTACCCTCAAGAATTTATATTATATAGTTAATCATATAAACTAAACACAACCTCTTAACCAATCAAATTTTCAAAAATGTTTAGATGCCCTAAAAAACATGAGGATACTGTTGATATTTACATGATAAAAGAGACAAATTTGGTATTCTAAAAGAACATGAGAGATATTCTTAAACTTCACATGAGAGATGTTAAGGTATATATGTTTAATATCAATATACATATGCTTGAGAAACTAATTAAGTTTAAGAAACTGAATGCTTACCTTTAAGACCTTCACTTTCGACAAATATATGGAGGAAAAGAAGATGCCGATGATACCTGAAGATCAGAGGAGGAGGAGAAGAAAAAGAAGAAGAAGAGATCAGAGAAGAAGAAGAAGAAGAAGAAGATCAAGAAACATACCATGGACTCACGGATGCATGGAGAATCGGAGATGAAAATGAAGAAGGAGACACAGAATCGGAGATAAAGACGAAAAACTGAAGAAGGAGAGGTAGAATCGCGATCCACTAAAGAGGGAGAGTGGGAAATGAGAGAAAGGGTTAGGCTGGTGGTGGACCTTGGAGGAGGTAGATCTAAGTCTAACTAAAGAGTAAAGTAAAGGGGCTTTCAGGTTTTTTTTTTTTTTTTTTTTTTCAAAAAGCAGAGAAAAAATACAGGTCTAACATGGGTCGTGTTCGGGTCGGACCCGAAATTGACACTAAATTGACCATCATGAAAAATACGGGTCGTATTCGAGTTAGATGGGTCCAACCCGAAATTGTCCCTTTTTTCTCATGTCCAATTCATGTCATCTGAATTTGACCCGACCCTTATTTGTTCCAACCCGAACCCACGAAATTCGTGTCGTTTTCGAATCGTGTCGTTGTGTCATGACCAATATTGCTAGCCCTATACATTACGGAGTGATAACAATAAGATTAACTGTCTTTTGTGACATTTATTAGCAACATTTCTTGTTAATGTCACAAATATTAAGACATTTGCTAGCAAATGTTGAAAAGTGAAAATTTTTTTAATTCATAAATTGTCACAAATTTATGACAGTTAAAATAATATATCTAAAAATAAGATACAGTTAAACAAGTTAAAAAAATGCCAATATAAAGATAAATTTTATATATTTTTGGCAAAAAATAAATTTTATGATTTAAAGTTTCAAATTATTTGTTATGATTAGTTGTTTTAGACTTTTTTTCTTATTTGATATTTGATATTTAATTTTTTATTAGTCATTTTTAAAATGCATGACAAAATTTAATAAATAAAACATATGTATATAGTAAAGAAAAAAATGAAGACAATTCATGTGTAATTGTTTTTTAGTATGTAAATAAAATAAAATTATTGTATGAAAAAAAATATTGTTTTTTTTTATCATATGAAAATGTCAGATTTCACAGTATGATCCTATTATTTTGTGCAAAAAAAAATTAAAAATTATACCCAAAAAAAAAAGTCTACTTAAAAATTTTTTTTAATAACATTTCTATTTGATAATCTATTTACTTAGATAGAATTTTTAATGTGGGGCATAACACGAGGGTCAAAATTAGTTTTTTTTTTTAATTGGAATAAAAAAATTAGTATTATAAATGTGCTAGTAACAAAACAAAATAAAATGACTCTTTAAAACCGACAATAGAGGTATTTAAAATAATTATTCAAAAACTATCTTCTAACCTAATTCCTTTAAAGATAATTATATTAAAAATAATAAATTTTCCTACTAATTAGTTATAGGGTGAGAATTTGATCGAAACCAATTTCCTTTAGAATTTATAATCTAATCAATTAAAAAAAACTTTTAAATCAAACCAACACTTTCTATCATCTATTCAAATCCAGACTAAAATCCATTGGATTGGATTGGATTGTTTTTACACCTTCATAGGAACTGAAAATACCTTAATAATTGGTTATATGGCGGGAATTTGATCGAACCAACTTTTTTTTAGCATTCATAATCTAATAAAAAAAATTTATAAAAAAATATTTTAAATCTAACCAACACATGCTATCATCTATTCTAATCGAAACCAAAATCCATTCGATTAGATTGGATTGTTTTACGCTTTCGTAGAAACTCATTAGAGTATATACTAAATTTCATAAACTTATTCAAAATGACAAAGTATACAAGATTAGAGTTTTGAATTTTGAAGGAAAACGAAATCATGTTTTTATATCTAAATAAGAAATACAAAAATGAATATCAAACAAAACGTATTAAAAATATAGAGTTTTTGTATATAATATTTTATGTAATATTAGTTGTGTTGCACGTTCTTTGTCTATGCGGAATAGACAAACAAAGTAAAAAAAACAAAAAACAAAAAACATCATGTGGTATTGACTGTGCTGTCACGTGGTGGCGACAGAATGAAAAGCACATTGGTGTCTTTATATATAGGTAATAGATCTATAAACTATTTTAAAAATAATAGAAGTATATTAGATGAAACTAGTTTTATTAGATTTTTAAAATTCACATTCAATATCCATTACAACAAAATTACCTTCTAAATCCAACTCAATAGTATTTCAATGTATATATTTTAGGATGGAAATAGTTAGCTCGATTGAATGAATTGAATAACTGAATTTTGAGTCAACCCTTAATTGGTTATTTAAATGCATGCAAACCCTATTATTTTCATATCATCGAATGTGTATATAGTATCTTCATTTTTCACATGAACTTAATTAATGTTGTAACCTTGCCAAACCCTATTTTCATATATCTAAGTCCATATCATTGATTACATATCTTTATAAATTAGGAGATGAATAACACAATACACAAAAATATCATATATTTAGATTGGATCACTATATTTGCATACTTACGCATCCAACTACTTGGCTCTTATCACCATATACCTATGTAGTTTGCAAATGAATTTATGCAATCTCAACCTTGTAATCATCTGCATCGTTTTTTTCCCAAATATTTTACAGTCATTTGGTCAAGCAAGGCAGTTTTTTTACCAAATAGCTTGTTAAAGATGACATGTTTCAGTCTTTACCTCAGTTGTTATATAAACCTATGTCAACGTTAAAATGTTATCCCCAGCTATTCATTCCAAAATAATTTTATTCACATGCAAATGACATTATCATCAATTTATACAATTCTTTTTAATTGCAAAAGCTCAGTCACCAAAACACAAAACTGATAATAACTTGTTGGATATAATTGCTATTAACCTGACAACAGCCAACAATTCAGTAAAAGGTGCTTTGCTTTTCATTTTCGAACGTATTTTATACGATACCATTTTAGAATCTTTTTGAATTCTTTTTCCAATGCACTCTTCTCAACACCATCCAAATAAATCTTAGACTCCTTTTGTTTTTAAATTTTTTTTACACATCCAAACATCATCTCATTTTCAAAATAAAATAACTTTCTCGTTCCAAGTAACAAAATTCCATTTTAAAAATGAGTGTGCGATAAAAAAACAATGCTTAACTTTTTGAAATGGCATAGAAAAGGACAAGGTCACTTGTAATCAATTTAATGAGCCGAGCCGTTCAAGGCCTATTAAAAAGTCCAAAGACCCATAGAAAATCGGATCCCCAAATTTAGCCTTAACCAGCCATGCTTTTAATACTCGTTAGTGTAAAACCGCTCAGTGTCTGTTACACTCGTTTTAGGCCCTGTTTAGTATGCTGGACTGGATTGGATTAAGGGATTCAGACTAGATTAGAGTATGTTCAATCCTATTCTGTATTTGGTAAGCTATTGGATAAGATATTCAGAAAAACAATATAATATATGATAAATCATCAAACTTGACTAAATTAAATGTAATGATGAAATTAACTTGATATATTAATTTATCCAACTAATAACATTAAAACTTAATTCCAATAAAAATATTAAAACTTAATTTAATTTGAAAACATCAATTATAAAGAAATTATTTTTTGAAGTATTTTTAATTTTATTATTATTAAGAAAGTATTCGATTGAATGCAATTCCCTAGTTATGATACTAAAAAAATTAAAAATATCCCCTCAAATAATTTTAAAAAAAATCTCTAAAAAAAATTAAAAGTATTAGCGTTAATTTTTTTTTTTTTTTTTTTTTTGTGTGTCTTCCTGAAAGAGTCCTTATCTTTCTCTTGCTCATTTACGGCGTCTGGGTTTCACAAGGGAGGGGGCGCGGTGACAAGGCTCTTCCAAGGTGGGGAGTGGTGTGTGAGGTTGATAGGGGGAAACGGAGATCGGGCGGTGACGGAGATTTGGGAGATAGAGAATAGAGGCTATGATGGGCACCATTCCAATCGTGGGTGAGGGCCGCATGAGATCTGGGTAGGTGCCGACGCGACGGAGAGTTTTCAGTATGACAACGTTAGAATGGTGCCCATCGCACCATTCCAATCGGGGTTGAGGCTGCGAGCTTCGACGATGGACATGACAATGTTTTCAGCATTGCTAGTGGTGAGCTCCGGTGGACCTCCTGTTGGAAAAATGGCTTGTAAAAACCATTTTAATGGTCATTTTGAGGCTTGACTTTGAGCGGGACCTACTTCGTGTTAGTTGGTGAATTCGTGTCGAGTCGTACAAGTAATAAAGTGTACACAATTGTACGGATATCGTCCCTCGAGGATTAAATAACCAAAATTATCAAGTAAAAGCTATTTTAATACCAAAGAAGGTATGAAACAAAAAAGGCTGAATTGGAAATTCAATAAAAATTATGTAACAATTAAAAGCAAAGCAAAAGCAAACAAAATTAATGAAAAGAATGGGATTGCAGTTGAGTTTGGGAAACCAATGGATTAAACAAGCTAGGACACCTAATTTCACCTTAGTTGCAGGTCTGCTACACGAATGCTACTAGAATGCTATAGCATGCTTTGCGCCTGTTAACCAAACCTCCATTTTGATGCATAAAAATCTTCCGAATTATTATGGCTAATTCCTCAAACCTTTTTCAACATATTCCTATGTGAATCCAGCTCTTAGAATGCAATTTTAAGGCTCGGGTCTTGTGGGTTATGCAAGATGAACAATATATTCCTATACCATTCACAAATCAATAAACCTAGACAAGCATATTGAACTTGCATCATCCATGTTATTTCCAACTTAAATTAACCCTTCCGGTATTAATCTAAATCTGATTTCCTATAGTTGATGGCCAGTCAGAAAATAGAAATAAACATAACACACACATGAATGAACAAGAGCATAACATTAGCTAGCAATCCAACATCAACATAACATTCCTACAACCTTGGTTCCGTTAGGGTCCTAGCTAAACAATTTAGTTCATATTTCGGATTACAAAAGCAAGCTTAAAAACATCATCCATTGTTCACAGAGAATGAAAATCAGAAAATAAATCAAGAAAGAGTAAGAATAAGAAAAACTCCTAATGGCTATGGATGATCCTTCTCGTCTTGCGTCCTTCTCCTCCTGAGCTCGGATTCCAAAATGGGCGTAAAAATGGAAGCTAAAACTTCCTGAGCTTTCTCTCTCTCTCTCGCCCAAAAATGGTGTATTTTCTTCTCTCCTCTGTTTTCTCTCTCCGACGGCTGCTCCCTTCTCTATTCAGCCTCCCTTTTTCGCCTTTTTTTTGTTCCCAAAACGAACTCACCCTTTTAGGGTAAAAATCCCAGCTCACGTGACCTCCCAGCTGAGGTAAAAACAATGGTCCCCACAACATATGAGCTGTATTCTTCTTGCTGCAATAATGCTAGCTGGCATTCTTTGTCTGCTTCTGCTACAGCTTGCTGTAGGAAATGCTGCAGCATTTCTGCAGCATTTTCAGCTCAGGCTCTCTTACAAATCACACAAGATTTAACACCAAATCAATCCTCATTTGATCCTATTTTTCCTCACATTTTGCCATGATTTCAACCAAACACTAAACTCAAGATAAAAAGTTTATACAAACATAAAACAAAGGAAAATATGCTAATAATAACACAATTACTCGCTAAACCAATTGCTTCCAAGTCTAAAAATGCCTAAGATAACTCTAATTTCTAGAGTTATCAGTGTTCTTCTCCGCAAGAAGATGAAATCGAATTTTAATACGCTCAAAATGATGAAATGGTGAATGAGAAATTGACTGCAATTACTCCATGGAGGTTACTGTTGCTAACCTTTAAGCCTCGGAAAATGTTTTCTAATTAATAGGAATAATACCATGATTTATTCCAAAAGCATGAAAACGTTTGTGATAACTGGTAACAGCCAAAGCATTTGGCTTCTAGAAAGTCAAAGCCATTAAAGCCATTGTAAATGGCTGAAACGTTTGGCAAGTTTTTGGCTAATTGGCTTCTAGAAAGTTAAAGCCATTAAAGCCATTGTAAATGGCTGACCGGTTGATTCCTCATATGAATGCCTATAAATTGGCATCCATTCTTAGTCGGAAATACACAAGAAAATACAAACTTCCTTTTCTTTTCTTAGTGATCTGAGTCTAAGTGTCTTAAGCGATAGAGTTCAGGCATTTTCAAGTTCGCCGGAAGCTGTAACGTGGTGCACTGTTACCGCTTGTAAACCGTTGTATCCTGGGAAGCAGACGCTGATTGATCCTTGGGCACCGACAGTGAGGAGACGAATCTGTTTTAAGGAAACCGTGTGACACACAGGCCTCGGTGTTCTTCAACAATTTATGTTATCTTGTATTATTATGTTTTGTTGCTAACGAATTTCGTGTTTGTTCATTCCGATATTTGTTCGTTGTCCTATTTTTCATATTTTGCTAACACCTCCTTCCTGGGCGTGGCTTGGTTTAGACACAGGGATGGTGGGTTTTGAATATCTTATTCTAATCCAATTCATGTACTTGAACGTGGTTTACAATTCAGACAATAATTTTGATTTGACAGTTTCAGAGCATTAATGTTTTATTCACTATATTTAGGGGGTGTTTGGTAAATGAATTAAGTTGAATTTGATAAGTTTGAATAATAATTTTTATTGACTTTTTTAGAAAAGATAAAATTTTTTTTTAGAAAAAGACAAAAATCATGATGAAAAAAGTACAGTTTAGTTTGAGTGGAACTTGTGTTCCAAACAAACCCTTACTTGTTATTTCTTTGTATGGGTTTAACAGTGTGTGAGAATTCAAAATTGTGTTTGTTTTGTTAGTTGGTCTTCTTTTTGTAAACTGAAGACAAATTTTCTTTCTACGTTTTTTTTTTTCTAAAATATTTTGTAGATATAAAATTCAGTCGAGTGAGTAATGTCTCTTTCAGAATATTTTTTAATATAAATAATAAAATATTTATATGGTGGGTTTGGCCACACCATTTTAAATCCAAAACTTTCATTTCATTTCAAATTCAAAATTTTTCACTTTTCGAAATCCTCACCGCACCTTAAAACTTATTCATTTTGGATTCTTTTGTCAAAATGACGAATACATTTTGGATTTTCATTTCAAATCAATGAATTCATTTCAAGACGGTGTACCAAACGAGGGCATAGGTTCTCTTATAAGAATTCATTGGTTGATGAAAGTGGCATCTTTGAATGTGTAATTTAAGAACATGAAAAAAAAAATACTATAATTGTTGTCACATCGTATTCAGTAAAAAAAAAAAAAAAAAATTACATGAGTCCTTGTTTCTTAGGAATAATTTGTACATTGTCAAGTTGTGCCTAACTAGGATTCATTATATTTTCCGTTACATGGACAATCAGGACTGCAATTCAAACTTACTCAATTGATAGCATGTGAAGGTATATAAGAATATATGTAACAACCCCTAATTTTAGAGGGCGTTTGGCATTACAGTTTGAACTCAAATTTTTGAGTTCAAACTCAACTAAACTTGTTTGGTGTCCAAGTTTGATTCCAACTTTTATTTGGACCGTTGCACAGTAAACCAAACTTGGTTTACTGTGCGGCCAACCCAGGCAACTGTCTTTGGTTTCCCTGTTGCCCATCTGCTGTTCATCCACCGCCCGACTTCTCTCTCCCTCATCACCCATCGCCGCGCCTTCCCTCACCCTCCTCAGGGCCTCGTCGAGATTGCGACACCCGCAGACGAACGGAGCTCGGAAATCGCGCAAGCTCCGGCGTCCTCGACGAGCTTGGCTTGGTCGACAGCGATGACCTTGAGAGTGGTGCCGCCGCGCAGCATTTGGTCCAAACAGGGATGAGGCCAATGACGACGAGGATCCGAATGAGAAGCCCGACATTCTCTCTCTCTCTCCTCTGTTTGTTTGTTTCTCTCTCTAAAAATCCCACACTCTCTCTCCTCTGTTTGTTTGTTTCTCTCCTCCGACCTTCGGCGTCGTCCATGCGACACCCCGTGACCGTCGGCGATGTCGAAGGTGGTCTCCTTCTTCTACTTGTGCTCGTAGACGGTCTCGGGGTTGGAGGCGGGTTTGGCTGGTTGGTGGCCGCCGGGGGGTCTCGTGGTGGTGGTTCGCCGGGGGGGGGGTCCTTCCTCTACTCAATTTCTCTCTTTTCTTGTCTTTTATTTTCTTTCATTTTATTTTTTTCCTTTTTCCTTCAGTTGTGTGGGAAATGGGATTTGGGATGGTGTTGGTTTACCTCAAAAGGTAGGGTGTTTTCTTGGAGATCTGGTGTTCCCTTTTTTCTTTTTTTTTTTTTTGTCTAAATTTTTTTTTCTTTTACAGAAAGCTGTTCTTAGTCAATTTCTCTCCCACACTTGAGAGAAATTGGTTCCTTGCCAAAAAAAAAAAAAAAATAAAATATATATATATATATAGTGAAATTGATAGTTTAAAATAATATTATACATAGATGAAAAGAGATAGAGATACATGGAACCCAGCCAAATTATGAATGTGTGAGCCACACTTGGGACCTTTTTCCAGCTAAAAATTGCAATTGATTTTACATTTTGTTGTTCAATTCATGCTTTACTCGTAATAATATCATATCCTGAAAACATTGCCCTTTATGCATTATCTTTTACTGCGATGACCTCACTTTAAAAGGAATATTCTTCAGTGTTAAGGCACTTATAGCTTACTATTTACATCTATTTTTACTTGTACTAAAAAAAAAAAAGAAATAAAATATTTTTCGATGTTTTTTATTATGAACTTTTTTTTAGACATAGATTTGACATTATTATTTTTTATTGGATTATATTTATTTATTTATTTTATTCATGTTTCAACGAAATCCATGGGACATATATCAACGTAATCTATGGTATAAATCCACTTGAAATCAAGTCTAGTTTTATCTATTTAAACCAGATTTTTTTTTTTTTTTTGTAATTATGATGTTTGTTTATTAGCACTTTTAGTTAGTAATTATGTAATTCTTGTTGTTGTATTTTATGGTTATGTAATAAAAATTATAAAAGGTTTTGATGTATGTTGTTGATGTGTGTTTTTAATTTAGTTTATTTTAATTTTTCCATTTTTCTGATCAGAAACCTACAATGGAATGTTAAATTTGATTTAAAATTTTTAACTCAAATTTTTACATCCAAACATGGCCCAACTTAAGTTAAACTTTTCAACTCAAACTTTTTTACCAAACACTCAACTCAAGTTAAACTTTTTATCTCAAACTTTTTACCAAACACTCAACTCTAAAACTCAACCTAACTTATCTTCAACTTAATTTAAAAATCTTAACTCAAACTCATTCACCAAACACCCTCTTAATATTAATTTATCAGGAATCTAACGGTTAATGTGATTGTGATTAGAATTTATTTCCTTAGAAATTTTTTCTTTTTCAAAATCTAGGTTGGGTTTCTCACTTTGACCTTTTATATTTTTCTCACTGCTTTACCCCATGATTTAAAAAAAAATGTATTGTTGAAATTATTTTTATTTTATTTTATTTATTTTTGGACACGATAAACTTTAGATACTAGTTTTGTTTTCTTCCTTTTTATTAGAGAACTACAGAATTACATGCATGATTTAATTAATGTAATTAGGTTTTAATCTTACGTTTGATTTACCGGTTGAAAATGAAAATTTTAAATTAAAATTGATTAATTTTTTAAAAAATAATTATAATTTTTATTAACTTAAAAAAAAAGATAAACAGTTTAATTGGTGTTGAGTACCAAAAGAAATATAAGAAATTTTGTTCCACTGCTTTTATCCATTGGGCCAGTGTGTCTAGGAAGCCCAAGAATCATAATAGTAGTGAAGAAACCCATCAGAAAACCCTAGCATTTCCTCTTTATTCATCTTCTTCGTTCTCCCTCTCCGACAGCCGACAGCCAAGAGAATCCCCCCCCAAAAAAAAAAAAAAAAAAAAAAAACCAGAGAGAGAGAGAGGGAGAGAGGTAGAGATCTCTTCTGGCATGCCGTGAATCGGCGACTCCGACCAAAGGTCACAAACCTTGCTTCGTCTCTTTAATCTATCTAATTATTTCCTTTTCAGCCTTACCCAACTATCAATTGAGCCCCTATGATCCCCCAGAACGTTCTCTTTAGTTGGGATCTTTGTCGTTTGGTTAAGGATTTTGCTCACTATTGTCATTTAAAGGTGAATCCCTCTTCTTTTTGCTTTTTTTTTTTTTTTTTTTTTTTGGGTGAGTTCTGTTCTCATTTCTACTGTTGTCGAAAGAGCTGTGGTATTTTCTATTGTTATTTGATGGGTTAGCATTGCAACTTGAATTTCATGGGTTCTTTTCTATATTGATTATAAGGTATTTTTTAAATTGATATATTTTCTCGATTATATATGAATTGGAAGTCGTCTCTCTTATTGTTTATTAAAATTATCGATTCTGGTTGAATCTTTTTTTGTGTTTTTGGATTTTGAACTGAGTTTGTGGAATTTTGATTCGGTTTATGTTTTCGTATTTTGTTTATCCTTGATTTTGTTTGTACGTTTTCGAAGTGGCCTTTCTTGACCTTGAATTTGTCGTTTTGGTCAGTTTTTAATTTCTTAGTTGAATCAAAACTTGTCTAGGTTTGAGTTGCTGTGGTGATTGGGAAAACAAGAGCTTCATTCTATGCTGGACTCGAGGTAGGGATTCCATTACTTATGTCTCTTGAGATTTTTCTATTAAATAACTGGTAATCTGAAAGAAAGATAAATGCTATACTATTTTGTCATACTTATGTGTATCTCGCCTACCAAAGCAACCCAAGGCACGTCCTGTACTCTACAGCGTGGCCGAATCATTTTTTTTTTGACACGTCTTGGAAAACGATATGGGAACTGCATGGGTTAGTTCTAAGCCCGAGAGTTTAACGGTAAGAAAAAAGTTGTTTTGGTGAGAGATAAAAAGGGCGGCGTTTCCGTCCTTGGGTACAGTACCCTAAAAGGTTGAACAATGAGGAAGGCGATGGCGCTTTCTGGGGTGCGAGTCCCTAAGGTACCGTGCAGTAGTCACACTCATGGTGAGGACCCGGGACCTTGTCCCCTCACCCGACATTCTTATGGTCCGATCAACCTTGAGATGCCAAGCATGCCCCTTCAGGGTTTTTCATGGACAACCGGAGTGTTATTTTGTTTGATTATTCTGTGGATGTTGATTTCTAGTTTTTCTATGTATATTTTTGCTAAATATATGAAAAAGGATTTTGATGAGCATCCATTTGATTCAGATACACCAGGCACTGGTTTCTTTCTTATTGCATTTTGTTGAAAAGAAACTAACCATGCAGGAAATTTTGAATATGGTAACTAAGAAAAACGAAAGGCAAGTAATGGTCTTTCCTACTGGGCTTTGTTTGCTCATCCCCTATATTCTTCTTCTTTCTGGGTTGTTTCGTCCAATCCTATCCGATAGACGCATGTGGTGTCGAGTCTGTTTGCACCAGTTTTTTGAAGTTGGTTGTCAATAGTTGGATTACTGTTCTATTTTGTTATTTTTGATGTTTATTTAAACTCTTAGTCTAGTGATGTATGATTATTTGTGGATGTTGCTTAGAATGACACTATCTCAATGCTATCTCATTTTTTTATTTGTTTTACTTACAATTTTACAAATTATTTCATTTTGCGTAGCTGCGCAGCAAAAGCAATTTTTTTGTTTTGTTTTTGGTCGTTTTACTTTACTTCAGCTTGATTTCTCTTCACCTGATATTTTTATCAGTTTCTTTAACTCTCAAAAAACTCCCGGAACAATTGTTGTTTTTCTTATTTTTATCTTAAATCTCCTTTAGTAACTAACCCCCACTTAGGGGCGTTACATATCAATTGCTCTTCAATTCATCCTAGATTATCCTCATTATGATGTTGGCAACAAGAAAAAAGTTCTTTTCTTTCTCTAGTTTCTTGTGAAAAATCTTTGTTCTTCTCTAGTTGCTTGTGAAAAATCTTTTTTCTTTTTGCTTCTTTTCAGTTCCGCTGGGGCATCATCTCCTGCTGTTCCAACAAATGTTGGCAGTATAGATGGTTCAATTCATGGGCAGGGGTCCAAGGCAGCTTCTCTTTCATGTGTTGGTTCACAACCACCACGAACTTCCTTGAGCACAAGTGCTGGTGGTTTTGCCTTTGGATCTTCAAGATCTTCTTGTAGACCTTGGGAAAGAGGGGATCTATTGAGGCGCTTGGCTACCTTTGAGCCTTCAAATTGGTTTGGAAAACCTAAGGTTTGAACCTGAGCTTGTTATGTACAAAATGCTTGTATTTTTGTTATCAGCTGCAATGTAATAAGGTATCCAAACAATGCATTAATTTGTTTTTCTTTTGATCAATGATAAAATTTTCTAAAATATTCTTATCTTTAGGCAATCATTAATGTTGCATACACTTGAATGAACTTTTTCATCTCAGTTTTTGTCTTTTTCTGAAAAGTCAACAAAAATTATAACTAGCTTTTGAAAAGTCAATCAATTCCAACTTAAAAATTTAATCTCCAACCGATGAACCAAACGCAAGCTTACTTTATCTTTATAAGTATAATGATTTGTTTTCATGTAAGGAACTACATCTTGCATAGGCTTGAAATTATGATATTATTTTGGAAGTGTGAAGTACCCCTTACAAGTTACAAGGAGTAATAATAGTACATTCACTTTTACTTCTTTTAGATTGTAGAGTATGTGTACTTTTACATGTATAGTTTTTTAAGAGGAATTGGAATGCATAGATATGGGATTCTTAAAACTACGTGGTTATGCAATGACTAGACCATATTCAATTAAGAGATCAATTTCAATGAGAATCATTCCATGTTGATTGCACGGGATTCTAACCACTTTGTATCTGTCAAATCCATTGAAGAAGGAAAGCATGCCCATTGATAGAATCTCATTGTTGATTCATAAAGACTGCTAGCATTTCGAAATTTCCATGAAGTTGATTCTCTTTGTAATTAACTTTTTTAGACTTTAGAGGGGAGCACAGTCCTAGCTGAAGAAGGAGAAGTGGAGATGTTGAAAATGAGACTTAAGTTGGATCTATATACATAGTAGTGCAAACATGACATTTCCTCTTCCTCATAAACAATTTGAAGCAATTTCAGAGCATCTTATTATTATGGTTTTTATTTTTTCATTCCTGACTTGTTGCAGGTAATCAGTCCGTTGGCTTGTGCTCAGAAAGGTTGGGTAAATATTGAGGCTGATAAGATTGCATGTGAATCGTGCGGTGCGGACCTCAGTTTTACTTTGTTGCAATCTTGGACTCCTTCTGAAGGTAAGCTATTGGCAGAGTGTTCTTAGTCAATTTCCTTTCCTTTTTGTATCCTTTAGTAAAAAAAAATATTGAACGAATAAATGAATGAAAGTTCGAGAGACTACTGATAGATGCTTTGAATGGAAATTATTCGTAAGTGTTGCTTTGAAGGGCACTCCACGTGGTAAGGTATTTTTGAATTAACTTTGTTGAGACTTGACATTGATGGATGGCTAACTAAAGCGAAAATGTAGAGTATTCAAGAGGGGAAATGGGGCAGGAGGAGGAAGGAGAAATAGAGTGAGGATTGCATCATAATGCTGTTATTATATGTATTTGATTATAGATAGATTGCAAGTTTGGGATCAAACTACACACGAACTGCTATTTTAGTAGATGCACCCAAGGGACAATTCAGCTTCTAACTGAGCTCCGAATCTTGAACATTAAATCATTTATTGCATGTTGCCTGCAAGTAAAGCTTAATATGCTAAAAATTTGATCATGAAGATGAAGATATGCACTTATTTTTCAGGACAACGTTATTTTTTGGCTGTTACTTGGATCACTGATAAATATTTGCACACACATTTGCAATAATATGGAATTGAAGTCCACAGAACTTGCACTCTAGTCTCCCTTGTAGCAATTTTTATTGTTATAAGCTAATGAGTTCCTTACCTAGTTCCAAAAAGTTTTTACGTTGATCACTACAAGTATTCTATTATTTACAAACTTTTTTTCCTTGTTATGTTGACTGGTAAAGTTCAAAATGCTGGTGAAGCCTTTGCGAAGAAGCTGGATTCTGGGCACAAGGCCACATGTCCTTGGAGAGGAAACATCTGTCCTGATAGCCTGGTGCAATTCCCTCCTACGCCTCAGTCTGCCTTAATCGGAGGTTATAAGGATAGATGTGATGGACTTCTGCAATTTCAGTCTCTTCCAAGGGTATATGCATCTGCAATTGAGCAGATGCGAGTTTCTCGGGGACCACAAATTGATCGCTTCCTCACCCAGTCACAGACTTGTATGGCAGGAGAAGTAGACTTTAAACCTGAAAATATTCCAGAACTGGAAGGCTCTCGGGATGGGGCCACCAGTTTATATTCTTCCGTGAGTTATTGAGTATTATTTGAATGCTAGTAATTGTCCAATGATTCCTTCAAAGAGCCAATTAAAGATAGGATGTCTAAACAGTATTTTACTCTGTTAATTGTCAATATGCATATGTTTTAATATTTTTCTTTATCTTCTGGCAGGCACAGAAGCTTATAAGCATCTGTGGGTGGGAACCAAGATGGCAATTGGATGTTCAAGACTGTGAGGAGCACTCTGCTCAATCAGCGAGAAATGGCAATTCTCTTGGACCTAGCCATGCCCAGGTCCATCCTTTGCAAGACCATGGACCAGACAAGAAAGCTCTTTCTGCTTCAGCTAAAAAAGACACTGGAAAGAGTAAAGTGTTGGCAAAGGAGTCTAGATGTGAGTTCAGGTCACCCTTACTAGATTGCACCTTGTGCGGAGCTACAGTAAGAATTATGGATTTCTTAACTGTCCCTCGACCTGCACGTTTTTCTTCCAGCAATATTGACATTCCTGACACTAGTAGAAAAATGGCGTTGACTCGTGGAGTAAGTGCAGCCAGTGGAATCAGTGGTTGGGTTGCTGCTGATGATGCAGATAAAGAACAGACTGAAGATCGTGATGAAGTAGCAACAACAAATGATGGAAAGTCATTGCCTAATGCAGATGTTGATTTGAATCTTACGATGGCAGGGGGGTTACCTTTTAATCAGTTTGGAAGAAGAGCATTGTCTGAAAATATCAATGAGGGAGACATGGGAAGGGATCTAATGATCGGGCAACCTGCAGGGAGTGAGGTTGGTGATCGTGCAGCTTCATATGAGTCACGAGGTCCTAGTTCTCGTAAACGAAGTTTGGAGATAGGTGGTAGCTCAGATGATAGACAACACCTAAGGGTGCAGCAGGCAGATAGTGTTGAAGGAACTGTCATTGATCGTGATGGCGATGAAGTCACAGACGGTAGACAATATTCAGCTGGGCCTTCAAAACGTGCTCGTGACTTGGACATCTTTGATACATATTGTTCACCATATCAGAGAGATTCTGGTGCTGGTCCTAGCCATTCGATGGGTATTGACATCTATGCAGATGGCAGTAGAGCTGCCTCATATCGTCAAAGAAGTGACCAATATGTAGGAATCCAAGCAACTAGGGATTCAACACGAGCATCATCAGTCATTGCAATGGATACGGTCAATCATAGTGCAAATGAGGACTCTATGGAAAGCGTCGAAAATTACCCTGGAGATATTGACGACATTCAGTTCCCATCTTCAAGTACATATGGCAATCTGGACAATAATGAGACATCAGAATTGAACTACAGCAATCTAGCTCAGCCAAGCTTTGGTATCCGAACGGTTGCTGTTGTTATTCGTGAGGAAATTGGTGTTAGCAGTACAAATGATGGGGAGGAAATTTTCAATGCAGAAACCATCACTGCACAAGCCCGTGATGGGATTAGTTTCGGAATAAGCGGGGGAAGTGTGGGCATGTGCGCCAGTCATGAAGCTGAAATTCATGGGGCCGATGTTTCTGTTCATAGAGCAGAGAGTGTGGTTGGTGATGTGGAACCCAGAGTTGAAGATGCCGACATTCAGGGCCAGACAGGTGAATCTGCTCCAGATCCTGGCCTAATGGATGAGATCGTCCCTGAAGAAGTCAATAGGGAAGATCCTCGTGGTGATAGCCAGGAGATGTTTCAATCTCTGGGGAGGGCTGATAGTGGCTCAAAGGTTGATGGTTCTGCTAAGGCCGAATCTGTGGAAAGTGGTGAAAAGATCAGTAGGAGCAGCAAGTTCGCCTTGGAGACTTCTGTGCACCCATCTCTTTCGTGCAACGCTAATGTGGATTCTGGTTATGATACAACAAAACAAGAGGTCACAAAGGGCGGGAAATCTTCATCTACAAATAATCGTTTGTACCAAGAGGCAGATAACATAGTAGCAAATGGGATAGGTAAAATTTTTTTTTTTTGCCCTTACTACTTCTTAGTAACTACTAAGGTCATTCTTTCTTCACGTTCCTTTTTTATTTTTGTATGTTCGTGTTCGTGCATCCCTGTTTCTCTCTTTCCTAAGAACTTTGTATTGTCTGTTTGCATTTTGTTCGCCACATAACCATCTTGTTTTCATTTTAGTTTTCCATATTTTCTGATCTGCATGGCTTATGGGCCTCATCAGCGTTATATTAGGGTTCTAACTATCTCTGCCTATATTCAAACTGACTAGATACAAAAAGTTAAAAGTGCACTGAATTGGAATTATCGATTGAATAATATCTCTTAAGCCTATTGTTCAGTACTGTGGAACTTGTGTATTATCGTGCTTACTTTATGTCTCATTAATAAGTCATTCTGACCCATTCTGCTTCCTGCTATTCTTATCGATATTGTATTTGTAAGTTTAAAGTTTCATGTAATTACTCTTTTCTCCTTTCTTTTTTTATTTATTTAAATTTAAACTGATGCGATCACTCTGTTTTTATTCTTATTTTTGTTTTTGTTTTTATTCTTATCGTTATTTTTATTTCATTTGATTAAGAACCTCCTAAAGGGGAGAGCAATTATGAAGAAGCTGCAGAATTTGATCCAATTGCTCATCACAATCAATTCTGCCCCTGGGTGAACGGAAATGTAGCTGCTGCTGGCAGCAGCAGCAGTGGTTCTGGAACCAGTGCTGATGCCATTGCACTTTGTGGGTGGCAACTGACTTTAGATGCTTTGGATGCCCTGCGATCCTTGGGGCCTGTTGCAATTCAGACGGTGCAGTCCGAATCAGCAGCATCGTTGTACAAGGTTTTTTCTTCTTTATAGTTTTTACTTTTTGGTGCTTTTACTGTTTCCAGTCATACCCAAGTGATGGATTTTTTGGGAACACGTGCCTTTGGTTTCTCTGCTTGTTACTTCTAAGGCATCTCATGCAAGTTTTGTGTTTATTTCTTGCTTGGATGTGAAATGCAATTGAAAGCAACTGAACGTCATGATCACTGCTGATAAATGGATGAATGTGCAAAGTATCTTGTGCTTGGGCGGTCGCAATTCCAAATTGCTATTGTTGACTGCAATTCCCAATTCTCCATTATTCTGTTCCTTTTGGATGCTTTTTTGTTTTGTTGATCTAGACATCTGTAGGAGATTAATACCCTGGACACCATTGATGCCTAGGTCCTTCAAAAGATTGTTGTTTGAAAATGACGAGTATGTTCTTGGTTCTCATCTTTGAATAACAAAGTCATCATATCCACATCGAATGTAGTTATGATTTTTCCCTAAATGTGTTCTCCAAGAAATCCAAGAAATCTCATATAAATGAGCTTATTCTCGCTGTAAATTTAAGCAGTGCTCACTGGTTGTTCCATGTTTATTTATTTAGGATAAAAGACTACGAAAATAGTTGAGATAGCTTTCATTTTAGTTTTGTCCACTTTGGTATTATGAGTTTCTGTCCTAGCATGCAAATGCAGGAATTAATCTTCTTTCTATTGTTTACGTTCTATATTTTATATTCTTGTTTCAAGAATATAGATTGCATGCATGCCATAATATTGTGCTGAAGATTTGCACTATCTGCAACTCACTTCCCCTTCCTCCGAAACATAGATTTAACATTATTTTCTAGTTTGTATTATTTGCATTAAGATTTTATTTTTCATGCAGGATGATCACCAAAATCCAGGTCAAAAGCTCCGTCGCCACCATTCAATGAGCAGAAGCCATGGGCAACATTGACCGTTGATCTGAATATAACGCTATTCCAGTTACTGGTAAGTGCGTCCTTTTACCACCATGAATGGGTGTTAACTGGAACCTATTGTTGGTGTTTTGTTTTTTTTTTTTTTGCTTAAAGGAACCATTGTTGGTGTTCTTTTATAAGTCTCTTCATCTGAATGAAGCACTTTACTGCTTTAAGGAAAGATGAAATGATTTTCTTTGATTAGGGAAAATGATCTGATCCTTCCTCTGTGTGCCAACTCGAGTATAATTTAATGAAGCCATTTTGATAAACGTGCATGGATTGCGTAGTTCGATGTGCAGAACTGTATGTTTGGTTTATATGTATTATGTAATATTTAGTCGATGCGCACATGTGCCTGTATAGGGATATGACAAAAACCTTCCCCGTACTTAATTGAAAAAATGTTGAGATTATCCCATGCTTTTCTAAATAGACAAAATCTGCCCCGTGTTTTTCCCATCACAATGACTCCACACCAAATGTTGGAATTTGTTAAAATTAACTATGCAAAAAGACTATTATGCCTGTGTAAAAGTCACTATGTGTTTTGACTTTAAGGACAACAACTAAGATGAGTCTTAGTAAAGTAAATTTGCAAGCAAATCGACGTAAAAAAATACTTGAAAGCAAGAATAGTTGAAGAAAAGTTTCCATATCACTGCTCTAGTCGGATCTATAGTTTCTGAGTTAATTTCATTTTTGTAGCATGCTTTCTGATATACAGATAACTCTGGACCAAAATATATCGCGATTTGATGAAAAATTTGTTTTGTCAGTTTTCTTAATGAAGTTGTAGATCCTTTCTCAGGTGTTTAGTGGCATGTATTCGCCAGCACAAAGTAAAAGCTTTGTATATGAAAGGGAAAAAAAATTGTGAACCTGAGCCTGTTGACGTTATCGTATATATGTTTTCTGTTGCTGAGTTTTGACTGCACAGCAGAACTGTCTTTACATTTCAAATACCTGCTTCTCTCCAGAAGCACTATCAAACCGTCAGATTGGGTGAATCGGTCTTTCTTTCGTATGGTTTGTATTTTGTTCTTGATCATTGCGGCTTATTGATCATTTTTTTCCTTCCCAATGGCTGTGCTATTCTTTGTAGGGGAAGGATCCAATCTTGGGATGAAATTCAATTTCAGTTCGGCTAGCTGGGAAAGTTCTTTCAGTTTTCTTGAGTCTTCGTCTCTATATGGTAAGATATGATTTAATATGCTGTAACAAATCGTAGATGCTCCATGCAGATAAACCGTCAGATCTGCTGTGTCTGTTCTCTTTTCATGAACTCTTATGCTCACTATAATCTAGTCATTCGGCGATGTGACGGACTTAGAACATCTGACAAAAGCTCAGTTGAACAATCCTGTATTGTTATTATTATTATTATAATTTGTATTATTTTTGGGTTTGAAATTTTGTTACTGATTGTGAATAAAATGATGAAAATAGGATCTTCAAAGTGTTGTTTTTCTGTTTCTTCAAGGTATGATATTGTTTATGGTTGCCTAGCATCACTTTGGATATTTGCAATTTGGTATCTCTCTCTCTCTCTCTCTCTAAATTCATGTCATCTTTTATACAAGTTTTATTTGAAGTCTAATTAGAAGTGCTTTTCTTGAGAACCATTTGTTTTTTGGCTTCGATAATAAGCTCCTTTAGAGACCATCGGTTTTTTTGACAGGTCATCGAAACACTTCTAATTACAGTTTTTGAACTCAGGAAGTCAAAAGTAATTTTTAGGAAACTCTCCCAAAAAGGCCTCATAATCAATCAAGCAGAAGAGGGGGAAGTTCAATCCTACTACAGTTGGAAAGAATAGTTGCTCTAGTTTTGAACTCGTGATGCTTCTGCATGCCATGCTATTACTTTTCTGATTAAAATACATGCTATGCTATTAGATCTTCTGGTAATGAAACTTTTGTCCTATTTATTTGTTTATTTATTTATTCTTATATTATAATACATTCGAATCAGCAGTTGATTCTCTTTCCTAGAAGTGTAGAAAAAAGATCCAATTGAATTCTACTCCCATAATGGATCAATCAACTCAGTACATTACGATACAAGTGTGTTTTCGGCAGCCAACGTCCCTTAGGTGGGTTAGTAGGACGTTCGTTTTTTCTCGTTGAATGTTTGGGTTTGAGTTGTTATCACCGTGTTGATCGGAGTATATAGATAATTTATTTTGTGGGAGTTTATATATCACATGGGGAACTTATATATCATGTGGGGGATATTTACCTGCTTAGAGTTACGGACATTTCAACGTTTATCTTTATAACCTCCTTTTTCTTTATTTAAAAAAAAAAAAAAAAAAAAAAAAAAAGATAAACTCCTTTTTCTTTATTTAAAAAAAAAAAAAAAAAAAAAAAAAAAAAAAAGGGGGGTGTTTTAAGCATGTACCCCCAAACAAGTATAATATTTCCCCTAAACTTTGAACTACTTTTTGTGGCCAGAAATGACTTTGGGAATATAACAAAGCATCTCTTATTTTAACCAATCAAATCTACAAAAATCCAATCGTAGCCAATCATATCCAAGCACATTGTCCACGTGGCCACTCCAATACATACTCAAATACCAAATAACAGAAAAATAAAAAAAATTAAAATTAAAATTTATAGAAACACTCCATTTCGCTCCACTTCTCACTTCCCCCAACGAACACAGCAATAACAACAACAACTACTACTCTTCGAATGCAAATCCAAATCCAAATCCAAATGCAATCCTCTCTCTGCTTCTCTTCTTCCCCAAAACCCCCACAACCACCGTCATCACCATCATCATATTCTCTCCCAAATTCCCAGCTCCCAAACAATCCCACACCAAACCCAAAGCCCAAGAGCCTCCTCCAAACCCATCCACTCTACACCCCAACGACCTCCAACCTCTCCCACCAGATCAAAGAGAAAATCCTCTGCCTGGAGATTTTCGGCGTCGACTCCGGCAAAGCCCTTTCCCAAAACCCATCCCTCCACTCTACTCCTCTCCACTCCCTCAACTCCGTCATCTCCTTCCTCCGCTCCAAAGGCATCCACCACTCCGACCTCCCCAAGATCTTCGGCATGTGCCCCACCATCCTCACCTCCGACGTCGCCGCCGATCTAATCCCCGTCTTCTCCTTCCTCTCCGACGACCTCCAAGTCCCCGATCACCGCGTCCGCCGCGTCGTCAACAAGAACCCCCGCCTCCTAGCCTCCAGCGCCCGCGACCAGCTCCGGCCGGCGCTGTTCTACCTCCGCCGCCTCGGGTTCACGGATCTCGAGGCGCTGGCGTATCGGGACTCGATCTTGCTGGTGTCGAGCGTGGAGAGGACGCTGATTCCGAAGCTGAGGTTCCTGGAGAGTTTGGGGCTGCAGAGGGCGGAGGCGGTGGGGATGGTGCTGAGATGTCCGGCGCTGTTCACGTTCAGCGTGGAGAACAATTTCAAGCCGAAGTTTGAGTATTTGGTCGGAGAGATGAAGAGGAAGGTGGAGGAGGTGAGGGAGTTCCCGCAGTACTTCGCGTTCAGCTTGGAGAAGAGGATAAAGCCGAGGCACATGGAGGTCGTCCGGCGAGGGATGGAGATGGGACTGCCATTGATGCTCAAGACCACTGATGTTGAGTTTAGGGAGCTCTTAAGCCAAGGTAGTGGATGAGATCTCTTTTTTGTTTTTGGTTTTTTGTTTTTTTTTTTATATATATATTTTAATTTTTATGGTTGTATAATTACATTTTTATTGGGTGGCAATATTGTGTGTGATTATGTAATTGTAAATCACAATATTGAAAATTTGTAATTTTCTTTTACTTTTTTATTTCGTTTTCTTATTCTGATGATTTTTTTTTTTTTTGGGTAATTTGAGGTAAGGAGTACTTTTGATTGAATTAGATATGAAATTACTATTAAATTATACTTATAATTATCTTTTTGATGATGTTGGCGAGGGGATCATTAGATAGTTACATTTTAATACGTGAAATATTATGTCAAAATATGGAAATGTAAATGAATCACAAAGATGAAAATGTACAAAGGGTAATTATTTATGGGTTTTTTTTTTATTTGTTTATGTATTTGAAGGTGAGAAATTTAAACTACAATATTTTTAATAAAATCTGTCAGTTATATTCAATCATTTTGCTTAATTCTTATTGTCATTCATGCATGTTCATCATATATTTTAGTACTTTGATAGGTGATTTTATTTAATCTGTCAACTGTTAATTATTTTTAAGGTTTCTTAAAATTTAATCAAAACAATCAGTGTAAAGATAAATTTTTTGCATATTAATTTTGATGCAATTTTCATTGCTATATACATATATTGGTCGATATTTTCGTATAATCTAGATGCCATCTTTTTCTCACGGATGATAAAATATTTATCGTTGTTTGTACCTGAAATTTTGAAATGAGGAAAAAGGAAAAGAGATTAGATTTGTTATCACTTGAATGCTCATTTTTGTGACATTTTTCATGACCATATTATACGTGCTGAAATTACTAAAGAATGCCCTTTTTTTTTTTTTTACTTGATGGTCTTTTAGCCTACAGTCTAATCTTTCTAACTGACGATAATTACAATTAGTATACTAAAGTTTTATGCCCACAAATGTTGTTTGGCTTGTACTTAAAAAAAAAAAAAAAAAGATGTGTCCTTTCAACTTTTTTTTTTTTTTTTTTTTCTTGTGTGGAAAAAATAGGTCTGTCAGTGTGTGTATTTTTCCCTAAATAAAAGTACTTACATTTTTTTGGCAAATAATTACAGTACTCATTATGATGTGTGTGTATATATATGTGCATGTTATTTCAAAATATCCAGCCTAAAAATGTGTTTATATTAACAAAAAAATAAAAAATTAAAAATTAAAAACGTGTTTAAGTTGATCTATTTTATACCTTTCTTTTTCCTATTTTCCTTTTCCCCCGAAATGAATAAGGTAGATGAGCTCACGACAAGATCCATTAGTGAAAAGGTTCAGGGATCTTTCACTTTTTTTTATTTTTTTATTTTTTTTTATTTTTAAGAAAGGGATCTTTGAGACTAGAACTATAAAATGTTCAATCTAATACTTAGAGTGGTGCTTTACTATTAAGGTACTACTACATTTTATAAACCTGAAATTATTAGTAATTTCATTACTATATTGTAGATGCCATTACTTGATGATAACTAGTTTCCTTTTTACTAATAATTTAATCTTTGTTATTATTGATTATACGTTTAAACTCGCGCAGATAAAATGGGCATAAAAGTAACTAAAATTGTATAATAGGGTATAAAACTATAGTTAAGTTCTATTGTAAATTGAAAGATTTTCATCCAATTCTATATGTTTTGTATTTTTTTTTTATGTTGACAATATTTAAAATTAAAAACATGCAATAATAATAAAAATATATTGCCATGAAATACTCATAAAAGTAAATCATTATCATTATGATTATTAGAATAACTCCATTTTAGTGTCAAATTAGTGTGCAATGCCAAGTTTTAGCTTTTAAATAGGAAAATCACTCTCTAAGGCAATGTTATTTACTTGATAAATTCAACATATAAAATACTCAATACCGACTATAGCATGAAGTATGTCATATGCGATTTGACATTTGGTTGAGATTGGATGATGTAATTACCTTTTCATTTAACACATAATGCAACAAAAGATGCTAGTTTTGGCATTAGGTTAGTTTATGTATCGATGTTTAAATTTAATCATTAGTAACATTGTTGTTTTCAAATTATATAATAATTAAGTTTTATTTTTACAAATTTTGAAACTTAAAATTTATGATATAAAATAGATATGACATTTAAAGCTATATTATATATTAAAGCAAAAGTAGAATGAGATATAAAATATGTTATTTTCATTTTTTTTTTTGTGTTATATCTGGCATTGAAATTAACTAAAAAAATTCCTTAAAAAAGAAATTAACTAAAAAAAAAAAACTCTTAATAAAACTTGACCATAATCACTGGTTTAAAAATTCGGGAAGTAAAAAATATACTTTCTTTACTTGTTTTTATTGTTTTGTTTAGTTGTTTTTTGTTATTAATATATATGACAATTACTGAACGATCAATATTATACATTGAAGTAAAAGTAGAACGAAATATAAAGTATGTTATGTTCATATTTTTTGTGTTATATTTGGCATTGAGTTTACATTTACTTTATAAAGAAATATAATCTTAACAAAACATGACCATAATCATTGGTTTAAAAATTCGGGAAGTAAAAATATACTTTCTTTACTTGTTTGTATTGTTTTGTTTAGTTGTTTTTTGTTATTATTATCTATGACAATAACGGAATGATTTTCTTTTTCTTTTTTTAAACGAGCCTTTGAAACAAGAGGAAAAATATTGTATAACTCTATTATTGTTCAAAACCTACTAATGTTGTTTAAATTGATGTACATGATCCTAAAAAAAATAAAAATAAAAAATAAAAAAAAAAAGAGAAAAAAGAAAAATACGTGTTTTGTCCTATAAAGTTCTGGACACATCTATATAGAATTAAAACCCTCTCTAAATAAATTGAAGCACTCAAACAATAAATATTATTTGATCATATTGAAAATAGGGATCATTCTTCTTTTCCTTTTTTTTTTTTTTTTTTTTTTTGAAAATTGTCTTATAAATCTACCATTTATTTAGGAATCTACTGAAACCATATATAAAACAGTAGTATGATCTAACCAATTCTCTCGTCAAGCTCAATGAATTATTCAATCTACTAGAATCTGAACCAATCAACTTTACATTTTGTGAAGATTTAAATGTGACTATGTTTACAACCACCACCGAACGAGATCATGCTTTAATAGACCAAAAAAACAAAAAACTCAAATAATGAAATACATTGATAATATTAACATAGTGTTTGATGATTGTCAACTTTTAACATAGTTACTGTTAACAAAATACAAAAGAAAAAGAAAGGAAAAAAAAAAAAAAAAAAACAGAGTAACTGTCAAAAGAAACAGTAACATAGTTGTTATCCCCATCAGGAGAAACAAATAAGGAAAAAAGTAGTAATCACTCAGTAATGGCAAATAACAAAATTGGGGGAAAATAAAAAATAAAAAAAAAAAAAAAAACAGAAAAAGAAAGAAAAAAAATTAAACAAGATTAGCAGTGTATAAGTATATGATTTCACTCATGGCCGAGCTTCGCCATCGTCATAATATATATACACACACGAGTAAAAACCCCCTCGAAGTCGGCTACGTGCTTTCCATTTGACCCTTCCGCAACTGAAATATCTCTCTCTTTCTCTCTCTAAATTCCTTCTCTCTCTCTCTCTCTCTCTCTTCCGCCGCCCCAATTTTCTCGGAGGGAAAATGTTATTTTCTCGGGGATTTCGACGGATTCCGAGAAGCACCTTGACCGGAATCACCCGCTGGTTCCTCTCCCACCGACCGAACTACTCTCACATCACGTCTCACTCTCTTCCAAACTCTTCTCACAAGGTATGTTGTTTGCGAATCGGTTTCCTTGATTTCTCGAATTGAAATTTGCGTTTTTTTTTTAAATTTTAATTTTTACTCCTTTTCTTATTTTAATGGATTTGATTTGGTTTTGGATTTGTAGGTTTGCAGAGAAACTTGCAATTGGGGATTGCCTGCGTTGCATAGCTCTAGGTATCTAGTTCATCACCAGAGTAGCTCCATAGTTGAGGTAGGTCATAAAGTCTTGATTTTTACCCTTTTTTTTTGGTTCAAGATTCTTAAGTTGTTATTAGGTTTATTGAGATGTGGAGAACTTGATTTCAGGAAGAATTAGACCCGTTTTCGCTTGTTGCGGATGAACTTTTGCTCGTCGCGAATAGATTGCGGGAAATGGTAGTTGCTGAGGTGTGTTTTATCGTTTTTGGCTGAGAAATTAGTGTATCTATTATGTTAAAGTTTTGATTTTGGGCACCATTTGAAAGTTTTATGATTAAAGTAAGACTTTAGAATCTAAGATTCTGTCTCATACAGGTCCCCAAGCTTGCGTCGGCTGCTGAGTACTTCTTTAAAATAGGGGTGGAGGGGAAGAGATTTCGTCCAACGGTAAGCTTTACATGCCATGGAGGATTTTACTGAACACACTTTTGTACACAATGTTGAAAAATTTGTTCCAGAAATATGTTCGTTAGCTTGAAAGAAGGGTTGCTAGCAATATTTGCTTTGTTTCATGTGAAAAGAGATTGCTTTGTTTCTATGATTGAACTCTGAGAAAGATGGTGTCACCAAGCCTTCAGGCATTTATTTAACGATGTGGTTTTTCCTGTTCTTGATAATTAAAATAGCTATCTTAGCTTCCAAAGGTTCCTTTAGCTGTAAGTGCCTGAGGCTCCCTTCACGTGGTGTGAAGATATGGTCAATCACTTAGGACATTGAAATTTTTTGAATTTTTGGGTTTTAATATGGTATTGAAAAATATTATCTACTTGGGAATCCTTCAACTCCAAAAGATTATTCTACTTTTGAACAAAAGCATGTCCATTTTACATCTATGGTGAATTCTTGTAACTAATGGAGTAAAAGTGAAAGAAAAAAGTATTTTGAGAAATAAATCTATCTATCGCACACGATACTTTAATATTAGTTTGAACCATTGTAGAGATAGTTGTGTTGATGCTCTGTTGTTCTTTTTCTAATTTTAAGTTTACATCATATTTTGGAGTTGATGAACAAATGCTCTGCTTTCACCTTGATTGCAACTTATCTATTCCACATGTTAAATGGATCATTTTCTGTACGTTCTCATTTATTCCATGTTATTCTTTCATGTATTCAGGTTTTATTGTTGATGTCAACGGCTTTAAAACGTTGCCATACCTGACCCTCCTAAAGCGCTAGGTGATACTTTGATGCCAGAGCTGCGTACAAGGCAGCAATCTATAGCAGAAATCACAGAGATGATCCATGTAAGTTCTTAAGAAATTTCTACATCTTTCATGAAATATGTTTATAACATATTCACTCTTTTGATCATAAGAATTATGTATGTTTGATTGGCGAAAATCTCAAGGTTAATGATTCCAGATGTCCTGTAAATTGTAATTGATAATAGCTAAGGATACGATATTAGCATTCCTTTTTTTATATGATGGGATTTGCATGAATTGCAAGCCTAATTATGTTTTTTCTGTTTAAAGAAAAATATTTCTCATTGCCAACACTCTGTTAATATAACTATATTCTTATCTTAGGTGGCTACTCTTCTACACGACGATGTTTTAGATGATGCAGAAACTAGACGTGGTATTGGTTCGTTGAATTTCATAATGGGAAATAAGGTAGTAGTTCTAACCCTCTATAATTTCATTGAGTTTCTCTGCGTGATATGATCATTTTTTTCTTTTTCTTTTTTCTTTTTTTAAATATATTCTTCTTTAGTAAAGTTCTATGTTTGTCTTTGTTTCTAGGAGCTGCTATCAACGACAATATACATTAAAAGAAAATGTGGTTGTTTTCCCAAAAACAAGCTTCTTCTTCTTCTTCTTCTTATTTTTATTTTTTAATATATATAATTGAAAGTAGTCGTTGAAGATTCCTGGTAGCTTGTTTTTGGTTTGAGGAGATGTGGACAACTCTCTTGTATGTGTTGTACTTGTAGGAGGTAGGTTTTTAGGACTGCGGAGGTAGGAAATTCTTAATTTGATGATCCTTCGTGGGCTTGTTCTGAAAGAATCTTATTTCATAGAATTGGGACTTTTTCTATCTTTAGGTTTTCTTAGTTGTTTTATACATCTCTTTAAGGTCCAGAGATTTACTACTTTCAAGCCATATGATGATTTCTGCTTGATCAACATTTTGCTTCTCTCCTATCTTTGCAACATGTTGGCAGAACCGACCAGGCTACATTTTGCCAGTGACCCCCCAACTTCCTGCATTATCATAGTCGACATTTTTTTTTTTGAAATTAAATACCATATATAATTGATGTATATGTGTTGTGTGTTGATATTTCAGTTGCTTCCTCTGTCATTTATAATACAGGTATCAGTATTAGCAGGTGATTTTCTGCTTTCTCGAGCTTGTGTTGCACTTGCAGCTTTGAAAAACACCGAGGTACGTGCTTACTGTAGTTAAATCTTGTAATGATATTGAGTATTGATGTAGAAGTGCGCATTTTCCATGATTATTTCAACAATTTTTTCTATTATTTCTGTGTCTGTAGGTTGTATCATTACTAGCAACGGTGGTAGAACATCTTGTGACAGGTGAAACCATGCAAATGACCGCTACATCTGATCAACGTTGTAGGTATACGCTTTGATGCTTTTCTTAACTTCTCTAACTAAAAGATCTTGGCATGATTATTGGTATTTATTGGTATAACTTCAATTCTATGCATATATTCATACTCTGTTTATTTTTATTGTTTTATTTTAATTTACAGCATGGAATACTATATGCAAAAGACCTACTATAAAACTGCATCACTGATTTCAAACAGTTGCAAGGCCATTGCCCTCCTTGCTGGGCAAACTACAGAAGTTGCAGTGCTGGCCTTTGAGTATGGCAAAAATCTGGTTTGTGAGCCCTTGGAATTCTTTCTAATTGTGATGTGGAGCAAGCTTAATAATGGTTTTTCCCCTTTCTTCTACTCTGATAGGTAGCTTAGTATCGAGGTCTTTGATGAGTTTATTGTTCATGTCTTTCTTATTGAAAAAGATTATTGTTCATGCTGTGCAACAAGAAGCATCTAGTAAGAGCTAATGATTAGAAGTGAACTACACAAAGCTTTCCCCTAGTTGTCAAGTAACGCAACAAGCATTTAATAATGCTATTCTAGTCTAGATGAACTAGTGAATGCTATAAAAGTAGTTTTTATTTGAGACTAATCACTAAGGAGACCAAAAAAACTTGAACTGCTGTATTAAATGTTAATCCTAGGCTGTAATCAAGGAGAACAGTTGTCCTGAAAGTTTAGGAATTGAATGGATGACCAAGATCAATATTTATTGATATTCTATTTTTCTGCTCTTCTCATGAAGGAATGCTTTCTGCACAATCTACTTTGAAGAGAATTTTATTTAATTGTGCTGGTCAAGTAACATCTTGTAAAGGTTGCAACTCTATTGTTGAAGTGTACCATTTTCTGTCAAAATTAAGTGGCATCCATCTATGAATTATCTTCATAGACAAGATTTGTGGAAGGCCTAAACTTGTGATCCTTTACCTGTCTGCTATAGAAAAAAATTTCGATTGTTCCTTTGAGTGCCATCTGCATTCCTTGTGTTACCTATGGCATAAATCTAGGGTTATCATTTGTAGCCTAAGCTGACTTGCCTCTTTATTTTTCCTTCAGGGGTTAGCTTATCAATTGATAGACGATGTTCTTGATTTCACTGGCACATCAGCTTCTCTCGGAAAGGGCTCTTTGTCCGATATCCGTCATGTAAATCATCTTTTTCTCATGCTGTTTTCCTTCTCTGATTGCATCTTTGAGTGTTAGAAAGTTATTTCAGCCATTACATTAATCATGATGGACAATCTTGCTTTCCATATTGTTTATAAAAAAATTTGTTTTAAATTTTTATGAAAGATAGGCCTCCATGACAATAGGCAATAGGCTTCGACACCTAGTTATCATTTTACATTCAGCCTTTTCCCTACCCCGAGTTTAGAATGTTTCGTTTCATCCGGATCTTTTTTTTAAAAGGGCTGTTTATTGATTCGGAAGTAAGGAAAGTGACTGATAAGAGCAATCAAGAGGTTTGGGTCTTTGAATTCATTTTTCTAGAACGAACGTTTGTGTCCATGATATTCCTGTGTTATCTGCTTAAAACATTGGCGTTCTGATAAAAGTTCTGATTATCTAGACATTATCCGCTGACCAAATTTGTGTTAGAAGCTCAGAGAATGTAATGAATTAATATTGTAAGATAAAGCAATTAAAATGTTTTATATGCGAATAACAATACTAGTGATCTTGCTCACGGACTATAGTAAAATCCTAGCTTTCCTTTCTTACAGGAATAGGTTAAGGCCAGTAGGTTGATGATAAAACAATTTTATTGAGATGACAAGAAAGTTGCGATGCTTATGTTCTTCACTTTGTTCACATGCTGCATAACGGTGTTCCAGTCAACAAAATGTGTTGCTTTCCATTCATTATTATTATTACTATTATTATAATTAATAATAATAATAATTATTATTATTAATTCTTTTATCCTTTCAATTTATAATGTGTTCTAGTATGCCATAGTGGATCTTTATAGTTTCGGAACTTCTAGGAAACTAGTTTATTGTGATGACCACTTTCCGCATTCATGCAAGAATCTGTTAAGAATCTAGTGCTGCTGAGAATCTAGTTTCGTGTGCAAGAATCTGTTATGGAAATCTGCAGTATCAAGTAAAACCTGGATTCTTGTATGTTGATTTGTGTCATTATCAAAATTTTGTAGGGAATTGTGACAGGTCCCATATTGTTTGCCATGGAAGAGTTTCCTGAGTTGCGTTCCGTTGTTGAGGAGGGTTTTGACAACCCAACAAATGTCGATCGTGTAAGTTTCTACCGATTTATTATTGTCATTTTGTTCTAATCTATGATGCTAGTCCATAATGAATGTTGGGTCAACACAGTCCACTTAAAGATTCTAATTTGTTTTTGTTTGGAGATATTTTCACTCTAATTGCTAGTTGGCGAATTCAATGCATGGCTAAATCTAATACTAATTTGCAGCACTACATTGTAGCTATTTTTTAATTGTTGCATATGCGACAACTTTCTGATATTTTACAACATAATCACACATGTGGCCTGTTAGTAAAATTTTCTGAGGTTTGCAGTGCCGAAAACAACAAATAGAGCATGTAGTCCATTTTAGAAACTACCTTCTGAAAATACAGGTTCTGGAGTATCTTGGTAAAAGTCATGGCGTACAAAAGACAAGGGAGCTAGCAATAAAGCACGCAAACCTAGCTGCCGAAGCAATCGAGTCTCTGCCCGAGAGTGACGAAGAAGATGTAAAAAGATCAAGGAGGGCGCTTATAGATCTCACTCAAAGAGTCATTACAAGAACCAAGTGACAGAAAAGACTAGTCCACACTCCACACCATAAGAGAATAGTGTATGATGAACTTGTCTCAATTTTTCTGATTACTATTGTTTCAGTCAGGCGAGGGACAATTCCCCCCCTTTTTATTTCCATCATACATTCTTTCAAATATCAAAAAATTTTTTTTTTGTCCCATAGATTTCTCACTTTAATGTAAATTATTAGTCCTGCAGAGTAGGAAAGAACACTCATAAATCCTCCATAGTCGGTGGAATGACGCATTTGGTTTACAATTGCTCTTCTTCTGCACCTTTCTATCTGACTTGGTCTATCTTTATGTATAATGGTAATAAATTTAGTTGGACAAAAAATAACGAATAGTGTTTTCGTGAGACGAACCTGTTTACTGTTTATTTCTATATGTACATAGGAACGGTCTGTGATATGTTTCATGGATACGTATAATTTATCCGTATCCGTTGGATGAGAGACGGATGAGGAAGATGAGTGATGGAGGGTGAAGGGCAGGCTAAATGAATTTCGACATTGGTTTAGGCATAGGGTGCATAGAAAGAAAATGTTAAAGGAATTGGATCTCATGAATTCTGACACCCCATCTGCACAAGCATTCATTCGGTCATGATATCATAGTGTCATCGCTTTCTTTGTTGGTTTTTCGAAACGGATAGATCAACGAGACTTCTTGAACAGTTAGAGGATTTTTTTTTTTTTTATAAAATTTTTGACTGGCTGTCAGTCTTGTCGGTTAGGACACTATAGCACCATTGTTTTCTTTACTAGTTTTCCGAACTGGTCAGATCGCCTTGGCCGGGCAGATTTTTTTGTTTTTGGCCTCACCTATTAGGACACCAAAGTGTCATTGCTTTATTTACTGATTTTTTAAACCAACCAGGCCCCCTAGTTCGGTTCCCCCTTTTCCTTTTTTTTTAGACCAACTTTTGTTTTTGTCAGTCAGGATGTCATAGTGCCATAGGAATCTTTACTGGTTTTCCAAATGGACCAGACCAACCTAATCGCCTCTTCTTATTGAAATAATTGTAGATATTTAGAAACTTCTTCTTAGTAAAATAATTGTAGATATTTAGAAACTTTGTTATAAATAGTGAAAAGTAAATACCGACTTATTTCTTTTCAAAAAAAAAAAATACCGACTTATTTTTAATTAAATACCAAATCTTAAAACCCTGTAAAAACAATATAAAAGAATTCGGTGATATTACAACCGCAAAATGCGCCTCCCATAACATTTTCATTTATATTATCAAAGCCATCAAAAGTTGGAATGTTTTTGTATCAAACTAAACCATAACGTTTACTAGCTATATAATTACAAAAATAAACAAAAAAAATATGAAGTGGTTATAAAACTCAATCGATATGGTAAATTCAATCACAATTTTTTTCATGGTAAAACTTGACCATCATATTATTTATCAATTCAAAATTGTGTCTTGCATATCAAACTAAAAGATTCTACAACTTGATCAATGAATCAAACTTCTTGAAAATTGCATCATAAACATGAGAACAAAGAGAGAGAAAATAACATAGTATGATTAAATAAAGATTACTGGTTGTTAAACAGAGATTCACAAAAAAAAAAAAAAAAAAAAAAGGTTGTTAAACAGAGAGCAGAATGTGTTGCAAGTAAAATATCAATTTGTATGATTAAATATATATATATATATATATATAAAAGCAAATAAAGAGAGCAGAATTACTTTTTTTTTTTTTGGAATAATTAAAGCATAATTACTTTAGTTGCAAAAGCAAATAAAAAAGAATTCATAAAAAAAAAAAAAAGCAAATAAAAAAGAACGGTACACTGTAAAATCAATAACTAGTTTACATTTTACATCACACAAAGAACATATCATAGTTGCATTTGTAATACATTTTTTTAAAAAACATGAATATTAAAAGGAACTAATCACTTTTAATGCAAAAAAAAAAAAAACTGATATATACACCTCAAAAAAAAAAAAAAAAAAAAGTCAGTCGGTAAGAGGGAGGGGGATTGTGGTGAGTTTGTATTTTTTGTTTTGTTTTTTTGTTTTTTTGTTTTTTTGGGGACTTCTACGGTGGGAGACAGTTACTTTTTCCCATTGATGGGGGAAAATCCAAAGGTTCATATTCAATCTGAGCAGGATTTACTAAACTTAACATAGACACTATTACATTTGATTATAGTTTAAAAACCGCCCATAATCTCTCGTTCTGTTCTTCTGCTTCTCCCTCACGCATCTGCCTTATTTTTCTCTCAAAAATATTTGAATTGCATCTCCCAAAACAAAAATGCATCTTGCTTGAATCGCATCTCCCAAAAACCACAAAAAGGTTTGTTTTTTTTGAATCTTTCCCAACAGTCTCTTGAAACCACTGCAAAACCAAGACAATTTTGCCAACAATATTTCATCTTCATCCGTTTGGAGAATGCTTATTAGGTTTTATTATTTTCTTTTCATTTATTAATGACCTTTTCATTGGAAATTGAACTCTAATCTTGTTTAATTTTCTTTTTGTTTTTTTTTCTTTATAATTGTTTGATTGGAAGATCTGAAGCACCAAAAAAAAAAAAAAAAAAAAAAAAATCCAATAATGGTGACACCAAACTCTCACTCACCGTGTGCGGCGTGCAAGTTCCTCCGGCGAAAGTGCACTCAGGAGTGCGTGTTTGCACCCTATTTCCCGCCGGACCAGCCGCAGAAGTTCGCCTGCGTCCACAAGGTTTACGGCGCAAGCAACGTGGCGAAGATCCTCAATGAGCTGCCCCCCACCCTCCGCGAGGAGGCCGTCATCTCCCTTGCCTACGAGGCCGAGGCCCGCCTGAGGGACCCGGTCTTCGGCTGCGTCGGCTTCGTCACCATCCTTCACAACCGCCTCAAGCAGATCCAGGCGGAGATCCTCGCTTCGAAGAAGGAGCTCGCCGCCTACATCGGCCCCCAGGCTATGATGATGATGTTGCCCTCCTATGGCATGCCTCAGCCGGTGCCTCCTCCGCCTCCATCTCTCGGCAATATTCAACCAGCCAACGGTGTCCCGACCGCGCAGGTCTTGATTCGAGAGCCGGTGAATCCTCAGCAGCAACTGTTTAACGGTGGATTCGATCATCTTCCGGGGAGTTCTTCAGTTGTCACCGTTGGCGGGTTTAACAATCAGATGAGTGGTAGCGGTGGCGGTGGCGGTGGCGGCGGAGGCGGAGGCTCTCCGAGTGGGGGTGTTGGGTCTCCTTCATTGGGGTTAGGAGGTTTTGAAAACGTTCCTTATCATATCCAGGCTCAGCAGCAGCAAGTTCATCACCCGTCTCTCGATTATCAGGTTCAAGCACAGCTCATGATCCAGTCGCAGCCGAATTCCGAAGGAGATCATCACCAAAACTGAAATCCTTTCATATGTTAATACAAGGCATCACCGAAGGTATGCATATCTAATACCCTACTCTTTCTTTTTGATCATGGTTTATGTATATAAACTGCGTGAATAATTATTCATGTATTTTAATTACCCAAATAGATCATGGTTATTGAATCTGCATGAGTGTCAAAGAGTTCTACGTATGCTTAATGTGATGTGTTGTTGATGGATTTGACTCTCTATATTTCTTTATTCATGTCTCTTTTGTGTTAAAATAATATCACCCCATGTTAAACATCATATCATTCGTTAAATATGTGTTATGATATTGTTGAATAATGGGGCATCTGAGTTATATCCATTCTTATGGACGTGCTGTGATTTTCTCTTTCTCCATGACTTATTTGCGCAGATTTTTGCTAATAACATAAATTTTTGGCAGTGTAGTCAATTGCAAGTAGCAGAAAATTTGGCAGTTTGATTGGTATAATTTTGTGGGTCTGACCAATAGGATAGGATAAAGGTATTCTAGGATTTTTTTTTGGTACATAAATAAAGTACAATATACAAATACAAATCCATTGATAGTTCAACCACAAAGGGCCTTCAAGAAGATATTCTAAGATACTCTATATATCTATGTGCTTATAAATTTATTGTTCTACAAAATTAAAAAAAAAAAAAAAAATCTTCCAATTATATGTCAAAATACTTCATATTGTGTACTAGTTAATATTGGAATTAGATTTGTCGAGAAAGGTGAGATTAAAGTACGCTTTATTCGAAGCATATATAGTGGTTGAAGGAATAAGCTTGATAATTATGCATAATATTTAGGAAGAGATGGAAATCCTGATTTGAGTAAAACATATTGGTAATAAAACCAAGGAATGTAATTAGGGTTCATAAATGTTGCTTACCTAGCTAGCTAGACTAACGCATTAGATTTCCTCCTGTGTATTAAAAGCTGTGAAACTGATATTTTTATTATAATTTTAAGAAAATGATTCTTTCATTGAATTAGAAAATAGGTCTAATATGTATGAAGATCTTGAAAGCTCTACATTTCCTTATTCTGACAATGTTAGTTGAGCCAACTTGTATACTTGTCTATTCTTCTTTTTCTTTCTATGAGAAAACTTTTTACTTTCTCAATGAACAATGCTAAAGGATATTGATAGTGTTGAATACCACTCAATAATAGAAGGTGAATCTCATGAGGTGAGACTCACAGATAGGACTTAGAATCTACGTGATGTTTAACATTGGTGATAACCCCAACATTTTTCTATCTCGAACATTTCAAAAATACATTATATAATATCTATCTCTTGCAATATATGTCACACATAAATTTTACACCTTGAACAAGGTGGCTGAAGGGCTCAGGTCACATAATTTTTATCATAATCACAGTGAGTCAAGCAACACTGTTGGATGCTAATTATGCTTTGCGCAAACTAAATAAGATTGAGTGCTATTAGTTTTTTATATACCGTTTAGAAACTTTATTAAATAACAAAAGTTCTAGTTGGATATCATATATTTTTAGAGTTGCAAATGTTTGTAATACAGAAAATTAAGTTCCTCTTGATATAATTTATGCTCGTAAATTTTTATGATATGTTTTCCTGATGTTGACTCTCCTATCCTCTTTTTATTGATGTTGTACAGTGCCCAGATCCTGTGCTTCATATATACATACAGAGGAAGATACACAAAGAAAGTTCTAATGATAATGAAGATACACAAAGGAAGAGCTGAAGATTGAAGATAATAAGACAATATGTTGTTGTGAACATTCTCTTTTAGTTTGAACAATCTTTTTATGTTTTAGATTATATGTAATAACTGGATTTTGCTTTTCTAGTTTCTCCACAAAGCAGATGCTACATACATATATATATATATATATATATATATGTTGGTACTGTTATTTTCCTATGATCTTGTTTATACTTTTATTCTCTTATGATAGACATCATTAAAATCATCATAACATTATTTTAGACAGGAAGCTTTTGTGATTAATATCAAAGAAAACATTTAGATAAGCTCCCCTTTGAAAGCAATGAAATTTTTTTTTCATTGGCTCAAATATTTTTCAAACACATGAACCCTCACTGAGTGGCATATATACTGGACTTTGAAACATCTATGTTTATAGTTATGTTGTTTCTTACATATTTCTCTTAAAGAGATGGATTTTCAAAAGCAATAGAGATTACCAATTCGAAGTACCTTGTAGAAAAAGGGATCTTATTGTATTTGGGGTATCATTTCGTGTTTTTCAAAGAAAATCTTACTTTGCCATTTGAATGCTTCTCTCATTTATATAGTCAGTGTCCATGTTATCAGTCAACGAAATAAGATTAAAAAAAAATGATATAGCTATGAATTTAACTCGATCGAGATCATTTTATTTACGTTTTTTTTTTAAACAAAAGGAGAGCAATATGTTTCCTAGTTTTCACTAATTAAAGAGAAAAACACTTTCAAATTTTAAGCCTGAGAGCTTCTATTCAAATCCCTTCCCAGCCAATGAGGTACTTTTATTTGCATTTTTTTATGAAGTACTAATTTAAAAAAACACGAATGTCATTAAGCAGTTTGTAGAAATAAAAACACTTCTGTTTCTATGTCTACGGCTCTACACGTGCATGCATGCATTTGTCATCTGATTATGCAATCAAACCCGCACATGCGAAGAAGCTTTATGTTTCGCTAAATCGCTGTATTCGCGCGTGCAAAACCTACAGGAAGTTTAGTGTTTATTATTATTATTTTTTAATTTCTTTTGTTACATCTTGAAAGTTATGAATTGGCATGAAAAATAAATAAATAAATGTTGAAAATTGAATGGTCGAGCAAGAGATGTACTACAGATCAGACGACAGCAAGAAATGCAAATTACTATTTATTTTATGTATTTTAAAATATTGTTATTTGTTTCTATTATTCTCGTAAAAATGTTATTTACTACAATAATATTACCTTGTAGCTGCCTCATATTTTAACTAAAGCCAAAGACTTCCTTTTCTCAAATTTTTTTCCGTCACGGTGCCGCTATTTGTTGGGTGTAACCATTTTCCAAGATTTTCTTCAAACAAAAACTTGATGACTGAATATATTTAGTTAGTAGTATTTAAGGTTTCAGGAGTGATTGGATATGTATATAGATCTCCACTGATCTTTGATAACTATATGACGTATCATGTTAGTTAGAATTTGTAATCCCATTTTTTATTAATATTCACTGTAGAAATTGATAAACAACTGATTCTATGGTTTTCCAGGATTTTGTCACGTGATTTGTTAAGTCAATTCTCGGATTAACTTTTGTCATTAATCTGAGAGTTGACCAAATATCGATCAGATTACTTTTATTCAATCTTGAATTCAAATTTTTGTGATTATCATTTAGATTTGTTTGAAATTTGTTCTTTTTTTAAACTTATCTTGTGTTTAAATCATGTCTAGGACCTTTCAAAAAAACAAATCATGTCTAGGTTCATTTGAGATTTATTCGAAGAATTTTTCAAGCTTATCTGTTATTTAGCATTTGAAAAGGTTTAATAAGTCAATTCGTGATCAAATGTCCTATGAGTTTTATCTAACAGATAATGTTTTTCTACCATTCAAATTCCAAAGGCAGAAGTCCATCACCACGAAATGTAGACAGAGTCATCTTTCATTACAGTTTTGAATTAAAGATTTCGAGAAAAATTCAAATTGAAGATTATCCGATTTTCATGTCTGATTTCATAGAGACCTAATCTTAAGACCAATAGGTTTTTTTTAATTTTTTTAATTTTTTTAATTTTTTTTATTTTTAAATTTAAGTGATCTCGTGTAGACAGAAATTAATAAAATAGTCCATCATGCTTTTAAGTTTAAGCATGCATTTAATTAATGTATAAGTTGCATGTATTTCCAAACTACCTTTACCGCCATAATCTACTATATATATACCCTGACTGTCGGAGGAGGAGCTTCTATATGTAAGATTTTATAAAATTTTGGTTATATTCTTCCAATTAATAAAAATATATATATCTTTACTCTCACTCAAACAGAAAATTTCTTAACTATACATATCTTAATTCCGTGGATTTCTCATGGTTTGAATATTGTGCACTAAAAAATTTTCAGCTTCGCCGGGTGTATGGTGAATGAGTTGCAGATTATACTAATATACTAGAAGAGAGGGGGATTTTACTGTTGTAAAATGACGTTTCTTCTGCCCCCCCCCCCCCCTCTCTCTTCAGCCGGTTGGCTTCCCCACAGCAAATGGACGGTTTTGCCCTCATATTTTTTGACTGCCGGCTCCTCCGTCCACAGTAGATGGACGGTTTTGCCCTCCAAACTCTAACTTTCCCCTTCTCTTCTTTCTTCCGCTCCCCATTCTGCCTCTTCATTTTCTCTCTCTATCTTTCATGTTCTGACTCTCTTTCTCTCTACCACTCCGTTTCTCTCTCTTCTTCTTCTTTGGATTTTTGGCCTTTAAACCCTAGATTTTTGGTTTATTTTGTTCTTTTGGCCGCTCATTCCTTCTTTTTTGCTTTCAGTTTCTACTGATGATGATCTCCTCGCCGGTGTGTTTGTTTTCTCCGGATCCGGAAGTTTGGTTTTTGTTATTTGTTTTCGGATTTTTTTTTTCTTTTTTGATGTTGTTGGGTTATTGTGTTGAAGGTTTATATATGTTTTTGTGTTGCAGGTTTTTGGTTTTGATTTTTGTATTGTTGTTTTGTTCTTCGTTACTGTTTCCGGGGTTTCAATTCCCCACCCCGTCCTTTTGTTTGTTTGTTTTTTTTTTAACTCAGTCTTAATTTTTTCTCTCCTAGGTTTTCTTTTCTTTCTTTTTTTCGAATATTGAGTTCTGATCTTTGGAAATTTTTTTTAAATTTTTATTTTTCTTTTTTTTTCACGGTTGTTTCGGAACCCTAAAATTTGTATTTTTTTTCCGGTTCATTTTTTCGTTGGGATTTTAGATTGTTATTATTGTTGTGGTTTTTTTCTTTTCCTGATTGTTCTTTCCGTTTCCCTTTTTTTCGGTATTTTTTGTTAATTTTTTAATCTATTATTTCTTGAGATATTCGGCCTCCAAACTCTCTATTTTGATATTTTTGGTTCTCTCAATCACTCATTTTCTCTTTTCATTTTTGGTTTCTATTGTTGATGATCTTCTTTTATGTGTGTCTGTTTTATCCGAACCCTAAAATCGGGGGGGGGGGGGGGGGGGGGGGGGGGGGTGTTTCCTCTCTCGGGGTTTTTTTGTTGAAGGTTTAGATGTGTTTTTGTGTTAAAAGTTTGGATTTTGATTTTTAGTCTTTTTTCTTCTTTATTATTGTTTTTGGGTTCCTTTTTTTTTTTTTTTTTTTTTTTTTTTTTTTTTGTATTTTATTTTTCCCCCCTTTTGTTATTTTCTAACTTACTATTGATTTTCTCTACTGCATTTTCTCTTTTTCATTTTTTTCGAATGGTGAATTTTGATTTTTGAATTTTTTTATGCCCTGTTTTCAAACCCTAATTTTTGATTGTTGGCTTTATTTTTTCTTTTTCTGGTACATTTTTTGTGTTGAAAGTGTAGATTTTAATCCGTAGTATATTGCTTTTCTTCATTGTTGTATATGTTTGCCCTTTTTTTTCCCTCCTCGGATTTTGGTTTTTTTCCCCTACTGTTCATATTCTTCTTTCTTTTTTATCATGAGTATTTTTTGATTTTTTTTTTTTCAAGTTTTTGGAAATAAATGCAGAGTACTAAAAAATGTAAAACAAAAGTTATGGTATGTTAATTTTTTCCCCTCTTCTTTATTTCAGTACTGTTTTTGCTTCTTCTTTTTTTTTTTTTTTTTTTTTTTTTAATAATGATATCTGATTTTTGCTAGTTGGTTTTTGCAGATTGGAATAACAATTGTGGCAAAATGAACGAATGCAAGTATCAAGTGGAACATTGAAGATTTTTTCTTTGTTAATTTGTATCTTTGTAATTTTTGACTTTTTTTTCTCCTCGGGTAATATTTTGTTGATTTTGTTTGCAAATTTGATCTTTATGTTTAGCATGTTGATGATTTTCTGTTATATTTAGGATTTGTAGTGTTTGGTGTTTTTATTATGAGTTATTTGTTTTTTCTATTAAATATTTTTTTTTATCCAGCTTGATTTTATTGTAGATAGGACAATTTTTTTTATAATGGTTAATTATGATTAGGTTAATGTGTGTGATGTTTTACTATCATCATTCTGTTTAATAACTGCATGTATTGCATCATTTAGTTAGATTTGAATGAATTGTTAGATGTTTGTACTATGTAGTTTGCTAGCTGTAATTACAATAGTTGACATGTCCTTAACATTTAATGCTTCTAAATTATCTGTTTTTTTTCCCCTTTTGTTGTAATTGTATTATTTGCTAGAAGTCTATTGCTTACTGCCCCATGATTACTTTGACTGAGATGTTTTACAGATTCAACTTTGTCATTAATGCAGTTGATTTTGTTAAAAATCGTTATCTTTTATTTGTTGTGTGTGAAAATTTTTTTTACCTCTCCCTTGCACCGACTCTTCTCATTTAGCCGATCCTCTCTTTATTGTTCTGTTTAATAACTGCATTGCATCATTTGGTTAGATTTAAATGAATTGTTAGATGTATGTAATATGTAGTTTGCTATCTGTAATTACAATAGCTGACATGTCCTTAACATTTAATGCTTCTAAATTATCTGTTTTTTTTTCCCCTTTTGTTGTAATTGTATTATTTGCTAAAAGTCCGTGGTTTACTGCCCCATGATTACTTTGACTAAGATTTTTTACAGATTCAACTTTTTCATTAATACAGCTGATTTTGTTAAAATTTGTTATCTTTTATCTGTTGTGTGTGAAAATTTTTCTCTCTCTCTCTCTCTTGCACCGACTCTTCTCATTTAGCCGATTCTCTATTTTAAATAAATCTTCTCTTCATTTATTGCTTCATCTCTGTCCTTCACCATTAATGCTTCTGTAAAATTCTCTTAACTGTTTTCCCTTGAATGTTGATTCGTCTCTGTTGAAACCTGCTTCTTTATCCAGGAACTATTCTTATTTAAAGCTTTTAATTAATGTTGATTATTGTCTTATTTTCTTAACATGTTTATTATTATGATGATCACATTATAAAGAGATTCAATTTTTTTTATTGTGTTTTGTTTCTTCTCTCTGTTTGTAGTTTTTTCCCCCTCCCCTCCCCTAGCCGACAGTGTAGATAGTTGTTTTTTTTTTTTTTTTATTTGTGAATGATTTGTCAATATTATTTATTTTATAAGTTACATGATTATGTTACATATGATAAGTTTACTGTTTTGCATTATTTTTTTTCTTCGTACCAAACACAGTAAGAGAAAGGTCTGCCCTTTTCTCTCTATTTTCCTCACCAACGTTAGCTGACTTTCTTTTCTTACGTAGCCTAAAAGTCCAAACACAATCCAAGCAGTGGCGGCGCCACATACAAGTCGGTTTTAACCTTATAATTTGGTACACTTTTAATTGTACCTCGATTTTATAAGGCGCCCGGCTTAAATTTTGGCACAATTTTTACTCCTAAAATTTCAGTAGAATTTATGCAACCATTTTATAACGTATATTATATCCACACTCAATAATTTTTATAAAAAATAAAAAAATATATATTATTGATTATTTTTATAACGCCCCGCATTGAAAAAATTTCCTGGCTCCGCCGCTAAGAACTATATAAGAACATAATACAAATCACACAATCACTATGGATTCTTGCCCTCTCCAAATGTTTGGGCTTCAAGATCCATCTGCTTAATGAAAATTCGTAAATTCTACCTCAATTTCATCTGTCAAAAAAATAAAAAATAAAAAATAAAAACAACAACAACAACAAGAGGTACAAATTTCAGCCTCTAATGAAATTTAAAAATAAATAAATAAATAAATAAGAACAATCTTTATAAGAACCAAAAAACAAGATACGATCAAAAAATGCAACAAACGCTAAGAAAAATCGATTTTGACGTTACAAGACCATATCTCTTTGTTCATCCAACCAATAAGTGTCGGAAATGAAATCGGATCGAGAAGGAGGAAATAAGTTTACCTAAGAAAATAGCCAAAAAAAATTAAAAAAGTGGTAGAAAAACAGTGGAGAAGTCTGCAAATGGGAAGGAAAGCTTCGACTTCGAGTTGCGGAGGCTGAAAGGGGACTCTTGCGAAATCTCGTTTATGTTCCCCCTCTGCTGCACCCTCGGGGAAGAAAGGTTTTTTATTTTTTTATTTTTTTTATTTTTTTTATTTTTTTATTTTTTATAATAATTATTCTCATTTATACCATTTGAACCTAGAACAATCACGCTTTACCCCTCCTTGAAGTTTGAGAACTCTTATTTTACCCTCTAAATTTAAATAGTTTCACTTAACCTAATTTATTTGAATTTTGGTTAAAAACATATGGAAAAATAGGGAGAACCATCTCGCTCAATGTCTTACTGTAGTTTTTTTAATGAAAGCAAGTGGAAAAAAAAATATATATATCACGTGACTTTTGTTTTATTTTATTTTATTTTTATGTTTTCGATTGAAATTCTAACATAGGAAATTTAAATGGGACTAAATCAAATTTAAAAAAGATAAAGTAAGATTTTTAAAAATTTAGAAGACAAAGTGTGAATATGTAATACCCAAATTTATGATAAGGAATTTTTATGAATTTATTAATATATCAAATTTTCTTATGTAAATTAAAGTTTAGGTTATAGTTTTAACCTAAAGTTATGAAATGAATTTTTATGATATGACAATTTTTTTTTTTAATTTTGTCTCTTAGTAGTTAGTATATGGTCACATATTATTATTCAAAAAGTGTGAATAGTAAAAAGTGACCAATTGATGTAAGTGTAGATTAAGTTTTCAAATTACCAAATACAGTTTTCAACAGTGTAGCAGTATGAGAATTAACAGTCTTAAAGTTTTCCTAGGATTTTTCTGCATATAAAATGTAATATCAAGGATTTGATATCAAATTTTTAGTCAGATAAAAATTAGACTGTCTAACTTTTTACAAATAAAATTTAGACAGATTACCTTTTCAGTATGGGAACTTGGTGGATAAGTCTTGATGTCAGATTGAGTTACTTTTTCAGTATGAGAACTTAGAGGATAAGTTTTGATGACAGATAAGATTTTTACTGAGTTGCTTCATCAGTTCAAAAACTTGGAGGCCAAGTTTTTCCAAACAAATAAGATTAGACTGCATATCTTTTTCAGTCCAAAAACTTGGTGAGCAAGTTTTCTAACAGATAGAAATTATACTGATTAACTTTTTCGCAATAAAAGACCTTGGGAGTTGTGCTAGTGATAGATAAAGGAAACTACTGTTATGTTGAGTTAACAGTCCAAGAATTCATCTGTTGAAAAAAATCTCAATAATTATCTTTAATTAATATTTTGAGGAAAATAAGAATTTGTGATCCAATGGTTAGAAATGGGTAAGTATTAAGAGATCAATGACAAAGAATAAGCCTTCTTGGACAATGTTTTTAATCACCTTGATTAGAATTAATTAACAAATTAACCCCAAAGTCATTAGCCAAGACCTATAAATAGGCATCCTCCCTCCACCATTTCTTCACACCTCAAAATCCATTCTCTTCTCTCTCTATAGAAACTCCCTCTATAAATTTTCTTAGATAGTCTCAAGTTTTCTTAAGAAAATTTTCTTTAGTCTACAAAAATTTTCCTTCCCATTTTCCCACCTTCCAAACACCATCCTAGCTCCATAAGAGTTTGAAGAAATCCTCCAAGCCCCTTCACGAAGTTCTTTTCAGGGAGGTTCTAATTCAATTTTATAGTGGAAACTACGATTGTCGAGGTAGTTTTCCGACGGAGACTCTAGTTATATTTTTTTTAGTTTAAATTTTTATAGGTTAATATTTAAGTAGAAATGCAGTCAAAATTTTTAGAATCAGTGATTTGACAATATAGAGTTTATGATTGTTCATATGAATATGTTCATGATTATGTTATGGGTAGTGTAGAATTTTTAGAAATCGAACTTAAATCGGAGATTTTGAACTTCGATTCATTTGTTAAGAGTTTTAGAAATTTTAATGAGTTTCTATTAGATGGAAACTATTAAGGATATTTAGAAAAACTATGGAACATTGAACTATGGTGTTTTTGTATGAATTTCAAAATTTTCCAAAAGCGAAATTTTGATTTTTCGATGAAAATTGTTAAAACTCGAGTTTTGGAGTTTTGAAAAAACGAAGTATCTATGGTCAAAATTAGACTTGGTCATAAACATAAAAAATTTAGATAACATGTAGATGCACATTTTCCGATGTTTTGTCAAATTCTCGACAGTTTGAGAGATAAGATTTTTCAAAGTCTTACAAAAATAAGGGAATTTTTGGGGGAGGGACTGCATGCCACTGCAACCCGGGGGCGGTCTTTAGGCGCTGCAGCCCACCTGGGCTGCACAGTGGTCAGGCAGTGCCCAACTTGTTGTAAAATAATAAGATAAGGTTGGATTAAAAAACTTTAGATCCAATTTTTCTAAGTAAAGATATATGATTTTGAAACACACCATGGTCTCATCACCATAGCTTATGTAGATTAAGTCGTAGAATTTAGGATAAACCTTATCCAAAGAGTGTATATAAATTAATACCCGACTTGCATAAATTTCAGGAAGAGAATTTTATATTGTGGCCTTGAAGGAAGTGTTTTTACTGTGAGTAAGGCAAGTACAAACCTCGCCTACAATATGAAAAATATTATTGTTTTCAAGCTATGTGATAGGCACATGTCATGTCGGGAATGCTTTGCCTATGTTCATGAAGTGATAATATATGTGTTATGAATTATGTGACTACCGTGATATGTTATGACATGCCATAATCACGTATGTGCCACACCTATGTTTATGTCATTTTTCACAAGTATGCCACATTTACATACTTGCCACACTTTTTACTAGCTTGTTATGTAAATGCCATACTTTATATTAATGCTACGATTTCAAGTTTGTTTCATGCCATTGTATCATGACTAATAAGTTCATAATCAAGGAACATTAGTCTTAGACTTAGTCTTTGAATAAGACTTTAAGTTAGAGTATGATTTAGGCATACTCAAATTCAATTAAGTTAAAGGCTAAGACTTATTCAAGTCAAGTTAGGGTGTCGTTCCAACCTTCCTTTAGATAGAGGCAGATCATATAATGTTATGTTATGTTCTAGTTTAAAGTTTTAGATTTATTCCCAAAACTGTTAAAGACCTTGTAAACCCTAACTTTCTGAGCAATGTGCGCATCTAGTATGTACACATAGAGGCCCACAAATAAGAAAGATAATAAGTGTATAATGGAAAATAAGACATTTATAATTGAATATAATTAGATCATGTCTTGGATTCTATAATTGGATCATGTATCCACACATGTTATTCATGTTTTAAAGCAATGTGAGATCTATGTTTGTACTTGCTGAGCGAAATCTCATTAATTATATTCATACTGTAGGTAAGCAACAAGCATCATATTGCTTGGGGGCAAGTACAGATGGAGATGTTAAGCAAGCGAAGCCGGTATGGATACCACTACATAAATTATTCCACAAAAGCTATTTTTAAAATTATTATTACCATTATAAAAATTTCAGATTATATTATATAATAAAGTTTATGATATGTAAGGTCATATGAAAAATTATTTAGAGTATGTGACAAAAGTTTTAATGATAAGTTAAAATAATAAAAAAAAATATTCCAAGATTTTCAGTACTCAAGCCTAAGTATTTTTAATAATTATAAGTAAATTTAGGTTAAGCAGTAATTTAATAGCCAACTTAGACGGGTCGTTACAGTATATACTGTTAAGCCTTACCAGTTTAGTGTTGACAACTGACTAGTGTAATTTGAAACTGAAACTAATCAAAATCGACGATTAATACATCATGAGTGTTTTTGGATTTACTCATTGAACAAATTAAGTTGGTTATTCATTTATTTATGGATAATGAGTTCTTAAATTTAAGAAGAGTTTATTAATTGCTGACAAAAAGAAAACTCATGGACACTTATAATTTAGTGAGGCCCACTTATGAGTCCACATGATTCATCTTTCTGAAGGCCTCATGGGAAATGTGTGTGTGATTGCTTGTGTGTATATAACAAGAGTCTATTAATTATTTGTCTTGTAATTATATGATAATTGAACAATAATCATCACTTTTATAATTGTTTGAGAATTGAAATATAAAGTTAAGAATTATTGTTTTTTTCCTCATGAAAAAATTGCTCATTGAATTTTTAATTTTAGTAGTAGGAGGTACAATTTCGGAAGTTTAAGCACATAAGATAAGTGAGTACAAATCTTACCTACAACATACAATAAAATATTTTTCTTTCTTGATGTTCTACGTTTGCTATGATTTGCCTTGATGATATGATGAGTATATGAGTTATATGTATTGCTTTGATTAAGCATTTGACATGCATAATTTCTTTTGAACTTATATGATCGACATGCCTCACAGATATTTGTGCCATAATGATAGATACATAGTGACATGTAAATCTTCACACTGTCACAATTAATAAGAAGGAGGCTAACGAAAGATAGAAATAAGTGTCGTACTAACCTCCAATTAGTGAAAGGATATGATAAGAACGAAAGTTATAAGTTATGATCTCAGAGGTGGTTGGAAGGTCGCTCCCCCAACTCTCCATTGCTTGCGCACATATGTGTACGGCATGTGGGCTCTTAAGTAGACAAGACATGTATATAATAAAGCATAATTGAACACACATAAATCACATGCATTTTTGAACATTCATGTTGTTACGCGTGATGATATGATTTTATGAAAATGTTTTGTGAGTTATTGTTTGTACTTTTTGAGCGGAAGCTCATATGTGTGTATTCATGCTGCAGGTAACGCGGGTAGGCAGCATACTATTTAGATGTTTGTTAGACTGACAAAGTTGTGCGGAGACGATGAAGGAAGGGAGTGAGATACTACTACGAACTTAATTTCCTCATTTAGACTTCTTAAAGTATTTTGTATCAACTATGTTTATAACTATGTTTTTAAATACTTTGGTACTACTAAACTAGTAGGAGTATTGTATGAGAAAAAGACTTTAGAGTATTTCCTTTTTAACTCACATGACGTTATAGCTTTTTTAATATTATCTTAGTACAAATTTTGAATGGGATATTTATTATTTAGAAATTTTAATTTTCTTAGTTAGAATTTTAGTTTATTAAACTCTTCAAGTACAAATATAATATGTATGTAAAATATATATATATATATATACGTATTTTTGGAACTTAATATAAATAAGTGTTAAGATTAAATGAATTAAGAATAAGTAAGTTAGTTAATGGTCTGAAAAGTTGGGTGTTACATATGTAATCTTCACTGGGGGTGTTATACTCATACTTTACCAATTAAGAAAAAAAAAAAAAAAAAAAACACACACACACACACTCACAAACAAATTTCATTAAAGTTTTCACAAAAGTTAAGAACAAGTTTGACAATATAATCACAAATGTAATTGAAAATAAAAATGAAATCTTAAAAACAAATTCAATATCCAAAAAACTATAAATAAATTCATAAAAACCCTAAAACATTAAAACACTAAAATTTTAAATTATGTATATATAAATACATAAATATTTTTTTTAGTGTGAATATAAGTTGGGTGGGTGCGGGTATGAATATGGGGGAGCTTCCCCCACCCCCACCCCTCACCCACACGGGGGTTAATCTTAACACATATACTCGCCCTTATATCCATGTATTATCCCACATAACCACCCATAATAAGAGTACCCGTGTGCATCTATACCCATGAGTAAATATATATTCTAAAAAATACCCCTAAAAATATATATAAAGAAAAATTCAGAAAAAAGAAAAATTCAGAATACATTGAAACCTTCGATCCCTCTCATCTCATGTCGAGTCTCTCTCCTTCTCCACCCCCTTCCTCTCTCCTTGATTGAGGAATCAATCTTCATCAATTCTGTCAATCACTTTGCCCTTCAATCCAAACCAAAATTAAGAAGACGACGATATTTTTCCATTCCAATTTATTCCCAAACCCCACAACTATTTTTCTAATTAACTCTTCCAATTTCTTCAATTTCTAGGGTTATTTGGGCCGCCTCTGAAATTTTATCTGATCTACAGATCCAAAATTGCCTGATCATTTTGATTGGTAAAAGAATATCTCAGATCTAGGTTTCTCTCTTATTCTCTAATTTAACGAATATATTTTACATTTTTTTTCAGTTATTTATGTTTTTTTTTTTAATTTTAATGTACTTTCATTCCGCTTAAGTATTTCAACATTAATCAATCTATCTCTTCTTCTCTAGGGTTTCGGCCTCTTTAATGATTTTGGTATGGGATAATCTTTTATAAGGGGATGAGAATCTTAGGATTACCACATTTATTATGCAGTTATCTTATTTTAAGATACCTGAAAATCTGAAACCCATGGGATTCAGATACCCTTATAAAGAGGTAATCTGAAACTTACCTCTCCCATTGGGTTTCAAATTACCCCTTATTTGAATATCATGATAATATTAAAATCTAAATGATTTAGACACAACTATTCTTTTAACTTTTAAATTTAACTTTAAAAAAACAACCTATAGATTTACCATTAAAAAAAAAACCTACGGATTTACTACATACATACACATATATATAATCTTCTTCATCGTAGCCTCTTCCTACCTATATTCTTTATCGCAACCCCCTCATGCGAACATTAACTCCACCACAGCCATTGGTAATCGTCGTTCTTTTCTTCATTGTCTTTTTAGAATTTCGACATTGGTTTAGGCATAGGGTGCATAGAAAGAAAATGATAAAAGAATTGGATCTCATGAATTCTGACACCGCATCTGCACAAACATTCATTCTGTCATGACATCAGAGTGTCATTGCTTTCTTTATTGGTTTTCCGAAACGGCTAGACTAACTAAACCACCTGAACGGTTAGAGGAATTTTTTTTTTAATTTTTGACTGGCTGTCGATCTTGCCTGTCAGGATACCATAGCGCCATTGTTTTCTTTACTAGTTTTTCGAACTGGTTAGATCGCTTTGGATGGTCAGATTTTTTTGTTTTTGGACCGGTTGCTGGTCTTACCTATCAGGACACCAAAGTGCCATTGCTTTATTTACTGGTTTTTCAAACCAACTAGACCCCTAGTTTGGTCCTTTTTTTTTTTTTTTTTTTTTTTTTTTTTTAGACCAACTTTTGTTTTTGTCAGTCAGGATACCAAAGTGCCATAGGAATCTTTACTGGTTTTCCAAATCGACCAGATCAGTCTAACTGCCTCTTCTTATTGAAATAATTATAGATATTTAGAAACTTTATTATAAATTGTGAAAAGTAAAATTTATGAAATAATAAAAAAATTCTGATAGCATAACGACTTATTTTTAATTAAAAACAAAATCTTGAAACCCTGCAAAAACAATGTAAAAAGAATTCGGTGATATTATAACCGCAAATAATGTGCCTCCCATAACATTTTCATTTATATTATCGAAGCCATCAAAAGTTGGAATGTTTTTGTATCAAACTAAACCATAACGTTTACTAGCTATGTAATTACAAAAATAAACAAAAAAAAAATATGAAGTGGTTATAAAACTTAATCGATATGGTAAATTTAATCACAATATTTTTCTTGGTAAAACTTGACCATCATATCATTTATCAATTCAAAATTGTGTCCTTGCCTATCAAACTAAAACATTCTACAACTTGATCAATGAATCAAACTTCTTGAAATTGCATCATAAACATGAGAACAAAGAGAAAGAACATAACATAGTATGATGGTTGTTAAACAGAAATTCACAAAAAAAATAAAAAAAATAAAAAGGTTGTTAAATAGAGAGCAGAATGTGTTGCAAGTAAAGGGGTTGTTTGGTAAAACCATTCAACTTAAACTAATACGTACTTTTTCATCTCAGTTTTTGTTTTTTTTTTTTTTTAAAAGTTAACAAAATTATAACTAATTTTTAAAAAGTCAACCAATTCAAACTTAAAAATTTCAACTCAAACCGTTTCACCAAACAGACTAAAAGTGTCAATTTGTATGAATATATATATATATATATATATATTATATAAAAGCAAATAAAGAGAAAGCAGAATTATTATTATTTTGAATAATTAAAGCATAATTACTTTAGTTGCAAAAGCAAATAAAAAAGAATTCATAAAAAAAAAAAAAAAAGCAAATAAAAAAGAACAGTACACTGTAAAATCAATAATTAGTTTACATTTTACATCACACAAAGAACATATCATAGTTGCATTTGTAATACATAATTATAAAAACATGAAAATTAAAAGTAACTAATCACTTTAATGCAAAAAGAAAAAATGATAATATTACCCAAAAAAAAAAAAAAAAAAAAAGAAAAAGTCGGCCGGTAAGAGGGAGGGGGGATTGTGGTGAGTTTTTTTTTTTTTTTTTTTTTGGGGACTTCTACCGTGGGGGACAGTTACTTTTTCCATATATGGGGGAAAATCCAAAGGTTCATATTCAATCTGAGCAGGATTTGCTAAACTTAACATAGACAATATTACATTTGATTATAGTTTAAAAACCCATAATCTCTCGTTCTGTTCTTTTGCTTCTCCCTCACGCATCTGCTTTATTTTTCTGTCAAAAATATTTGAATTGCATCTCCCAGAACAAAAATGCATCTTGCTTGAATCGCATCTTCCAAAAACCACAAAAGATTTTATTTTATTTTTTAAATCTTTCCCAACAGTCTCTTGAAACCACTGCAAAACCAAGACAATTTTGCCAACAATATTTCATCTTCATCCGTTTGGAGAATGCTCATTAAAGTTCGTGTTTCACTTGGAAAAAAATTAAAGGAATAATTTTAATTTTTTTAGAGCCCAGAAACGAAAAAGAACAAAAAAAAAAAAAAAAAAAAAAGGGTTTTGTCTTGTGGAATATGGGTATGATCCCACTTAAGATCATTGTGCAAATCTCATCTGCCGGAGATGAATGGAAATAGGGAAATCCCTGTGCGAAATTCCCTCAACGACAGCAGGAACAAAGCCCACGCTCCCTATGGCGGTGCGAATAAAGCCAACCTCCCCATGGCTCCGTTAACAGAACCCACCTTCCCTACGGTGGCGCGAAGTCCTTGCTGCCCCTTCTCCACCTTCGCGAACCCACCCAACTCCTTTCCTAATATCTCCTTTTCTGCCTCCATTTTCCTAAAACGCTGTTCAATATTTCGGAAGATGATGTTTTGGCAGCTCCCCTGGTGGACAGGAGGAAAGGAAAGAGAACAAGTTTCAATTTTTCTTTTTCTTTTTTCCATTTCTTTTTTGGTTTGGTGTAATCTTGCGCAGTGCATTTTTTGCACATTTTGGTACAACCCCTTTTTTTGTTTTTTGGGCTGATTTATATTTTTAAGGGGTTAGGGATTTTGACGAATTTGGATTTTGAAAGGAGGGGTTTTTTGGTCTCTTTGATTTAAAAACATTTTTTCTTTTAGGGAAATGATTAAAAACATTTGGAGGCTTGAATGTGCAGAAAGCAAGGCCAACCATCTTCCGTTTCCTCTCCCACTACAGCCGCACAGCACCACACCGCCGGTCGCTGGAGAAGCGACGATCGCGAGGACCACCGGAGAAGACCTCCGAACGAAGCACTCGCTTCGGCTCTGCTCGCACCTGTCGCGACCGTCGTGACGCCGTCGCCATATCCCCCCGCCCAGAGGCTGTCCGAATATCCTCAGAAATCCTTCCGTTAGGGATCTTTTGCATATATAAGCAAAAAATGAACCACCATTGCAAATATAACCTCCGTTCTAATTGTTTTTTTTATTTTTATTTTTTTTAATTCAAACTTTAAACAAAAAGACCAAAAGCTCCTTCAACCATCTTCACCCGGTCCTGAAAACAAGCAAGCTGACTTGAACCCGGTCCGGAGAAAAATTTTCCGGACCAGCATGACCGACCACGCCGGTCATGCCGGTCCAGAAAATCAGAGAGTTATGGTGATAAAAAAAAAACAAAGGAAAACACCCGGTCCAAAAAACCAGAGAGTTACGGTGATAAAAAAAAAACAAAGGAAAACACCCGGTCCGGATAAAAATTTTCAGGACCGGCATGACCGGCCATATTGGTCCGGAAAACCAGAGAGTTACGGTGATTAAAAAAACAAAGAAAAACACCCGGTCCGGAGAAAAATTTTCAGGACCGGCATGACCGGCGTGGCCGGTCATGCCGGTCTGGAAAACCAGAGAGTTATGGTGATTAAAAAAAAAAACAAAGGAAAACACCCGGTCCGAAGAAAAATTTTCCGGACTGGCAAGATCGGTCACGCCAGTCATGTTAGTTTGGAAAAGCAGAGAGTTACGGTGATAAAAAAAAAAAAAAAAAAAAAAAAAAAAAAAAAGAAAAAAGAAAAGAGGAAAACACCCGGTCCTAAGAAAACTTTTCCGGACCGGCATGACCGGCCACGCCGGTCATGCCGGTCTGGAAAACCAGAGAGTTATGGTGATCAAAAAAATAAAGGAAATCACCCGATCCAGAGAAAAATTTTCCGGACCGGCATGACTGGCCACGCCGGTCATGCTGGTCCGGAAAACCAGAGAGTTATGGTGATCAAAAAAAGAAAGAGCTTATGTTTGAGGAGGATGATACCACCAAACGACTTCTCAAGATCGGAGTTTTTAGAGTTATTGATGTGCTTGAGGTCAATCCTTTATCTTTTTCACTCTCTTTAATTGATTTCTATTTATTACATTGAAAGTTTTAGACTTATTCCAAAATAAGTGTATAAATAAATAAAGAAGCAACTTAATTGGGAGATTATGAAAGTGATTTTCTTATCTCTAATTCAAGAGAAAAGAGAGATATATTTGGAAGTTGTTGAAAATGGGAGGAAAATCGATTTGGATAATCTTTCTTGGTGTGTGTGTGTGTTAATAAGGAATTTGTTGGTGATTTGACTCCTATATACATAGACTTTGGTTTTATGTTTAAGGCTAGAAGGACAACTACAATTAGTTGTTCTGTTGACAATATTTGCAGTTTTTAAGAAATACAGGAGATTATGAAAGTGATTTCTAGGTTGCTTCAGTTCTTCAAATGCGACCAAAAATTTCTTGTTCGATATATATGTTCAATGAGTTTATAGGTAAGAGAAGGCCGGTCCGGAAAACCAGGAAGGTGTTGTGATCAAAAAAACAAAGAAGAGCACGCTGGTCCGAAGAAAATTTTTTCGGACCGGCGTGACCGGTTAGGCCGGTCATGTCGGTCCGGAAAACCAAAAAGGTGTGTTGATATAAAAAATGAAGGAGAACACGCCAGTCCGGAGAAAATTTTTTCGGACCGACATGACCGGTTAGGCCGGTCCGGAAAATCAGGAAGGTGTTGTGACCAAAAAAACAAAGGAGTACACGCCGGTCCCAAGAAAATTTTTTCGGACCGGCATGACCGGCCTAACCGGTCATGCCGGTTCGGAAAACCCGAAAGGTATGTTGATAAAAAAAAAAAAAAACAAAGTTGCTGGTATGGAAAACCCGATAGGTGTGGTGATAAAAAAAAAAACCAAAGGAGAACACCCCGGTCCGGAGAAATTATTTCCTGACCGGTCATGCCGGTCAGGAAAATTTAAAAAAAAAATACCAAAGTAATACTTTGATGTGGACCGGACCGGGTTTTCCTGACGGGACCGGTTCGGAGAAAAAAAAAAAGCGAGCAATTTTGCTCGCTGGACCGGATCGGGTTTTCCGGACCGACCGGACCGGGATTGGTCCAGTCGGTCCGGAAAACTAGCGAGCAATTTTACTTGCTGGACCGAACTGGGTTTACCTGACCGGCACCGGTCCGGAAAAACCGCGAGAAAAATTGCTCGCCGGTTAGTCCGGACCAAGTTGTCCGGACCGGCTTGACCAGTTCCGGTCAGGCCGGTCAAGAAAACCAGCGAGCGTAGTGCTTGCTTGTGCTCGTTGGTCCGGACCGGACCGGATTGTTCGGATCGGAGAATACGCCGGTTCGGAGAAATTTTTTTCGAACCGACATGATCATGCTGGTTCGGAAAACTCAAAAGGTGTGTTGATTAAAAAAAAAAAAACAAAGAAGAACACGCCGGTCCGAAAAACCAATAAAGCGTGTTGATCAAAAAAACAAAGTTAAACACCCCAGTCCGGAGAAATTATTTCTTGACCGGTCAGGAAAATCAGAAAAAATACCAAAGTAATACTTTGGTGTGGTGAACGAAAATACAAAGAATATCACACCGGTCCGGATAAAAATGTGCCTGACTGGTATGACCAATAAGATCGCTTGTCGTTACGTTAAATTAATCAGTGATTGATAGTAAGTCAATTGTACTTATTAACCATTCAGATAAGTGATTAACTATTTTAGAAAACAAATGACATTTTAACTAATTTTTTAGAATTTCGGTCATTTATTAAAAAAACTTGTTAAATTGGCGTAATTTTTTATATATGAAAAATTGTCGTTTGTTTTGTTTAATTGTTGATTGACTAATAATCAATCAGTAATTGAATTTCAAATTAATTATTGGCACCATTTAATATTATTATAATTTTGTAAAGTGATATCAAAAAGTCATGAAGTCATAATAATATTTTTAATTTATACTACGTCATATTAGGTAAGCGAGAAGATTGGTCTGTTTTTTCACAAAATATAATACATAGGTTACGAGCATAAATTCGACATGACCGATTTTGATAACTTTCACTAATTGACCATACAACCAAGCTGTTTGGCTCCATAATAGCGAGTGGACCGAGAAGAACGGCAAAGCCAGTCAATTATTTTTTTGTTTGTTTGTCTAATTGGCTATCTGTCTTTGCGATATTAAAAACATTAACGGATTGGAGAAACCAAAAAAGAACACCTCGGATCGGAGAAAACTTTTCCGGACCGGCATAACCGGCATGCCGGTCCGGAAAACCAGAAAAGTATTTCTTTGGTGTGGTGATCGAGAAACCAAAAAAGAACACACCGGATCGGAGAAAACTTTTCCGGACCGGCATGTCGGTCTGGAAAACCAGAAAAGTATTTCTTTGGTGTGGTGATCGAGAAACCAAAAAAGAACACACCGGATCGGAGAAAACTTTTCCGAACCGGCATGCCGGTTCGGAAAACCAGAAAAGTATTTCTTTGGTGTGTTGATCGAGAAACCAAAAAAGAACACACCGGATCGGAGAAAACTTTTCCGAACCGGCATGCCGGTCCGAAAAACCAGAAAAGTATTTCTTTGGTGTGGTGATCGAGAAACCAAAAAAGAACACTCCGAATCGGAGAAAATTTTTTCGGGCCGGCATGACCGGTATGCCGGTCCGGAAAACCAGAAAAGTATTTCTTTGGTGTGGTGATCAAGAAACCAAAAAAGAACACACCAGATCGGAGAAAACTTTTTCAGACCGGCATGCCGGTCCGGAAAACCAAAAAAGTATTTCTTTGGTGTGGTGATCGAGAAACCAAAAAAGAATATCCCGGATCGGAGAAAACTTTTCCGGACCGGCATGACCGGTCATGCCGGTCCGGAAAACCATAATAGTATTTCTTTGGTGTGGTGATCGAGAAACCAAAAAAGAACACCCCGGATCGGAGAAAACTTTTTCGGACCGGCATGACCGGCATGCCGGGTCCGGAAAACCAGAAAAGTATTTTCTTTGGTATGGTGATCGAGAAACCAAAAAAGAATGCACCGGATCGGAGAAAACTTTTTCAGACCGGCATGCCGGTCCGGAAGACCAGAAAAGTATTTCTTTGGTGTGGTGATCGAGAAACCAAAAAAGAACACCCCGGATCGGAGAAAAATTTTCCGGACCGGCATGACCGGCATGCCGGTCTGGAAAATCAGAAAAGTATTTCTTTGGTGTGGTGATCGAGAAACCAAAAAAGAACACAACCGGATCGAAGAAAACTTTTCCGGACCGACATGCCGGTCCGGAAAACCAGAAAAGTATTTCTTTGGTGTGGTGATCGAGAAACCAAAAAAGAACTTCCCGAATCGGAGAAAACTTTTCCGAACCGACATGATCGATCATGCAGGTCCGAAAAACCATAATAGTATTTCTTTGGTGTGGTGATCGAGAAACCAAAAAAGAACATTCCGGATCGGAGAAAACTTTTCCGGATCGACACGACCGGTCATGCCGGTCCAGAAAACCATAATAGTATTTCTTTTGGTGTGGTGATCGAGAAACCAAAAAAGAACACACCGGATCGGAAAAAATTTTTCCGGACCGACATGACCGATGATGCCGGTCCGAAAAACCATAATAGTATTTCTTTGGTGTGGTGATCGAGAAACCAAAAAAGAACACTCCGGATCGGAGAAAACTTTTCCGGACCGACATGTCTGGTCATGCCGGTCCAGAAAACCATAATAGTATTTCTTTGGTGTGGTGATCGAGAAACCAAAAAAGAACTCCCCAGATCGGAGAAAACTTTTCCGGACCGACATGACTGATCATGTCGGTCCGAAAAACCATAATAGTATTTCTTTGGTGTGGTGATCGAGAAACAAAAAAAAAACACTCCGGATCGGAGAAAACTTTTCCGGACCGACATGACTGGTCATGCCGGTCCAGAAAACCATAATAATATTTCTTTGGTGTGGTGATCGAGAAACCAAAAAAGAACACCCCGGATCGGATAAAACTTGTCCGGACCGGGCCGGTCCGGAAAACCAGAAAAGTATTTTCTTTGATGTGGTGAACGAAAAAACAAAAAAGATAACTCCGGTCCGGAGAAATATTTTCTAGACCGGCATGACCGGCAAAAAACATGTTGACTTATTTTAATCAAACACAAACACTAAGGATCCTGTAAAAAACAATTAAAATGATTTCAGCCACTATAATATCAAAAATACAGTTCATCACTACAAACATAATTCAACTACTAATATAAGAGATGTAGTCCAAAATCTTTAGTAAAAGTTAAAAATAAAACCACGATCATACAACATGAAAATATGCTTCGATCAAATATATTCAAATGGGGGTTGTAAATTCTGAGCTCTCATGAGAAGTTGCTTGACATGATCGCTTGTTTTTGCCTTTCCAATGTTCTCCAATAGAAGGAAATCTGGTTTGTTGAAGCCTCCCACGTTTTTTTTGAAATCAGGAGGTAATACCTTCTCACTCCTTATGTCATCCGGGATAACCCACTCTGATGTGCTCGGGACGGGATAAATGGTTCGGACATAAGCCAATGCCCATACCTCCTTTAAATAGTATTTTGAGTATAAATCATGCATTTTGTCCTTACCTCCTGGGAATGCTGCAATGGCATGGACACAAGGAATTTTGTCGATATCAAATACTTTACATGTGCAGGTTCCCCTTCCAAGATCAACCAAAAAACTGCCATCCGATCCTGTGACATAATACTCCAGTGTAGTAGTGTTTCGTTCTTTCGCAGTCAAGATTGTGGACTCAAAATCTAAAAGATAACACTTAGTATCAAAATCATCTAAAATGCTTTTAGGGCCTGACGATATTGTACACAAAAGAATGTAACTTATTTTTAATTCCGTACTTTTTTGGTCCACATGAAGCCTTTTAGATATGCAGTCAATAACTTCAGAATATTTCACCTTATTCGGATCATCTAATAATACTATGCTCTTGATTTCCTTATTCCTTCTGCACCATTCATATGACCCGTTATCTTTATCCTTCTATTCTCCATCATATTGAAAATATATGACAATCTCGCTCATTTTCATTCAGAATAAAAATAAGAAAAACAAAAAAATTTGTTATGAAAGAATTAAAAAAAATTAATGAAAAATCTCCAGCGACAGCGTCACTCGCAATTTTTCCAGATCGGCCTGACCGGGACCGGTTTGGAAAAATCGGGAGTGACTAGTTCACTCACGGTTTTTCTGGACCGGCCGAACCGGGACCGGTCAGGCCGGTCCGAAAAACCCGCGAGTGACTTGTGTGCTCGCGATTTTTCCGGACCCGGCCGGACCGGTCCCGATCAGGCCGGTCTAGAAAATCGCGAGTGACTAGTTTGCAAATTTACAGATTTTACAAGCCGAAAATTAGTGAGAAATAGGTTGAATCATTGTTGTTTTTCTATATTAAGCTCGCAAACTATGAATGCCCAACCCTTGAACAACTTTGAAAACGATTTCAATAAAAAAATTTGAGGGTTTGAGATGAGCTTACTAAAATTTTAGAGATTTTACGAACTTTTTGTACTTCCTCTCCTCTCCTTGTGGTTGGAAATCGATGCTCGGAATGTGAAAAAGATGCAAGATGTTAAACCGAATATAAGGATGGTCGTTTTGGAGGGGGATAATGAAGATGAAAAATGATGGTAGTTGAGAGGGTGAAGGAGACGTAACTGATGAGAGAGAACAAAGTGGGTTTCTTCAGTTTTTGTTTTTTTTTTTTCTTTTAACAGAAGTCTTTTTTCTTATTTTATTTTTTCTTTATTTTTATTTTTTACTTGTAAAATGGTATTTTGGAGAAAACCAAATATTCATTAATGCATGAGGTTAGCCTTGCAAACTTTTCTCTTTGAGATCTAGTGATGTAACATCATCCCCGTTTTAAATCCCATATCTGCAAAGCCCCCCTTCCGTTAGAATGCTAGTTTCCGAAAACCGGCCGTTTTCTGGAGTTTTTCACAGAAAGAGAAGAGCTCTTATTAGCTGCAGTTTCTGAATGGACTAATACAAATTCCCAAGAAAAGGACGGCGAGATAATGAACAAGTCTTGTCTGAAGCTTGGTTGAAGTAGAAGTATTTGCTCTAAGTTGAACTCGAACTTGCAGTTAAGTTTGTCATTCTACAGTATCTTTGATTTCTTAAATTCGAAATGATGTTCAATTTTACTTCTTTCTTAGCGCACGAGTTCAGTGCATTAAGATTGAATCTGATGAGAAAGCTATTGCCTTTAAACTTTCAAGCGAGTTTTCTCGATTACCCGTTAGCGAATGCTCGATGTTGTGTATTTTTCTCATCGTTTAGTTCTGGAAAAGAGGAGTTTGGTAATTCCAATGGCGGGTCCAGTAGGTTTACGAAAATGGGTTATGAGAATTATGGGGGTTTGAGTTTGTTTCGTGGTGATCAGGGCTCGGATTTTGCTAGTTTTCGAGAGCCCGACGAATCGGAAAACAGCGACGATGATGAAGGAGAAGATTCTGATGATGATGAAGATGAAGATGGTTTTGAGATCTTGAATTTGGCTAATAGGAATGGTGCGGAGAGAGAAAATGTTGGTAGAGTTGAAGAAGATGAGGGTGAATTGAGACACCCTTTGGTGAGAGAAGTTTGTAGGTTAGTTGACCTTAGGTCGGGTTGGAATCCGAAGCTTGAAGGGGAGTTAAGGCATTTGTTAAGAAGCCTCAACCCTAGGCAGGTTTGTGCTGTTCTGCGTTCTTTTGAGGACGAACGTGTTGCTTTGAAGTTTTTCTATTGGGCTGATCGGCAATGGCGGTATCGACATGACGCAATCGTGTACTACACAATGCTTGAGGTTCTTAGCAAGACTAAATTGTGTCAAGGTGCTAAGCGGGTCCTCCAGCTTATGAAGCGCAGAAGAATTGAGCGGTCCCCGGAAGCTTTTGGTCACGTGATGGTGTCTTATAGTCGAGCTGGCAAGTTGAGGGATGCAATGCAAATCTTGACTTTGATGCAGAAAGCTGGGGTTGAACCAAATTTGTCGATATGCAACACTGCGGTTCATGTTTTGGTGATGGGAGATAGATTGGAAAAGGCTTCGAGGTTTTTGGACCGTATGGAAATTGTTGGAATTAGGCCAAATGTAATGACCTACAACTGTTTGATAAAAGGGTATTGTAATGTGCATCGGATTGAGGATGCCTTGGAGTTGATTGCTGATATGCCACTCAAGGGTTGTTCCCCGGATAAAGTTAGTTATTATACGGTGATGGGTTTTCTTTGCAAAGAAAAAAGGGTCAAAGAAGTCAGGGAACTGATGGGGAAAATGAAGGATGCTGGACTAATGGCAGACCAGGTTACTTATAATAATCTTGTTCATATGCTCTCCAAGCACGGGCATGGAAGCGAGGCTCTTGAGTTTTTGAGGGAAGGTGAGAAGAAAGGATTTAGGTTTGATAAGGTCGGGTATAGTGCAATAGTTGACTCATTTTGCAAGGAAGGTAACATCAACATGGCAAAAGAAATTGTGAATGAGATGTTCTCAAAGGGTTGCATCCCAGATGTCGTGACATATACCTCAGTTGTCAACGGGTTTTGCAGGGAAGGAAAGGTGGATCAAGCTAAAAAGATGCTTCAGCAGATGTACAAATACGGTTGTAAGCCAAATACAGTGTCATATACAGCCTTATTGAATGGTCTTTGTCAGAATGGGAAGTCACTAGAGGCAAGAGAGATGATGAATACGAGTGAGGAAGAATGGTGGACTCCAAATGCCATAACTTATAGTGTTGTGATGCACGGGTTGCGTAGGGAAGGGAAATTGGTTGAGGCTTGTGATCTGGTAGAAGAGATGGTTAACAAGGGTTTCTTCCCAAACTCGGTTGAAATAAACTTGATGATTCAGTCTCTTTGCCAAGAGGGGAAAATGGACAAGGCCAAAAAGTTCATGGAGTGGTGTCTACAGAAGGGGTGTGCTGTTAATGTTGTTAATTTTACTACTCTTATTCATGGATATTGTCGGAGGGATGACTTGGAAGCTGCTCTATCATTGTTTGATGACATGTATCTGAGCAACAAACACCCCGATGCTGTCACATATACGACAGTAGTCAATGCATTAGGGAGGCAAGGTAGAATTGACGAGGCAAATGAACTTGTGATGAGAATGTTGGGAAGGGGTCTGGATCCTACTCCCGTGACATACAGAACGGTCATCCATTGGTATTGTCAAACGGGTAGGGTGGAGGATTTGTTAAACTTACTAGACAAAATGCTAGTTAGGCAGAACTTCAAAACCGCATATAATCTGGTCATTGAGAAGCTCTGTAGTTTCGGAAACCTCGAGGAGGCTGAAAAACTCTTGGGTAAGGTGTTGAGAACAGCTTCTAGGATCGATGCTAATACATGCCACATTCTTATGGATAGTTACTTGAGCAAAGGTCTTCCTCTGTCTGCTTATAGAGTTGCCAATAGAATGTTCCGTCGGAATGTGGTTCCTGATTTAAAATTATGCGAGAAGGTGAGTAAAAGACTGATGTTAGAAGGAAATTCGAAGGAGGCAGATAACCTTATATTGCGATTCGTAGAGCGCGGATGCATGTCATCTCGGGGTGAGGAGTTTATGAGGAGTTAACATGGATTCTTTTTAACAGGAAATGGAAGTAAAACTCGTAGTTTGGAGTTTAGTAGTCTAGCCTCATTGTTGAACTCTATCTTCAGGAAATCATAGAATGGTAAGACATTATCTATTATGTTGTATACATCTGTATATGAATATATTCAATGTTCTCCGTCATTCATTCATTCAATTGGGTTTCTGCACCATCTGTGGGAAAATTTCTTCAGGTGCTAATTTAGTTCTACATTTCCCTGTTCTGACCTTGTATGATGGGCTTAAAATTTGTTCTTTACATTTGGGATTAGGCTAATCCCTTTCGTAATTGGGTGAACTGGGTTGTAGACATGACATTAAAGCATCAGAACTCAACGAAATCCCCCTTGAAGAAGACAAAGTAAAGAGGGGTAGGTTCCGTTTTGAGCTCTTAACAATCATAGTATTTTATTCATATGGATGAATAAAAAAAATGGATCGCTTTTCTTATATTTCAAGAAACTCCATTTTAGATATTTTTTTTTTTGATGATTTAGAAAATTAACTTTATCAGAATATCTCGTCCTCGATAGTCTCCATCAGAGGATACAGAGGATAACAACTCTTTCCTACAGCTGGGGGACAGAGGAAGCTTTATTTTCAATAAAAGAACACTTTTCCCAGAAAAATAAAAAATAAAAAAAAAATAAATCCACTGGTAGTTTACTTGCTTTAGTTTAACAAGTAAGGCAGCTTCTCAAGGCTATTCCGTTATTCTTAACACCATATGCATTACGATTACTTCCTTTTTTTTTCTTCATCTTTTTTTTCTTTTTAAAGTTCAGCAGGTAAAAAAAAAATGATCCTAAAGGAAGTAAGGTGAGATTGATCCTACAAATAATAGTAGAATTGTTGAGCAGGATTATTGGAGTGATTTTTTCATCTTTTGAAGTGACTGAAAAACAAAGAAGTCCACCATAAGTAGAAGCAAGAATGTATAGCCAGACCAGGTGCGGGGCAAGAGCTAACTGTAGCAGTCTAAGGCCGAGATGAATCGATTGAAGAAGAAATGAACATATATAGGGAATCTGCCTTTCTTAGAGATGTAGTTTTTCTAGTTCTTGATAACTAAAATTGCTATCTTAGCTTCCAAAGGTTCCTTTAGGTGCCTGAGGCTCCCTTCTCATGGTGTGAAGTTATGGTTTGTACGTTTTCATTTATGCTATATTATTTTTTCCTGTATGCAGGTTTTATTGTTGATGTCAATGGCTTTATTTATTGACATACTTGAGCCTCGTAAGGCGCCAGGTGATACTTTAACACCTGAGCTGCGTACAAGACAGCAATCTATAGCAGAAATCACAGAGATGATCCATGTTAGTTCTTCATAAATTCCTACATCTTTCATGAACATATTCACTCTTTTGATGATAAGAATTATGAATCTTCATCGGTTGGTGAAAATGTCAAGGTTGATGATTCCAGGCTTCCTGTAATTTGTAATTGATAACAGCCAAAGGATCTGATATTAACATTCCTTTTTTATGAGATTACAAGCCTAATTATGTTTTTTCTTCCCAATGAAAATTATTTCTCATTGACAACACTATATTAATATGACTATATTGTTATCCTAGGTAGCTAGCCTTTTCCATGATGATGTTTTAGATGATGCAGACGCTAGACGGGGTATCAGTCCGTTGAATTTAGTTATGGGAAATAAGGTGAAGTTCTAATCCTCTTTAATTCATTGAGTTTCTCAATGTAACATGATTGTCTTTTTTTTTTTTTTTTTTGAAATAATATATCTATTCCTCTGTAGTAAATACCTATTTTTTTGTCTTTGTTTTTAGGAATTGCTATCAAAAAGCAATTTAAAAAAAATGCGGTTTTCCCGAAAACAAGCTTCTTTTTCTGGAAAATTGTCATTGAAGATTCTTGGTAGCATGTTTTTGAATTATAGACATGTGGATAACTCTCTTGTATGTGTTGTACTCATATGAGATAGGTTTTTTTAAGACTGAGGAGGGAGCAAATTCTTAATTTGATGATCCTTTGAGGGATTTTTAGGACTGAGGGAGAAAATTCATATCCTTTGAGGGCTTGCTCTGAAATAATCCTATTTCGTAGAATTGGGACCTTTTCTACCTTTAACATTTCTTAGTTGTTTTATACACGTCATTAAGGTCCAGAGATTCGCTGCTTTAGATCCATATGATGATTTCTGCTTGATCAACATTTTGCTTCTCTCCCATCTGCAACATGTTGGCAGAACCGATCAGGCTACATTTTGTCAGTGACCCCCCAACTTCCTGCAATATTACATCCAACATTTCCTCCGTCTCTTATAATTAGTTCATTCAAATTCATTTCTCTAGAATGAATGTTCGTGTCGTAGATATTCCATGTGTTATCTGCTTAAAACATTGGCGTTCTGATACAAGTACTGATAATCTAGACATTATCCCCTCACAAAATTTGCGTTAGAAGCTCAGAATGTATGAATTATGTTGTAAGATGAAAGCAGTTGGATGTAATGGTCTTTCAAATATCATATATATATATATATATTTATTCTCTCTCCCAGAGTTTTCTCACTTTCATGTAAAATATTAGTCCTGCAGAGTAGGAAAGAACACTCATAAATCCTCCATATTCGGTAGAATGACGCATTTGGATTACAATTGCCCTTCTGCAACTTTCTATCCTACTTGGTCTATGTTGATGTTTAATGGTAATAAATATTGTTGGACAAGAAATAACGATTAGTGTTTTCGTGAGATGAACTTCTTTAGTGTATTTTTTTCATGCATATAGGAACGGTCTTTGATATGTTTCATGGATACGCATAATTTATCCGTGACTGTTGGATGAGAGACGGATGAGGAAGATTAGAGATAGAGAGTGAAGGGCAGGCTAAATGAATTCGGACATGGGTACATCCAAAGAAAATGATAAAAGAATCGGAGCACACGAATTCTGACACTCCATTTGCACAAACATTCAGTCTCCTGCAACCTGTGGTCAAACTAAAAAAAAGGGGTTTTACTACACACCCTTCTGATTTTTCTCCCTCTTCTTCTTCTTCTGCCGCTCCTCACCCGAACGCATGTCGCCGGTTCATCTTTTCCCTCTCTTGTAGCTTTCATCTCCTTCTGTCAGGCCTACTGTATATGTCGACATTGCACCCAATTTGATGGCGCATTTCTTGTATTACCTTTATTAGCACGATTAAAAATATTGGATAAAAGAGAACCATAAAATTACTTAGATACTAGGGGTACCAATAACTCAAATTAGATTTTTGTTTTTGGCAATTAACTCGTGATTCGTCATGTTCTAGCCGTGTCCTTGAAACAATATAAAAGGACACTAGTTATGTTGAGCATAATCTATTAATAGAAGGTGGATTTTCCTGATTGGGTCCACCTTCTCTCAACGGTGAACGGTGGCGGCCGGCTCCAAGCATTTTTCTTGTCATTATAGTCTTCCTCACTCCCACTTATGAGTGGAGAATTTCTTCGTGCTTCCCTCCATGTTAGAACCTGAGTCCCAATTACGTGGACTTTATTCAAGTTAGATGTAAATGATCAACCGATTAATATTAGCTCCTGGCTTGATTGAGGTAGGTAGTCGATTCCTTTGTTACCAAAAAGATTCAAGCCGTGACCAGACGAAAAGGAAAGAGGGTAAACATAATTATGGAAAAAACAGGTAATCAAAACTATGAGCACGCCTTTGTTTCAGTAAAATAAACATATTTTGATCCACAGGAGGGCATCATTGTCACTACGACCCATGACAATTTCAAGAGTTTATATATATATATATTGTTGAAAAAAAGGGATCGGTAGTGTCCTCACACCTCCATCCCAATGGTCACTGGGGGAGCACACTGGTCGCATCGATAGGATTGCAAGAAACTTGATCCTAGGTCTTTATAGTTAGCAGGTCTTAGACTACAAGGCAGACAACACATGATTTTTATTGATAAAGACTAGACTTTACGTGCGTCGCGGCTCGAACCTGAGACATGATAGAAGTGAAGGCTCTAATTAGGCCCGAACTTAATATTAGACCTGATATTTGTTGTCTCATTGGCTGTCTTGCCAATAAAATTGACATGTTATTTAGTTGAGTAATTTTAATATTCAGTTAGTTAAGTTACTAAATTTAGATGACATGACAAATAAATAATAAGGGGATGGATAGAAAAATGACGGTAAAGATAGAGAATGTCATCAAGCACCATGACGCTTTACTGTTAAAGCATGATTAAAATAACACTGGTTAGCACGACCATGTAAACACTCATTAGTTAGGATTTCAAGTACGCGTGACGTTGTTGGTCTGTGTAATGAGTGTAACATTTGCATGAAAAGGAGGACTGACCAAAGCCATAATTTGGAGGTGCTAAAGTAAGGACTTGAAACACCAAAAGGAAAATTAATTCCACTCCAACTCTAGCCTCAAAAGTACAACACTATTAAGACATGCCAGTGTGTAGGCCCCAACATAATCTGATATTATGAGGCTGTTTAAAAGGACGAGTTTGAACACCAAAATAAGCCAACTAATTTTATTTGGATGATCGAAATATATACATAGTTTTGCAAAAAAAAAAAAAACATCCGACATGATACAATACAGTGTTCTTGACATTGGAGCTAATTGTCACAACCCGATCTTTTTCAAGTCAATTGTGCGGCACTTAGGACACTCCCGACTTTAAAGTCCACCCGGCTTCACTCAAAACACTTGAAATAGTGATGCAAAAGTGCGAGGCTAGTGACGTTATGACCTTGTCTAACCATCTCCATAGCGGACAGATTCTTCTATGTCTATATCTCTGTTGAGCAGATTACTCCATCATTCAAACATCCAGACATTCAAACCTGCTTGTTGGTGATTTTATCATCTTTGAACGATAAAGTCAAAACTGAGTTGCGAAGGATTTCGATTGGTTAACCAGTAAAAGACACATCTTGCGAGATAAACGAAGACCATGCATCCTACAATCATACGCCAGAAATCTTCTTAAGAATCTTCTTAATTCAATCACTTTATCTGATAAAGCAGCAGGGACAGAATCTTTACCTGGAGGATTGGAAAAGCCTTGGCAGCAACATATTTTTGAGCGAGTGTTGCTCCTCTTTGTTGTAGTTTGTCTGGATGGAGGCACAGTCTTGCTTTCTGATAAGCCTTCTTCACCTGTGAACTTTCTATTATGCTTGTCTGAGGGATTGCAGACCACCCGCTGTCGGGCCACAAAATCTGATTCAAGTCCCCAAAAACAATTCTTCTTATGTCAATTTACAACACCAATAATAACACAGAGAGGAGATAGAGAAAGTGACGGAAATTGAGTAAGAAAAACTTTTCAAGTCTTACATAATGTAGAGTTGAAAGCAGCAAACGGATATCGGTTTCCTTCCCAGCTGACCACAACCTTATATTTTTGTCTTGCAGCCTCATTTCCATCTGTGCTTTTTAAATACAAGTAAAAGCAGTTTGATCAATATTTTGTACATGTATAAATCTTTTAGACAAAAGGGTAAGTGTTGAAACTTTAATAGAACAAGAGTTTACCTCTGGAGATTGGACTATCCCTTTCTCATTCTGCATTTGTTGTTCTTGAAAATCCCTTACATTTGGCCTTCCTGCATTACATCAAATACGAAGGACTCTTCTTAAGTATTCGTTTTTCTTCTCGATTTACAGGACTAATGGTGAATATTGAATCTAATCAGTACTTTAATTACCACCTGCATCTATTTTAGGAGATTCTTTATTATCCTCTTCTCTTGTGTTCAATTTTTTCTCAGAACTATGAGTCTGAAACTTCTCCTTAGCCCAAGCAATCGCTTCATCAATACCGATAGCATTGCAAGTCCCTTCTCTGTGGTCAGAACCAATCTCAATGACATAGGAACTCATTATTTCATCATCATCGTCGTCGTCGTCGTCGTCATCTTCTTCTTCATCTTCTTGATTCAATTCCTCTTCTTCTTCCACCACATGATCCGCATGACTCTCTGATTTGGCATGGTCATCGTTACTGTCGTGACAAAGCGAAGAGACAGGTGAAGAGGGAGAGTTGAGCTCAACATCATCTTCCACGGAGATCTTGACACTTGGATTAGAATCACGTTCGAGACTAATGGTTTCGGGGGATGACACCCTCCTTGAGAAGCCGAAGTAGGACCTTCCAAAACTCCAGTTGTTTTCGGTTTCCATGAATTGGTGTTCAGCATAGGAAGGACGATTTCCATAGAAGATTGGTAGGTTTTGTTTCCTTGATGATGAAGTTTCATTGGATTGCATTGTTGTGGATGAGTAATTCCTTCTACATGGGACGTTGAGTGGCCTGTGGCAATCATGATTCAGTCAGTGGATCATTTGTTTTGGCAAAACAATTTTAGGTTTGTAACAATTTTGAAATTTGTGAAATTTTAGTCTTCTTTTTTCTTTTTTTTTTTTTAATTGAATGATCCAAAACTATTAAAATATATTATAATAATCCTTTCCATTTTTATAACGTAACAGTTTATCTATAATATCAATAATAAATACTAGTCTTCACCTTTTTGTGGCTAAAAAAACTTCACTTTTTTTTTTCCCCCTTTTTGACAAAATAAAAAATAAAAAAAAATTGTCATTTAAAATGATGTACTATCCACACATGACTCAATATATTGACAACAACTTGCTCGCCATCTAAACGCCCGTTATTACATTTAGTGCCTTTATCATGAAATGAATTAGTATAAAATTTAGTTTCTTTAGCACAATATCAAAAAGATTTTTTATTTTTTTGGTGGGGGAGAAATAAGGAAAATAATTGAACCTTCGAATTTCTAGATGTGATTTTTTAGCAAATATTAAAGCAATGAGAAGACCAACTGCAAGTAGTGGTGGGAGTACTCATGGTGGGATTCAGTCCCCATTAGTGTCATTAATATTGTTATAATATTTTTTTGGTGGTGGAATTATAATAGTTAATTTGACACCTAACAAACATATACACAACATGGCCTGTCGCCTATTTGTCATTTTCATTTTTTTTAATATATTTTTTTATTGGAATTCTTATTTCCTTCTGATGGTAACTTTTTATGGGGAAGCACCCCTTTGCAATTATTAATTTTATTAATATTGGAAAGGGTAATCCACAAGAATACCCACAATTTAAATTGGCCTGTAAAAATGGAATTAGTTATGTCAATAATTAAACATAATTGCGCAGGTTTGTTATTTATTTATTTATTTATTTTTTAATCATGGAGATTCCTCCTCTGTTAATTGAGAGCTCTCGTATTGAAATGATCGTTTTAGATTTAATGACGTAACCAACTCTTTTTCAAAGAAAAAGAAAACAATAGTATCATGGTAATTACTATTTCTAGTCACGTCATTATCAGCATTCTAATTATTTGATTCATTCTTTTTTCTGTAGAAAATTATGTGGTAAAATATTATAAACTAAACGAACCACCAGATCATGTTAGATATAATCAGATTAAGATAATAGAAATAATTCATTAAATCTGATGACTCAAAATAAAGTAATCTTTTTAATACCCTAAAATTATCCTTACAGTCATGCACGGAGGAAGAGGGACCCTAATGACGGCATGTGCCCCCACGCGCGGGGGGGGGGGGGGGGGGGGGAGTTCATATATATGTATATATATTGGTTCAGAAAAGTTCAAATAGTTATTCTTAAATTTAGTCTTTTAAAGTTAATTGTGTCCCCACTAAATGTTACGTAGATTTTAATTATCTATTTTGAGAAATATATTTTTTATATTATTGGCAACGAAGTTATTATGCAGGTATAAAAATCAAGAACTTGTCGAGAATAATTGTGATGTCTTCCTTATGAAAAAGAATGAGAAATTTTACTTGATTTTAATATTATTAGTTTGTAATTTTATCTTTAATTATATTTCTATGGAACTCAGAGTCTGACTCCGTCCTGCTTACGGTTAACCAGATATGGGAAAAAAAGAGACTGATTTTCCTAACAAAACAGAGCACTCATACAGAATAAAGTCCCTCTAATGCATGTCAATTTTATTTAATAGAGTAGAGACTAGTCTATATACAAATATGAAAGAAAAAACAAACAGAAGAACCCAAAAAAAAAAAAAAAAACAGTGAGACACCGCAAAAGGTGAAATTGTCATCCCAATCAACAACAGTAAAATTCCTTAAAAAGGTGAAAGACAAAAATTTTTTACTTCCCCTTTCTTTTCGTTTCTTTTCTTTTCAAAGCATTGCTTAAAGATATATTCGAGTTCTTTCAACTAGCTCCTCAAAACACTATTACGCCTCCCTTAATCATCCAAAAGTTAGATTGAATTTATTTCAACTTTGGCTTCTTAATAAAACTATCTTTCACAAACCAATCAAGAAAAAGAAAACAATTCTTTACATATTTTTTATTTTCTTATCCTATGATAGATTATTCATTTTTTTTTGTTTTTTTTTGTAAATTAGGAAACGCCTATTTTCTCCTCATTTTCGTTGTAAGATTAATATTAATTTGTATATTAAGCTTCTATTTGGCACACTTGTGAGGGAAAAAAATGACTGCAGTATTAATTTCAAAAAAGGAAAAATATATTGGATTTGAAATGAGATTGGTATGTTAAACTATAAATTCGTAAATATAATAATCCTAAAAATACTATAATATGTTACAGAATTCCAAGAAAATAATGGTATATTGTTAAGCGTAGAAAAAATAGAAAACGAACTACATAACCGTATTACCCCTACCGTTGGGCTATTATTACCATTTAAAACAAAGGATGTGTTTTGGAATTTAATATCTATGACAGGGGCATAAACGTCATCAAATATATGTTTTTTTTTAATAAATTAAATGAAAGTTAAAGCGCCATGGAAGTGGAAGTACGGCAAAGTACCTGAGCTTGGAAGCGAAATCCGACAAGGCGACGTGCTCGGCGATCGGCGGCCGGAGAGGGCTCATCTCCTCGGAGCTCAGCACCGAGGACGACGTCGACTTCGACTTCGACTTCGACTTCGCCTTTGAGTTCGGCCGCGACCTCTCCCTCGACCTCCGCTCGTCGGCGTTCGCGTCGGCGGAGAAGTCCGATCCGAATCTGAAAACGTCTCTGTAGAACCTGTCGCTCGTCCCGGGGATCCTGAACGCCGGCAATCCCCGGCTGCCGATCTCTCCGCAGGAGTGTAGGATCTCCGGCGGCCGGAAAATCTCCTCGTAGAAGGAGGTGGAGGAGCTCGAGGCGGAGAAATCGCCGGACATCTTCCGCCAGTAGACGCTCCGCGGCGGTCCGCCGAAGACGTCTGCGAAATCCTCCGGTTCTAGGGCTTCGGAATCTGCGAAGACGGACGGCCGATTGGAGGAGTACTGGTCGGCGGTGGATCGCCGGCGAGGGAGGCTCGACATCGGGGCGGATCCCATGCGCATACGCCACGACTCGTCCATCGTCTTCTCCGATGGAGTTCGATGGAAATAGAGGTCGGAGATTCTTCGCCGGTGAGAGAATTGTGAAGAAATGAAGGTAATGTGAGTTAGCTATATAGACTAGCGTGTGTCTGTTTGGACAAAAGGAACTTTCTTTAGAAAGTGATTTTCTCTCTTAATTGGATTTATAAGAAATATGAATTGTAATTGAGGAATAGCTTCTTTTTTTTCTTTTTCTTTTTTTTTTTTTAAAAAAAAAAAAAGAAAAAAAAAAAGGGAAAAAGAAGTGAAATGATCACTATAAGCACAGGCCTGCTGTAAGCTTACCTGGAAAGATGTTTCAAGTCATTTGCATAACTTACTTGTCCCCACCAAATATACGTTTTAGTGCATTGATATGATAGTAGGAAAATTGTATGAAAGTTGAAAACCCATGTTTTGGATACCTTGAGGCATGGTTGGGACTCCCTGTGTATTTGTTCGGGTTTAGGTGGATATATGTTCTCTTTTATAGGTAGGTCAAATTGTTATACTTATATGCTCAAAATATTACAGGTGAATAAGAAATTGACTCTCAAAATACATTGACGAAGTTGGAAAAGTGTTAAGGAAAATTTCAAGTCCTTTGTGAGAAAGAGATATGGAAGCAACTTCGAGGTTAAATAGAATTTTGGAATTTGTTAATTATATGGTAGGTTGTTCAACTAAGAGGGTCTCCCTTGCACACGCATGGATGCAAATCCTAGACCGGTGAACTCAAGGACTTGTGTGCGAGTGTAAGTAAATTACCGGCCCCACACGGGATTGGTTTTGCGTATTTTTACATAAACTTAACAGCCTCATAAACGTTGGAAAGGCTAGGATTAATTGTGACTAATTCAGTAACTTAACAGCTGATTCGAATATCATGGTTAAGTATTTTTTCATATCTTGTTCGAAAATTCTTATTAAGACTATGTATATCAAATTGTAAACATGGTTAAGTATTTTTTTCATATCTTGTTCAAAAATTCTTGTTAAGACTATGTATATCAAATTGCAAATGAATATAATAAGAATGGTAATCCGATCGAAAAGGAAAATAAAGGAAGACGAAGGAGGATTATTGATTTTCTTTATAGTATTTAATTGTATGTTTGATGGTGTAATGGGAAGCAATCTAATTACCTTTTTAACATTTACAAAACTTAATACCAAATTAGTGTAAGGATTGATATATATTTTTTCTCTATTTTGTGTTGGGTCACTAAATTATCACTAGTGATTTTATAAGTATACACATGTTTAGATGGGAAGTGGAATTAGTTCTTATTTTCTTTTTCATTATTATAATTTTTAGAATAAGAAAATATCATTTTTAATCACATAAATACAAAGCTAATATTGATACGAATGACCTTAAAGTAAAAGGAGACTCGACCCCCGAACATCAACCAGACCCACCATTAAAAACACCATGTGATCGGACTACTTTCTTTTCTTTTCTTTTTTTTTGTTTGACGGAAATGAAGTACGATCACATGATCTTTTTCATTAGTTACAGATATTTTAATGGAAATACCATGTGATTGTACTACCTTCGATTTTTCCATATGTCTTTACCATGAATTCTTACAAATTAAATGAGGGGTGTTTGAGATTTCGTCTGGAGACGGAGTTTTGATATCTTAACTCCAAAACTCCCAAGTTCACAACTCATTTTCTCTCTATTTTATTTTCAAAAAACTCAAAACTCAAAATTTAAAATTTCACAACTTTCTTATTTTAAATCGAAATAAGATGATTCTTATGTCAAAATGCTCACAATGACGAGATGAACGAAATATGATTCATTTTGCATATTTTTTTCTGAACACATTTTAAATTTTTGCTCTTTTTCTATATCACAACTCATTTCAAATTAATACTTCAATCAAACACGTATTTCCAAACCAATATTCAAAACTTCATCTCTAAAAGTCCCCCCATATTGACCCTAAGATTAAGCGGTACTAATTCAAAATTACAAAAATAAGGTAGGAGTTTTTAATTTTCAAAAGATTATATAGGAATAACCCTACATGTAAGGTTGACCAGAAAATATAAAAAAATATTTTAGAATATCAGTGATATTTAATATCACACTAATAGAGAAGTGCGTCCCACTGGTAGACCACATGTTGTGGGACCCACCCTCTATTAGTGAGTGACGTTGATGTTCTCTAACATTGTTCAAAATACAAAGGGTAACATTTACTTTTTGTAAACTAGATAAAGATAAAGAATTTTTACTAGGACTAGTTCAATAGGTGGAATGGGAAGAATTTAGATAGAATCTCTTATATTCAAAATTTACCAATATTTTAAATTTTTTTTATCTGTAATAAAATAGGAGAGTCATAAGTCCCACAATCAGGAAAAAGAAAAGGAAAAAAAAAACTATAGATATTTGTGAGATGTAATTTTAATAAATGAAAGATAATCTTTGAAAAAGTTAAAAATATGAATTTACCAAAAAGAAAAAGTTAAAAATATGAGGAAGGTTTTTGTCTTTTTGTCTACTTACAAGATAATGTTATACTCGTTTTTCTGATGGAAGGATATTATTGTGTTCATTTACTTTTTTTTTATTATTATATTTGGGTAATAATAACAAGTAGGGTACTAAAAATTTTTCCTTTCTTTTTGACCTTATCCTTGTCCATTAACTTTTGAGCTTGGATACACGACTCCTAGGGATGTTCCCATGACAAATTACTGTAGATACAACCACAACTACATATATATATATATATATATATATTTTATAAAGATACAAAATCTATATGTACGATATGCATGCATGCATGAATGTATGTAAGTGAAAAAATATCTAGCTCCCAAGAAACTGGAAAAGGCCAAACGTAAGAAATCAATATATAACCCTAGAGGATACTACTAGTGTGCTATATATCCCTGCCTACGTTGAAAGATGATCACAGTGGTGGATGTGCTGATTCGACAGCTAGCTTTGAATTTATTCCCTCAAATAATTATAAATAAGGGAGTAATGTGAGCTAGGGTATTTTTTTTTTGTGCAGTTTTAGTTGTTCAGTTAACTTTTCAATGGCTTGAATTATGAATATAAGAACGGTTTTGTGTTGTGTGTTAAAAATTTTTTGATATGTATTATTATAAAATCAGATTATTGAAAAGTTAATTTAATAGTTAAAATTAAAGTTTTTATCAGTATTGAAAAAGAATAATTTCTATTGGAAAAACTCTTCTTTTTTTTTTTTTTTGTTCCTTTTTATGTCCTATAATAGCACTTGTAACATCCATTAAAATTAAAATATATTAATTGACAATATCTTAATTGATGTGACATAATATTTTAATTTACCTTAGGTGATATTATTAAGAGGACATGAAAAAAAAAAAAGAACGAAAGAAAGAAAGCAGAGGATAAGGAGAGTAAGATCTTACCTACCAATGGTTCACGTTTTTTGAATGCTAGATATAGTCAAAATCACAACAAATTAAAAAACATGCAACATTAATAATATATGATACGAATATAAAGATTAAAAATAAAACCCTATCGATGAATTATTTTTCAAACCTTACCGTAGAATTCTCTATAAAACAAAGAAGCAAAAGTTAGAACTGTTTGGTGTGGAAAATGAAACCCACAAAAAGCCACTAATTCTTCAGAAAGTCATAGGATGTGTGGCTTTAAGGAAAAGAAAGATGCAAAAAGAAGATTGGTAGATAATAGAGCACTCAAAAGGAGTATATAGAGAGGAAAACAATAAACAAATTAAGGACAAAGAAAAAGGGTGGTGGCGACTATAATTTGTTCAAACATTAAAGAAATCTTGTCTGTGTTTTTGGTGACACTTGACAATATAATACATAGTTTATTAACTTATTTGTAGAATAAAAATGAGATAACAAGAACAATTTATAGTGGAATGAAAAGTGATTGCAGTGAGGAGCAAAAGTTTGAGCATCTCTCGCAGTTTCACTTCTATTTTACCTTCTTTCACTTTTTGCCCACCGTTCCAAAAGTATTTTACTAGTGTCCTTTTTTTTTTTTTGTTGTTGATAAATTAATAGTATCCCTTTGTATGCGGATATATTATTATTATTTTGCAAATTTGGAGTGCTTGATTTGTTTAATATTTAGTCTTGTGATCCTTTTCACCATTTGGCTTTTCCTGTGGAAAATTAGTATATTACTAGTTGTATGTGCGTGCTTCACACACATGGATTTAGTTTGTTAAATATATATGTATATTATTTTTAAGTTTTTTTTTTAATTTAAAAAAATGTAGATATAAAATTTCTAAATGAATTGAGTAAATCAAAAGTATTTTTCAAAAAGTTAAGAGCAAAAGATGCAAAAAAAATAAAATAAAATAAAAATAAAACAAGTTAAAATTTTTCAGCCCAAAAGATAAAGAATAGCAGTAAAGAATAATTACACTAAAGAGTAAAAAATATCAAACGATTTCATCCAAAAAAAGGAAAAAATTTGAAAAAAGCCCAAAAAGGGCAAAATAGAAATACCAAAATTTTGAATAGTAAAAGACTTGAGCTTTATATAATAGCTATAGAATATTGTCAATTTCATTCTGTACAATATATGAACTATTCAGTAGTAGGTAAGATTTTACAAAAAATAAAAGTTTGTTAAAACTTATAGAAAAGGTTATGTCCTTTTTCAATGTAAATTTGATACGGGATGGGAAACATACTATATAAAATTAACTTTTATAATTGAAAAGGGAATTTCAAGTATATATATAGTAACGATACTCCGTGTTCTCGGAAAATATTATAAATAAAAAAGTCGTATGAAAGTATTTTATCTATAAAGAAAGATTCCTTTCGATAAGGAAATCATGTTGTGGAAAGATTTTGATATTTTCCTTGTCTTTCTTCTTTATCTCTCTCTCTCTTTAATTAGTTATTTATTTATTTTGGCTTTTGCCAAAATGGCTAAACCAACATAAACAGCTTAATAATCCACCCGCGCGGGGGCGGGGGGGGGGGGGGGGGGGGGGGGGGGGGGGGGGGGGGGGGGGGTGGTGGGGGTGGTGGTGTGGGGCGTGTGGTTGGTGTTAAAGAAGCCTAGCTACTACTAAAAGGCCAAAACACAATGAAACAACTAAACTTCAAATCAAAGAATCCACAAGCCAAAATTTCCAACAAAGGAATCCAAGAAAAATGCTTTAATTTAAAACTATATTTACAAAGCAGATTTTGAGGCAAAATAGAGGCCACAAATTAAGAGAACGTGAAAGAAGCACCTAAAACTTGACTTTTTAAAAAATGATACTTGGAAAGGGCCGAATTGCATGAGAATCTGCATTATTTGTAGCTCTAGGGATTTTTATTATTTTTTTTTTTTTTAAGAAAGAACTAAAATTATTCAAAAGATTATTACTTTCTGGGCCAGCAAACTGAATTTTGGACCTTCCAGTTAAGGAAAGAAACAAATTGCTACAAATTAAAAGCATTGACAACACTTACCAAAAAAAAAAAAAAAAAAAAGCATTGACAAATACTACACATATCAAACCTCAAAAACTGCCAAGATAGCAGCCAGAAATATCCCAATAAATTTGCATGACCTTCTGCAGTTTTGCAACAGGACACTGAATAGACGCGGAACAAATTTTCGGGGACTCTACGGTAGGCACTGCAAAATAAAATAAAATAAAATTTATCGATAAAGTATGTTTTAGATCATTAGATCATTTGTATTGGAAATGGTTTCTAATGAAATATATATATTTACTATATATATGATTTTGATTGAATCTAACGGTTGAAATGTTCACTATTAATGTTAAGCTAAGGTTTGAGCACTCTTTTGTTCCCATAGGGTTTTAATATCTCATACTAATGAGTCAAACTTTATAGCCTAAAACACTTTTTTCATTTTTGCAACTTCTCTTAAGGAAAGTTGGAACCAAACAAACAAGCGTACATCAAGTAAATCGAGTAAGTTTTGAGCATTAATGCCGTCAAATAGTGTGGAGGCTTCTATCTTGATCATATAAGATCAGAAGTAACTATTCTGGATGTATCACGTTATTGTACTTACATGATACAATAGTATAATAAACAATTTAGATTGGGTGATTTCCCACTGTCATGTTCTATCATTATAATTTCTTAATCACTATTATCTTTCATAATAGATTTTACCTAATTATTTAGATGATTGTAAGAATAGAACTAACATTTGCAAATCACCTAAATGTCAACTATTTATAAGACGGATGTACCACGTAAGAACAATGACGTCCCTCTTCATCAGATAAATTTTCAATGAGATCAAACAAATATAAACTTTTGCTAAATTGAAACTATGTGATTTAATAATGTTGGTCCAATCTTCATGTTTAAGTTCTAATCAAGATTAGTTTCTTCTTGTTAAAAACCCTTTCTATCTCCTTTTGTGCACGTGTGTTAAACCCCTTGCGTGCTTGTGTTCCTTGTTACTCTTATATATATGATATGAAATTGTCATGAGCTATACTGAAGATGAGTGGTACTTTTTGGCCAAAAAGAGACATGTATAAGTAACTTTTTTCTCATTTAGAGCTAGAAACTCGAGAGATATATATTCTATTAGCGGCATGCTTTGTCTTCTTATTACATATCAATTTTAAAATTATTTCAACCGCATACGCTCTTTTAAGAAAGTGATTTCAAATACTTACTGAAAAGTTATATCCAGTCTTTGATTCTCTTATTCTAATGTTAACTACAATCAAAAACTTTGTCAAACGTACCCTATTTATACCTACTTTTAGTACTCAACTCCATAAATTGATTAATTTGGAAAAATATTAAACATACTTTTATTTCTCCCTAAGTTATAAATATTTAGACAAGTTTGGGATATACAAACATTAAAAAAAAAAAAAAAAAAAAAAAAAAAAAAAAAAAAGACATACACAGATTCTTTTGAAAGATAAGAAGAGTGGAGCCTGACTGCAGTGTCTTTTATTAGACTATAACCAATGGGTAAAATAAATAATATAAGAAGGGCATAAACGAAAATGAAAATCAGAACACTGTAGTTTGCTTCATTATAATTTAATAAAGAGAACTTAAGGGCCTATTTGGATCGCGTACTCATTTTTTAAATGGAAGATTTTCTTATTTAGAGTGAGAAATCATTTCATTTTGAGAATAAGATAGTGTTTCGATATGTTAAATTTTTTTTTTTGTTGAAAACAAAAAAGTTTGGAAATTACGAAATGAGAATAAATGGTTGGGAATAGTTTATTGGGAGAAGAATTCAAAAAGATTCAAAAAATATTCTAAAAGGAATCCAAAAGAGTATTGTATAAAATATGTTTGAGAATAAGATGTCCATCCTTTTTTAAAACGAGAAGAATGATGGAAAAAATTGAGAAAAATGATCTTTTGCTATTTTCCACATGTTAATTTCAAATAGGTAAAAGAAAACATTTAAATGAAATATATTGCAGTAATAAAAATTTAAACGAGAAAAAATGGTAAAAAAAAAAGAGAGAGAGAGAGAGAGAAAGCATAAAAAGTAAGATAACCATGTAAAAATTTAAAAAAGAAGGAAGATAAATGGAAAAAAAAAAAAAAAAAAAAAAATGGTCAAAGCTAATAGGTCCCAAGAACGAAGGTCCCAACGTTGGAATCCAACCCTAAAAGGGGTCCAACCGCTATGCCTTGTGGAGTACTCTAAATAGGAACGAAGCCTCACAGCCATGTCTTTATTGAACTTTAACAAATGAGTAAGATAAAAGTTAAAAAGAAAAAAGAAAAAGGGCATAAATGAAAAGACAAATTAATCACAACAGCAATTTGTTTCATTACATTTTTATAATGGTATAGAAAAATCAATTGCCGACATGAAAAGTTCTGATAAGTAATCTTATAATATTAAGAATTTTCTATAATGATTTGAGAGGAGATATATATTGTAGCATTACTCCGGTTCAGAAAATATCCAAGTTGGATTTTCTGATTTCCAAACACATGCATATCATTTTTGTTTAATTCTCTCTCTCTTTGGTAATTACTCTGAAAACGTTAACCTTTGAACAGGAAAAAAAAAAAAAAAAAGATAGAGCAAATTGAGAGAACATTTTCATGGAGGATTTTCCACGAGAAGAAAAGAGCCTTATATTTAATTTCCACGTTTTCTAAGTGGGAAAAAGATTAATAATTAGAAACAAATAATTATTGCATGCAAGATATATTATATATACATATACATATACATATATGTGTGTGTGTGTGTGTGTATGAGCTAGCCAAAAGTACGTACTCTATGTCGTGATTGTGGCCGCCATGTTTGGAAATACGTGAATGGATGGACGTAGTAGGGTGAAATAGCTGTGGATGAGAAGAAAGGGCAAAAGATGCTTAATGTGCCGACGAGAGAAAAAGGGACATTTGATGCAACCTCATAAGGGGGACAGAGCGTGCCACTAAATCAATCAAAGGGAGGATCTTAAATTTACCCTTTATGCCACTCCGAAACCCTAATGTACGCTAAATGTCTTCTATGCAACGTACGTGTGTGAGCTGTTGATCGATGAGGCCCGGCGGCGGTCCCATATATAGGTTCCGTGGTAGGGATGTAAAGCAAGCCATGTATCCGTGTCATGCCACTTCCTTTAGGGTTAGTCTTTTACAATGCGTGTTTGTCCATAGTCCCATGCATGTCGGTTTCACTTGGGTGCTCCTATGGTAGGACATACGGTCAATACTCTTCGCACTCTCATAAGATATAGTCTTTCAGAGCGAACGGACTTGTATATCCTGTGTAATTTTAATGTCTTAAATAGTATCTAATCAATTATATTATATCACGTCGTTTGAAAAATTTTAAAATGCTTTTTAACTAAATTTGTTAAATGGTGTGACATAATATAATTAATTTGATATCATATAATAAAATCTGATTTGGGTCTTGTATAAATCCGTGATGAATAAAATTCGAATTTAATGATATCAGTTTACATTTCTTACTCAATACTACTAGTCCATTCAGCAATACATACATATATATACATATACACACACTATTGCTGGGCTTCAAACTCCAAGTGTAAGAACCGTTGAAAAAAATAGTGTAAGAAACTATAGGGAAAGAATTATAACGTCATCTATAGACAACGAGGTAACATGTTGCAGTGGTTTTGAGTGTCAACGTTATTGGTAGGTCTGATGTTAACATGCAGGGACGGAGGGAGCTAGGTCTTTGGGGGGGGGGGGGGGAGCCGCGGGGGCGGGGCCTTAACCTCCCTGTCCACTTTTGTTTTTGTTTTTTTGTTTGTTTTTTAAATACCTTATAATTTTGAATAAATTTTCACTAGAAAGAAATTTTTTTATCATAATAATGGCTATTTACTCATTTTATAATTATTAGGGGTAAGACTGTGGTAAACCCTCTTTTATATACCCTATCGATAGAGCTCATTTTTAAACCGTTAAGATATAATCAAACGGCTGATATATTAATTGTGTATGATAGTTATAATAGACATTTCCTCATACTAGTATCAACTAAAAAAATTAAAAAAATAACCCCAAAGTTAAAAAAAACTAAAAAAACTAAAAAAACTAACCAAGCACGAAGTGGAGGGGCGTCGCTGGTTTCTGCATCCGACATAGGGGAGGGGCTTTGTCGGCGTCAGGAGGGGGGGAGGGCGGGGCTTTGTCAGCATCGGTAGGGCGGGTCTTGGTCGGCATCGTGGGGGGCATATTTGGTCGCGGAGGTTGGGGGCAGGGCTTCGTTGGCATTGGCGGGGGCAAGGGTGGAGGACTGGGTTGCGAGCGTCGTGTGGGTAGATCTGGTAGCGGGGGCAGGGCTTCATCGGCGTCGGGGGCGAGCGTCGCCAGCGTAGGGCTTCATTGGTGTCGGGGGGGGGGGGGGGGGGGGGCAGATTTGGTCACGGGATCTGGAGTGGGGGTGGGGGGAGGGGGGGGGGGGGTGGGGGGCGGCGGGGCTTCTTCGACATCGGGCAGGGCGTGGCAGGGCTTCGTTAGAGTCGTGGGGGACAGATCTGGTCACTGAGGTTGGGAGCGGAGCTTTGTCGGCGTCGGTGGGGGGATTGGGTCACCGCTGTCATGGGGTAAATCTGGTCGCCGGGCTTCGTCGGCGTCAGGGGGCTAGTGTCGCCGGCGTCGGGGGAAGGACTGGGTCACTGGATTGTAATATGAGGCTTGTATTTTTTTTTTTTCTTTTCTTTGAATTTTTTTTTAATTTCTTAGATTATAATCCTATGAGCTAAGATGTATTATAAATATTATGCACAAAAAACATCTCAACCGTTCAAATTATATCAAACGGTATATAAAAGAACTCTACCGATAGGATATATAAAATGAGCTTTACCGCAGTCTTACCTAATTATTAGCTCGTTGCTACTTACATTGACTTAATTAAAAAAAAAAAAAAAAAGGTATAAATTTGAATGTGTTAAATGATAATATTGTATCAATTGGGAGGGGGGAAAAAAAAAAGGTGCTTAAGGAGAGGAGATAAAGATAACTATGACCATTTTTTTAGCTGAATATCTCTTGAAGGTTTAGACTCGGCCTTAATGACTCTTACTTGCCGTGGTTGCAAACTAATCTATGTCTGACTAGACCATAAAGTGTAGAGTTTAAATTATTCGATTTTCAAATGCAAAATATATTTATATATATTCTGGCAATTAGCAATCAATGAATTTGAGAGAAGAGTCGAGAATGGGCTCCATAAAAAACAAATGTTGGGGAATATCAAATTACAAGTATTACTTTTGCAAAGGGGGAATCAACCAAGACAAAAAGATCCTAAAGAGATGAAGCCAGAGCTGCTGCTATCACACTTGTTTGTACCCAAAAAAAAAAAGCTTTGGGTTTGAGGTGACTAATTCCAAAGCATATTCATTCCAAGTTTCTAACCATTACTACAAAATAGACCTTTCAAACATTGCTTTGAACAGAAAAATCAAATGAACATGGAGAGAGCTGTTTCTCCACCATTTGATCATTATTTTTCATTTAGGGTCCTAATTTTCCATTGGTTAATCTTGCAGCAAACTTAAATTAAATTGGGAAGGAAACAAAAAAACGACCAAAAGAATAACAAATCGAATATCGAATCCCAATCATGACCGATTGTAACCTGTAGCAGGTAGACGAGTGTGCGGCTGGCCGGGCTCGGAAAATATCCATCGTCAGTAGTGTCAAGTCCTTCCATGGATTTTGATGAAACAGAGAAAACTAGATCAATCTTTACAAGGACATTATTAAAAGTTAAAACGAGTGATGGCAAAATGGGAGACAAAGGTTGGTTGGTGGGCACAATTCTCTCCCACTCTATCTCAGTCTCCCTCCCAAGTGGCATGATGTAAGAGCCTGTTAGGGGGAGGTATTGGAGACGGAGTTTTTGAGATATTTGAATTAGAGTTGAGATGAGTTTTGAAAAATGTGTGTTTAGTTGAAAAAAAACTGTTTGGAGTGAAAATTGTTAAAAGTTAACGTGTTCAGGAAAAAAAAATTTATCAGTATATATCTTGTTTCGTTCCTTTAGAAATTCTATATAATTTTAAAAAAAATTATCTCATCTGAACTTGAAATAACAAAGTTATGGACTTTTAAAGTTTAATTTCACTTTAGATATTTGGAGATGTAGATAATGAAAAGTAATTTTGAGTTTTGGAAAGGATAAAATTTTTTTCTGAAAATGTTTCCAATACTCCCTCAAACAAGCCCTAAAGCTTTCTCTAAGAAGTACTACTAATCATTGAGGGTTCAACTACATGAACCCACTTTTCCCTCTGCCCTACCCACCTCAGGCCATGTCTCTATTATATCACTATCATCAGCCCCCCATTTCCTATTAAGAATCATTCTCAAAAGATAATCTTTTTTTTTTTTTTTTTCAATGAGATTCTTGGGTAGAGTGTGTTAGATACCAAACGCTCCACATGAAAAGATTTTCAGATAAGTAAAAGGTTTATTTTAAGTTCTTAGATCTCCTCCCCCTGCAATCCAGTTTTACAAGTGTAAGTTTCCCAACAATTGGCACCAGAGTCAGTCAATTACATCGCAGGTTCAAGTTAAATCGGTTGCATTATATAGTATATTAAGATGCATGAGTAGAGTTTTGAATGTGTCAAATATTATAGTCGAGTGAAGCCACTGAATGTAAAGAATGTGGACCATACTCGTTTCGAATGTGTCAAATATTACAGTCGAGTGAAGCCACTGAATGTAAAGAATGTGGACCATACTCACTGATTTGGACTTAAGAGTGGTGGATCGTTACAAGTCACAGTTCCGTTATCGTCATGACAGATGGAGCAACTTGATAGATAGATTATTATTGTAGAACGTGGTAGACTGTTAAGTACCAAAGGTCTCACATAGAAAGATTACAATATAAGTAGTGGATTTTATAAGCCCTTGGATTCAACTTAGTGGGCCGGCATTGCATGACACGACATGACATGATACGATACGATTGTTAAATGGGCTCAATTTGACACATTCAATTAAATGGGTCATGCTTGATGCAATTTTTCGACATGAGCACATTAAGGGTATAACACGAGCACGAGCAAGAGTATGATAAAGGGAATGAAAATGACACGACAATGTTACTCTTTTTACATGATATTTTTAACAATTTTCATACAAGACCTTGGTGCTTTTTTATATTCTTATGAAGTTTTCATCTTCTTTGAGTTTTTATTTGATAAAGTTTTGAATATTGTATTTTATTTTCAGTTATATGTTTTGTTTTTGTTAAAAGTCAATGTCTTCTATCGTATTCAAGATTTATTTTTCTTCTTTGTTTAAAATTTTTGAAATTAAGGTATGGACACGTTAAGAATGTGGAACGTTTTTAATGGACTATGGTTCACGCTTGACGCTATAAATTGAAAATGAGTATGGCACAACACGTTTACTAAATGACCATACTGACAATGCACGAAGTACTAATAAGCATAAAATCAATGGACTTGACAGGCCGGACCGGCGCGTTTGATATCTCTACTCCCCTTAGAAGAGTCGGTTTTATAAGAATAAGTTCTATCTGATAAGTTCCTCCTAACAGAGTGCCTTAATGTAGGGCTTCATAAGGGTCATCGATCCTATCTAGGAAATTTAAATCAGATGGTCAAGACTTGATATTGTGAGAAATAATATCTACAGGTCCCACAATAGAATTTGCTCCCTTAATTTCAGTTTTTTATTTCCAGTCAATGACTCCCTAGGACATGAGTCAAACTGTGGGAAATTCTCACTCATCTCCACTGAACTTATTTTCTAAGGACATATTCATAAGCACTCATTGAAGAGAGAGAGAGATGAGAAGTTTGTGGAAAGGTGAAGAGAACATTCCTAATATAAAAGTGTGTTTGTATCTTTAAGAAATTTCAAAAGAAAGTCTTAACTTGTCATTATTCATTATGCAGCCTAAAATCTGCAGAACGATGATTTTCTGCTTCCACTTTGGTGGGAAAATATAAGAAACAAACAACACACAAGAATAAACATGAAACAGAAAAGAAAAGTGCTTCTGGAGATTACGTTTACTTTGCTTCCCTTTTCTCTCATTTAGAATATTAGAAATTTATTCTACCAAAAAAAGATGGGGTGTTACTAATATCTTACAATCTTAGTACTTATTGCATTTTTTTTTCCCTTTTCATTTCTGCAATTATGTATAAGTATAACCATTCAAGGAATTCGTTTCTAATATTTAGATGGTATGCTTTTAGGTTTGTTTTCTTAGGTTTATATATCTTATTTTGTTTCTCATTTAAACTGAATATATAAATTCTTGCTTCTACTTATAGTGGGCCTATATGTTTTTCAGTTACTTCAAAAGATGAAAAACCACTCCAATAATCCTGCTCAATAATTTTATTGTCATCACTATGATCAATCTCACCTATACTCCCTAACTTTTCACTTTGCCCGATAAACTTAAAATAATAATAATAATAATAGTATCGGACATGGTGTTAATGATAATGGAATAGCCTTGAGAGCTAAGCTGCATTATTTGTTAAAATAAGCAGAGTAAACTACTAGAGACTAGAGGATTTACACTTTTTTTTTTGGCGAAAAGTATTCCTTTTTTTTTTTTTTTTTTTCAGATTAAGCTTCCTTTTCCCCAGAGCTGTAGGAAAGAGTTGCTATCCTCCGTCTCCTCCAGACCAACGGAGACCAACGGACACTATCGACAGGGGTGGAGTCTGGATCTTTTTAGTGGGGACATACACTATTTTTTTTTTTAAGATAAAACAAATTTTAGTGGGGACTATGTGAAAATTTTTATTTTAGTAGGTTTATATGAGGATTTTTAATTTTAGTGGGGACAAAGTAATAAAAGTATAAATTTTTTTTATCGGAATTAATATTAGTGAGGGTCATGTGAGAATTTTTAATTTTTAATGGGGACAAAATAAAGACTGTATGAGAATATTTAATTTTCAGTGGGGGTAAATTGTAAAAATTAGAAACTTTTTGAGATAAAATTAATAGAACAAAAAATTTGAGTGTGGGCTGCAGCCCCCACTCACACCCCCTCCCTCCGCCCCTGACTATCGAGGACAAGATATTCTAATGAATTAAATTTTCTAAATCAACATAAAAAATAAAAAGAATTTAGAATGGAGTTTTTTGAAACATAAGAAAAATTATCCCTTTTTTTCATCATATAGATTAATCAAATATTATGAGTATTAAGAGCTCAACGGGACCAATCACTCTTTACTTTGTCTTCTTCGAGGGGAATTCCGTTCTTTCGTGTCATGTTAATAACCCAGTTCACCCGATTGCTGTGTCATGTTAATAACCCAGTTCACCCGATTGCTAAAGGGATGAACCTAATCTAGATATGAAGAACATATTTTTGGCCTATCATACAAGGTCAGAAGAGGAAAATGGAGAACTAAATCAGTGAAGAATTTCCCCAGATACTGCAGAAACCCAAAATGAATGACTGAAAAAATTGAATCTATACATATACAACATAATAAATCGTACCATTCTATGATATCCTGAAGATAGAGTTCAACAATGAAGGCTAGACTACTGAACTCCGAACTATGAGTTTACTTCCTTTTTCTGTTAAAAAGAATCCCTGTTAACTTTTCATACGCTCTTCGCCCTGAGGCGATATGCGTCCCCGCTCTATAAATCGTAGCATAAGGTTATCTGGCTCCTTCGAATTTCCTTCTAACATCAGCCTTTTACTCACCTTCTCGCATAATTTTATATCAGGAACCATATTCCGATGGAACATTCTATTGGCGACTCTATAAAAAGATAGAGGAAGCCCTATGCTCAAGTTACCATCCATAAGAATGAGGGTTGTATTAGCATCGATCCTAGAAGCTGTTCTCAACACCTTACTCAAGAGTGTTTCAGCCTCCTCGATGATTCTGAAACTGCAGAGCTTCTCGATGACCAGATTATATGCGGTTTTGAAGTTCTGCCTAACTAGCATTTTGTCTAGTAATTTTAACAAATCCTCCACCCTACCCGACCGATAATACCAATGGATGACCGTTCTGTATGTCACGGGACTAGGATCCAGACCCACCTCCCAACATCCTCATCACGAGTTCATTTGCCTCGTCAATTCTGCCTTTCCTCCCTAATGCATTGACTACCGTCGTATATGTGACAGCATCGGGGTGTTTGTTGCTCAGATGCATGTCATCAAGCAATGATAGAGCAGCTTCCAAGTCATCCCTCCGACAACATCCATGAATATTAGTAAAACTGACGACATTAACAGCGCACCCATTCTGTAGACACCACTCCATGAACTTCTTTGCCTTGTCCATTTTACCCTCTCGGTAGAAAGACTGAATCATCAAGTTTATCTCAACCGAGTTAGGGAAGAAACCCTTGTTAACAATCTTTTCTACCAAATCACAGGCCTCAACCAATTTCCCGCACTATAAGTTATGGCATTCGGAGTTCACCATTCTTCCTCACTCATGTTCATCATCTCTCTCACCTCTAATGACTTCCCGCTCTGACAAAGACCATTTATAAGGCTGTATAAGACACTGTATTTGGCTCACAAACATATTTGTACATATGCTGAAGCATCTTTTTAGCTTGTTCGTCATAACGTCTGAGATGCAACCTTTTGAGAACATCTCATTCACAATTTCTTTTGCCATGTCGATGTTACCTTCCTTGCAGAATGAGTCAACTATAGCACTATATCCGACCTTATCAAACCTAAATCCTTTCCCCTTACCTTCCCTCAAAATCTTAAGAGCCTCGCTTCTATGCCCGTGCTTGGAGAGCACATGAACAAGATTATTATAAGTAATCTGGTCTGCCATTAGTTCAGCATCTTTCCCTGAACTAAATGATGAGAAAAATACACAAAATTGAACATTCGCTAACGGCTAATAGAGAAAAATCACTTGAGAGTTTAATGCACTTAACTGCAAGTTCGAGTTCAACAAATACTTCTACTTCAAGCAAGCTTTGGACTTGTTCAATATCTCGCCATCATTTTCTTGGAAATTTATTAGTCATTCAGAAACTGCAGCAAATAAGAGCTCTTTCTGTGAATAATTCCAGAAAACGGCCGGTTTTTAGACTAGCATTCGAATGGAAGGATTTTGAGAATATTCGGACTGCCCCAGGGCGAGGAATATGGCGACGGCATCACCATGGTCGCGACGGTTTAAATCAACCTCTTAATTCATAATTCTTCATATTTTTAATTTATTGTTTTATTCATGTCTATAAAAATTTGGATGATTTTTTCACATAACTTATACGTGATATTTAGACCATTCATATTTAATAAATTGGCTAGGGTATTAAGGGTGCATAATGAATAAAACAAACACTGCTACATAGGATTGCAGGAAAAAAAATTTGAAATTTTTAGGTAAAAAATCCTTTGTTCATCTCCATGGATATGGCCCCACCCATCAGCCGCCCCCACCGCCCCAAAACGCCGGCCATTTCTTAACTCGCGCCATCCCCGGTGACTACACATGCACATTCCTACTGATACAATCGAAGACTCCATTAGCGTCTCTCTCTCTTTCTCTGTCTCTCTCTCATGACGGCCTCATGACGGCGAGAATCACAGGCGATCCACAAAGGAATAAACGTCATCTGGATTCGGAAGAACGTGATGGCATCGGGATTTCACAGTCTTCTCCGGCTCTCGCGCTGCAATTTCATAGTGTTCTCCGACTCCGACACTGTTGATTTCAGGGTTCTTCGATTCTGACTCTGATGGGACTAATTCAGTTTTTTTTTTTTTGGGAAAATGTTTTAGGAAGATGATGTTTGTATGTACTCAAGTGCATATTAAGATCTAGTACACCTTATTCCATGACCATCCACTTCATTACACCATCATTATTAATCCTCAGATTAGATACTACCGTTATTGCCCATCAAACGAGATTTACCACAGCTATTCCCCATATTTTTATTTAATTCTAAAACATAATCTAATATAATTATAATTCAAACTTAAATTTAAAATTTAAAATGAATCAGGATTGAAATTAAATATCAGTTGGTAAAATGATTTCATGAAAACTAAAATTTTACAGGATGCACGTATAATATTTTCTTCATTATTCGTTTTTTTTTTTTTTTTTTTTTTTTTTTTGGTAAAAGGAAAAATTTTGTTCAACTCAAAAGAGATACATACGTAACAAAAAGAATAAATGACACCATAATAGATAAGATATAGCCCTCCATTGAGACTGATTCCACTAGTAAATTCTAATCAAGCTCAAGGAAAAAGACGTATTTTCTGAGACCTGATAATAGGAAAATACCTCGACATACTAAAATCGAGCATATATAAGGATTTTTTTTTTTTTTTGACAAAATCCCTATAATAGATGGAAACCAACGATCAATCGATGGTCAAAACCATGTAGTAGTAGGGCCACCACCTAGTTCGCATAGAATCAAATCTAGAGAAAATCAAACAAACACACCACCAAAATATTGATCTAGCGGACAATGAATAAATCCAAAAGGTGAATAAACCACCTCCGTTATTAGAAGCTTAACAAAAAAAAAAAAAAAAAACTCCAAAAAGAAAATCTTATCTTGCGAAGACATCAACCTTATTGGTCGTAATAATCTGCCATGTAACAAATTTTATATATATATATATATATATATATATATATATGTATGTATATATATAATTTTTTAAAAAAAGTCAGAGCACGAAAAAAACACCAACAGATTCAGAATCGCTAGAAGGCAATGGATTGGTCTCTCTGCTATATATCATTGTTGTCCCGACAGGGGAGCCAAGCCCCTCAATTGCAAATCCGCAGGATGGCTATCCCTTTACCTCGCTCAAGGTCGACCCTCCACTCGCAAGATTGCTTCTGCCACAAGAATCTTCGTCGTGGCGTCCCTCCCTCGGTCTCTAGGGTCGAGAATCCTGACAAGGCCGGCTCCAAGAGGAGGGCACACACAATAAATCCTAGTTCCCACACAAGCAAGAGAGTGGAAGAGAGGGGAGAGAGTTTTTTTTCAAGTGAGAGAAGAGACATTGTCAAAGTAGGTTAAGTATCAATATTTTGTTAAGATTATAGTATTGTTAGTATTGCAGTATAATAGGACGATTTTCTTTTTTTTTTAATCTATGGAACTCTTTTCCTCCTTGTTTAAGGGGAAAAAAAAGTTCTAGAGATGAGCTTATTAAAAAAAAAAACACCATTTCTTTCACTTTTTATTCTATTTATGTAATCATGCTAACGTGTAGCAGGTTCACAAAAGAGAAAAGAAACACACTATTGACACATTTGTTAAAAGTAAAATAAAATATTAAAATTATGATGAGTCGTCTACTAAAGTGAAAATTACAAGATTAAGCATGTGCTAATGCGAAAATGCACTTATTTTTGTACCAAATTAAATTAAACCTCGCTACTGGAGGCAATAAATTGAGCTTAAAAAATCTGTCCTTAAAGCCTAAAGAGACCTAATAGCTTAAAAAATAGGTTCTTCCATATATATAATTTCTCAGTTATTCATCCACCGAGGCTTATTCATACTCCAAGCATTGAGATGCTTAACGGTAATGGTCTCGTTTCCATGGTTGAACACATGCAAGTGAGCATCATCTTCAACTGCTAGACTTGGATAAACCCTAGACAAGATGCTTGTTTTGCCTCCTGCTCCGAAACTTTCCACGACCGAATGATCAATCTACGGTCGAAAACGAGAAGAAATAACAAGTATGTGAGTGATTCGAGGGAGAAAGAAGTAAATAACATTTTCACAATAAATACTTCAAGTAAATCACATGTTTTAAAATAATTAGAATAAATAACAGTAAATAGCAAATTTGCTATTTTTACGTACCAAACTTCGAAGGGAAAGCTTGTTATGACGTAAATCAACATCCACGAAGCCCGCAAATGACGGCTTATATAAGCCAGTTGCCAAGGAAGAACTGCATTATAACAAAAAAAATTAATTAAAAAATAAGAATTAATAAGAATTAAAAAGAATTATGACGTAAAAAAGAAGAATTATTTGGTGATTAGTAAACGGGGAAAAAAAAGGACAGAAAAGACAAACCTAGAGGCATCAGAACACAAAAGAACAACATGTTTATTATTTGCAGCTTTGAATATTCTGAAGAAAACGGGAGTGAACTCTTCCAGGTTTTTTGAAGCTAACGTTAAAAGACCAAATGGTCCAACACCACCAGGGACTTGAGAGCCTTTTTGTGCACAAAGGTCTTGTGCATTAACCCAGTTTGGATCAAATTTCTCAGCCTTGTCCAAGTTTCGAAATGAAAATATAACTTCCACATCAGCCTATTAATTAAGTGAGAAAAAAAAAATAGTTAATGATTAAATAAATTAATTAATCAGAATATGAATAGGTAATAATTTAGGAGTCTGACTATCGGGCAATTGTAACTTTTTTAATTAATTACTTATAACAATTAGTTGATTAGTTGTAAATTTTCTGAAAAATGATGTGTAATAGTATTATTTAATAATTATTGGTGTAAAAACAGGTATCAATGAACAAAGTTATAATAAAATCAACTAGTTGTTACAAAAAACGGATAAAGAAAAGTTTATAAATCCAATAGCCGGATAAGAGAATATGTGTAATAAATATTGAATAAACGAACCTGGGCAGCAGTTATTCCTTTAATTTCAACATGATCTCCTTTGTTGAGTTTCGTGTTGGTCAACTTGACCTTCTGACCCCTCAAAGTATTTATTTCTTCAATAGGCCATTGTCTCAATTGTTTTCCTTTGGAATCAAGCCATAAAGTCCTTGGAGTAGCCTATAAATTACAATAAAGAGACATATATCCCAATCAAATAAATAACGGAGAAATATGACTTAACTCACACCCAAAAAAAAAAAAAACTTTTAAAAACAAACATACTTGGATTCCAGACCATCCTTTATTCTTATCATCTTCAACACTATCCGACTCGTTAGCCCAACCCCACAAAATCCTTCTCTTCGTAGCTTGATCATAGAATGACTTTGAGGCATAAAAGTTACCATAATCGTATCTTAGCCCGGCCCAACCATCAACCGAGGTGTTATCCGGTATGTACCTATAGTGACGAAGTTAGAACCTTTTATTAGAGGGATTATTATAGAATTTATTCAGAATTATAAGGTACCATAAGAAGAAACAAAATAAAAAATCGAGACTAGACCCCTAATTCCTTTCGTCGGTGCGTACCTATCTTTGCGTGGAAAATAGGTCCCAAGGGTATAGTACTCGAACCGCGTAACATCAAGACTAACTTTCAACACATGCTTGATATCATGCCCAAACGCGGACGTATCCAACCCGCGTTTGCTCGATTTCGAAACAGGGAAAAAATCGGGGCACTCCCACATGCCGGTTTTAGCATTAGAGTGCAAAGGATGTTTTGCCTTTACCCAATTCACAAAATCCTTACTCCTATACAAATGAGCAATCCCTCTATTTCTCCTCCTACTGCCGATTAGGATCCTCCAGTGCCCGTCCTTACCCCACCAAGCAGTCGTCGGGTCACGAAAAGCGCTGGCATTTACACCCACATCGGGAAAGACCACCGGATTGTCATCAGGCTTGATCCATTCTCGAAGATAGGGGTCGGAAATGTTCTTCGGAATAGCATAGTTTTGTACTTGTTTGTTATCATGGTCGATACCGGTGTACAATATAACGGGCTTGTTACCGGGGAGGATTGTGGCGGAGCCGGACCAACAACCATTTATGTCAAATGGCTTAGAAGGGTATATGGCAGGATCAAGAGCTTTCCAGTTAATCAAGTCCTTGGACACAGAATGTGCCCACACAATGTTGCCCCACACTGCGCCTTTCGGGTTATATTGGTAGAATAGATGATACAATCCATTGAAGTACATAGGTCCTATATATATAGTTAAATTTTTTCATTAAAAAAAAAATTATGAGATAAACTTGAATATAAGCAACCTATTAATCAGTTAGGAAATTTACCAAAGAAAATTTGTGAAAGAGGAAAAAAATATATAGATGTATACATATAGTTGCGTACCATTTGGGTCTATATCATCGTTCGTTTGTTGGATCACATGAAAAAGAGAGAGAGAGTTAGAGACTAGATTAATAAACATTCAGCTATGAATTAAAAATATAAACATAAGAAAGCAATTGTAAAATATATGGCTCAATATTTAATTTTTTATAAAGAAAACACAGATAAATGTTATTGGTTCATGGTCATAAAAATGCCAAGGGAAAGTAACTAATTAGCGGGAGAATATAACAAAAGAGAAAAGGCATATAAAGGCACGGAATATAATTCAACACTTCTTTGATTTGAAAAAGATAGACATGCCCATTTTAGAGAATTTCACTAACTTTAGAAAGAATAACATAATATTCCATGACCACATAAGATATTTTTCCTATTACAGAAAAGAAAAGATTTGTTTATATATATATATATATATATATATATATATACATATAAGCAGATCCAAAACCAAGAAACTAGCATTACTTTTTCTTGTTTTCCACAAGACTGCGGCATACGAATTCATTACCAAAATATGAATTTTGAGTATGGTATTCCAAAGCCCACCATACTAAAGCGCCCATTAGAGCTAGCTCAACGGGTGGGGGCCTAGAATTTAAATAGCAGGTTCGAAATCTATATTCCTCTTTTAAAATATAATTTCACGAACGGGCTATACTATAAAAACTAAAAATAAAAAAACAACAAAAAAAAAAAAGGTTCATACTAACAACTTGAACACGTATAGTCGAATATACTCAAAAGCATCCGAGGTGGCAAAGGCAGAGGGCAAAATATTTTTCAAATTATTGAGAAATAGTTTTGAGTAATACTGGTTCTAATTCACAGACATTCCCACTATCATAAAAAATAGTAAGAATAAGGTGCTCTTTTTTTTTAGTTTTTCTTTTTAGAAAAAATTCAAATCCCTTTTCAGTAAAAAAAAAAATCAAATCTTATCCATTCTCAATTATGGTTATGATCAAAAGGTGAACATGAATGTTTATCATTGTCTATGATAGATATATATAGAGAGAGAGAGATAAAAGCGTTGTAGAATGTAAATTAAAAGATCAAACTTACACAAAAAAAAAAAATTAAATAAACATAGCAAATAGTTAAAATATGGGGAGAGAGAAATATATATATATATATATATATATATATATGCGCACGAACATCTAGAATGAGCGAGTTCTTAATAATTAGTTTTAAATTATTCTCGATCGACAAATATTGGAATAATCTGTATGTGTATATATATATATATATATATGTGTGTGTGTGCGCGCATATATATAGAGAAAGAGAGGGAGACATGCACTTCACCATTAATCCAATGCTTAGGAGGCTGGAAATGAAATCCAGTTCTGTGGACTTGTTTCTGCACTTGGACATCCTCGTTATCAAGAGACTGAAACTCAGAATAAACCTTATGAGACGCTTCAACCTCACAGAGATTTATCACAAAAAGGAAGAGAGAAAGCAAATTCAAAGCAATTTTCATTTTGTTATAAAAAAAAAAAAAGAAAGGGAAGAGAGGAGAACAAAGAAAGCTTTATGCTGCGTCTCATCAAAATAAAAGAGATGTGTTATTTATAGTGTGGAAAGAAGCATAACGAGGGTAAAAATGTTTATCCAAAAAAAAAAAAAAAAACCAAAGAATCTGCGTAGAAAATTAGGGTCTAGATAACTTTTTATATTAATATTAAATGTGTGGATTTATCTCTAAAAATTTCCCATATAGAGAAATTACAACAAACAAGTAATTTAAAAAAAATGTTTAAAGTAAAATAGCATATTTAAAAAAGTTTGAGATAATCATCATATTTATGATAAATTGTTTATTTATAAAAATTTTTAAAGGTAATTTTATCGTAAATTGTCAACAAAAAAGAGTTTTCTGTTATTTAATTACTTTTATTAGTAGAAGGTTTTGGCCTATTTCCCTCCTTCCCGAAAAGAATATGTTTAAATATGTGAATTTTGAAAGCTTGAGCTCCATCAGGATTAATATTAATATGATGGCAAATTCGTAATTTTATTCTTTGTTTTTTTACATAAAAATATATTTTTTTGAATTCAGTTCAATTCAAATACAATTTTTGGATAAAAATTCGATTTAAAATATGAATGTACATTGCACATCCCTTTTTAAGAAGCAAAACATGGATTAATCATTCAGTATGAAACGTGAATATTTATTTAGGTATATAAACATGTATGGATATATTCAAAATATGCACTTTCCTTCTGTGCATATAATATATATATATATATATATATATATATATAAGTGTTTTTGTTTTCACACCTTGATAAGTACAAACATTTTTACGGAAATTTGTGATGATATTGTTTAAGAATGATGAGTTGGCATTGACCAATTTAACCATGACCTATTATATCAAGTGATTTTTTTTTTTTTTTTTAGGAAAATTATATCAAATGAATTATTCTGGAATTTTTTAATGAGAATTTCTAGATTGTTTTACTCAAGAAAAAGAAAAGAAAAAAAAAACCATCAAACCCATAAAAATAACCGAACTTGTAACATAGAGGCCTATGTTTTTTTTTTTTAAGGGAGGTCATTTTTTAATAAATTATTTATTTTCTACTAAATATGATTTTTATTTTAGATATCTCAAATTCTGTTATTTAGTTCTTCAAATTCTTTAAGCAAATGTTATTTACCTCTTTTTCCCTAAAAAAAAATAACTTAAAAGTAATTATAGGAAAAGAAATAACTAATTAAAAGTTTTCCTAGGAAAGAAAAAATATATAATTCAAAGAAAGATGGTACAAAGTACAGAAAAAGAAGAGAGAAAAACCTAAATCAGATAGTTTATTTTTTTAATTTATTTTTGTAAATAATAAAGTTAGGGAGTATTTCAACATCACACAAAAGGTGAGTCCCACATTTCTTTTACAAAACCCTTGTGCATTTTAACATCCATTAAATTGAAACCAAACCATCCAATTTATTGTACCCATAGGTTAGAAAAAGAAAAAAAAAACAGAAAAGAAAAGAAAAAACGTTACCTAATCTTATTTAGAAGGATCCTATATCATATATATATATATATATATATATATAGATTATAAGGTTGCACTTGTTTAAAAAATTATTTAAATATATATTGAATATGTGGACTAAAACTATTGAACTTAATATATGCTTTAATGTAGAACAGTAACTCATTCCCCCTAAAAAGAGGGAGAAAGAGAGAAACGCAGTTAAAAAAAAATCTAAATCATATCTAAATCAGAGATTTATCACAAAAATGCAACAAAAGAAGAGAGAAAGCAAATTCAAAGCAATTTTCATTTTTGCTATAAAAAAAAAAAAGGAAGAGAGGAGAAAAAAGAAAGCTTTATGTGCTGCGTCTCATCAAGATAAAAGAAATGTGTTATTTATAGTGTGGAAAGAAGCATTAACGAGGGTAAAAATGTTTATCAAAAAAAAAAAAAACCAAAGAATCCGTGCAAAAAATTAGGGTCTAGATAACTTTTTATATTAATATTAAATGTGTGGATTTATCTCTAAAAATTTCCGGTATAGAGAAATTACAACAAACAGGTAATTTAAAAAAATGTTTAAAGTAAAACAGCATATTTAAAAAAGTTTGAGATAATCATCATATTTATGATAAATTGTTTATTTATAAAATTTTTTAAAGGTAATTTTATCGTAAATACCATATATATGCTATTTATTGTCAACAAAAAAAGAGTTTTCTGTTATTTAATTACTTTTATTAGTAGAAGGTTTTGGCCTATTTCCCTCCTTCCCGAAAAGAATATGTTTAAATATGTGAATTTTGAAAGCTTGAGCTCCATCAGGATTAATATTAATATGATGGCAAATTCGTAATTTTATTCTTTTTTTTTTTACATAAATATATATATTTTTTTTTTAATTCAATTCAATTCAAATACAATTTTTGGATAAAAATTCGATCTAAAATATGAATGTACATTGCACATCCCTTTTGAAGAAGCATAACCTGGATTAATCATTCAGTATGAAACGTGAATATCTATTTAGGTATATAAACATGTATGGATATATTCAAAATATGCACTTTCCTTCTGTGCATATAAGATATATATATATATATATATATATAAGTGTTTTTGTTTTCACACCTTGATAAGTAGCGTAGTGAATCCTCTTCTACTGATAGCTCGGATGTGCTATGGTGGAGGAAGCTGTGGAGATTACCGATTCCTCCCAAGGTCCGATTGTTTGTATGGCGAGCCTTCCACGATATTATTCCGACGATGGTCTCCCTGAACCATAGAGGTATCAATTGCGATGTTACTTGTCCAAGATGCACAGATGTTATGGAATCCTGCTCCCACGAAATTCTTGATTGCCTGATATCGCAAACGGTGTGGAGGATGTTGCGGTTTTGGAAGGTAATTGAGAAAAGGAGGACTATGTCTTTGCTGATTTCTTACGAATTACGTCGTTAGAAGTTACTTTGGAGGATTTGGCTTTGGTGTGTTGGCTGGCGTGGAAATTATGGTGCGAGAGGAATAAGGTTGTTCACGAGGGAGAAGAGGGAGACCCGCAAGCCATTTTTGATCTGAGTATCGCCAGTTTTGGTGAATGGCAAGCTCTACATAGGGCTCCGATCCAATCACAAGCTGTAGGTTCAGATGCTTGGTCACCACCCCAATCGGGTTATCTCAAGTTAAATATCGATGCATTGGTGTTTCCGAGTTCAGACCACATTGGTATTGGAGCTGCTATTCGTGATGACAAGGGGTCAATCTTAGAAGCTTTGGCTAAGTCAGTAGAGGGGTCCTTTTCCCCCTTTATGGCTGAGTGCTTAGCCCTTCGTGAAGGCTTAAGATTTACAAAGGAAATCGAGTGTGCCAATATTGAGGTGGAAACTGATGCTATTAATGCTGTGTCAGCTGTTGTGGATAATCGGGAACTTTCTATGGAGGGTCCGATTCTGGAGGATGTTAAACAGCTGCTCGCTCAATTGCGGAGTACAGGTATTCATCATATCTGCCGTAGTGCTAATTATGTTGCTCACCTCCTAGCTAGATTTGGTTTCAATTCAAATTGTACAAATGTCTGAATTAGTGAGACTCACAATGTAGTCTCTAATGCTGTTTCTATTGATGCCATTACTTAATAAAGTAATCCTTATTCAAAAAAAGAAAAAAAAAACAAAAACAAAAAAAGATAAGTACAAACATTTTTACGGAAATTTGTGATGATATTGTTTAAGAATGATGAGTTGGCATTGACCAATTTAACCATGACCTATTATATCAAGTGATTTTTTTTTTTTTTTTTTGAGGAAAATTATATCAAGTGAATTATTCTGGAATTTTTTAATGAGAATTTCTAGATTGTTTTACTCAAGAAAAAAGAAAAGAAAAAAAAAACCATCAAACCCATAAAAATAACCGAAATTGTAACATAGAGGCCTATGTTTTTTTTTTTTAAGGGAGGTCATTTTTTTAATAAATTATTTATTTTCTACTAAATATGATTTTTATTTTAGATATCTCAAATTCTGTTATTTAGTTCTTCAAATTCTTTAAACAAATGTTATCTACCTCTTTTTCCCTAAAAAAAAATAACTTAAAAGTAATTATAGGAAAAGAAATAACTAATTAAAAGTTTTCCTAGGAAAGAAAAAATATATAATTCAAAGAAAGATGGTACAAAGTACAGAAAAAGAAGAGAGAAAAACCTAAATCAGATAGTTTATTTTTTTAATTTATTTTTGTAAATAATAAAGTTAGGGAGTATTTCAACATCACACACACTACTAAAAGGTGAGTCCCACATTTCTTTTACAAAACCCTTGTGCATTTTAACATCCATTAAATTGAAACCAAACCATCCAATTTATTGTACCCATTGATAGGTTAGAAAAAGAAAAAAGAACAGAAAAGAAAAGAAAAAACGTTACCTATATCTTATTTAGAAGATCCTATATCATATATATATATATATATATATATAGATTATAAGGTTGCACTTGTTTAAAAAATTATTTAAATATATATTAAATATGTGGACTAAAACTATTGAACTTAATATATGCTTTAATGTAGAACAGTAACTCATTCCCCCTAAAAAGAGGGAGAAAGAGAGAAACGCAGTAAAAAAAAAAATCTAAATCATATCTAAATCAGAGATTTATCACAAAACGGCAACAAAAGAAGAGAGAAAGCAAATTCAAAGCAATTTTCATTTTTGCTATAAATTTAAAAAAAAAAAAAAAAAAAAAAGGAAGAGAGGAGAAAACAGAAAGCTTTATGTGCTGCGTCTCATCAAAATAAAAGAAATGTGTTATTTATAGTGTGGAAAGAAGCATAAACGAGGGTAAAAAATGTTTATTCAAAAAAAAAAAAACCAAAGAATCCGTGCAAAAAATTATGGTCTAGATAACTTTTTATACTAATATTAAATGTGTGGATTTATCTCTAACAAATTTCTCGTATAAAGAAATTACAACAAAAAGGTAATTTAAAAAAAATGTTTAAAGTAAAATAGCATATTTAAAAAAGTTTGAGATAAACATCATATTTATGATAAATTGTTTATTTATAAAATTTTTTAAAGGTAATTTTATCGTAAATACCATACATATGCTATTTATTGTCAACAAAAAAGAGTTTTCTGTTATTTAATTACTTTTATTAGTAGAAGGTTTTGGCCTATTTCCCTCCTTCCCGAAAAGAATATGTTTAAATATGTGAATTTTGAAAGCTTGAGCTCCATCAGGATTAATATTAATATGATGGCAAATTCGTAATTTTATTCTTTTTTTTACATAAATATATATATTTTTGAATTCAATTCAATTCAAATACAATTTTTGGATAGAAATTCGATCTAAAATATGAATGTACATTGCACATCCCTTTTTAAGAAGCAAAACCTGGATTAATCATTCAGTATGAAACGTGAATATTTATTTAGGTATATAAACATGTATGGATATATTCAAAATATGCACTTTCCTTCTGTGCATATAATATATATATATATATATATATATATATATATAAGTGTTTTTGTTTTCACACCTTGATAAGTACAAACATTTTTACGGAAATTTGTGATGATATTGTTTAAGAATGATGAGTTGGCATTGACCAATTTAACCATGACCTATTATATCAAGTGATTTTTTTTTTTTTTTTTTTTGAGGAAAATTATATCAAGTGAATTATTCTGGAATTTTTTAATGAGAATTTCTAGATTGTTTTACTCAAGAAAAAGAAAAAAAAAAAAAAAAAAACCATCAAACCCATAAAAATAACCGAAATTGTAATATAGAGGCCTATTTTTTTTTTTTTTAAGGGAGGTCATTTTTTAATAAATTATTTATTTTCTACTAAATATGATTTTTATTTTAGATATCTCAAATTCTGTTATTTAGTTCTTCAAATTCTTTAAACAAATGTTATTTACCTCTTTTTCCCTAAAAAAAAAACTTAAAAGTAATTATAGGAAAAGAAATAACTAATTAAAAGTTTTCCTAGGAAAGAAAAAATATATAATTCAAAGAAAGATGGTACAAAGTACAGAAAAGAAGAGAGAAAAACCTAAATCAGATAGTTTATTTTTTTTTAATTTATTTTTGTAAATAATAAAGTTAGGGAGTATTTCAACATCACACACACTACTAAAAGGTGAGTCCCACATTTCTTTTACAAAACCCTTGTGCATTTTAACATCCATTAAATTGAAACCAAACCATTCAATTTATTGTACCCATTGATAGGTTAGAAAATGAAAAAAAGAACAGAAAAGAAAAGAAAAAACGTTACCTATATCTTAGTTAAAAGGATCCTATATCATATATATATATATAGATTATAAGGTTGCACTTGTTTAAAAAATTATTTAAATATATATTAAATATGTGGACTAAAACTATTGAACTTAATATATGCTTTAATGTAGAACAGTAACTCATTCCCCTAAAAAGAGGGAGAAAGAGAGAAACGCAGTTAAAAAAAAAAAATCTAAATCATATCTAAATCACTCGTAAAATCTAATTGATTTTTAGATTTCCCTCAAAAGAAGAAAACTGTTAAAAAATCGAGTTAATATTATAGTTCAGTCTAATTGATTTTCTTTATTGGATGACTCTCCAATATAGTTATAACTAGAAACTTTCTAACACAAAAATTTGAAATTTGAGTTGATTTCGTGGAATCAGTCAATTAAAACTAAAATTAACTTCTCCAACAATCATGATAAAGAAAACATATATTATTATTATTATATATATATATATATATTATATATACATATATATATATATATATTTATGCAGCAAAAAACACCCCAAAAAAAGTTACTATGACACTCACTTGTTGTCTTGTTCTCTGCCATTAATTAACTAGGATTGCTTGCCAACTAGGTCAAATTGGAGCAACATTTTCTAAGAAAAATTCTTCAAGGACAAGGGGTGGAACGACCTCTCGATCTACTTCCTGCAGTCTAGGAATAAAAACGTGCTATAATTTATTATTATTCTCTTTAAAATACTATCGGCTCTTTCTCCCAATAAATAGTGTGTACAAGTATGTTGGGCTTGGTAATGTTTTTTTTTTAATATATATGTAATCACCCTATGTGCACCCCTTTTATATACTAACGATCCTATTACTAATTTTTTACATCGATCAAGGATCGAACCTTGGACTTATAGCTTCTAAAGCCCCAAACTCCCTCTTCCCTCCTCATTGGGGCTAGCCCCAATGACTTGGCTTGGTAACAGACTATTGTCACTAACTAATGAGAACTCCTAAAAATAAATAAATAAATAAAAACCTAACTAACTAACTAACTAACTAACTAATTAACTAATGAGAGCTAAACGTGTGGCCAATAAAAACTCAAAAATCCAGCCTAAGTATTTTCTTTGCAAATTGTATTAAATTATTTCATAATAAAATTATTTTCTTAAATAGTTTGCATGTATGATTTTAAAAGCATACCGTACAGTATACAATTTACACACACAAAGAGTGGTTGTTATCTGACTAACTCCTTCTTATAAGTCACTTGTAACCAATGACAAAGCTAGTTTGTTATTTCAATAGGGACGTAAACGATTTTTTTAATATAAATTAATATTAAATTATATGTTAATGGTTTTCAAAGACTATCAAACACATATATATAAGAAAAATCGTAAAATATATTACAACAGCTCATGACGAGTTTTTATACTTTAAAAGTGTTACAAAATAACTTTTAATGGGAACATATATAGAGATAATTAATTTAAAATGTGGGTAAAAATGACAAATCATAAAATTTTAAAGGAAATTTTTTCATTCTTAAAAAATTCAATGAGGGCTACAGTCCCAACTCAATAATATGTCCCTCTGCCTATGGTTGTAACTTTTTTGGTAGTATAGTAGATCAATGAGGTGATTTTAACATAATATTTTTAGATTTTATTTTTTTTATTTTTTTATATTTAAATAATAACGTATGACAAGATTTTAATTAAAAAACTATGAGTAAATTAATTAATTTCAAGTTTTAAAATAAAAAATTATATATGCTGGATAGTATCTCATGCGAAATACAAGACATTTACTGTATATAAGTATTGAAATAAAGAGAGATGCATGCGGGCACGTATGTATACAAAAATGTTCGAAACATGCGCAGGGGAATCCACTTTTCCCTCCCTCTATGGGAACTTGAACTAGCTAGAGGACAAAAGAGTACGACACTAGTTATTTACAGAAGCCAACCTTTTTTTTTTTTTTTTTTTTTTTTTGAGGTTGTAATTATTTACAGCAACTTTTTTATATAGTGGAGTTTGCTTTATTTAATGTGGCATTGTTATCATTGTTATCATCAAAAAGTTATGTAGTGTAAGCTTTTTCTTTTTTTACATTTGGCCAAAATGCAGGTTTTTTTTTCCCCTAATAAAGAAGACTGAAAAAAAAAGGGACAATATTTTTGCAGTCTCATTATTATAAATAAAATTTAATGATAATTTTATATATAATTTTAGAATAAAAATTTGATATTAGATCAATATAATACAAAAATAAAATTGTAAGTTTGTGTCATATTAGTAGAGAGTGAGAATTTTTATCATGTTCGTCAATGGATAAAAAAAATGACTATTTGAATAATTTTCTCATAACGTTATTATAAGTTGTAGTGTTTAAATCTTTTCCTTCTTAGATTAACAATATTATTGATTCAAAAAACAAAAAGGAAAGTACCTTATAATAACTTACTAGTTTCTTATCAACCATATTTTAATCGATTATACTATATCTATTTACGTATAGTTTAATTTTGATAATAAAATTAATGGCTTGTTTAGGGAGCTTACCAAACCATATTTAAAAAAATATTTTAATCTTTTTTTTTAACAGAAAAATACTTTAAATTTCTAGTAAACTCACTGTCGAGAACATTTTTAAAAGTTTATAATTTTATTATTTTAAATCTAAATAAGATGATTTTTTTTTTAAAATTGTATATAATTTTAAAGAAACAAAACAAGATCTTTCCTGAATATATTTCAATATGTTGTACTTTTTTCATTTCAACCAAACGCATATTTTCAAACTCCGTTTCATCTCCAATTGTCCTCCCGGGCAACACCGAAGTACTTCTTACTGTTAGTATGTGTTTACCACAAAATAGTAAAAACTTTTTTTTTTAATCTGAAATGGAATATTAAAAACTATTTAGATTACAAAAACAAAATATTATTAAGTACAAGAGATTTATTTTAAAATTATAATTTAACTTATGAAAAAAAATTATCCTAATAGCTTTGACTGTTCACATTTTGTATCTTTGCATTTAACAAATATTGAAGCAATCTCTCATTAATCAAAAATGAATTACAAATACTAATTAAATTGTGAGTACAAATGTCATAGGAATATTAATATACTGAAAGATTCATTTGATTCGTTGAGAGAAATTATGTTATCCGAAAAATGATTCGACGCTTTGCTTATTAAACAAGGATACAGGATTGTTATCCGAATAACCTTTTGGCTTGAGTCTTAAAAGCAAAATATTTTCCTAACATCAAATTTCCTGGAAGTTCGGATGGGACTCAAACCTTCACGTGTGACAAAGTATTTTTTCGGGAGTGAGATTTGTTGCGTGCATTGGAAGATTAGTAGCGGTTATAATGTACGGGAATTTGAAGATCCATGGATCCCGAAGACCTACAGATGGTGGATCTAAGTACGGAAAATGGGTGGAATCACGGAGCTTAGAAGATATGTTTTGGTGCATTAAATATCGATAGAGACGGAATTTTAAGTCTACTGCCTGGAGAATTGAGGCGAGCGGACTGTTTGTATGGCACTTTGATTCACAAGGGATTTACTAGTCATGCTCTTTGGCCTTGTGTAGAGGCTATGGAAGCCTGGTCTTTTAGCTCTTTTTACCAAGTATTGCAATCTCTTACCGTTTATGTTTGACAGGAACCAAGTAAAACATCAGTTCTTATTAATAGTGCAAATAAGAGATGGTTTTTTTTTTTTTTTTTCCGCATACATAAAGTTTTATCTCTTTACATAATTTTTATAACGTATAATTACTAGAATTACATATATTTTATCTTATCTTATCTTATCTTATATAACAAAGTTTTTTTTTTTTCTCTTCCTCCCTCCTTCCACAAAGTGTCACTTCCTCTTTTTTTTTTTTTTTTTTTTTTTTAATTTTTTGCTTTCATTTATTTTTTTCCCTTTCCCTTTTAGTTTTTTTTTTTTTGGGTTAAATAATTTCTTCTTTTTTTCTTTACCCCATATAAAAAATTCTCTCAAATACATCCGTATTTTTTTTTCTTCCGATGGCCCTCTCAACTACCCTTTTTCATGATATTTGATAAATGTTTTTTCTTATATTCCTTTAAAGTAATATTGTTCCTCAGTTCGTCTACATGTAAGTCTCTTTAATTTCTATTTGTTTTCTTTCATCAGTTTCTAATTTTATTTTATTTTTATTCTTTTTTCTCTACAAAAGTATTTCAAATGTATCTTTACGCAATCCTTTTTTTTTTTTTTAACCTCTCTCAACATTTTTTTTTTCATAACAACACCTAATATTCGATTTGCTAACTCCTCTCCAATTTGTTATTACTTGAATTTTTTTTTTTTCTCATTTTATCCTCTAACAGAAACTTGCTTTTCAAATACAGCCCTGTATCTTTCTTCTCAATGCTTTCTCAACTATTATTTTCTTATAATATTTTCTAATTAATTTTTATTTAACAAATTGATTAAACACATGTGTAACACGTGCTTACAATTAGTTTGTTGAAAAAGTAAAAATAGCATCATATAAAATAAATGAATCTTCTCCAACAAAAATACATATTATATGCACTATTATCACAATCAAGATCAAATTTTCTTTAATGTAAACACACAAATTCGGGGGGATTTTTTGGAAAGAATTCACATATTTAAAAAGGTATATATATATATATATATTTTAAGATGAGGTGTATTAGGTATGATGAATATTTTTTTAAAATGCTCTTTCCTTTAAACTTAATTTTACTAACGAATAATTTAGTAAAAAATAATTTATAAAAAAAGTTTTTAAAAAAATAGATGGAGGGTGACAATAACCCATCCTATTTGTGAAATAAAATATCAACACAATAAGAATCCAAGGAAAAAAAAAATTCAGAGCTGTTAAATATTGCCACGTGTACTACATCCAACCGCCAAAAGAATCTTCATCAGTTTTTAAATTTTTTTGGCGCGACCAAGATTTCCTGCTTTCCAATTTCTATGTCAACTCAAGGTCCAGATTTCCTTCTCTCTGTGAAAACACGAACGGAAACAATTCCTCTCCAGCGCCTATGTCCTCCGCCTCCACTGCCGGCGATGAAAGCGGCCAATCGGCTCTGATCTTTCTCGGGACCGGCGGCTCGGGCTCTGTCCCCAGCCTAAGGTGTCTGATCCAGCCCTCTGACCCTCCCTGCGCCGTTTGCTCTCCGGCGTTGTTCCTTCCGCCCGAGAAAAATCATAATTACCGGTAAAACCTCCGATTTTTCTTTGTTAGAGCTTGAGATCCTGCTATTTTCACTAAGAGAATTGAGATTTTTGAAAATGTTAGATTCAGTTTTGACTGCTTTGGAATGTGTTATGATGATTGTTTTCAGATGCAACCCGTCGCTTTTGATCGATTATCGCCGAAGTGACGGTAATCGCAGCTATTTATTGATTGATGTTGGGAAGACATTCAGAGAACAAGTGCTTAGATTGTTCACTCTCCATAAGATTCCTCGAGTCGATTCGGTGAGTTATCTGTTTTGGCTAATCACATAATTGTCACTCACTTATGCAATGATAGTTAAATAATCTGACTAATCCCATTTTCGAGACCCTTTTTTCTTTTTCTTTTTTTTACTTGTTAATGTGGTTTTGAATTTATTTTGCTTCTTCATTATGATTTTAGGCTGTAGAGGAAAAAAAGTACAAGCTATTAGCATTTCAGTTAGTTTTTGGAACCATATATTTTAACATTGCTTAAAAGGGGAAATTTTATTTATGTTTAAATTTTCTAACAACAATTAAATTGTCAGGATAGGATTTTCGAGAAGCCTTCTTTATTTTTGAATTTGACGGGAAGTTTTTTAAAACGTTAAAAGCTCTTCTTAAGAACCATCTAAAACACTCCTAAAAACTGTGTTTGGATTAAAAGCCAAAAGCAGCTTTTAGAAAGCAACGCCAAACTGACTCTAGCTTAACGGTTAGTTTTCAGTTTTGGTGACGGGTGAAATTGTTTTTGTACTGCTGGGAAGTGCTATTGAGATTTATTTTTTATCAACTGCAGATTGTTTTGACTCATGATCATGCTGATGTGGTTCTCGGTCTGGATGATGTACGTTGTGTGCAACCGTATAGTCTCACAAATGATGTCGATCCCACTCCCATTTATTTAACTCAGTTTACTATGGACAGGTATCAAAAATCTTGGCTGAATCTGCATACTGCTTCTCTGATATTTCACTTGTTCATTTTCCGCAAATGATAATTAGGATTGCTTACAATCTTGTGACGGCTTGATGATTTACCGTGATTTTCATGTCCTGCCAAAAGAAGGTCTCAGACTCTAGTTACAATGCAATATTTTGTTTGACTAAAAAAAAAAAAAAAGGATTTTAATAGAATCATAAGATCATAAGATTGGATCATAAATTAACACTGAGAACTTAAAGCGGATATAACAACATGTCTTCTGAAACTACGCGATTTCTGGTATTTGGGATTCTTTAGATTTGGAAACCAAGTTGTATTGAAATGGAGACTAAACTAAGCAAACTTTCAACTCTTCCACAAGAACATCATAATTGGGAGAAAGATCCATCCAATTTATGGTGTGTGCGTGCGTGTCCGTGTACTTTCTTTAAGCAACTTCTTTCTCCGCTTTTATTTTTTTTTGGTATAATTTTTTAGGACTAAAAAAACCGAACACTGAAATTATTAATGTGATTGATTCAATTTTCTCGAGTCATTTCTTAACATTGTATTGTTGTTCCTGAAACAGCGTCGCAACGAAGTTCCCTTACTTGGTCCACAAAGAGGTAAAGGAAGGCCAAGAAGTGAGACGAGTAGCACAGCTTGAGTGGAAGATAATTGAGGATAACTGTGAAAAATCGTTTGTTGCATCAGGCCTGCGATTCTTTCCTTTGCCGGTTACTCTCCGTAAATCTTTCTCGATCTTCATATTTATCTCTTACTTTTATATTCTCCATTTTCTCAACATTTTTTTCCCATTGTAGGTGTTGCATGGGAAAGGTTATATTTGTCTGGGCTTTCTCTTTGGTGAACAAAGTATAGTGGCTTACATTTCTGATGTTTCACACATCCCTGCAAGCACAGAGTATGGTGAGTCTGCCTGCTTCCATAACATCAGTATATATATATATATATATATATATATATGTATGTATATATTGATATAAATTTTTTTTCATTTCCTATCCCAATCTTTTATAATGCTAAAAATTTCACCCAAAAAATAGTGTCAAAACTTTACATCGAATGGATACGATTACAACTGGAAGATAATTATTTTCGGGTCTGGTTCATCAAAACGTTTACAATATTTTGATATTATCCTTTTAGGTGTATTTTGGTAGGTTTATGAATCTTATTTCGTTTTCTACGTAAAGAGTACATATTAATATTAATGTATTTGCTTTTTTTGGACTACTTTGCTTTTCAGTCATTTCACAAGATGGAGCCGGACAGTTGGATTTACTTATAATGGAGGCACTTCATAAGGTCGTTTAGTATGAATCTTGAAAACAAAAACAAACCAAAAAAAATGTCGGCCCACTTGTCCCCTTTTTCCTATAATTTTTTTTAATCCTTCAAATAATAATACACCACGTCAAATAAAATTGTGTAACTGACATGAGTTTTTAATTGACGTCATAACATTATATATTTCCTATCATCTTTCGTATCCTCCAAATAATAATACGCTATGTCAATTAAAATTATGTAATTGGCGTGACTTTTTAATTGATGTCAAAACATTATAATTGACGTGATAAGATAGGAAAGGGGGAAGCCGGAGTTATATCCCTTCTCATCAAAACTTTGTTGCTATTATGTGTTTAGTTGTTTATTTCCTAGATTTTGGTTTCATATTCTCCTTGCTTTTTTTCCCCCTCACTGCAGAAAGGAACCCATAAAACTCACTTCTGCGTCCCACAGATTAGTTTTACTTACAAACACCAAAGAACGTTTTTTTTTTTTTTTTTTTAAATAATTTTTCAATATTTACTCCTTTTTTTTTTTAGCATACACTTTTATTATACAATCCTCAAGAGTTTTTGCAGACTCTTGAAGCTGTGAAGAGGATATGCCCCAAACGAGTCCTGATAATTGGAATGTCTCGTGACTTTGATCACCACAAGGAGAATGAGATTTTATTTGAGTGGTCCAAGAGGTACAGAGGGCTTATCTTCCTCAAATTCGACTCTCCAACACTAGTTTTAGTGAAAATTTGACTTGGCTTGGCTATTAACTTGAACTTAATTCTTGGATAATGTTTCGCTAGAGCATGGCCCTATTTATGAGATATGGCAATCTTACCCTTTTTTTTAGTCTGTCATGATTCTTGATGTGACCTAAGAGTTAAAAATATGTCTTCGGGTTTTTTTTTGTTCCTATACCATACCATAGAATCTTCTTACTTATTATAGCCAGTAATATATATATATAAACAACCAATTGAGTACATAACGTCTATGGGTATGCCTTATGCATGATAGCACGAAAATAACGTATGATGAGAATGGCTATTAACTTGAACTTAATTCTTAGATAATGGTTTGCTAGAGCATGACCCTATTTATGAGATACGACAATCTTACCCTTTTTTTTAGTCTGTCATGATTCTTGATGTGACTTAATAGTTCAAAATATGTCTTCGGGTTTTTTTTGTTCCTATACCATACCATAGAATCTTCTTAATTACTTATTATAGCCAGTAATATATATATATAAACAACCAATTGAGCACATAACGTCTATGGGTATGCCTTATGCATGATAGCACGAAAATAACGTATGATGAGAATGGCTATTAACTTGAACTTAATTCTAGGATAATGTTTTGCTAGAGCATGAACCTATTTATGAGATATGACAATCTTACCCTTTTTTTTTTAGTCTGTCATGATTCTGGATGTGACTTAACAATTAAAAATGTCTTCGGATTTTTTCGTTCCTATTCCATACCATAGAATCTCCTTACTTATTATAGCCAGTAATATATATCTAAACAACCAAATGAACACGAAAATAATGTATGAAGAGAAACTAATGCTCAAGTTTTCTCATTGTATATATATAGGGAGGGAATCCTAGTGCAGCTTGCACATGATGGCTTGAGAATTCCCATGGAATTATGACGAGGTGAGAAAGTGTTTTGAGAATTTTATTTATTTATTTATATATTTACTTACCTATTTTAATGGAAATGTTCTTAGAGCTTTGGTATTTTATTTTCTACAACGGTAAATTCCCTTCTCCTAATATTTAGGTACCTCCTCTTCATATTTAGGGTATTTTGTTCGCTCAGTCTCTTAATTATGTACATCTTGTCATTTTAATTTCTAAATTTTAAATTAGTTTATAAACTTTTAATTTTTGACAGTTTTAGTACCTGATAATGAAAGAATTGTGGAATTTAATGTAGTCTTTAAAATTTTGTTATGCAATAGGGATGTAATTATCTCGGTTAAATTTCATAAATATTTCGTCAATCTTAATGTTAGGGCATAGGAACAAAAACAGCCAAAAAAATAAAAGTCTAGAGACTAATTTATTAAAATTAGAAGTTTAAGAACTAAAGTGACAGAAGATTCATAGTTCAGAGACTAAATATATAAATTACCATTCTCCTTTGTGTCAAGAATTTAACATACTACAGGTATATTACCAAGGCCTTTTTCATGTTTTGTCAAAAAATAATTTAACATTTCATGTTGTGTCAGAAATTAATTTAACAATTCTATTTGGAAACATATTGAAAAATAAAAGCCTTTTTTTTTCATTATTTTCTTTACAGCATCATTCCACTTCCGGTGATGTCAATTTCCTTTACAATTCTACATGCCCGTGGTGTGGGAAGCTTTCCTTGATTGAGGACTTGTTAAGAAAGTTTCATTGTAAGACAATAGTGTAAGATAATGTCACGTCCACTTCATGGAAATTGGAAGAAAATTCTTAGTTTCTACCTCTTAATTTTAGCAAAGATTATTGAGGCTATAATTAAATAACATCGATATGATAAATTAAATTATAATGTAAATGTATTGCGCCACGAAGGACTTATATAAAAGTTGACAGTATTGATCGATCACAAAACCTTCATAGGGTGATTCTTTCAGAGTTTTTATTCAAACAATTGTTGATCGAAAACAAAAAAAAAAAAAAAAAAGATTTATAGGTACTAATATGTGACTCCTCTAAGTGACAACCAATTTAGATCGTATACTTATTTTCAAAAAGAAAAATTTTCGGGTTTGTTTGGATCGCATACTCTTTTCAAAATGAAAATTTTTCTTATTTGAAATGAAAAGGTCATTTCATTTTGAAAAAGAGATGGCATTTAGACATGTTAAAAAATAATAATAATAATAATAATTAAATTAATTTAAAATTCCTTAATGAAGACAAAGAGTTTGGAAAGTTATAAAATGAGAAAAACGGTGTTTAGCATAATGCATTAAGAGAAGAATTCAAAAATATTTCAAAAAGATATTAAAAGAATTCCAAAAAGTTACTTTGAGAATGAGATATCTATTCTTTTCCAAAATGAGAAAATTGATTGAAAAATTTGGGAAAAACACTCTTTTACTATTTTTCCATCCATTTTCAAATTGGATGCAGTATCCAAACAAAGAATTCTTTTTTGAAAATGGACATTCAATCAAAACAAAGCATTCTCAATCCAATACTAATCAAGATCGTCCTCTCACCCAATGACGAAAATGTCAATATCGACTGGGTTATCAAAGTTTTGATTCACATATAATGTCGACGAAAATGTCAATGTGGACGGATATCCCGGAAAAAAATGGATACTGAAAAAAAGCTTATAATTTGTTGCTGAAACTTTACACAATGTAAAAACAATCAAGTTAACTCTTTATGAACTAATTCATAACAAAAACAATAGAATTTTTTAATAAATATGAGAGTTCTATCGCACAGTGTAATAGGAAATCGCAATAATTAAACACTAATTGTAACTTTGATATGATATTACATACTCGTTAGACATTACAACAAAATACAATAATTTAATATATTATATAGAAAGTTACTATCAAACATAAGAGAGTACACATAAGTATCGAATGTCTTTAATACAAAAAGAGCTTCTAGCAGGTTGAAAAACATTATTTAATTAGATGCTGATCTTGATTTAAACAATATATTTGTCAAGATTTACCCTTAAATAGTTCTGAAAGTAATTGTTAATGTACCACATGTTTCTTGATCTCTTACAGCTATTAACCCATAAATTGGAAAATGTTGATTTATCTAACATGATGAGTAATCTAAATAAATATGCAATAACATCTCCATATTACTTTGTGGCAAAAGATATATTAATATATCAAAAAAACGGCCTAGATTTTATACTTTTGAACTAGATCACATTTAAGAATCATAAGGAGGATTGTAACCGTATGAACTTTACTCGGTTCCTAACCTGATAGAAAATAAACTCGAGGTAATAGAGTCCTTATCAGTTTGGCTCATTTGTCTCATACTATGTCTTCTTATATGTTGTTTTCTAATTGTCCCATTATCCTTATCTACTGTCCTACAACCATGATCTTCAACCGTTGAAGAATATTGTCATATTTTATTAACAATTAAAAAAATGAAATGTACGTTAAAATTGAAATTTTTACCAAAAAAAAAAAAAAGTTATCCCCAAGTTTTTGGATATTTTATAGAAATATCCACAAATATCCTGGATATTTACAGATATTTACGAATATTTTTGGATATTGTGGATATTTGACGGATACTCCGGGAAAAAAATATCTTTGGATAAAATATTCACAACATCGTCGACATTTCCATAATATTATCCATATTTTAAAGTGTTGATATGGATAACTGGAGGGAATGATATTTTTTTCCCGAAGTATCCATTAAATATCTACAAGATCAAAAAAATATCCGTAATATCATTCCCCTGATTATTCATATTAATACTTCAAAATATGGATAATATCGTAGAAATGCCAACGATGTCGTGGATATTTTAATACATGCTCTCACCCAACCCAACTCCGGGGATTGGTTTTTAAAAACACTCATATTTTCCACACGTGCTATGATAATTTTATTTTATTTTATTTGCCAATAATGGGAAACCAAAAAAATAATTTAAAAAAAAATAAGAAATCAAAACCGTAAAACTATTTCCACGCGGACTAATCACAACCGTCCAAAGTCCTCTTCATTTTTTTAAAATGTTTTTTTGGCGCCGCATATATTCCATTGCCGAAGTCAACGCCAGCTCCTGAATTCCTTCTCTCTCTGCGAAAAGACTAACCGAAACCATTCCTAGCCGCCACGGATGGCCTCCACCTCCGCCGCCGACGACGGCCGATCGGCGCTGATCTTCCTTGGAACTGGCACCTCGGGCTCCATTCCCAACGTAAGGTGCCTCATCCAGCCGTCCGACCCTCCCTGCGCCGTTTGCTCTCAGGCCCTGTCCCTTCCGCCCGACAAAAATCCTAACTACAGGTAAACAAAAAAAACGCAGGCGATCGTTCAATTTCGATACTTCGAGGTTTTCAAAAAATATTGATTTGTTTTCTACAATTTTTTTTTTTTGGTTCGGTTGCTGTTTATGGTGATTGGTTTCAGATGCAATTCGTCTCTTTTGATTGATTATCGCCAAAGCAATGGAAATCACAGCTATATAGTAATTGATGTTGGGAAGACATTCAGAGAACAATTGCTCAGATGGTTCACTCTCTATAAGATTCCCAGAGTAGACTCTGTAAGTAATCTCTAATGTTCTAGACATATATACACATATATAGATATATACACATTTGTTTTGTAGTTTTGTTATGTGGGTCTGTATTTATTTTGCTTTTTGTTTATGATTTATTGGTCAATTACAACTCTTCTTGATGATTAGAGAAAACTCTTTTAGTAGTGGGAAGTATTACAGATTGATTTTTTTTTTTTTTTTTAATATCAACTGCAGATTATTTTGAGTCACGAGCATGCTGATGCGGTTCTCGGTCTGGATGATGTACGTTCTGTTCAAACACATAGTCCGACAAATGATGTCGATCCCACTCCGATTTATTTAACTCGGTTTACAATGGAGAGGTATCAAAAGCTTGGTTGAATCTGCATTTTGCTTCTCTGATATTTTTCACTTGTTCTCTATCTGTGTATGATGATTAGGTTTCATACAACATTGCGACCGTGATGATTTTCCGTGCTTTTCATTAACCGCTGATTGAGGGGCTCAGACTCTAGTTCACTACAGTTGGTCTGAGAAATAAATAGTAATAATAATAATAAAATAGGACTTATATGACATTGTAGAAGTTATGTTTATGAGTATAAATTGTAGCTTGTATGTGCTTGAATATGCATCTCTAACAATTTGCTTATTGAACTTATTTGTTGGTCATGTCATAAACTTGAATCTTGAAACTAATAATTCGATTGGACCCATTTAGCAATAATTTGTTTGCCAGGATACTGGCTGAATTATATAATTAAAGCTATCAGCTGGTTCAATAATTGAGCATCACATTTGTATTTCGTGCAAAAATTTATTGTACTATTTGAACTTATAACTGTGTACTGAAAGTATCTTTAGCGCCTTCTTTCTTTTTCTTTTTCTCCCCCCCCCCCCCCCCCCCCCCCCCCCCCCCCCTTTTTGTTAGGTTATTTAGGACCAAAAAGAAAGAAAGACACTGAAAACCTGAATTGTGATTGATTCAATTTTCTTGAACCATTTCTGATGTAGCAGAAGTGTGTGTTAGAAAAATAAAACAATTAAAAATAAAGGAGATAGATTAGTTAACCTCTTGATGCACACAAAATGTCTTTAAAAGCAGTTGATTCAAATAGTATACAGGAAATTGGCATTAAAATTCGTTAATTCACAAAGAATACCGAAAATTGGAGAAAGAAGAATAAAACTCGAAATTTCATTCGAAAACTGCAGGATTTCATTACAAAAGGGCATCCTTATTTCTATGACCAAATCCAAGTGGAAAATTGAATAAAATGGCCTAACATAATTAAAATAATGATAAAATATGAAATTTTCAAAAATGGAAAGTACTTAACAGAAAGCGAAAATGGAAACTACTAGACTCAAAGCAATCGGAATTAGAATCTAATTCCCAGGCTGACTTATTACAAAAACAGAAATTATTAAAAAATGAAAAAAAAAAAAAAAAAAAAAAAAAAAAAGACCCTTTTGAGTGTCTAAATAATAGAATTTGCCCGAAAAGTAACGCACATCGTAGCAGAGCTACAAGTATTGCTCATTGGCCCGTTTCCATCCAAAAAACACTAATTTTTCCTCCAAATCTGACACTGCCAAATAACCCTATGAAAACCAAAAAATTACCTTATTTGGCCTTGAGATAATCCCAACGCATCATAAAGGCTAACTCCGTTTGCACTGCATCAATGTCGTAATGTAGTATTGTTGTTCCTGAAACAGCGTCGCAATGAAGTTTTCTTACTTGGTCACGAAAAAGGTAAAAGACGGCCAACAAGAGAGAAGAGTAGCGCAACTTGACTGGAGGATAATCGATGATAACTGTGAGAAACCATTCGTTGCATCAGGCCTGCAATTCTTTCCTTTGCCGGTTACTCTCTGCAAATCTTTCTCACTCATTATATGTATCTCTTAATTGTGAATTCTCTATTTTCTTGATTGTTTTTTTTCCCCATTGTAGGTGATGCATGGGAAAAATTACATCTGTTTGGGCTTTCTCTTTGGTGAAAAAAACCGAGTGGCTTACATTTCTGATGTTTCATACATCCCTCCAAGCACTGAATATGGTGAGTCTGCTTGATTCCATTTGTCCCCATTATATACATGTATATGTATATGTATATTCTTGCAGCTTCTTGTAATGAACTTCATTGTTTTGCAGCTATTTCAAAAGATGGAGCTGGACAAGTGGATTTACTTATAATGGATGCTTTTAATAAGGTCATTAATGAAATCTTTTTTCTTTTTCTTTTTCTTTTTTTTTTTTAAGGAATAAAAAAAAAAGAAATAAACATAAACAAGAGCAACATTATTCAGCTTCGTGTGGCAGCCTCAAATGACTACCATGTATGTTGGTTATTCTAGCACCAATGTCACTTTTGAAATATCTGGTTGGTTGTGATTATAAAAAATGATGACTGATCTGCTTTTCAAACTCAATTTGCTAGAACTTCCACAGTTCTACAAGTACCGTACATATTTCTACTCGTTTCATCACAACGTTGTTGTTATTATGTGTTTAATTCTTTGTCTCCCAGAATTTGGTTTTTATTTTCTTCCTTGTCTTTTTTTTTTTTAATCACTGCAGAAAGGATTCCCGCCGAAGAAGGGAGTCCATCACACTCACTTCTGCCTCCCGGAGGTTAGTTCTACACACAACACATCAGTACTTTTTCTTTCTTTCTTTCTTTCTTTCTTTTTTTTCTTCTTTCTTCTTCTTTTTTTTTTTTTTTTTAAATAAGAGTTACCCTTTCTGTTTTTTCACATACTGTTTTAATCCTGGAATCTTCTTGTGTTCATGACACATGACTAGTGTTTCTGCAGACTCTTGAAGCTGTGAAGAGGATACGTCCGAAACGAGTCCTGATGATCGGACTGTCCCATGACTTTGATTACCACAAGGACAATGAGTTATTGATCGAGTGGTCCAGGAGGTATACAGAATGCTCATCCTTTCTTAAAGTTCGGATGTTTTACTAGTTTTAATGATCGGAGAATTCTCTGATGGTACTCTATCAGCATGATACAATTTTTAACCGTCGAATTTTAATCCAGATTACTTTCATATTTTTTCGAATCCAGTATGATTCTAACTTAATCTAATGATTAAAAACTATGTCCTGTCGGGTGGTTGTATGTAGGGAAGGAATCCTAGTGCAGCTTGCGCATGATGGTTTGAGAATTCCCATGGAATTGTAACAAGATGAGAATCAGAAGGAGCTTTCACTCCCGTCAAGTTGAAAAAAGAGCGGAACAACATGACATTATGTAAAGTTATAATACAAAGGAAAATTATGGTGAGTGGCCGCTTGGCCACCCAACTTTAAATTTATGGCCTATACTTATTTGATTTATACTTATTTGATTTAGTTAGATGGCCTAACTGATCAATTTGAGATATTGATTTTCCATTTTTGCTCACTTTCTATTCATTCCTTATTTATGCTTATTTCTTCTTCTTCTTCACACTCTTCTTCTTCTTCTTATTCTTCTTCTCTCCTCCTTCCTCTTAGTATTAGGTTCAACTTTTATGCGAAATTTGATTCTTTCTATATCTATATCATGTGAAATCTAAAAAGATATGTTTATTTTTATTAACTTTTGAGTTTTAATTGGGTCTTATATATAAAGAATTATTTGATTATGTATTGTGTTTTGGTTGTTTAAATTTCTCTTTGTAGTGTTTTTGGCAAGTCTTTGGGTTTTCCTTCTTCTTCTTAGTATTAGGTTCAAATTTTACGTGAAATTTGATTCTTGCTATCTCATGTGAAATCTGAAAAGATTTGTTTATTTTTGTTTACTTTTGAGTTTTAATTAGGTCTTATAAAGAATTATTTGATTTTTTATTGTGTTTTTGTTGTTTCAATTTCTCTTTGTGGTGTTTTTGACAATTCTTTGGGTTTTCGTTCTTTAATTTTGAACAAAACATGTATTTGATCTGTTTTTTTCACTTTTTTTTCCGTGTTTATGGTTTGAAAAGTAATCAATCACTGATTAACTCGTAGTCGATTACTAATTAATCATTTCTTTGTTTTTTTTTTTTTGGTGGTCAATCACTGATTAACTCGTAGTCAATCACTAATTAATCATTTCTTTGTTTTTTTTTTCCTTGTGGTCAATCACTGATTAACTTGTAGTCAATCACTAACTGACCATTCCTTTGGTTTTTTTTTTTTTTTTTTTTTTTGTTCTTATGTTTTGTTAGTGGTCAATCAATGATTAGTCTTAGTTAATCACTGATTAAGTCTCAACTATATTTTCTCGGATTCCATTCAAATAACAATATACAGAAGTTAATCACTGATTAACTTGTAGTCAATCACTGATTGACTCCCAATTTAATTTTCTCAGTTTCCAACAAGAACAACAACAACTGTTGATTAACCTAGAATGATCGGATATGTAGTGGATCCATATGCAAAAAACCAGGAATTCAACTGCAACAAATGGTGATTTTGTCCAATGGAAGCATCTCTAGAAGGTGTTGGCAAAGCATTTTGGGATAGAGTATAGGTTTGTCAGTGAATAGGAAGAAAGATGAGATTGACGGAGATGGTGAGGGAGAGGAGTTTTGACGGCAACGAGAGAGAGAGAGAGGTTGAGGTTAATGGAGAATATGAGCGCGGGTGCAACAACCAGAAACGGTGGACATCACGATGGTGAACGGCGGTGGTTGCGTGTGGTAGCGAGGAAGAATGGTGGTGGTGGCTGTTGCAAGGAAGATGAAGAGATGGTGACTCTGGTATTGTGTGTTTGCATAAGTCATGAGAGGAGTTAGGATTAAGTGAGTTAAAGGGACATTTGTGTCATTTATTGTATTAATAAGAGAAAAAGGTTTTTTAACTAAATATGATAAATTTTTGCCATCTATTTAAAATTAGACCTAGCAATGGGCCATTTACCTCCGAATCCTAATACAAATTCACATAATGTATTATTAAGTGTAAAGCTACAAGTTCAACAAGAGTTGTATACCTTCTCATGCAGTTAGAGGAGAGGAATAAATTATTATTATTATCATTATTATTATTATTTTGAATAATTAGAGGAGCGGAACTTTAAAGATAATTAGAATATCCCAAGATGTAACAATTAGAAAAATGTGTCTATTTAATGTTGGATAATGTTTTTGCTCCGTGCTTAATTTTAGTTAATCAATTTGGATAATCTAGGAATGAACCTAGGAATTGCAAATGGATTTGTAAAATCTAGATATTAACCTAGAAATTCCAAAAGCTTTAATTTATCATCATAGGTTCATCATTAATGTTGTAGTGCCTATAAATAGGCTTGATTTTCTTCATTGAAGTGATGTCGATTGAAGAAAGTTTCCTTTGCCTTTCTATTGTTCTCGACATTTTTCAGAGAACCAACAAGACTTTGATGCCTTAAGTTTCGGTATTCAAAAAAAAATCAACAATCAGCTCGTAACTTTTGTTTCTTTCACCCACCCTTTTCCCGGCATCACCTTCCTTTTCCAATTTTGTCAAACAAGGAAATAGCGAGTCATATGTGATAATTGTCCTTTTTTCCTTTTCTTCCATTTGTGGCCCCACATGTGTCCCTTTTTTTTCTTTCTTTTTTTTTTTTTGGAGAGGAACACAATCTCATTTGCTTCAAACTGTTTTTGGTTGCCAAACTTTTTAACATAATCCGTGAGTTTAATTATCAAAAATTATTTGTTACTAGTTAATTGTTTAGTAGCACCGCTTATGAATCCTCTCTCTTTTCCGATCGAAAATAGATAAATGACGTATTTATGCATTAATATCTAACAAAATCAACATTGAGGCAGAAAAACATATAAACGTCTCTAAGTCTCTTAAAATGTTTAAAGTTGTTATAATTTCCCTTTTCACATATTAGAAAGAAAAATAAAAGTGTTTAATTCAATCATACATGTGTGTATAAACACCGAACTCACAACAATATTAAAGAAAATTGATTTGTCTAAACAAATCGATCCCACAATACTGTATGATTTTTTTTTTTTCAAAATGAAAATAAAGTCTCACATTTGTTATGTGACTGTTCTAAAATATTATTTTTTTTTTAGGGGTTTTTAGAGTTAATACCCAATCAACATTGACGGGATTTTCCGAATCAAATGTGTCAATGCCACATTGCCAAATGGTCGGTCAAGAGAACCGACTAAACTACAACTTCGTGGTTTGGTCATCAGTGTAGGGTTCCCATCTGTTAATTGGAAATTGAAATCAATCGAGAAAGAATTTTTATATATACAAATAAATATAATCAAATATTTATCTATTCACACATGAAAAAAAAAAAAAACCTAGTTATCTTTTCCCTTATGCTCTCATCTCATAGCATGCCTCATCTCTTCGTTGCATTATTAGGTTTCTTTGGCCAAGAAACCAACGAAAATCGAGATAAATTCAGTTAGTTCTGGTCGGCTTCCAACCATGGTAGTTGGTTCTGTTGGGATTCCTTACAATGAACCAATATTTTTAGTTTCAATAACCGAACCGTCAGTTCCGAGGCAACCATGAAATAACACTAAGTGAATTTCAACATGTGTGATGAGTGAAAAAATACTAATGTTTTGTTTGGATCACACATTCAACTCCAATACAATATAATATTCATTTGGTTCATCCATATATTGTATTTAAATACACTTCCATTTAAACAGTACACACATTCCTTTTACTATTTATCTATTTATTTTTTCTATCTATTTTTATCAATGACATCACATACTTTTTTTCTTTCTCTCACCAGTATTTATTAAAATGATCCTTCAAATGAAAACAATCCAAACATACATGTCATTTAAATATAATAGTTAACAAAGACAGCTAAATGTATATTATAATTACATATATTACATTGAAATACAATACCAAATAAATATGTGATCTAAGATAACCATAATTTTTTAACAATAAATAAAAGAATCAAGGTCTTTAAAAGGGGAAAAAAATCAATTCCCTAAAAAAAAGGAAAAAAAATCAAGGCCGTTAATATGTTGCCACGTAGACTATTGTCGAACCGCCAAAACCGTTGCTCTTTTTTTTTTTTTTTTCTTTTTCGTTTTTTATTTGGCGCGAGCAAATCCTCCGCATGTTCCTATATTCCCTTTCCTGTCTCAACACTGCACGGCTCCTGAATTCTCTCTCTTTCTTTTTTCGTGCAGAGAGTACCGGGTAGACCAATGGCGGACCTGAATCTCACTCAGAACGGAACCTGTTCCTCTCCGTCGCCAACGCCCGCCGACTCCGACGACCACGGCCGATCGGCGCTGATCTTCCTCGGCACCGGCTGTTCGAGCGCCGTCCCCAACGCAATGTGCCTGATCCAGCCCTCCGATCCTCCCTGCGCCGTTTGCTCTCAGTCACTCTCCGTCCCGCCTGAGAAAAACCCTAATTATAGGTACCCGCCGATTCCTCCTCCTCTGAAAAGCTTAGATCTGCCGCCATGTTTGGATTCCGAGAAAACTTAGAAGTAGGAAAGGAATTTCAGATTTGAATTTTGAGATTTGAAGCTTTTTTTTTTTTTTTTTTTTCCTTTTCCTTTTCAGATGCAATACGTCTCTTTTAATTGATTATTGCCGGAGTGATGGAAATCACAGCTATGTGTTGATTGATGTTGGGAAGACATTCAGAGAACAAGTACTGAGATGGTTCCCTCTCTATAAGATTCCTCGAGTAGATTCCGTGAGTCTTCTTTTCTATATCCTTTGCTCGTTCAATTACATGTTTTGATACTCACTTACATACATATGCACTTTGACGGATTGGAACCGGAATATGTTTGTATATTTTAATTAGTGAATTGAGTTATCATTTATAATTTTTCTTATGAAATGGGACCTTACTGAAATTTTAAAAAAGTTAACGAATAAAGTATGTATTTTTAAAATGAATGGGCTCCGCCTCCGTATTTTATATATGTATACAATGATCATTTTATTTGAGTGATCTGATTTTGGAGATATTTATTTGGATGTTAATGAGGTTCTGCATTTAGTTTGTTTTTGTTTTTTTTCAACTGTTGGTATTACTTTTAAAATTGATTTTCTATATGTACTGCAGATTGTTTTGACACATGAACATGCGGATGCCGTCCTTGGTCTAGATGATATACGTGCTGTTCAACCATTTAGTCCTACTAACGATATCGACCCCACTCCGATTTATTTAACTCAGTTTTCAATGGAGAGGTAGTAAAAGTTTTGAATGAAATTACATGCTTTTTACTTGGCAAGTATAGTTTGTTGAAGCAAAAAACAAAACAATGACGTTTCAGATGCTTGATTCCATATGGGCGATATCTTGTATGTGTTTGGATGTGTTTCCAATTTGTTCTTTAGATTTAAGGGTCTCACCTTTTCAAAATGCATCTTGCAAACTGCTTCCACATTTTCTTGACCACTGGAAGTAAGCCTAAAGATATACCTGAGAGATGTCTTGCTTAAGTCTATGAGAAACAACTATAAACACGAAAGTTGTTATAAGTTAAGAATTTATATGCTAAAATAAAATGCTAATGTTTTGCAAGTGAAAAGATAGAAAAAAAGGGAACTGAACAATAGGTGTTGTTCTTAATTGACACTTTTTTATTGGAAACGCTACTCAAGGCCACTCTTTGACTCTAAGAACATAGAGCGAGCACACAAGTTGTGTTCCAAAACTCTGCAATTTCCAATTTTTAAATAGACAATTGAGGCTAGCTCAATTGGTGTGTAGCGGGTATGTGAGTTGTTTTCAATGTACTGAGTCCTGGGTTCAAGTCCTTGGGGATGGTGAATTCTTTTGGGTCCCATATTTTAATTGTTTCAGAGGACCATATTAAAGGAATTGTAAATTAATCAACATCTTAAGGTGTGTGTATGACAGTTTGTGTAACCATGGACTATCTTTTCGACATTAAGAATCTCACCTCCTTCAATAGAGGGTGAGTTAGAAAGAGAATTCCTTTGAACAAATATTAGCTCGGAGCCTGAGATCAATCATTTCATTTAGAGATATCAACCTGAGGGGTGTTAGTTATCTTGAACATTTGTCCGCTCAACTTAATTGTTGAGGTCTTCTGTAGAACCTGCCTTGATATTCATTGCCTTGGGTCAGTATATGATATCCATGTAGAAATATTCAGGTTGCAAGGATGATGAATCATCTAAGGAATAGGTTGCTTCAATCACTAATAGCACCTTTGGAAAAAAAAATCCATATTGAAATTGTGAACTCGATTATTTCACTTTTCTCGAACCAATTATTGATGTTCGTGTTGTTTTTTTCGTGAAATAGCCTTGCAGTGAAGTTTCCTTACTTGGTTCAGAAAAAATTAAAGGAAGGCCAAGAAGTGAGACGAGTAGCACAGCTTGAGTGGAAGATTATTGAAGGCAACTATGAGAAACCATTTGTTGCGTCAGGCCTGAAGTTTATTCCTTTGCCAGTGAGCCTCTATACACTTTCCTCTACTATTATATACGTACGTTACTTGTGTATTTCATATGTCCTTTATGCGTTTTTTCTTGGAATAGGTGATACATGGAGAAGACTATATCTGTTTAGGCTTTCTCTTTGGTGAAAAATGCCGGGCGGCTTATATATCTGATGTTTCACGCTTTCCTGAGAGCACAGAGTATGGTGAGTCTGATTGATTTCTTTCGTGCTCATATTTTTGTTTTTCTTATGGCATTCATTCTTTATAGGGTCCATGAAAAGTATGGGGTGACATCTTCATTAGATGGATATGGTCTCAAAATCGCTTGATTTGCTTTTCCTATTTAGGCTTGTAAACATCTATTGGCTTATTGATTGTATGTGATCCCAAAAGTAACCCAATCTTTCAAATACTGGTTTGTCAATTCTGGCTTTCAATCTTTAGTCGCACTGAAGTTTTTATCGGTTTTACCTGGTAAAAGTTGAGTATGATTCCAAAAACAATTTAGAATATTCCAGATGATGTGTTTAGGAATGACCCCTCCTTTATGAACCTTTCTGTTATCTAGTATTTGGTGTTTCAAATGTTTATTTTTCCCCTGCTCTTTCTGTAAATGTATGTTCTCTGAATTTTAGGTTTGTTTTCATAGGTCTATGTATCTTGTTCTGTTGGTCCTTGTTTGTTTTCGTAGGTTTATGTATCTTGTTCAGTTTCTCCTTGAAGCTAATTTCCGTTTATTTGAATGATTTGCAAAGTGCTGTATTTCACTCAACCAAGGAACTGCACCATCTATTTTCTTTACTTTGACTATGGCAATCAATTCTAATTTTGGAATGAAGGTGTGTCAACACTTAATTCTAAAGTTATTTCTATTTATGCAACGAAATTTATCAGGTGATGTCTTATTTCCTTCAATTTGACCAGCGTCAGATCTTTGTATAGCTATTTATTCTTCCTTTAAGAATGTCCCGTTGGTAAGTTTCCATTTTCTTGTAAACAAAGAAACAGTGTGGACCTTATCTTGGTGGGATGTGAAATAGCTAACTTTTTATCTCTTACAGAAAATAAAGAAATGAAAAAAAATTTTGCCATCTGTATTCAAAATAGCCGTACCCCTGTCCTCTTCTGGTTGTTGCTGTCATTTTTAATTTGGTCATTTTGTGTGACTTAATTCAGTGCTGAGAATCTTAAAAACCTCATGTCTTTTTGAGGGTTAAGGAAGTGTATGCTGAATGTGAGGTTTTTCTTTTTTTCCCATTTTTTTTTAACTGGTGTGTGTGTATTCATGTTGCTGCTCGTAATGGAATTTTGTTTTTCAGTTATTTCAAAAGATGGAGGTGGACAATTGGATTTACTTATGTTGGATACGCTTTATAAGGTCAGCGAGTCTCAGCACCTCCCCATTCCCCCCGTTCTTCAGATGTCATTATTGTAAGACACAAGCAGTATATGTGATGCTTCTAACACCAATAATACTAATTAAAGTTGTTCAAGATACATTTTCAGCTAATCAAGTTTGGCCTTATCTAGTTAGTGTCATTTTGTGAGATGTTGACCAATCTACTTATCAAAGTTGTATAACTGGCTAGAACTGTTATTTCCACTTGTGGAAGGCCTATCACACTCCTACATCTCTCTACTTTTCACATCCATGTTGCATGTGTTTAGTGTTAATTTCCTGCAATTGTTTTGATACTCTTCCTTGCTCTTCTTCTCACTGTAGACGGGATTTCATAATGTTCACCTATGCCTCCCACAGGTTAGTTCTATACTCACACACTTTATTCCTTCTATATTCAAAATCCATTCATGTCACATGACTAGTGTTTTTGCAGACTCTTGAAGCTTTGAAGAGGATACGTCCTAAACGAGCCCTGTTAATCGGAATGACTCATGCATTTGATCACCACAAAGACAATGAGTTTCTTACTGAGTGGTCCAGAAGGTACAAAGTGCTGATCCTTTTTTAAAAATTTGACTTTGGCACTATTTTAGGTGGCTTTTGGTGAAAATCAACCTTAATTGTGTATTAAATTGAATTTGATTATTCTATTCTTTTTTTGTTTTTCTCACGGCTTTTTGCCTAGTAATACATGAAAACAATAAAATGGAATTCGTATGAACGTAAGGTAATATAGGGTTTTTCACTTATGTACAGGGAAGGAATTCAAGTGCAACTTGCGCATGATGGTTTAAGAGTTCCCATAGACCTATGACAAGGTGAGAAAGTCTTGTTCGATCTTTCGCTATTTTTTCTGTTGTATGAGACTTGCACTCAATAACCACATGTATTCCTGTTACACTCTTATCGGGGCCCCTATCACTACCAAGTCATATCAATAACTTCAATAGGGATTCAGCTCATATATCTCCTTATTTGTGTTCTCTTCTATGGCCCTCTAATAATATCACATCACATATTTAATTAACATAGTCTTTAATTGATATTGTATGATATTTTAATTGAAATAACATTTTTTAATTAAAGGGCCATGGTATTATTGGAGGACATAAAGGGGACAAAAATAAAGGAATACAAGAGTCGAATCCTGTTCATAGACCATCTTGATGAACATTTGCCGGTGAGAATTGCTAATATTACTGTGATGATATAATTGAAGTTCTGCATGATCATATGAGTAATAAACCTATTTGAATGCAAAGAGAGCACTATTTAAGTTAGATGGGCTATCTACAGAAAATTGTAAACTCTATAGTATAATTCACAAATCCACCTTGCCTATTTGGTTATCACGCACTCCATGCCCGAAAAGAAAACAGACGAAGAAGAAGAACATAAACAAGATCCTATCTCTCTCCCTCTCTCCCTCTCTCCCTCTCTCCCTCTCCCTTCCGTGTACATTGGGCCAAGTTCTCATCTCATTATAAACCCCCTCATTGCGAACGAAGATTTGGCTACGAATTTTCTTTCATATTTCTTTCTCTTTTTTTTTTTTTTTTTTTAAATTGTCAGGCTACTTATTATTGAGAACAAAAGATGCATTGGTAAGAACATCCACGAACCGACGCTTTGGCAACCGGTGTGCGTGAACTACATTATTCTAACGAATTTTTCCTTCTGGTTTGTGTATGCAGGTAAGTCTAGTCACAAATAAAGGCAAATACCGTACTTCATAGTTTCCAGTCCATGCTGATGGGTTGTTTCGTTATTTCTCTTTGACTCAGCATATTCATGGTTTGGTTTGGTAAATCTCACAAAAGTTTTTAGAGTATTCATATATACAAGGATTAGGTGCCGGTAGGTACCAAAACAGCATGCTACAAGTCAGATCGAAATTTGAATTTTTATTGTCAACTAACCTTCATTGATGTCAATTATAATATTACCAAACCCCATCAAAATTCAAATGTGTTTGTGGAAAAAATGGTCAAATATATTGAAAAGTTGCAACTAATCTGCAGCTAAATCTTGAATGTTGGGTAATCTTTTCGGTTCTTCCTTTTTCTTTCTTCTTTGTTGCAGACAAGTTGAGCTGGCTATCAATCTAGTTGTAGAATAGGAAGATGTGGATAAATTGCTTTTTTTAAGAATTTTTTTTTTTAGGAGGGAGAAGTAAATAACAGTTTTCAAAAAATTATTAAAGTAAATATTAGGTTTTTAAAACACTTAAGAGTAAATAGCAGATTTACTAGGTAGATGATTTATTTGTGAATTATCATATAAACGATTTATTTACATCTTATAAATATGTCATTTACATAGTAAATTTTTCATTCACCTGATAAATTTATTATTTACTTCAAATATTTTATAACATTATTACTTGCTTCAATTATTTTCGTAAAAACGCTATTTACTACAATTTTCCTTTTTGTTATAAGTGTTCGAAGTTTTGTAAAATTGAGCAAACGGTAGATTTTTTTTAAAGTTGATCGATTGACTATGATTAATTAGTGATTAATCAATATTAATATGTGGTTTTAATTATTGATTCAATCGTGGTTGACTATAATTTTTTCAAATAGTTGTTTAAAAGAATTGTCTCCAAACCTTTTTTGTTTTGTTTTTTTTTCATAAATTATGATACACCTAGTCATGTAAGAAAGATAGATAAAAACTTGATAAGCGTACGTTTAGAATGACTGTGTCGACCATGAACCATGAGAGAACAACCTAACAAGAATACAATACTTATTCAGATCACGAGGAAACCAAAATATTTATTCAATTCCTGATAACGGAAAACAAAATGCATGATAATAGTTACATGTATAATTCCATGATAACGGAAAACAAAATGCATGATAATAATTACATATATAATCTACCCATAATTTTACATTATATTACAATATGTAAAAATTGAAACCACTAGGTAAATTAAAAAGAGATACCAGGATCTACTTTCTTTTTTTTTTTTTTTTTTTTTGGGTAACTGGGACTGCTCGTCTCTAGAAATACTTGGACAACCAGACAAGACAAGTTTCTAAATCTTATTTTAGTTTTTTTTTTTTTTTTTTTTTTTTTTTTTTGGTGAATAACCAAAGCAGAGATGCTGCTTCTCGATGTTTCTGGACATAACTGCAGAGTATGTATCAAGGAAATCATTTTGATCGCAGTGTTTCTTTTCATCTTTATTTCCACCTCCGTTTTGAACGTGGGAATATTAAGAGCATATCTAAATTTGGCAATTATGGCGTCAACAATTACGTTGTGCTAAGGGGAAAATATAATAACACCCAAAAACAAATTAATGTTTAATAAAGAATCTTTAGTTTGTCAGCAAATTTGGTAGAGCACAGAACTCAAGAGCGCGACAAAGGCCAATAGAAACGTAGCCTTTTAATTGGGGAAGCCACCAAATATTTTGTTTTATTTATTCCATGCTCCTAATTCCTATGCACCACTAGGCATGTTTGCTTCGGTCTCCGATGCTTTATTCCTTATATAAGCGTTCGTTTGAATAGTTAGTTAGAGTTAAAATTTTCAAATTGACGTTGGTTGACTTTTTAAAAACTAATTATAATTTTTATTAAATTTTTAGAAAAAGATAAAAATCCAGTAAAAAAGTACAGTTTAGTTGAAATTAAACTAACATACCAAACAAATCTCTAGATTTTTCCCTCAAAAAAAATTTTTTTCTTTTTTTTTGTGCTGAATAAAATTTAATTCATCTATTTCTGTCCATTGATGATGGTAGTACAATGGGGAGAACATTTTATTTATAGCCTCCATTTTTTTATCTGTCTAATTATTCGTTTAAAAACTACAGTATTTGTGTATGGTATTTATATATAATACAATTAAAAAATATGCATTTAGATTTTTTTTCTTATATTGTATTAAAGTATAATGTGTTTTTAAAGCATGTGACATGATTAGTAAATTTAAACACATGCTTAGTAAAATTAAATAGAAAAAAAGAATGATAAATAACGAATATGTAGGATTTAAATTTTGAAAGTATTTGTATTCGAAGAGAATATATAAAGTAATCATACACAGTGTATTGCATTCGAAAGAATGTCTTCAAACACCCCATAAAGGTTTGAACAAGTATCGTGGGACCTCAGTGGGTGAAAACACATGACCCATTTATTTATTTTCTAAAAAGAAAAAAAAAAGTCATTTATTTCTAGAGAACTTAAATGCATTTATTAATGAGTTTATTTTCCTAGGGTTATTAAATGAGCTTGAGCCTAATCTCAACACAAACTCCCCATTGGTCACCAATGTCATAAAAAATCCAACACACCAAATTCACGTCTGTCGAAAAGTCTTAGTCATATCAAAGAACAAAGAGATTTTCTTGAGTATGTTTATGGTCAGATTGTTGCACACATATATATATATACACACATATACATATATATATATATATATATATAAGTCTAACTTCGCTTATAAATAGTCTAACCTTCTAGCAAGCGTATTAGGAAAAATAAAGAAAGAAAATGAGAATGATAATTTTACGTCAGCATATGAAAAATTAAAAAAAAATAGTCTCTAGATAAGTACAGTTTTTGAACAGTCGATTTTTTTTTTTATTAAGGTCTTATTTGGTAAAAAGCTCTGTTTAAACTAAACTGTACTTTTTTCATCATGTTTTTTGTCTTTTTCCCTAAAAAGTTGTTTGTCTTTTCTGAAAATTCAAAAAAATTCAAAAAAATTTACTATTTAAACTTGCAAATCTTAACTCAAACTTACACACCAAACACCCCCTAAGTTTCATAAAACTTATCAGTTTTTTATTGATATAATTCTGATACAAATTGGCAATTTAGCTGCATCTTTCCGACATACTCTATCGCATAATTCTCTAAGGAAAAAACCTTCTACTAGTAAGGGAAGAGGCAAGAAAAAACTAAAGCAATCAAAAAATGAAAAACCTCGGCTTATGCAGCCTCTGGTTTTCCATCTTCTTCTTCTTCTTTTTTTAAATAGAAAAGTCTGCCTATGGTGTAATACACACTTCACCACATACAATTTCTCCACACCCTATTAATAAGGGGGAAGTCTGGGTAGAACCATTTTTATATACCCTATCGATTTTAAACCATTCAGATCTAATCGAATGATTGAGATGATACTTGTGCACAATAATTATAATACACATTAACTCATTGTATCACATATTAAGAAATTTGAAAAAATAATTATAATAATAAAAAAAAAAAAAAAACCAACCTTCACAAGTGGAAGGTTGCATGGCTCCTCGCAGTAGACTCGACGTCGGCTGAGTGGGGCTTGTCGCTCGGGGGGGGGGGGGGGGGGGGGGGGGGGGGGGGGTTTCCGTTGCCGGAGTCGGGCGGGGGTTTGTCGAGGTCGGGAGGGGTTGGGGGAGGAAGGGGGGGGGGAGATTGAGATCGTCGCGGGGAGGGGGGGGAGTCAAGATCGTCGGCTGGGGAAAAGGGAGATTGTTGCAGGTCACCGGAGATGGCAACTTCGTTGCAGGTCACCAGGGGGTGTCGTGGGACGGTGGGATCTGGTCGCGGGGGAGGGGGGTTCACTGGGGGGGGGGGAGGCGACATCTGGGGGGATCACCGAAGATGGCGACTTCGCTGGGGGAAGGGTGGGGCCGGCATCTTTGGGGGGCTCGCCTGAGATGGCGACTTCGTCTGGGGGTTAGTGCTGGGAATTTGGGCCGGTCGGCCCGGCCCGGCCCAAGCCCGATGGGCTTTTTCAAAAAATCGGGCCGGGACGGCCCGTCCCATTGCAAATCCGAGCCGGCCCGAATTTTTGAAACATAAGCCCAGCCCGCCCCGCGGGCTTAGCTCGGGCCGGGAGCTGGCCGGGCCGTGCCTAGCCCTAATTTTTTAAATTTTTATTTAATTTTATTTTTTATTTGTAATTTTTGAATAAATTTGTATATTTTTTATAATTTAATAATTTATCTTAATATTTTATCTTAGATAAAAATAAAAAAATTTATACTTTGTTAAAAAAAAATTATTATACTATTTCTATTAATTTTTATATTTATATTTATATTATAATTGCTTAGTTAGTACTTAATAATTATAATATTAGTTAGTTAGTTAACTTAATATTATAATTAAACTTTTAATTTTAGTTGTTTAAGATTATAATTATTTATCTGTGTTTATTTAGTAGTTAGTTAACTTAATATTATAATTAAACTTTTTAAGTATTTTTTTTTTATTTTTTTAAATAACGGGCGGGTCGGGCAGGCCCATCGGGCTTAAATATTCGGGTCGGGCCGGGCCGGTGGGCCTAAGGGGAGAGCCCAGCCCGCCTCTTACTATTGGGTCGGGCCTTTTCCGGTCCGGTAGAATGCGGGCCGGGCTGGGCTGTGGGTCGGGCCTGAATTACGGGCCGCGGGCCGACCCGTTTGGCCCGGCCCAAATTCCCACCTCTACTGGGGGTTCACTGGGGGGAGGCCACGTCAGGGTTGATCGTTGGAGATGGCAACTTCAAGGGAGTGCACTTCTATGGTCACGTGCATGTGATCTTTTGTGCAACTCCACAACCATTACCACATGTTTTGATCTGTATGGTCCTAAAATTAGACTCTATAATAGTATCTCTTAAAATGACTCTACCACAGATATTTTCATTAATAAGAATCCAAAATTTCTATTTTTCAATTTTCTCCAGAAGAAAAATTGATAAACAAAAATAATAATAAATAAAATCAAACTTCTAGAAACGGTCAAACCACATTGCTTTTGTTTTCCTACTTCTCTTTCTTTCATTCAAGTTTCCAAGTTTTTATTGTTGATATAATATTTCAAAAAGCAGAAGAAGCCAAACAAGACCAGGCAAGTCGCTATGACCAAACTCAAAACTTCTCCTTTCAACTTCAAGCATCTCAACCACTACAAATTTAAAAAAATGAAAATAAAAATAAAAAACCCTTTTCTTGTAGAAGTTTCTGGTTCTCAAATGAGGCTTTTAATGCTGACTTGAATTGGTTAGGAGGAGACACAAGAAACTACTTGAAAAAGAAAAAAAGGGAAAAGGGAAAACAAAAGGAAAAAGAAAACAAAGAAAAGAAGAAAAGAGTAATGGCATGTTTTATTCCTTTCAACAATAGGAATTTGGATATAAGCTTCTTTGCCTTCAGGCCAACAGTTGTTCTTGTTGGTGATCTTATTGATGCTTTAAAGCACTTCTCTTTGTGTACTGAGACTCTTGGCTGTGTTCAAAGTTGTTTGATTCAGAGCATCCATGGAAATATGGTAACATTTCTCACTTACTTTTACCTTTGTTTCACTATACATGTGTGTGTGTGTGTGTATGTATGCCTAAGGTTTTACTTTATTTTTGAATCTATTCATGACAAGTCTTAACATTTAGTTTGAGTACCGTATTTCAACTTAGAATTTGTCTTACATTGCTAAGTTACCGGCTGTCTTGTGGTGTTTACGAGTAACTATTGTTCTTTTACCTCTGTTTCATTACACACACACATATAAGGTTTTACTCTATCTTTTATTCCATTCACAGGTCTCGTTCAAGTTATATTCTGTTATCGCTAAGTTACTAGGCTGTTATAGTGTTCATATGTAGATTAAGTACCTTTTCCCTTTGAACTAGCTTTTGAGGATGAATTTTACCCAAGTCTATTTCATAAGATATAAGAACTAGATATTTGCATTCGGAAATGAAATGGCCAAAATGCTACCAAAGTGTTGAACTTTAAAAAACTCTCAAATTGGAACGATTGTTTGGATGTTTTTTTCTTGTCTCCTTAATAAACTAAAATAAACCCCTTTGCAACCGATTTCTATTATTCTTTTCTGATTCAATGAAGAGATTGGATTTTTTTTTTTTTGGTTGGCCTGAAAAATTCAACTGTGACTAATAGGAAGGAAAGGGGGGGGGGGGGGGGGGTGGGGAAGAAGGAGAAGAAGAGGAGATAGAAAGAGAATCAAGAATTTCAGCTTGGAGCTTCTTTACATCAGTGTAAAAATACAGACATGATCTTCCTGTTAAAAATAAAATTTTCTATGACCAATAGCTGGTTAGAATTTGATTTTCCTTTGAACCAATCAAGCCAGATATCCTATATCATCTTCAATTATTGGTTCAACTAAAACCAACCAAATACATTATTAACTATGTCATTGCTTTCGAATTCCTTGTTTTCTCATCGGCCTGTTTTTAATATCATCAAACAATTGACTATGTCACATGCATTTGTTTGTTTTTAACGATTTTTTATGGATTTTCCTAAGTTACGAATTTGGTTATCACTGCTTCAGATCCTATGGTACGGCGCATGGCTTAAGAAATCTTGTGAGAACAAAGAAGCACTAACCGTGACCCTTGTAAGTCGTTTTACTATTGCTTTTGATATATATATTTTTTCCCTTTCATTTTAGCCCTTCTCTTTGGTTCCTTCAACTAGATGTACATCATGTTAAATGTAACAAATTTAACGAGAATTTCATTGGTAGGCCCCCGGGACTATGAGAGTGATGAAAGGAATGAGGGACGGGATGACACCAATGATCTTTTTTTTTTTTTCATTCAAAAACACAAGCGCACACACAAGATGAGAGAGATAAACAGTGTATGATTGCCTTTGACACCTAAGATATTCACACAATCACATGACTTGGGGGGTAAGAGATAGCAATGAAAAAGAAAACAATATTGTAAGCCAAAAAAAAAAAAAAGAACATTTTCTAGTTACCTAAATAATAGTAGAACTCTTCAAAAAGTAATTTTAAGGTTCCTAAATTCCAACTTCTAGATCTTAACTATTTGTATTAATGTCAAGAAAGAGATGAAAATGGAGAGAAAAACAATGCTTAGGGGAAAATGGGAATTAGTTTCTTTTTATCAGGAACTCGATTCTGAACTTCCTCAAGTGGGATTTTCAACTCCGAATTCTCACAAGCCCTTAATCTTTTCACAGCTCTCTATGTTGGCCAACATATCAAGCATGGCAATCCTAGTCGAACACGCCTTCTTTGATTCATATGCGGGAGACTCAAGAGACGGTGGCTTGGCTGCAAAGCTCTGCAGAGGTGACACGATCTCTATGAGCATCGCAGCTCTCACCGTTGGCAATGACATGAACGATCTCTCTTACGCTTGCTTAGCTTTGTTCAAGTCCAGTTTCCTAAAGTTGGAAGGCGTAACATCTGGGGTTTGCCTAAAATGCCAAAGCAAGCCAACCGTCGCGTGTTTCTACGTGTGGAAGTCCCTCCAGTCTTGTTACTCATGGATTTTAAGTACAAACCAAAGGAATTCGATGCTTCCGTATCTTGATCGCTTTCCCCTTGATCTTAAGTATGACATTTTCCGAGTAGTCTATGTCAGCGGTGACAATGTACTAAACGTTCCGTTCTTTTCGCCTCTTCAAATGTTGGAACATGGAGGAGAAAGCAAAGAACAAGGACAGGTCATGTAAAAATTGAGGAAGAAAAATACTAGGATACCACTAGTATTCTGGCCTTGTAAATATGTTATATTGTTTCAACAAATTGGAGACATTTCCTCAACCACTTATTAGTGGTTACAATGAGATATTCCTTGCTTTAAGCAATCTTTTTTTTTTTTTTTTCAATCTCTATTTCATGAACTTGAACTCCATATCACTATATCAGAGAATGAATCACCAAATCAAAAAGCATAGACCAATGTTTTCAATGAATTAGTGATTAAGAAAACAAGCATAAATGAAAAGGGAAACTAATGATACTAAGACCATTTCTAGAGATACCCGAGATGCGTCGAGCAATGATAAACATCTTATGAAAAATTAACAAGCACTTGTCAAGATTTTATTCTTAAAACTGAAATGGCTGTTTTCTCATTTTAACTTTTTAACCATTTGACAAATTATATTTTAATTTCAAATAATGTGTCATGAAACTATTTTTTTCAATGATGTGTCTCATTTTTCTTTGTTTAATTCTTTGCTTTCTAGTCAGCATTAGACCAAAAGAAAATAATAGAAAGATATTGTTTATTTTCTTATCTTTCATTTGCATCCAAAATTTGATTGCCACACAAATCAATTGTCTTAGAGTTGCCCAACTTATAAACCAACATGTTTTGGGTTTGGCAATTTGTATTGGACCAAATATTTAAAATTCAATTTTATAGGTTGAGCAAGTCAACAAGCAAAATAACTTTTCATTCAACTTCTCAAACCACTTGATTGCCCTCATTAACAATGTCCCCCAAAAATTTCAAAAGTAGGAAAAAAAAAAAAAAAGAGTAAAGAAAAGAATTTTTCAGAAAGAAACAAGCCTTTATTAGGTATTCTTTTCTTCACTTTCTTTACCAGAATGGATGGTTTTCTAGCAAAAATTCAAAACCCAAATTGATTAAAAATTATATAAAAAAAAATCAAAGAATTTCCAATATGCATGCCCCCACCCAACTACTTGAACATCCTTCAAAAAGGGTACAAAAAAAAAATCTTCATTGACTTCAAAGTTCAAACAAATCTTATCCAACCCCATGTGTTTGAAAAAAGAGAATCACAAGGTAGGGGGAAAAAAACACCCCAAAAAAAAGAAAAAGGATGTTTAGAAACTAAGTTGATGAGAACTTTCAAAGACAGGAAAGAAAAGTAGCCAAACTAACAAGGGACCCACGTTGGCAAAGTTTGAAAATATTTATGCCATTCTATCCAAACACCCCCCATGTTATTCAAACAGGCACATAGTCATGAACTTAGTACTCAAAAATTCTCTGCAATAGAAAGGTCTTATTCAAATCTTACTATTCAAATCTTCCAAATCTCTCACATATACATCTATATATATGTGTGTGTGTGTGTGTGTGTGTGTGTGTGTGTGTGTATGCGGTAATCAAGCTGTTGTTGTCAATGAAGCTCATAAAGTTGTCCCTCAAAACCAACTTGGAAAAAAGCTTGAATCATGCAAGGACAAAAAGGAAACTTTTGTTATTCCATATTGAAAAGTTTTTTTGGTTCTTAATTAAGGACTCTTTGAGATGAATTTGGTCTTAAAAGAGTTTTTAGATTAGCATTTTGTTGAATGAAGGCTACAAAAAAATTTTATCCTAACTCTAGTTTTAGCATGATAGTCATAACAAGTTCAAGAATTGAAATGTCTTTTTTGCTCGATACTTAAATAAAGGTGGCAGTGCAGTAATAATGATAATAGTCTTTGGATTTAGGTATTTCAGATAAAATATCAGAGAAAAAAGAATAAAAAGAAAGGTGGTGATCAACATGATTGCTAGAATCTATGGTCCTTGAAATGAATCTTTAACTTCATCAAGAATCTATGGTCCTTAGTTTTTTTTTTTTTTTTTTTCCATGCGCTTGGAGATTAACATACTTTTTAAGTTTTTTCTTAGTTAAAAACTTGAATTTGGATATTTACATGCATAATATAACGATAATATGATATTTGAATATCTAATTGAGTTCAAATCCCTTCGTCTCAAGTTTTTCTTTTTTGTAAAGTCATCAAAATATACAATACTGCAGATTTCACAATTCCAACGTGTTTGGCATTTGTCTAAAAATATTAATGTGTTTGGTAGATGGGATATGCATTTGTGTGTATGTATATATAGGTCCTAATTCTATGTTTATTATTATTTTTTTTTTTTGGTCATTTTCAAGAAGCAATAGAAATTCTAGAGTTAAAAATAGTCTTAAGCTTACATCAGTGAGTAATCCTCTTCAAATAGGTCTAATTTCTAATGTTAAACTTTAGTAGTTGAGAACCTCGTCTTTCTAACAATTATTTATCCATTTATATCGAAATAAAATCATTAATACAAATAATTGCTGCCCAATCAAAACTCAACCAAACATGGGACAAGAATATATATATATATATATATATGTATATATATATATTTTTTTTTTGTGAATATAGGACAAGAATATTAAGTCTTATCTAATCCGACCTTAAACAACAATTTTATCTTATCCAATCCAATGCAATGTTATCTAATCATCATTACATCTGATTGATCCCATTTTTCAAGAATATATATGTAAATACACAAATATATATAAATATATATTGCTGAGAGAAAGAAATTGTAGAAAAATATTTATCTCTTGCTGTTGTTCAACTCTGGCAATCTTTGATCACAGGCCAAGGACACAGCTATTGCATTTAAGGATTGGCGCCAACTTTTGTTTTTGTTTTTGTTTTTGTTCTTTTTTTTTTTTTTTTTTTTTTTAAGTTTTGCAGGTGCAGATAACTAGTCCTGAAATCTTTGTACTTCTAAGGTACATCTTCTTGGGGTATCTCAAATCTCATATAAATTCAAATCTCTACGGTTATCAAAACATAAAATATATATATATATCTATGAAAAAATAAAAATAAAATGTTTTGTTTGAAAAGAAAAAAGAGAAAAAAAAAAAAAAAAAAAGAAAAAAAAAAAAAAGACGTCACTCAATTTGTCGTTTACCTAAGAAATCTTCTGAGTGTCTCTTATGTCTGTCTCTCTCTCTCTCTCTGTGTTTTTCCCACCTCTCTAGGAGACAAGCTACTATCCGGCACCCCACACTTTAATTGTTCAAACATTTTGCCTAAAAAACAAAAAAAAAACCAATGAAAACTTGGGTAGATCCCAAGCAGCTTATAGAAATGCATCTCTTAAATTTGATGGCCAAAAAAACCATCATTTAAAAATAATTAACGAAATGTTAAATGCATTCAAGAATGTTACATATCCGCAATTGCGAAATTAAGATTTAAAATTATGAATCCCTCTTTTTATTGGTTGAGCCGTTTTTCTATATACATCTATTATAAAGTGGCAATGCGTAACGAAATAGATATTTTTTTAAACGACATATACTGTTAATATGCTAACTCCTATAAGATCAGCGTCAAATCAATGAAGAACTTGGTGATAACAAATATTTTTACAAAACAAATAAAATCTCCAAACATGGGGATTTTTGGTAAACAGTAGTCAAGACCTGTTCACATTATTTTTTAAAAAAGAAAATCTATAAGCAAAAATAAATAATGTGGTCCCACATTCTCTTGCCACGTGGAAAATGTGATGCCATCACGTTACGCCAGGCGGACAGGGGCGGTCAACGATGTAGGCTATATAGTGCGGCTAGTCTATTGGTTCACACATGATTTTCAAAAGTAAACAAAATTGGCAAAATTGGTCAAAATCCAAAGGCCAATTTACATGTCCTGCCCTACACTACTCTACAACAAAGACCCCAACGGACGCTGGGCCAATGTGAAGGAGGCAAGCAAAAGGACAAACATGTGAGATTAGTGTACCAAAAGACACAAGTCCAAAGTCACTTTTTATTTATTTATTTATTTATTTATTTATTTATTGCAATTTTATTTTTGTATAAAGAATGTTTTGGGAGGCCTACAAACCTTTTAAATTCTTTTGAGAAATGATTATTATTTATTAATTTACTACAGCCAGGAGTTGTAGGACCATTGGTCCCCGTGAGGTAGTAGAAAAAAGATTAATGCAAAAGAATTAAAAGGGGTGTCCTTATTTGTTATAGGGCTCTGAGCCTTAATTATAAGTTATGTGTGGTGCATAATATACTTTATTGCTTTTATTTTAAACTAATTATGATTAAGGTTGAGCATGTTAACAAGGAGGCTGCAGGGGATGTATGTTGTTTGAGTTTCACATAGGTTTACCTTCGTTTTTCAAACTTTTTTCTTTTTTTTTTTTACGGTGTTTTATCTTAAAAAAATTTGAATTTACTATTATTTAAAAAGTAGGTTTGAATCTAGGTGATAAACGAGAAGCTAATAACTTATTTGGTAGGAGGGAAAAATATTGAAAGGAACTAGAAGAGCGAGAGGATTTGTGGGAGAATTTAGGGATACATGGTTAGTAGGAGAAAAAAGAGGGGGAATGAATTGAATGAATGATTTCAAATCCTTTAAAAATAATTTTTTAAAAAAAACCTACAAATTTTAATTTTTTTCAAAATGATTAGAATAGGTAATCTATACCAAACACAATAAGGGAAAAAAAATCTTTATTTTTTCTTTATTTTCCTCTATCTCTAGGTTAAATGTCATTATTCCTTCCTATTTTATTTTCTTCTAACCAAACATAGCCTAAAGTGTTTAGACAAAAGAAATATGATCATATAATATATACACTATTATATAACAATAAATTTAAAATGTATGATAAAAGAATTTACTTATTATGAACTAATGTTATATCATTTTAAAAAATTATTGTTACATGAAATAAATATTATATTAATTGTAATATGAGACTAGTTTTTATATATTGTAAATGGGTGAGTATATCACGTGTATGGTTACATTTTTTTTTTTTTTTTATATACAACAGAGGAATCAAGTTCATTTGATTACCAAGACCAAAAAGTTGAGAGGGAAAGTGGAGAAAAGGAAAAGGTTGAGAAAGAAAAATGATTCCTTTTGCTATATTTGGCCTAAGAATCCTAGGAGTTGGTTTGCTCCTATAATGGGTGATTCTCTTCATGAAACCAGTCTTTATCAGTGGGATTTATATGCGAATTCCATTTTAACATACAATTACTTACAAATTCACTGATTGTCTTTGTCATATATATATATATATATAGACATGATCTTGTATCCAACAGGTAATAATATCAATGATCCGACAATATAATACAAAATTAAAACATATAACAATAAGACATTTCGTTCTTATCATATAAATATTTATTTGGTAAATGCAATTTTTATTTAGAAGTATATAATTAATTTATTTACATGTACTGTTTATGCAACTATTATTTGAAACTATTATTGTATAAAAACATGTTCAATTTCAAAAAAAAAAAAAGTATGAACAGAAATTTTACGTATTAATAATATCTTTGTGTTACACGTTATTAATCTTATATTACAAGTACCGTTTCATAAAAATGCCTGACATAAGACCTCACATGTATAATTAATTTACTCAAGCATACCTTCCAATTTGTGAATCTTTTTTAACTTTTTCATATTGATCCTTAAGATGTTATTATTCTTTTTTAATGTGCCTATTAATAAAACCATAAAGTACTTCAGTCCAAGGAGAGGACCACAAACACAAATGAGAGTAAGGGTTAAAATTTTGAACAAAAACACTTGTTCATATTAAATGCTCAATAATAAATAGCCATAAACCTTTAAAAACATCTAGAAATTAAGAACCAAATAACTACGAGTAGTTGAACTTAAAGGTGCAGTACTAAGCTCTTTAATTCGTTCTACAAAAATAACCGTTTATCTTGATTATGAGCCCAATGTCTACAACTAAATTTTTGTACCAAAAGAATAATAACGAACTACATTTTCTAGCACTAATATATATATATATATATATATATAACATTTGTATATTGAGTTGTATTAGCCCCACGTACATAAAGTGAAAATTTGATAACTGAGTTGTAGCTAGAAATTAGACAAAGCATTTTGGTAGCCAAGAGAAATTCAACCCTTTCTCTATCTCCATATTTTTTTAATTTATATGCATATTAATTAAATGATTTAGCCCCACGCGAGTGAGATGGAATTCAAGATCTTCGATGTCAAGTTTAAAACATATATTTTTATATATTTCAAATTTTTAAAGCGGGTAATCTTAAAACATCATTCAAACAAGCAATATGTATATTACATGATTAAGTAATAAGTGAAAAAAATTTTGAACAAAAAAGAGTAATAATAAGTCATAACATAAAGTTGATTCCAACTGTAAAGTAGTTACTCGCCCAAATTATGGTTTATCTTGAAATGATTTCAAATGTGGAATTTCTTTATTTATTTTTATTAAAAAAAAAAAACCTCTATGTCTTCTTTTTTTTTTTTTTTTCCAATTAATAATCACTTATCATGGCTACAGATTAAAATCTAAAGTTGAGAATTCACAGTTGATAATATTATCTCCTCTTTGAGAATTATTTATTAGTGTGTGATAAAATGTTGTATCAGTACTGCGTAAGATACCATTCTTAACCATTAAACGTTTGGTAAATTCTAGGATTCGTATAATGTTTTTTTAAATTTTCTTTATGTACATTGTTACGTAATTCTCTTTCATTTTTTTTCTGGGATAATGTTTGATATGAGATGATAAAGATATCATATTAATCCATTTTACCCACCTTTTTATCAAGTCATTTTTCAATATTTTAAATGGGCTTTTGGTAAGTAATATTGGAAATGGTATGAAACGTTTTTTTTTTTGGTTGAAATGGTATGACATGTTACAAATTAGTACTGTTTGAATTTTTAGGCAAAATTTTATATGTTAGGAGGATAATATTTTGACCGTTTAGACTTTTTTCTACGGTGTTAAATGTTTTTATTCAAATGTTTTCATCTTAAATTTTTCTATTTAAATGTTTTTATCCTGAACATTTTCATCTAATATACGGATCCCTTACGAAATAAATTGTCAATATATTCCAATCAACATGATGAGAACGACTTGAACCCAAACATCAAACAAGGAGGACAAGCTGCTTTACCAATTCAATTAAAAAAGTTGGCATTTGATCTGATGATTAAAAAGTATACTTACATTTAATCTAATAATTATTAATTTTTTTTTGCTAAATAATAATTAAAATTCTCATTTTGTTTTCTTCTTTTAAAGTAAAGTTTAGGAATCCCATGGGCGTAATAGTGGATTAGGTGATGGCCAAGGAGTTAGGGACTTAGGGGTAATGATAGGAACAGGAAATAGGGGGGTGATGCGGGGTTCTAGGCAGCAGAAGAAACAACTTTTTTTTTTTCCCTTCTTTCAAAGAAACGAGGATTATAAAAACATACCTTGTTTGGTAAAAAATTTAGTTTAAACTAAATTATACTTTTTTTATCATGTTTTTTATCTTTTTCTTCAAAAATTTGTTTGTCTTTTCTGAAAATTCAAAAAAATTCAAAAAAATTTATTATTTAAACTTACAAATCTTAATTCAAACTTACACACTAAACATCCCCATAATAACTTAGATAATTTTATGAGGACGAATTCTCGTTTCATATATAAATTTTTTTCAAAATGAATTATTCAGATATAATAAATATTCTAATAGTGATGATTTAAATTCCAAAATCTCTAATAGAAAAAACAAACCTCTTAGTTACCCCGGGAAGCAGAAGAAACAACTTCTTTCGCCTTTCTTTTTGTTTTTGTTTTTGTTTTTTTTATAATAGTGATAAACATTATGGAATTCTGAACCCCTCTCTCACTCTCTCTCTCTCTCTCTACACACCCAACCTTATCTGACACCATTCATTCATGCATTCACTTAAATAATGCTCTGCATCGATGGATGTGCTTACTAAAAGTATCTTTGACTGATGACCTCAACCTCCTTCCAAATTTGTAGAAAAAACTATTGCCCTTTCCTTTTCCTTTAATTCTATCTTTTTTTTTCCCCCTTTATTATTTATTTATTTCTCATTGTCTTTTTCATTTCCTCCTTACTTTCACATGCCCTTCCAAATTCCACTAATCGTCAATTCCTCTCCGAGGAATTCAAAACTATGATATTCTTTTTCATTTCTTTCTTCTCTCTCTTGGTTTTTTTCTTTCAGCTAATTATTATTTAGGGCTCCTAATTATTTAATAAAAAAACATATATATATTTCACTCAAGGCACATATGAGACCGAGATTAGCGGAGATAATTTCTAATTTTTCTTTACAAGGTAGATAATTCGATAAATTAATATATATTATATTTCTTGCGAACAAAAAATCGTATTCTAGCCTCTACCATCTAGTTTGAAAACGTTTTTTTTTTCTTTTTTAACTCACATGGTGAATCTTCATAGTTTTATAATTAATTGCTATTTATTTTTTTTGGTTGAAATAATTAATTGCTATTTATGGCATGATATACTTTTTGCTTAAAAATTAAAAGATACAAAGTTACCCTGATCATTAAAAAGTTGTAATGAATTATACAAAATATTCATTAAAAAAAAAAAAACAACTTGAATTTACCATTCTCATTTACACCATTAAAATTTTTCAATTTTTGCACATTTGTAAGGATAAAATTAAATATTTCAACAAAAATAAAAGGATAAATTAGATAGTGTTCATTAAAAGCAACACATATATACCACACAGTTACTTATTATAAGAGTAATTAGTCCAGATAATTATTGAACTCTTACAAACGTGACGGTTTTGTCTTCTTTTTTATTTTTTTTTACTGAGATGATCCTTAATTCTTATTTTTTAATCGTTATAGTTCTTTTTGTCAAATTTCATTAGTTTCTAACAGAATGAAAGTGTATTTTAGTAATGTATTAATAATTAATTTTTTTAAAAAATGTAATCTCTCTCTCTCTCTAGGGAGGGGCAAGCTCAGCGGCGGGGGAAGAGACCAGATCGAGCATCCTCCCTCCTTCCTCAAAACCATAGCCCAGATTTGGGGCCAAGATTCGAGAGTGAGGCAAGCTCAGCGACGGGGTGGGGGGGGGGAGGAAACTAGATCGAGCACCCTCCTTCTTTCCCTCCTTCCTCGAAACCAAAGCCCAGATCTGGGGCCAAGGTCCAGGGGCGAGGCAATCTCGGCAGTGGGGAGAGGAAACCATATCGAAGTGCCCAAGCAGTGGTGGCGGGGGTGGGGAGGGGGGACCAAATTCGGTTCTGGGATTTGAGCCGAGCTTGGCGAGGGGGAAGACAACTGGGGGGGTGGGTGCTCGACGAGGGGGAAATATATTGGTGATTCCCAGGGGGGGCCTCGACGATGGCGAAGACAGAGGGGGGCAAGTTCAATCTGGGTTCCGGGGGGAGGGAGGGGGGGGGGGGTTGGGGGCTCGCGGCGAACGGTGGCAGAAAGGGGGCCAGATCAAGAAAGAGAGAAAGAGGAGGGGGTGGGGGGGGCCAGACCGAAAGAAAGAGAGGGTGCGTGGGGTGGGGTGGGGTGGCGTGGGTTGGGCGAAACAGAGAGAGAGAGGGGGGAGAGTATTTTAGTATTTTTATTATAAAAATAATCATTTCAATAAGATTTCGTTAAAAATTTAATGAATTTTGACAGAAGTAATCATAATCATAAAAAAAATAAGAGTTTACAGTCATCTCGATAAAAAAAAAAAAAAAAAACCAAGTTGTCACCTTTATAAAAGTTCAGAAACTATTTAGATCAATAACTCTTACTATAATTATTTCCTTTTACAAATATTTTGGGATCGTTTGGAACCTCCAATCAAGTTTGAATTTTTCAAATATTTTTTTCTTAAAAAATAAATCAATTTCATTATTTACATATTCATATCTCTTAAGAAATTTTCATAATATTTTTTTATTTAAAGTTGAAATGAGATTTTTTTTTTCTTAAATTATATAAAATGACAAAAAAAAAAAGAAATAAGATTTATATTGTTAATTTTTTTTTAAATAAATTTTAAAAATTTATATATTTTAAACATCACAATTTATTTTTAATGAGACATATATTTCTAAATATTAACTCATTTTTGATCAAAATATGTTTAAAATTTCAACTCCGACCTTCTCAACGAGCTGCTAAAAATTTTAGGGAAAAAAAAAAAAAAAAAAAGAGTAAAACAGTACCAATCAGTGAAGGTACAGAAGATCTTCTGGTGAATCTTCAAAGAAGGGAAAAGTTTGGTGGGTGAAAAGACCAAACTGCATCTCTGTACCCATCTGATAAGAAGAATAGTACAATGAAGAGGGCAATGTTTCCATTATCCATTTTTCACCTCCAAGATTTGGTTCGGCCCGGTCAAAGTCAGTTTTTTCCCTTCTTTTTGTTTTTTGTTTTTTTTTTTCCTTTTTGTTATTTGTAAATTAAAATGTCTAATATTCATTTTTCTTTTTTCCTTTTTCTTATCGGTTTGAAATTTACTGAGAGATTCTCCATACCTAAAAAATCTTTTTGTGCTCGTGAGTGTCCTTTGCAAAATGGGAATCTTAAATTCTGTGTTTTGTTACTTGTACACGTTATCAAAACTTTGTTCATTCATGTAGTTTGGCAATAATAATAATAATAATAAATTTATCAAATAATAATGATAATAATAACATTAAACATTTGTTATTTGTGATGGCAACTTGGCCCCTTTAGCTGAATGGCCATTTAGTCCAACAAGCATTAACCAATTCAAAAAAAAAAAAAAAAAAAAAAAATTTGCAGCATCAACCAAATTCAAATCTATTTACTACACTATTAATTGGTGCCCACACCGGTACTTGGCTTGTACTATTATTATTAGTATTTTTTTTGGCATAGTAGAAAAGTGTGGAAATTAGATAATCAGTTGTAACTATTTTATCTGTACGTGAAGAATATGTGCATTAAGACATAAATACATGTGTCGTGCCAATCTTACTAAAGATCGAATATTGAATCAGTAGTCATAAAACAATCTCAAATGCTTAGGGTATGTTTGGAGACAAAGTTCAAACCCAAAGTTCAAACTCAATTTTTTATTTTTTTCTGAAATTTTTTTTTATTTTTTCTAAAAAGTCAACAAAAATTACTATTGAAACTTAAAAATTTTAACTTAACTCAAACTCAACTTATTCACCAAACGAACCCTTAGATTACATGACTCAGAACTTGAAATTTCCGATCTACAAAACCAATTGGGTTTCAGCTCAATACTTTTTAAGCTACCAAATTTGATGGTTTAACTTGGGACTGTAATTTTTTTATTTTTATTTTTTATGCCTTACTAGTTATTTTAAATTTTTTAATGATTTGAATCTATGCTCTTTTCTCTTAACCCACCAAACTAGTAGTAATTAGACTAGCACGGTGACAGTTGTACATTTATAGTCTATATATGTGCATCAAAATTCAGAAAAGATTCTAATAAATGTGCATTCTAACATCAGCTTGTTCTCTATTAGTATAACTTATGGAGATTATATTGATAATAAAAATGAATTGATTAATATCTTACGCTTGAAACCGCATTAAAATACTCAAAACAATGAATCAAATGTAATTTCTTAAAATATATTTCGTTTTTAACATTGAAAACACATTTTATTAGCAATAGGGTTATTTGACAAGAGATTATTTTCACTCCAACAAGTACATGAATGGAAGAAACTCGTATATATTTATGTACTATTGGTTGATAGTGGGTGATTAGCCGACCAAAGCTTGTTATGGCGTAAACTGTCACAGAAAATAAAAAAGCTTGTCTTGCCAATAATTATACCAAAACATGGCCCGCACTTTTACTTGACCAGATCGGTTTATATCCGACGGTTTATATTCGTCGTTAAAATAGTGAAATTTTAATGTGATTGATTTGATTATGACCCATTTTTGCTTTAAACAGGACCAACTTCAAAACACATGTTCTGATTATTGCCTTTGCCCCCTCTTCATATTCTCATTATTCTTTTCTTTTCTTTTTTTTTTTGTTTATATTCACATTTTGTCTTCTTCCTCAAAATAACATTCAAAGAAAAACAGAAAAAAGAAAATATATATATAAAAAAAAATCGGCAAATCCTCGGCTGAAAAAGAAGGAAAAGTGCCCGCCGACGACAATTTAAAAAATGAAGCCCCAAGCAGATCTCGCCACGTCATCACGGAAATCTCAAGGAAGTGGTCCCGTCCGACGTGGCGGTAAACGAAGGAAGGTACAGGTTGGTTGTCCTGTGCCGCAGAGGAGTCAAACTCGATCTCATGATCGTCTGCTCGCCTACAAAACGCTCGTAACAGAGAGACAAATATAGAGACAGAGAGAAGAAGAGAGAGAAACGGAGAGACTGTAATCCTTTCACACTTCAAAAGCTTCTTCTTCTCTGCTACTTCTTAAGGAGATAAGAAGATAGTTTTCAGAGAGACAAAGAGAGAGAAACAAAAACAAAAACAAAAACAGAGAGAGAGAGAGAGATCTAATGGAGTACGAGAGGATACACAAAGTGCAGGTATTGACAGAAAATAAAAGGAAAATGAAAATCTCTATTGACCCATGTCTCTTTTTCATGAGCTTTCCAACTTTTTCTTTTTTATATTTAAATTTTCTTATATTGTGTTGTTAGTCTTCTTGATGTTAAATTCATAGCAAATAGCAACCTGAATTTTGTTGCATAAAATTTTCCCATTTATACTTTTTTAATTTTTTGGGAGCTGGGTTTTCATAAATATTATAATTTTCTTCTAAGTTTTTAATTACCCAGGTGGTGTTTTGTTGAAATTCTTAATGGGGTTTGGTTTTACTTTACTTTCAACGGTGTTGTATGCGTTTTGAAGACAATTGTCAACTGTGGTTTTTCAATGTGTCTTGCCATTGATAAGTTGTTGGTTTGTGATTTTATCTGGACTGCACGTTTGGAAGAGGAATATATATATATCTCTTTTGTGTTGTCTATTTCATTGAGTTAATTGAATATATTCCCAGTTGGAATAAAAGAAACAAATGAAGAAGAAAAAACAAATTTTGCTTTTTCTTTGGGAGGTTCTCGTGATAATTGTGGTTCATTGTTTGTCGTCAAGTTTGAAATCTTGGACTGGTGTTTGATCAACATCTTTCAGAATTATTACTAAAGTGAGTTGTTGTTTGTGTTTGTTTTGTTTGAAATGGTCTCTTTTTATTTTTTGGTCACGCACATACTTTTGGGCAGCTTTTCTCTGCAGTGGACTGAAAGGAGTCATGTGGGTGTGAATTAACCTCTGTCTCTCTCTCTCTCTCTCTCTCTCTCTTTTTGTTCTGCAGACTGGCATGATTTCACCGAGTAAGCTGAGGATGAAGCTGATGGGGCCCCACCATCTGAGGAAGAAAGATGGATCCAGTAGTAACTCCTCAAGGACTTCTCCTTCCAAGCTTGACAATTCTGATTTTGTCAACAACAGCTTATTATCCACTTCCAATGCTGATGAGGAAGGTCTGTTTCTTTTTTGAATCTATTTTTAGTTGTTTAGTTATTATTATTATCACTATTATCATTGTTGTTGTTGTTTTTGTTTTTGGCTGAGGAAAAGTTTATCACTTTTTAAATAAACTTAGCAGTAGCATTAGCAGTAGCATTAGCATTAGCATATTTGAGCTTGTTCCGTTTTAAAGTCAGAATTTCGCCATGTTGAAGAAGATTAGAAGAAAATCAACACTAAGCAGATATTAAGGTTGTTAACTGGTGTATTGAGTATTGATTTACCTGTACTGATTATAAAATTCCTATGCCCTCCAGTTACATCTCCTTGCATAGAAGTTCCGTCTACGAAATTATCCGGTGCACCTGCATTGGATCCCAGACAAGCTGACCAGGCTTCTAACCAACAAAAGGATTCGTTGCCAAAAGAAAACGGTGACACTAATCGTGTTAGGCTCCCGCAAAGTTCGAAGGGTGATAGCAGTAGTTCAAGCACGGTTCACCCTGTGAGAATTATGGAAGACGACAATCTTGATTATGATAGTAACGCTAGTTCTTCTAGCTTTGAGTTTCATAAAGGGGAGAGATCAGGACACAATCCCATTTCGAGGTCCATCTCAAGACCGATGCCATCTAAGTGGAATGATGCCGAGAAATGGATAATGAACCGGCAAAACGTGCAACCCAATCATCCCAAAAGGAATGCTTTGCAAAACCAAACAAATCGGATGCCGGGAACAAATATGATGAGGGTTGCTCCGGAGTATGCTAATTGTGATAACAGGTTGTTGTTTAGCCGAGTGGCAGACACAAAGCGGGTTGATTTCTGTCAACCCGCGTCGCAGATTGGGTATGAGAAATTCTCATTTGCTTCTGCTGCGGGGAATTTGTTGGTTGATCAATCTGCTCAAAGTAAGGACTTAAACGAAATAGGGGATTTAACCTGTGCGAGAAGTCAAGCAGAGGAGAGTACAGGTTTGTACACTGCCTTTTTCGTAGTTTATTTTCCTTGAATTTTTCTTGATTTCAATATGAATTTTATGACATTTTCTTGGTTCATTGTGCAGGCATTCCCTCCGTAAGATCAGTCTCAATGAGAGATATGGGTACCGAAATGACACCTGGTACAAGTCTCGAGCCTTCGAGGACTGCTACCCCTGTTGGAGCAACTACACCTCTCCGCAGCCCAACTTCGTCAATGCCATCGACTCCTCGAGGATGTGCACCGGCTTCTTCGCCCATTGAGCCCGGTAACGGTGGGGAATCACACCTTTCATCTGACAACAATAGGAAAGAATTATCTGAAGAAGAATTGAAGCTTAAGACAAGGCGAGAAATCGTGGCTCTCGGAGTCCAGCTTGGCAAGATGAATATTGCCGCTTGGGCAAGTAAAGATGAGCAGGAAAAGAAGAGATCTATTGCTGATGCAGCGGAGCTTGAGCGTATTGAATGTGGAAAACGTGCGGCTGCCTGGGAAGAAGCTGAAAAATCTAGACATACGGCAAGGTTCTTTCTGCGACCATTAACTTTCAGAGCTTGTTGAACCAATTTGTCTTGAATGAAACAGGAAATTTGTTTTCTATCTGTACTAGTGCGTTCTATCTTCTAATGTTCTACCACGGCTAACTTGATGAGCCTAAATGTCGACATTGCTCAGATATAAGCGTGAAGAAATCAAAATCCAAGCTTGGGAGAGTCAGCAGAAAGCAAAATTGGAAGCCGAGATGCGGAGAATAGAGGTACTTGAAATTCTCTCTCTGCCTCTTTCTGGATCCACTGAATGCTCTCTAAAGTTCGAGTATTTGGCTCGAAATTCTTGTTTCGGATCATTAACTTGACCAGAGTGTGTTGACTCCAATATAGAAAAAAATGAGACTGTCTTCTAAAGTAAAGCTTGTAGAAAGCACTACTGAACTTTTAATCCTGGTTTTTATGAAATTTTTTAATTTGAAAATCCCACTTGGTTTTTAATTCAGTAAAGCCAAAGAGTACGTCCGATAAAGGACTCGAATAGGACTAGTTATGTTTTGAAACTCAACATAATTTGCCTCGAGGACTTGTTTGAAATAAAAATCTCGATTCCTGAAATGGCCGAAACATTTTAAACTCCTACTGGTCTTGATGCAACTTCTATCAGTCTCAAGCAACGTTTGAGAGCTAATCTAAGCATTTGACTTCTTTCAGGCTCAAGTTGATCAAATGAGAGCCCAGGCTCATGCGAAGATGGTGAAGAAGGTCGCAATGACAAGGCAAAGATCAGAAGAAAAAAGAGCAGCAGCCGAATCCAGAAAAAACCGGGACGCAGAAAGAACTGCAGCCCAAGCCGAGTACATTCGTCAAACGGGAAGAATGCCGTCATCTCAATACACGTGCTGTGGTTGGTTGTGATAAATCCCGGAACAAACACATAAACAGGAAATTCATCTTACTTTCTTAGCCCAAAACGGCGACTCCTGTCTTGGTTCGATACAATTTTTCCATGATCCTGGAAGTTGCTTTACGGCATTCCTCTCCTGTGTGTAAAAGTGTTTACGTATAGTTTATTTTTGCGGTGGACAGTATTTTACTTGAGCATGAATTGTTCATGTATCATTGTTATTGTTTTCTTCCTTACAGAAAAGAAAAAGGTTGAATCTCCGGGGTGTGAAAAGCTGTATGCTTGTGTTACTTCTGTCTACAACCATGGTATTAACGACAAAGGCGTCGAGAAATAGGCATTCTCACACAAAAAGAGCCGAATCGCACATCATGATGTTCGGTACCACAATTCACATCAGAATAGTGTGTTTGACAGCAAGTTGTGATTGCACTACCTCGTCATGTAAAATTTATTTTGCGCAGTTTGGTGGTGTCGAATGTTACTAATATCAATTTTCATATAGTAGTATAAATTTTATAGCTTGCTCAAAATTTTGAAACTTTTCAAGTAATCACACAAAAAGAGCAATTTGTTGGGCCCCATGGTGCTTGGAACACAACTCCTATGAACTTATCCGCCATGAGTTTATGAGTTTATTCACAATTTTCGAAACTTTTTTGGTGAATCCCACTTTTCAAAGTACCAACTTTTGTGATTTTCAATCACAAGAAAAGGGGTTAAACTCATTCAAGAGGTCTTGACCACCATTGATAGGTTTATCCAAGGGAATTAAAACCCAAAATTACACAAATTTTGACAATAACATTGAGCACACATTTTTCAATAATCAATGGTGTTAAAAACATTTTGTATTTTATTTAGTGGTTTCATCCCTTGTAGAAAAGAGAACAAAGAGTAGAGTGATTTACGTTGTTTTTACTCTAATTTCTAAAGATTTTGGACTTCACTTGGTACCATTTCTAAAAACATCATTTTGTCGAAACTTTAAGTTTAATTTTCATATCAAAATAATGTAAGTAAATGAATTAAGACTTGCAACCTCAAACATTGTGCACGGGAAGGTGGGAATTCACCCACTAGGGCATGCCTTTGGGCCTTGTAAGATCCACATTTGGTCGTAGGATTGCCCTTCAAAAACTACTTCTCTGGTGTACTAGTTTATTATTAATAGCTTTTATTATTAATAGCTTCGGGGGGTTTTTTTTTTTGTTTTTGTTTTAATTTCCAATTAGATGAGTATGGATTATGGAAGGTCAAAAATCTAAGCAATTATTAGAACATCTCCAATGCAATGCCTAAAGATTATGTCAATAGTAAATTTTGACATTTAGATTAAAAAAAAAAAAAAAGTGTTCTCCAGTGAAGTGTTATATTTAATGTCAAATTTTCCATACGCTAAATTTTGTAACAAATTTACCACAAGATATAGACAACGTTAAATTTAACGTTTGGTTTTTATTGGTCGTTGGCTTGACTTTTGTCATGTAAATATTATAATATTTTTATTATTTATTTATTTAGATACAAAACTTTCACTTTACAAGTTTCGAAGCGTAATAATAATGACCAAAGGTAAAAATAATATTAGAAATAACATTAGGCATTAGAATATAAAGTAAAGATAATATTAAAAATAACATTATCTATTAGAGTATAAATTAAGATAATATTATTTTTCACACTGTTTTATAACAAATATTATATTGGTATATAGACTAAATGCATTAGATATGTTCTTAAGTGAGGCAAAAAATAAATATATATATATATATATTTATATATATTTGACCGGCTGTTTCCACAATATTCTCTCCACCAGTGTACCACATTTTTGGGCCAAATCGAGCCATACCAACGACCCAATTCATGACCCGCTTATGCAATGTAAAGTCCCTGATTTTAGAACTTCATTATTTTTTTTTCTACTGCAAAAATTAATTAAAAACTAATCAAATGCAAAATAAAAAACAAACAAAAAAACTGCTTAAAAATTATTTTTTAGAAATTTTTAAATTTTTAAAAAATTAATTTTTTTATTTAAAATGTCACGTGGCAGGCTTAAGACCCCTCCACCACCATCACGCATTGCCATCCCTACACTCCAATGGACATACACCCCCATGTTCACACTTCAGGCACTGTTCGGCAAGTAGGAATGACAAAAATCCCAAAAAGTTTGTGAAATCCCTAAAAGTTTGAGAAATCAAGCTTTAAGATTAGAAAATTAATCTAAAACTCTCTTTTCTTTTTTTTTCTTTTTTTTTTTTAAATTGTTGTTAAAACGTTGGACTTTCATATTTAGGAGTTTAATTTGAAAAAAGAACAAGATTTATTGAATTACCACCAACAAAATGGTAAGTAAGATGAAGCAAATACTATTGAATTACCACATTATTACGTGAACACATTTACAGGATTACACTTTCCTTCTTATCCTCATTCCAATTAATTCATATTATTTACATTAATAAAATAATTCACGCACATAATTTGGAGATCAGTTTACTTCTTTTTATTTTTATTTATTTTTATACAATTTAACAGAGTGATTTATAAATAACATGCAAATACATCCAAGTTCCTAAGTAACCTTGAGATTTCCACAACTAACTTTCATGTATAGTGGCTAATCACCCGCTATAACCAGTTAAACCATGACAAAATAAATAAAAAAGAAATTAGACTCTTTAACATAATTACGTACAACAACCAAACAACTAGTACAAGATATTTGGAAGAACCGTTGCAACAAATACAAAATTACACAATACCCTTTTAAATTAGTCATTTCATAAATAAACAAAAATAGGCCATGGTAACCAGGCAAAAAAAAAAAAAAAAAAAAAAAAAAAAAAGAAAAGAAAAAAGGGGACCATGGTAGACGAGCATCGGACTATAGATTTGAGCCCAACCTATATGCCAACCTCTAAAGTCTAGCCTTTTTCATTGAATTCCGTGTAATGTGGAAATTTAGTGCTGCATAAACATGTTTTCCACAAATTTTCTGTCAATTCCATGATCACGATATTTTCCAAATTTTCATTGAAATTGCTATATTTGAATAATATTGACACATTTTTTTAGATAAATTTTTTTTATGAATATCGATAAAATAACAGTAAAAATATCGTTATCGTTGAAGGGATCTATTATATTTTATACTAAATATTGAGATATATTGGTAAAATTGTGGTGTTAATTTTAGTAAGAATTTCAAAAAAAAAATATCTATTGACTTTTTTGAACAAATTCAAATTTTCTTTATATATAAAAATATAATAAGAAAAGATTAACAATCATGTTCACAATTATATTTAACATTATTCAAATAATATATCATGATACTATTATTATTTGACTAATGATGACATTCCAACTACGTATGTACTTAACAAATAATATATCATGATACTATTATTATTTGACTAATGATGACATTCCAACTACGTATGTACTTAATAGAACTTCCTTTTGAAATTGAGATAAATAATAAATTGACATTCCAACTACATACGTATGTACTTGTGTATTTAAATAACTTCTTAATATTTTGTCCTAAAATGTTAAAAACATGTCTTAAAGCAAATTCTGAAATTTCAGTAATTTTTTAGTATTTTCACAGATATCGATAACATTTCTGAAATTTCTATGACATATAGTACACGATATTACAACTAATACCAATATTTTTATCCATGATCAATACTACAATGGTTGCAAACATAACATAACAATTATTTTATATCCGATTATAAAGTTTTAAATTCAAATTCCCCACCTTAAATTAAGGGGGTGGGGGGAGAAAAACTATACATCAAATTCATTGAATTCTTAACGTACCTCTCACTCACCCGTCCTATATTGGTGGTGGTTGAATTGCTCAAGGAGTGACGCCTTTCACTGGCTCTGGGTAACCCAACAGGTCACTAATAGTAACTAGTTGGATTACTCAAAAATTAGTGCTGACAAAAACCCAGCGGGTTACAAGTGGTAACCTAGCGGGTTGTTAACCTTGTAACCTGGTTAGAACACGAATCTTAAAAATGAAGGCACGACTAAAATATGACATGGCATGGTTAGGAAAAGGAATGAAATACCGGAAATCGGTTATGTGCTCACATCTTGAAAAGGATTAAAATCTACCTAAATCAAGAAAAATCATAGAACTGGCCCCACATTAAGATAAAGGCCGGCCACTACTATATGTAGTTAGCATGAAACAATTTGAAAAAATTGTGGGAATATTCATTTTAGTGAACATGTTTTGAATTTTTGCTCCACTTAGTTACCTATTCGGATTTTTATCATGTTAATCACTTTTTATTAGACATTATAAGAGGACAAAAATCATGAAACCACTACAGGTGGGGCAATATTCTAGATTACTCATTTTGGGGCATTTCTTAAAAATAAAAATAAAAATAAAAACCCTAATAATTTTGCATGGCATACTCCTAAAAGTTAGAAATGGTGTCCCCATTCAATATTCCTTTAAGGAAAACATCTAATAAATTACTAGTTACCATCACCACTTGTTCGTTAAGAAGTTGTAATTGACATGTAAAACTGTGCGAGATATCTATAGATTTTAAAATTGACATAAGAGTTTGTGATCGTTTAAGGAGTGATCAAAATAGGAATCCACTCAAGGCATTGGAGGTGAAAGGACACCCTGCACATGTAAAACAAGAAATGCTGCATTTTTTTGGTCATATGTTGTGGGTCATAGGCGAGGAAAAAAAAGAAAGAAAGGAAAGAAAGAAGAAAGAAAGATAAAAGAGAAACAATTAAAGTTAAATAAATAAATTAAAAAAAGAATTAAGGGATGTTGTATTGGTCAAACCAACCTAACTTTTAAATGAGAAAAATGTTTTAAGACATCAATAATATTAAACATCACAATCAATAAAAAATTGATCTCAATTATTGATCGATATTGTAAGACCCATCTTCTATTAATCGACACCACTGATACATTTTATTATCATTCCTAAAATGCGACTATTTAGTGGTGTTTGGTAGTGCCAAACGTGTAGCATTCCATACCATACCTGAGAAAAGAGAGAGTCGTATCAACACAATTAACGAAGTACTCAAAAGCGCAGCCCCAGAACATGCAGCCACAACAATAATCCTTTCAGTGGCCAGCCCACCCAGCCCCACCAAATGCATGAAAAGAAGAAAATATATCAGAAGACTTTGCTAATTGACATATTTTTCTTTCTGTCTTTCTTTTGTTTTTTTTTCAAATAAATATACATATTGAAGGAAAGAAAAAAAAACAAAAACAAAAAAAGGAAAAAGGAATTTTGTGAAAAGAGAAACAATGCATGAATTCAAAATCCCCATGTGGCTACCGACATCACTAGGCCCCATTTATTTTATTAAGTGGCCAAACACAAACTGTCAAATCCTACAAATATAATAGCTGTATATACAAGTATACACGCACACACACACACACACATTTATATATGTGTGATGTCAATGTTACAATGAGAGAAACTTTTTAAACAGTTGCGAGTATGGTATCTGCGAGTATCGTGACTGTCCAATAATTTTCGTACTGAATGTACACGTTTAGTATCATTTCAATGCTTTAGGAAGAAAAAAAAAAAATAACAGTCAAAACTATATTTTTATTCAAGTACATTATTAACAGTCTGATATATGAGTATTTCAAGTTAAAAATTCAAAATAAAAGACGAAGAGTTACTCCTAGTTATAGATAATTTGTTTGAAAAGTAATTTTATTGACAAATAATAATATCTACAAATAAGACAAAAATATACAGTTTCTACAACCTCATCTAACGGCTGAAACAGCAGAAGTGCACACACGCTTGCATGGTTACAATAAACAGACACAGAAAGAGACTGGAGGGAGTTGGAGTTGGGAGTTGGGGTTGGACAACGGCATAAAAGTACTCGGAACAGTACTTCGTACTACTTGAGTTTGACAGAGGGGGGGGGGGGGGGGGGGGGGGGGGGGGAAGGAGCTTTTCTTTTTGCTTTGTTTCCGAACCTGAAAACACCAACAATTGCATGGGGTTTTCTTTTTCTCACTTTTTTCTTTATTTATTTTTCTTGAAAAGAGCTTCTTGATTAGGGTGAACATTAGGCGGGTTTTTGAGATTTTTTTAAACCAAAACAATTTTAGGTGAGTTGGAGTAAATGTTAACCCACCTAATCAACCCAAGATTTAAAATCAACTTCCCTGATTAAGTCAGGTTCGATTGGATGGTTTGGACATTATAATAATAAGTAAAACAAATAATGTAATTCTAAATAAGAAACTTTAGTAAAAAAAAAAAATAATAATAAAATTTACGAAATATTTTCATATCAAGTTGGCAAGATGAAATTTATTTCAATTTCTTAAGAATTATAATAAAGAAAATACAAAAATAAAAGATCAAATATGCAAGTATACATATATATGTCCAAAATCATATTAAAAAAATAATTAATATATTGTCAAAATTTATTTTTAAAACACAAATTTTGATTGGATGTATTGGATTTATGATAGATTACTAAATTAGAACCCAAACTCATCTAATGAAAATTGGGTTGGGTGAGTTTGGTCATATTGAGGTCGAGTTGGGTTATACTGGTTTAAATTAGACAGATTTAATTGGCTTAATCAGGTTACGGATTTTTTAATTCACTCCTACTTAACAAAAGAAAAGAAAAAATAAATAAATAAAACAAAACAAAACCCCAACAACAAAAACTACTTTCACACTGATGAAAGCATTTGCATAGGAGAAAATCATGTCATGGAAATTGGAAAGTAAATAGGAAGAGCCAAAACTAGACAAGAAATTATTATTGGTATATCGTATGAGCATAAAATATGAATGAACTGAGATGATAAAAAAGATCAGCTATCTTTCACAAACACTGATCTCCTAACATACATATTAATATGGATTCTCAATAGCATAACAAGGGAAAAAAAAAAAAAAAAGAAGAAGAAAGATATATATATATATATATATATTATGCGTATATCAATTACTTACAGTATTTTTAACTTGTAAAGTAAGCTTTCTTAAAGCTAGAATTAGGCAGTTCTTCCCACCCTTATGGAAGGTTTGGGAGACATATGCTTTATATTACAGAAAAGAGAAAGGTATCTTAACCGGGTTAAATTGTTCAGTAGTCGAGCGACCCCACGGACGTGATTCCAGAGCTCAAATTTCTTGAATCTTGCCGGCTTGGATAATTGTCACAACCATTGTTGGAAAGCCTCTGGATAGAGACCGAGTTGAGAAGCTCCAAGCCTCGTTTGCCCATCTGCTGCATTTCTTGCGGCGAAAGTATTTTGATACACCACACGCTATTCACGAACTCCCTGGTACGAAAGATAGCCAAAGAAGCAATAACAAGTTTATTAAGACAGCAGCTGAAGAAGGAATTTGTAAAAGTTATTTACTTTCCGAAATGTTCAGTAAACGTCTATAAATGGTCCACTAAAGAATCTTATGCATGGAAGTATAAGCATGAGATTCTGGATGAATGCGTCTTTCTATCCGAAAAACGGTGTTAGACACATATTTAGACATATATCTATCCATGACTCGTCCCTATTTGCAGCAAGAACCACCTGGAACGGTCGTCAAATTTTTTAAAAACAGAACCTCGGAAGCGTGGGAGTCTGGATTGTGTTACATGTTGGACACTTTAATCTTCTAGTGGCAAAGCGTCCGAAAACCAAAGTCAGGAAGGATTTTTCAGAGTTTTATAAGCTTGAAACCTAACAAAATTAAACGGATAAAGGAACGGGAACTCACGGCCAGGGGCCATCCCCGAGGAGAAGAACATCATTCTCCCGGTCAACGAATACAAGCTGCCAGCCTGATCTCAGAGGGTCCTCCAACTCGCCTTCAAGGCCAAACATTCGAGCAAGCTCACCGCGCAGCTCATTGTAGCTGCTGAATTTCGTGATATCCAATGACCTCCCGAAGGACCCTGATTTGTAAACCTGTAGACAACCATGATTATTGATTAAGAAGACATGATACATTGAAACACTCCGTATCACACTATATTAAACAGAAACGTAATTACTTGCTGAACCTCAGAAACAGCAATAATGCTATAGAAAATAAAAGTGAAAAACCAGGCCATGAATTTGGGATCCAAAAACAACTCACCTTAACAAAGGTTCTGTTTGGGTTGTTTCCTTGGCCTGCATTTTCCGGAGACCGTAGGAAACCCGATTCATCAATGCAACTGGAAGGTGTTATTGCAGGATTGAGTGAAAAATCGGTCCCTGTAGTACTCATATAGCTGGAAGAAGGAAACGGTAAAGTAGGGGAGTCGCCTTCGCTGCTGACTCCCCTAAGGTTCGACATCCCATTCTGCATTAGAAGAGACGAGGGTTCTATATTGACACCGAATAAAAGATGGCTTTGTGGATCGGTATTCCCTTCTTGGTCAATTGTGCACTCCCTGCCAGGAAAGGGTGGCAGAGAAACAGAATTCGGGGAAATATTAGTCTGCGGTGGCCCCAGTTGTTCAACCTGAGGCAGAACACACTGAGAAGGTCCTGAAGAAATAAGCGGTTCGACTGCAGCTCGCTTTGACGGCCAGACTGCGGAAGACAGATTGCTCCTTGGCAGGTTTAGCAGGTGGGACGCTTCATCAGGTGATGAAAATGAACCCAAGATACTGTGCAAGGGAGAGACGATACTACTGGTCACAGCAGTCCCGTTTGAATCAGAAAAACTTGGCTGCTGGCACATTGAAGGGATGCCTTGCAAAGATGGCGATTGTGATTGAGAAGCTGAAGAATAGTGAGACATTGGAGAGACGGCATTTGGAATCTGCTGTTGATCAACCAGCTGCTGCTGCTGCTGTTGTTGCTGCTGCGACGGCTGTGGTGGCTGCTGCTGCTGCTGTTGCTGCTGACTATTAAAAGAGTGCTGACGATGCAATTGTTGCTGAAGAAGGTGTGACGGTGTTTGGGGTTGCGCCTGTGGCGAATGCTGGTTTTCCGGCACACCTTGAAGAAACGCTTGTTGATTTTGAGATTGTTGCAACATCTGGGGCTGCATCAAGGAAGCAGACCTGCTAGGGAGATTTGGGGTTTGTTGGAACTGCAGAAGGGATGTGGGTACTGGTTTTGAAGGATCCACCACCCTCATTTCTTGGAGGGCAGCAGCAGCCATAACTTGGTACACGTCGGGTTGCAGACCAAGCATGGAAGCATCAACCCTTGGCTGCATCCACGGTGAGACCCCAATTCCCTGAAAATTCATAGCTTGAAGTCCACGGTCTCCATAATCTCCTCGAAGCCACATAAGTGGAGAGTTCATGCCAAGATCATCTTCCTTGATACCTAAGAATAAACGAAGAATATTTTTGACATTATATAAACCAGTATTTGCAAAACACAGCAGCATCCAAAAAGGCAGCAGACATGCACACCATGGAAAGCAGGTAAGCCAGGTGGCCAAGGTCTCTTAAGCCTGAGAGGGAATGGTGAAGGGTACATGGGGAATGTCGTTAACGGTTCTATCTCCCACAGGGAAACTCTGGGCTGCCTATCCCCAGCTGTGGATTCATCCCAGCCCACCTGCATTAGGAAATTTGACGTGTCAGTGTTTCAGGAGAAACATCAAGCGACTTTCCTGAAGGAACTTGACCAGAAAAGAAAAGTTAATTCCATCATGCAAAAAAAAAAAAAAAAAAAAAAGGGGAACCGAGTGCTCTAAAGCAAACCTTTACTGAGCGCCAATGTGAATTAGGCCACCGAACAGGATCTAGGTCGCCTATGCCAGTTATTGTGCCCATGTAACTGGATCAAAGACAATTGTCAGATGTCAACTTCTACATTTTGCAAATCAAGGGAAAAAAAGGAAGATAGCAGGCTGAGGGATCACGATTTAAAACATCCTAGTAAGAAAGTGTAAATTTGGGCATCTGTCTTATGAGTCACATCAGCTGTATTATTATGATGCATGAACTATCAACTCCGGCCAATAAGTTTTTTTAAAATATGCTGAAACATTTGAGCATAAACAAAGGAAAAAAAAAATACGGAACAAGATCAGAACTGTAGACAGTGCATACTGCTGCAATGGAGAAATACTATCAGTGCGACGGTAACAACAAAAACATTAGGACCTTACCGCCGAACACTTGATTCCTCTGTTTCAAACAGCATTCTAAACCGCATTCCAACGGAGACACGGGTATGATAAACTGCTTTAATGTACTTGGCCAGGGGAATGACAAATTCAGACGGGCTTGCCCTGAATGACAGGCGACAGGGATTAACTTGAAGTAACAAACCAAACATTTACACCATCACCCACCAGAAGAAAGTCGTACCTAGGGTTATAAAAAATGGTGAAACGACTATTTGTTGCAGCTGCATGAGCAGCGGCAGCAAGAAGCCCCAAGTGCATGCTATCACTCGATAAAACCGATGAAGGCATCACAGTCTGTGGCCTATTTGCTCGTCGGATGCCAAGCAGTAACTGATTTTTTTCATTCCTGATTCGAGAAATTACAATCTATTGTAGTAAGAAGGTAATCGAAAATTCCAGCAAAAGAAAAGGTCATGGAAAAAGGAAAAAAAACGAGTTGATAAATAGAGCTTAAAATATTCATCTAGTTAGATTGATGCAAGCACAAAAATTACTGCACGGCAGTTATGAATAAAGCAAAAACGTTAGCAACAAATCAACAGCCTACCAGATGAAAAGCACCGAGTCCCCAGCAACAAGTCTCTTAGCACTAACAAAAACACTCCATCCAGTTGTAAGGAGGTGCCTTTTGGGCTGGCCTGTAAAATAGAAAAATGACTATTATCAATCTACATGGTGAAATGAAGCTATTGCTGAGTATAAGCTTTTGCTGAGTACAACACTACAATAATTTACATTTAGAAAACATAGATTTAAGGTTTTTGAATTTGAAAGAGAACTCCAAATTCCACTTTCTTTTCCAGACTTTGAATACAAACCAAAATATTTCTTGAAAAATAAACATTTTTCACTAAGGTTTTGAACAGAAAAGAAAACTTTACCACGAAAGATATGTCTAAATTTCCATTCATTATCATGCAGGTCCCTTGCGATTAACTCTTGTGCCGGTGGCTGTTGGGAGAAGTCCTGCAGGTAAAAGTGGAATGCAAAAAACCAGAAAGAGATTCAGAATCAAAGGCTCGTTGTTCTTTTAATTAATTAATTTATTTATTTATTTTATTTTTCATTGCTTCAACATGAACCAAATTTTTGCATCACTCAAACAAAAGGTTTTCACATGGAAACTATCAAAGTCGAAAGTTTTAACTTAAAGAAGACGATTTCATACGTGTGTTTACCAGTTCATCATGTTAAACTTATAAAGTCTTATTCGTCTATGTATCAGTTTAGTTCCGTGCACGAAAATCAGAGGATAAAATGACCATGCATATAAAAAGTATGCACATGCTTCTTAGAATAAAAGTGTCCCATGTGTCCCATCATTTACATTATTTCTTCAAGTGTCCCACAAATTATAGGAGACAACTTAAAAAAATGATGGGCCACACTCCTTGATATAAAGGAAAGAAAAATTTTGAAGCAAAGAAAAAAATAATAATAAAAAAGGAGAAAAAGAACTACCAAGGGAGGAAACACTTTTTCGGCTGCCCGGCGAGGAACAGAGAATCCTCCATGAGTACTTGTGTCACTTGCCGTCAAGGTTTTACAAAAGTAATTTGTCGGCTGCTTGCTGGGAGTTCCCAACTCGGCTGGAAGGTAGGCCTCCTTTTGTTCTTGCTGCACGTTGAGGACATGAAAAGAAATAAGAAAATAGTAGAGCAAAAGGATACAATGGACGATAAAGACATTGCAGTTTACCGGACTTAGTGGTTGCAAGGTCATCTGCGCATATACTTCGTCTGTCTCAACATCTGCCTGAAGATGATAAATTTGAAACTTAGAACCCAACTTAGACGAAAAAGCATAAACTAGCCAAACTAAACAAGCTTACATGCATTGTCACATTATGAAGTTGACAAATGAGCTGTGGAGGTAAGCTCGGGTAGTTAGGGATATGGGCGTCCACTTCCTTGTTTGTTGACGCAGCAACCTACATACGTAACAGCATCAAAACATGTTTTGTTAAAAATCAAACCGTACAAGTAATAATACTAAATCTCTTCCAAAATTTCTCTTTTCTATTTCCTTCTTAAAGATTACTTATCCTTTGGAGAAAAAACAAACAAGGCCAAGAACGTATATTAATGTAAGTTTTTTTTTATAAATATTTTAATGAAAGTTTATGCTTAAACTAAAGACATTTAGCACAAGCATGAAGTGACTGATTGTTACATCATTTCCCATGCAAAATGATAAAGAGGGCAAGACAAAAACTGCCCTAGGAAAGAAAAGGCGTCAATAATCACTTGAAACACATACATCCCGATCCATCAGCTGTCATGACGCTGGTCCAAAGTGTGTGAAAAACAACTTCACACGCATAGAATAATTATTCAAAGTTCTAAAACTTCCATGGAAAGACTACAATAAGCAAAAGGGCATGCAAAAAGATAGATAAAACAAAGAAAAAGATTAAGAGAAAGTGTTTGGTATTGCTTTTGGAAATGTTTCCTCATATATGTGGAGGCGTGAAGACAAAAAACGTTTTCTAAATCGCGTTTTAATAGCCAATGCTTTGTAAACAGAAACGAAAACAGAAAATGGTGAGAATCGTTTTTGTTTTCTCATTTCTGTTTTCATTTTCTAAAAGCTGTAATTTAACACATGTTTTGAGAAACATACCAAACCAATTGCTCTAAAAACACAACCAAAAATAATTTCGAAACCGATCTTAGCATCATTCCCAAATAAATTCTCATTTTTCTGAGCCCAAAAAAAAAAAAAAAATCACATTTCTATTTTCACACCCATTAAAAAATAAATTCCAAAACGCTACCAAACATTTTCTTTCACAGAAACTCAAGAATCAGAAGAGTTAAGTTTTTCAGAAGTAGATTGATCACTTCATATGAAATAAGATTTCCTTGACCCCAAAATTCAAAGAAAAACAAATCTTATAATCCCCTTTTCTCTTTCTCTGGAAACACAAATATTATTTCAAACGACACATGATCTGCATCAAAATCCACTTCTGGAAAAGAGTAGAAATTAATACCAAAAAAAAAAAAAAAAGTTTTCAAAATACTAACCTGTTCACTATGGCCTTGTGGAAAGTAAACAACACGGCTTCCCACAGCAGGCAGGGAAACAAGAGGACCCGCACAGGCGTGCCAAAGCTCAGAATTCAAAACTCTCTTCTCCCCTGCAAAATTAAATATTTGAAAATCATAAATTCCCACTCAAAACAATTAAACACTTAAAATTAGTTTAGACATGATGAAAGACAAGCTCATATATCATTGAAAGATCTTGACAAGAGCAAAAAAGTAAAAAATTAAAAAAAGAAAAAAAAAAACATCTATGTATAGGAAAAAACCAAACTTTCCAGCAAGATGCAGCCAAATTAAAGCCACTGCTTGCTGTGAAAAATGGAAGAAACTGAAAATCTTAAATCATCCAATAGAAATAAGATTGATGGTGCATAAATCCAAAAAAAAAAAAAAAAAAAGTGAACAAGTTGAAGAAAACTCATCACAGACCAAAAAAAAGTAATAATCGAAGTGAATTAAATTATTAGCCAACTTGGGTCATCAAGAGATTAATTAATTCAATTCCTAAAACACTAACTCAACTTCTAACTCCAATTGAAAAGTATTGAAAAAAAAAAAAAAAAAGGTTGAATCATACAAGAGAACTCTAAGCATACCTTCTTGGGGCTGAGGGCTAAAACCAACCGAAGAGAGCCTCATTTCAGAAGAAATTTTAAACAACCACTTGGGATGTCAATTATATCCCCAAAAAAAAAAAAAAAAAAAAAAAGCTAGTTTTGATCACAAAAAACAAGCCACAAAATTCACCCAAACCCCCGAGTAATCTTCTTTTTCTTCACTCCACAACAAGACCATGTCTTTTCTTATCTTTTCCTTTCTTTTCCTTCACCAACCAAAACCCACTTAAATCCCAACACAGTCCAGCCCATGCACCAGCGTACCTCTGCTAAATAACGTGGTCTGAAACTGAAAACATTTGTTCAGACACACACACAAAAACCGACAAAAACCTAGTTCCTTAAAAACTTCAACCACAACTGGTTTCACTGCAGAACAGGATTGATTTCAGCCTCATCCGCTTGTGATCAAGAACTAATCCCAATCTCCAACAATAACAAGAAATCCCAGAACCAACATTTCAGCTTTTTTTTTTTTTTAACAGCTGCGAAAACCCAGCAAAACCAACTTCAGAAAACGCCTCAGATCTTCCGCCTCAGAACGCCCACGGATTGAAGGAACTAGATCTCGGTGACAGATTAAAAACCCAGAAAGGAAAAACAAAAAAAAGAAAAAAAAAAAAAAGAACAGAGAAAAAGGGGAGATTATTGCTGTTCTAAGTGCTCACAGAAGAAGCTTTTTTTTTTTTTCTCGGGAAAATCTTTTAGGCGGGACGTCATGATTACTTCTGCGCAAAAACACTAGTTACCCAGAATATTATTGTGCATAATGAAAGAGAAAAACCAAAAAAAAAAACACACAAAAGTATGGGTTTTTGTTTTTGTGTTTCTGGGTTTTTTTCCTTCTTTCCTACCAGTAATGGAAATGGAGAACTGAGAGGCTTTTGCTTGCTGTTTCTCTCTCTAAGACTCTCTCTCTCTCTGTAGAGTTCTAAGTGGTAGCAGTAGTGGTGGTGGTAAGGTACTACTACTATTGTTCTAGTTCTTACTTCGTGTTGGCTTTGCTAATACTATGGCTTTACCCTCTCTCTCTCCTCTCTCTATATTTCTCTCTCTGCTCCAATCAATCAATACACAACCGCCATTATTTTTCGCTCTCTTTTATATATACCAAGAAAAAAAAAAGTAGAAGAACACCACTTTATAGAGAGAGAGAGAGAGCATGTCAGATTTTTTGAGAGAGAAGGTTTTGTAATTAGTTTTGCTTTTTTCCTTTTTTTTTTTTTTCAAAAATAATTTTTTGAACAACTTTTCCTGAGAGTTGTTTTCATACAATCTAGGAGGGGGAAGAAATTGGCCCTGGTTGGATCCAAGTTTTTGCAGAACTGCCCCTTTTATTTATGTGTGGGTGTATATATTATAATAATATATAAAACATAATAATATATATGTTTATGTGTCATAAAAAAATATTAAAATATCAATTATAATATCAACTTTTACCTATAAACAAACTGAATATTTAAAATATTATCACATAAATTAATTATATTTATTAATAAAAAGATAATAATTCACTTTCACGTGATTTGATATTCAAAAATTTGAATTATAATTGATATTTTAAATACTAGTTTTTGTGTTATATGAGATTATCTTAAATTTTTTTATAAAATTTTGGAAAAGAGAAAATTTTGATAATTAACAATTATTATCATTTTATAAAAAGGACATGTATAATGTTAAAACAAGTTTGAAAATTTGACATGCATGGAATGATTAGTTGGCACTATAGAGAAAAAGTATGGTGATAGCAATGTATGCAACTTTGCAAGTTGGTACTCAATCCTACTCATGCATGTTAAGATGGGCCAACACATAGTCCATATTCAACAATTTCACAATTTGCTCATTTTTTTTCTCCATCCAAACCCAACTCTTTTTTTTTTTTTTTTTTTTTTTAAACCTTTAGGGCAAATGGAAACCTATAACTCATGAACTAGAGAGCTAGTTTTTAAAAAGAATCGCATAGGGTTCTATACATGACCCCAACCAATGGTATTTCAATCCATAGTGTTTTAGCCCATAAGAAATCACTCATTAGGGCGCTGATTTAAAAAAAATAAAAATAAAAATCGATCGGAGTGGGTAAAATATAACGTGTATTTACGTTGAAATTGATTCGAGAATCTGAATTTGAGTCAATGTTTTTGAAAGAAAGATGGGTGGACAAGTAAGTTTAATATATGGCAAGAATTGGAAATCTATATGTATATAGTTTTTTGGACTTTTAAACCTTTCCTGTTCTTGACATGATCATTGCTTTAGAATTGACAAAGAAATGAGAGGAAAGAACAGCAAAAGGATGATCTTAAAAATGAAATAAAATGCGTGGATGAGATATTTCATTATTAAAAGGGATAGGTGATAAAATAGCTAGGAAGATTATTTTTATTTTTATTTTTATTTTTTTGCTAATTATTTCATTTTCTTTGATTAGATTTAGGTCCATCCAATCCTTGGTTGTACTATGTGGGATGACCCTATTAGACATATTCAGCTCATAGTGTTCCATCTCATTTAAACCAAAAGGAGGAGGGGGATTCCCAAACCTAACATGGGACCATACTACATGTTTCATTTTTTCAGTATCTTCCATAATACCCACATTGCATAAATATATATATATATATATATTTTTCCCTTCTTCCTTTGTTTTTATTTCATTGTCATGTGGTACAAAAATTGATCTTGTTCTTGTTCTTGTTCTTGTGTGATCACCAAATATTAAGATATACACACATATATAGATATATATGTCTATATATATATACTGTAAAGTTTATTGTTTTGTTTGGGATCAAATTATAACTTGGGACCTTCGTAGTCTTCTGAATGTTCCTATATAAACCTAGTAGTATTGTTCTATATAAACACAATTATTTATTATTATAAAGCTATTTATCTTGGATTTTTTTATTAATTAAAGAAAATTTGTATTGTTCATCCAGTAAGTTTTTCCTCAAATCAATGCCTTTGTTTTGTCGGAGGCACCCAATAGAACGAAAAAGGATCTAAACCAATTTTATGCAAAAGATTGGTTCAGTAAATGTCCTAACGCCACACAGCACATAATCCAGCAAAAAATTTAAATCAATTAAGTATCGAATCTTGAATTCATCATTAAAAAAAATTAAAAATTAAAAAACACCTAAACTGCCACACACCAATCCGTTGATGGTGGCAGAACTCCGAGTTTAAGGTCTAGAATCTGAAGACACATGTGCTTGTCGAGCTAATTAGTAATCTTCTCTCGTAAAATGTATGATTGATAATCATGTACTAAGATGGAAATCAGAAGCAGAGGTTTCTCACACACAATTAAATTTGTTTTATTTTTTATTTTCTAATTTGATTTACAAAATTACTTTTTTTTGGTGAATAAAAGAATTTAGGGATAACCCCATCATTTTTAGATTTTCAACCCCATATATATGAATCCCTTTCCCTATGTATGGTAGGAAGATGGCCACAGGAATCGAACTCGGATGAACGAAAAAGAAAAGCTAATAAAGACACCTACCCTTACCAACTCATCCACTCTTAGGGTTGTAATTTACAATATTACTTGGTTTTTGAAATTAATGATGTGCAATGTGTACATTAAATACAAGACTTAATCCAATCAAATACAAAAATTCCACTGGTGGGTATTTTTAAAGTACTTTTAAAATGTAATTATAAATATAATCTTACAGTAATTTTATCATTATTTTATCAAAAGTTAAGAGTTGAAATCCATTCCTCCAATTTCAAATAATAATAAATAATAATAATAAAAATAATAACTTTTGAAGCATGCAGCTAACTAATTGCAGAAGCCAAAGCTAATAAATGTGCTTATAATTAAGCAGAAGGAAAGTCGGCCGACCTCTAATCAATGACTGAAAAAAATCATTCAACTATCCACACAATGTGCTGTCAGAAAGCATAACTGATGTGCTATAATATCGCCGAATAAATATGTGTATATATATTTGTATAAATGTCTTCCTTCACAATTTCAACATGTAAAGATAACATAAATAGGTACGTACATGTATATATGTATAATCCAAACACATATAATTATAACTTGGCACTAATGTTGTAATAACTACTAATAGTTTACAGCACATTGTCGTACATGCCAATTAAACAATGATATAACACAAGAATGCATGCAATGTTATTTTCTATACAAATGTCAACGATAGTGTTACATTTAATATATATATATATATTTACATGTAATATGTAACAACCTAGAGTAATTATTTCCAATTCAACTCTTAACAACTCATTTTTCGGTACACATATAGGGGTCTCAGTTCCCTACTTTAGAGGTCAATTTTTGTATGCCAAATTGTTTATACTTATGTGGTTCACCAAAGGAGTCCCTTGGTTAAAAGTGAATGTCAACTTAGTTATAATGTACTTTATGATTTTACTATGATATGTTATGTTCTCTCATTATTGATTAAAAGAAAAAAATGTATATTATATATATCTAAATAAAAAAAAGTTATATTCATCAGATGGATAGCCGGGACTATTCATATATATATGTTATATATATGTGTTAGGTATCTACTTAGAAATTAACAACAAAATATTGACAAAATAAAAAGAAAAAGAAAATAAACTAGGTGCGGTATGGGAAAAAGACTAAAAGATTAATTAAAGTATTGATAACGGTATTTCCAAACACTATCTTTCTATCACCTCAAGCATGGGAAAAATATAGTATTTAATTAATAGGGATTTTTTTGGTAAAAAATTAATAAATAGGAATTATAACCTAGTCCAAACACGGACAACTTTATATTAAAATTAAAAAGAAAAGTAAAAAAAGAAGAAGCAATGATCGCGTGAGACAGCTCAACCTCGACGAATGAAAATAGTTTTAGCTCCTTATCATCAACAAGTACTTCACTACTGTTACTAACAGTAAAAATTATTTTTCAACCATTTCTTTACCTTTTCTGTTTTCCCTTTCTTTGCGTGTATGCAAGCACACACGTTTATGACTACATGAGTTTACAAAAACACACATTGCCTACCACGAATATTACATCACCAAATATGATGATCTAACGATAAAAAATTATCATGTATAGGTTAATTGTTAAAAGTTTAAGTGTTGAGTAGTCTTTTTGAGGTTTTAAATGTGAAATTTTATTTTTTATCAACTTAATACTTGATAGATAGCGACTAAGATCATGCTCCGTATATCTTTATCGTTAACACATTTAGTGAGGTTGGGATGACGTGCTTCTCATTGAGGATTAGGACCAGTCATTATATTCCTATCAGCATTTGACGAGTCCTTTAATAAGGCTCAAAAATAATATGTTAACATTGATCGTCTTCTTCTCATATTTCCTTTTTAGCGAAAAAAAATAAGAATATATATTCAAGCCTTTTGGTTTGTAGATTTGTAATTAATACTTGCATGAAAAACAATATGGACAGATTACACACACACACGCGCATGGTTATCATCCAAAAGAACTTATATACAAGAAAGATTTAGGGGTCTCGACTTAATTGAGTGTATATATTTATGTGTATGTATAAATACATTTGTGTATAAACATATTGTATGTCTGATAGGATGATCACTAGCTGGCTAGGGGAATAAGCAGGCAGGTTCCAAGGTGTTGTCATCGGTGGACATAAAAGTGTAAACACTTTACAATAAAACAAAACCCAATTTGTTATATCGTCTACATGTGTGTGTGTGTGTGTGTGTATATATATATAAAATATAATGCATTTGGCCTGATTGGTGTGGCAGAAGAGCAATTTGCTTTTGTCCAAATTGATGAACACGATGCCTGAATCCTCCTCGTACGTCATATTTGGACTGACAAAGTCTCACGTCAACATATTATATTTTCTATTTCAATTCATATCTGTACAAGTACGTACATATATACACTTACGTACATATTTAGAAAGTGCTTGCATTTCAGGTGATTTAACGTTTAATTTGTGCTTACCACGACCAAACGTGATAGTGGATTTTGATAAAAAAAATATATTATGTGTAATAGTTTAAAGGTTATTAATTGTCGAAAATCTAAAGTAAGCCTCTGTTTGTTTGTTTGGTATTTAAGTTTAATTATAATTAAATTATATTTTTTTCATTTCAATTTTTATTTTTTTTTCCTAAAAAATTAACAAAATTTATAACTAACTAGTTTTTATAAAATCAACCAATTCCAACTTAAAAATATCATTTTCAACTAACTTACTAAACGGAGGTTAAAAATTCTTATCATCTTAGCAAACTCTTGTAATAGCAATGAGGGAAGAGAAGACACCACAAACCCCTTATTTGCATTAAAAAAAAAAAATTTAAATGCACTGGCAGCTATAAAATTGTTTGACCGCTAATGAACAATAAATAAAACAATTTTGTAGCTACATATTAATCACTCAACAAATTATAATGAGCGTGTTATTACAAAAGCTTATGAAACTTTATGCTACAGTTATAAATAACCGTAAAAAAAAAAATTAGCCATATAGTAATTTGATGTGGTAAAAAATCGGGATTTGTTGACTTGCCTTCCATCTAACCGACGGACTTCAAGTCTTCAGCTGTCTTTGGTCTAACTAACCTTTTCCAAAGCTTCATTAATGTTTGCCCTCATCACATTCTTTGAACGTGATATGCCTTCAGCTCCTTTTCGAACTTACTCCATATCATTAAATGCACAAGAAATGCTCTATTATTTATTTATTTTTTTGTTTTCTCTCACAATTAAAACTCTAAAGAATGATTCTCAACAAGAGATCACTTAAATTCAAATTATTTCCGATCCAGATATCCTGCTTACCAATTCCAGATTCATGATGACTTCATCCATGTTCCTGGTGCCAAATGCACTTTATCTTGTTTTCAAATTTTGAGCACACAAAAATCACTATGTGTTAGTTAAAAAGCTTATCAGATCCAAGTGTGAATCAAATTTGAAAATCTGTTCATGTTCAAATAGATAATCACGAAATATACTAAAAATTAATCTTAAATGAACCTTGACATATAAATTAAGCATTTTTCAAATGATGTGCTTATTCTGGCACTTCGTTTTAAACTTATTTTTCAAAATTTTTCTATAATATTTTCTCTTATAAAAATTTAAAATTACTATTTCAATTGTGTATTTGAGTTTATGGTCCAAACAGAACTTTAAACATTTTGAACACATAAATCAAATTTAAATAAAAGTTGAACTGATCAAATTTGGTCAAGTTTCAAATTCGATCCTCTATAATACGATAATTACAAGATTAATAAATTAAATAAATTTGATTATTAAATTTAATAAAAAATGAATTCAAACACTTAAAATAATCATTTAAAAATCTTTAAAATAGTTAATTTTTTTTTAACTACGTGGCATGTAAAATTGCTTCCAACTATAAATCTAATACTAAGGTCTTGTTTGGCAAAAAATTTAGTTTAAACTAAACTGTACTTTTTTCATCATGCTTTTTGTCTTTTTTCTCAAAAAGTTGTTTGTCTTTTCTGAAAATTCAAAAAAATTCAAAAAAATTTACTATTTAAACTTATAAATCTTAACCCAAATTTACACACCAAACATCCACTAAAAATTTGATCTAATGATTTTGAAAATACATTAAACAACCATATTTATTACCGATAAATTAAAAATACAATTTTCATCATTAGTTTTCATAATTTTGAAAAAACTCTCTATAATTAGAGAGAAAAAAATGAAAAAAAAAAAAAAAATGGAGTGCCACGCATGAATCACGTGGGGGAGGTCCCAAGGCGTGCGTGTAAAAACAATATATATATATAAATAAAATAAAATTAGAAAGAAAAAAAAAAAAAAAAAAGGAATCTAAAGACGGTAGACTGGACTGGTGTCACTGGAAATATGATGATGGCGTGATACAGTGGCAAAAGAGTACGAATTCCCTCTCTTTCTATTTTTATTATTTTATTATTTTCCTGAAAGAAAAAAAAAAGCAAAAAAAGAAATAAATCAGAGGACAGTTTTAGGGGGTTGTGGGACCCACCGGAATGGAGGGGGGGAGTTTTATTTTTATTGGATGGGACGTGACGTGAACCACTGAGACGCTTTCCCATTGGTCCCTTTCAACCGTACGGCTCTACGAACGCCACTACGCAATTACAAAAAATTATAAAAAAACAAAACAAAATAAAACGAGCGTTAATTTATAAAGTAGGTAGTGCGGGCAACACCGAACACCGACGTAAATCTTAATTTTCGTGTTCTTGTTAATAAATATAATTAATTAATATGATAATATTTTAAATATTTATTAATAAAAAAATAATAATTTATGTATTAAATAAGTTAATATTTAAATAATGGGATCAAAGGTAGTATCAATAATATATTTTTTCATTTATAAATAACATCTGAATTATATATCTTCTTTCATTTTAATCTCTAATTTTTTATTACAATTGGATCACCTCCAACACTAATTTGTAAATAATTAAAGACATTATGATCATATGAGTTTAAATTTGTTCGTAAAGTCGTAATTAAGTATTTTTATTTAGAAGAAAAATTTATCTCGATCAAAGATATTTTGAAAGTAAATTGTAATTTAATAAGAGATATATAACCTCGTAGAGTTATTTTAGAGATCTAATTTTCTTTTAAAAATATTAAATTATGTTTTTAGTCGTAAGTAAATCTTATAGATCTGAACATATTTAATATTCATTTATTTTTTTAATAATATATTGATATAAGGATCATTTTGTTAAAATAAAAAGATTCAAGATAACGTGCCGTGTAAAATTAAAAATTAAGGGGGTGTTTGGTATATAAGTTGAGTTTGAGTTGAGTTGAGATTTTCAAATTTGAATAGTAATTTTTGTTAACTTTTTCAGAAAAGACAAAAAACATGATGAAAAAAGTACAGTTTAGTTTAAAATGAGATGGAGAACCAAACGGGCTCTAAGTGAAACCTTAAAACTGGAACTATATTTTAACAATAATTTGTGAAAATAACCAAAAAAAAAAAAAAAAAAAAAAAAAAAAAAACTACTCACTTCTTTTAATTTTATTTGTTTTTATTGAATAGGTGGCAGAACTGTAAATTCCCCAACTTGACAGCGAGATATGACCGTCTTCTTTACTAACACAAACTGGATTATTTTTTGTTTAACATTTTTATTCACTACTGTCTCCATCTTGCTGTCCCTCTTCCATTTTCTTCTTCTTGTTTTTAATTTTTCCATTTTTTTAAAAGGAATTTTTTCCATTTTCATGTCGGTTAGTTTTTTTATTATTATTTTTTCAAGTATATGATTTAGCATGGCAATAGCATTTTAAAATTAGAAAATGATTTTTTTCCCCTAATGTTAGGACCCATTTAGATAATAGGTTATGGCTTTGGAGTTTTGGAGTGGATATTTTAGAAATGTGTGTTTGGTTAAAACATGAATCGAAAATAAACCGTGATATTTAAATAATATAAAAATATGAAATATGTTCAGGTTTTAATGATAATATGAATCTTATTTTGTTTTACTTGTCGTTAGAAATGTTTAACATGAAAATATCATCTCATTTTAACTTAAAGTAGAAAACAATTGTAGACTTTTGAAATTTCATGGAAGTGGAAAAAGAGAATGAGAAAATGCATGATAACTGAAGTAAGACTGTTTGAAAACCGATCTAAAAAATAGAGAGGTTGGAATCAGTTATCGAAACAACGCCTTATTCTGATTTCGCCATTCCTTGCAACTTACCAGAAATAGCTAAAGATTACAAGATCAATCTACAATCTGATGGCCATACCAGTTCAATAAAAATCTCTTTTAAAAAATTTTATTTAGCTATCATTAGTATACAAATAACGTTATGCATCTTCATGTAAAATATTGCATGTTTGAAAATGTTACAACAAATAATAAATATCAACCAAGAAATATAACAAATTGATATTATACAACAAAAAGTAAATTTTGTTTTTAACTTTTACAAAAATGGAGCATTCTTCTTATATTTTCTTCTTTTTTATTTCTTTTTTCTTCGTTGGCTGTGCTCTATAATCTTTCTTTTTCCACATAAGCTTTGTAATTGAATAAGCTGGCATTTATTTTCACCTTTTAAAAACATTATTTTTGTCACTCTTGGCAACCGAATAAAAAAGCCTTTGAAGTCTCCTTTATTTTTTATTTTTCTCTAGTCTTGAATAATTCCAAATCTTAAGTTTTTCTTATTCCTTTTTTTTTTTTTTTCAATCTTGTTTTCAAGATAACTCATCACTTTGCATCTTCTTCGAAGTCTTTGCAATTGTATCTTTGTACTTTGTTGCTATTAAGTTTATCATATCAAATTAGAATTTTATTAATTTAAACAGTTGATTTTAGAATTAAAATGTTGTTTGTATCAAAATGAATCAATCTCATGATTTACTGATAAATCAATATTTTATTATCAAAATTAATCAATAAATTGATGTAAATTAATCAATGGTCAATGATTGATACAAATAAAAAGTATGAACATTTATAAAATAAAATATTCGTACTTTTTTATTTGTGACTTTGCTAGCTTCTCTCCCTCGTCACCTGAGTTCAACTCCTGTTGCCTCTCCTTAGGTCTCGCTCCAGCTTCGACTGTTAAAGCATTTGTTTGATGATGACAGGGTAGACTCCGGATAAACCGACTGAGAGAAACTAGTATAAAGAACTCGTTTTCTTACCATACCTAGAGAAAGTGGTTCCTGCATATGAGACTGAAAACCTGAAAATGATGGGGTCACCCTCAAATCCTTTTTATTCATAAAAAAAAAAATTTATAAAATAAAATGTTAGTAAGCATTATTTTTACACAATCTAGTTTTTTTTTTTTTTTAAATTTTTATTTTGTACGGTATGTTGAAAGTTAAAGGACTTAAAAAAAAAAAAATTCCCCTTCTGTTTCCTATAACTAGACCAATGGAAAGACTGATATGGCACTAATTATAAGAAATTAAACCCTAATTCAAGCGAGTAAAATAATAAACATTTTTATTAAAAAATAAAAAGAAACTTTTCCCAAAAAAAAAATATTCCCTTTTCTTGTTTCCTCCTCCAATGATCACCCCCTCGCTCAACCCAACCCCTCTCCCTCCTCGTGGCACCAGCCCCCCTCCCTTAACAAAGGGCGCCGTTTACCCATTTCCTTGCTAGGGCTTAGTTTCTTTCTCTAGTTCGTCATCATCTTCCTCGCAAACTTTGCAAGAGAAAATCATAACCTAAAAATTAGGAATAATAATAAAATAAAAAAAGAATAGTGTTTTAATAAGCAATATCAAAAATGGAAGGAGGAGGAGCGGAACAATGACGGATAAAATATTAAAGCATTCAATAAACTCATTGGTTGAATTGAGGATCATCAAATCGGTTCCATTCTTGTCCAAGAGGTATAGCAGATAACAATGACTGTGGAAGAGGGTATAGCCCATGGCATCCCTTCAATTCGCTTAGGTTTGATATTTTTGTTTAGCTCAATTTCTTTAGGGTTTCACCAACGAACAAACTATAGTGACTGTAAAATGAGTTTTTGATCCAAATTTAGAGTGATTATCCAGAGCGTAAGTAACAACGTAGTTAGTTTTAAAGATATTTTGGTCTTGGTTCCATGTGAATTAGGGTTTGGTCTTGGAGCTAATCAAGGTGAATTTGTCGAATTAAATTGTTCGGAAGATGATGATCAAATAGACTTTCAAAATGCCTCATAAAAAAATTGTGCATGCTCAAAGAAACCTAATGATGAAAGAGATGTTCTTATGCAAATTCGGAGAACGGAAAGGAACCAATAAGGAAATGGGTAAATGGTCATCGCTCGGGGGAGGGGGTTAGCCGTCGGGGGAGACAAGTTGCATAAGTGCCTTTTTTTCTTTTGAAATTTTTTTTTAAAACCATTTTTGTACCAATAATAATTTTAATCGCTTTAACTAGAGTTTAGTGCTTTTATTTATTTAATTTTTTTTTTTAATTTTCCTTGTTCGGATTGAAACCATTTTGAGTTTTAGATCAATAGACTATGCATGTGAGCCTCATGTGTGCTCTCCTAGATTCATGGAGTTTAGGTGAGAACACTTGATCCTAGTAATGGCCATGTGCCTCTCTCTTCAAGTTAACAAACAACGACTATTAATTAGGTCATGGCAACGTTTGACATGCTTCCGAGTCAAATCTTTTTTTTTTTTTTTTGTAAGAGAAAAAAAAAAAGGGATAAGTAGTAAATGGGATATTTAAGAGGACAGCCAAACACACTTCATTTAAAATCAGATATATATTCTAGATTCGTTTGTAATATTAATAGGGAAACGGGTGGACGTTAATATTTGAGATTTTTGTAAATAACATTGTTGAGATATTTGAGCATATCATAAAACGAGTGGTCCTTGCACATGCACATAATAAGAAACATTCAAACTAGTTGTCATCATTTTCAATATCGATTTAATAATCATAATATATATATATATATATATATCTGATTTCACTATAAATTGTAGAGTTCGATCTCTCTACACTTCATTCAAAAAACATATGCATATTACTACAAGAATAAAGCCTTTCAGCGACGAGAACAGTCATCGCCCAAGGCATGCATTTCGTCGCTAGAAGTTAAACAGTGACGACTTGTCATCGCTATAAATCCGTCGCTAAAAAATTTTCAGTGACGAATATGCATGTTGTCGCTAAAAATGTCCATTACAGTGACGACATGTCGTCGCCAAAACGAAGAAAATGTTGTCGCTGTTTGCCTCAGGGAAATGACAAGAAATGACATGTCATCTATCTTTAGCGATGACTTATTTAAATTATCATCGCTAAAAATTGAAAAAAACTGGCGTGGTAGCACCCTTTAGCGACAACGTATTAAAATTGTCATCGCCAAAGATTGGAAAAGTGTGACGTGACAAACATATTTAGCGACAACTTACATTAATGTGTCGTCGCTAAACTTTTTTTTTTAATTTTTAAATATAATGTAATGTAATATAATATAATATAATTTTAAATTTCATATTAATTTTTGTTACTAATTTGTCATTGATATTTTATTTATTTCATATTTACCGGCTTTACTTTTAATAGTTTTAACTTTTACCTCCAAGATAGTATTTAATTTGAAAAACTAAATACATAAAATATTAAGTAACTACGGTACAAACATCCACACAAAACATAAAAAATAATAAAAGTCGATTAACAATACATACAGTGAATGTTCAGTAAATATATAATAGAGGAAAAAAAGAAAAAAGATAGCTACTAGTCATCCAAATTTGTCGGATCCTCTTGTTGTTAATCTTCTTCTTCCTCTAATCGATTTTGAGGCTAGGATGGAGGGACTAGACTCGAGGGGGGAGCTGTATAATTGGACCTAAAGGTCGGATCCATCCGAGACATATGTGCCGCCAACCGCAAGTTTTCAGCATATTGGTTTGCAATCCATTGTTGTAGCTTTGGCATAATATGCATGCTAGGCTGCGCAGATGCAAATGAAATTAAACCCTAATTCAAGCGGAAGAAATATCTTGTCACGAACAAACTGTTCAAGTCTCAATTAGCAAAATCACCTAAATGCTTCAAAGAAAATGGTTGACAAATCAATAAATGCTATCAAAATCATTTTCAGTCATAACTCCATAATTGTGTGTGTGTGTGCGCGCTAGGCTTTTTCCTTCTTACCACAGATCATAACACATTTAACTTTGAAAATCCACCATGTAAAAAAGCCTAAACTCCATTAAACCTCACATGTATTTTGAGAATATTTTATCGCAAAAGTGGTCACTCATGAAGTTGGAAAACAATAATCACTCAAAGCGGGAAGGCAAATTTTAGGACAAGCAATCAGACAAACATTGATAAAGAGATAGGAAAACCATAAACTTAGAACTCCACCATCGTACCACAAACCAGCTTTCGAGATTCAAAGGGTCAGAAAAGATATTACAATAAAGAACACAGAGCCATAAAACTAACACTTTTTTTCTTTTTGCTTTTTGCTTTTTTTTTTTTTTTAAATTGTAAGAGACAACATGGAATGAATGATATATATATGTAGAATGGTACTCTTTTTATTAGTTACTATGCAGCTCCATATGTGACTACACCCAATCCACACATACTTTTGAAGAAATGTTGACGATGCTTTTTTTTTTTTTTTTTTTTTTGACTTTGAAAGTCAAAATTTTGAATTATCAACAAAATAGCAATTAGAAAGTCAAAATTTTGGAGGAGGCCTTCAAGATTATCAGAATTGCAATGGAACGTCCTCTTTTTTTTTTTTAAATTTTAATTTATATTTTTTTTGTTTTTTTGTTTTACTTCACAAATTAGCTTGGAAAACAAAAATGTAATTGTTGCTAATAGTATCCTCTAAGAATGCTCACAGGAAAAATTGGTAGGGCGAGTCCTCTTTAAAAACCAACCTCCTAGATAAAGCAACGTTCCCAGAAATTTGTACTATAGTGGTGAGTATTCCCGCTTGTCACGTGGGCAACCTGGGTTCGTTCCCTAACAACGGTGTCAAAATTTGACTACGCCCAAATTGTGTCTAGATAAAGCGGTCTATTGTAGCACAATGAAGACGGTAGATCCCACGAAAAGGCGGTAAAAGTAACAATCAAGAAAGATTAATATAAAATAAGTGTTAAAAAGATAAGCGACCAAAGCAAATAAAAAGATAAATATTTTTTGGGATTTTTGATAAATAAATAAATAAATGCAAAATTGAAATAAAGGATAGGTGATGAATCTCAAATATTTTTGTTCAAACTCAATATTTCAATTCTATAACTCAACTACAATTAAGTCTCACATCCCAAACATGCAGTCGGAAAATATAGAGGTGAAGACATAAATAATATAAAAAGTATTTGACCAAATTTAATCCATTCTTGTTAAAGCACACACAACTATTCTGATACGTCATCCGAAAGCGACAAAATACCCCATGGCAGAATGCAATAAGGGATGTTCATATAAAAATAATTGAAAGAAAACCACATGTCACTAATGATTTAATACACTGAATATAATAATTAGAACTGATGTCATTACATAAATAATTATTATAAATATTAAGCAGAAGAGAAGAAAATGAACCAAATTTATAAACATTGAATACAAATGGAATTGAAAAAAAAAGAAGAATGCAAACAAATAAAATCACTCAAGACTTAGCCTTCTGTTGGTGGTGTCTCACTCACAAAGAGATGTGTCACTCATTTCACACCTCTAGAAAAACTAAGGAAACAATAATTGAAAAATGAAATGAACACTAAATTCTCACAATTCTTGAATGAATATTACAACAAGTAGAACCCACTATTTTTAGTGTTTTAGAGGCTCAACCAAAAAGCGAAACAAAATAATAAAAATGGAAAACTAAAACTAGAAAATAATAATAATATTACAATTAATTGGAGAAATCAAATATTTGATTGAGGAAGAAATCAAGTTGATTTGATTCTCTTGAAAGACTTTCTTCTAAAGCAAAAATCCGGAAAGTGAAGTATTGTTGTGCACATCCGCCATGTGGTGCGAATGGAATGGTTGTTGTGAATAGCGGGCCACGACACGTTCTTCAATTTGCTGCTTGACTAGCTTGGGAGCTGATGTGACTTAAAGGAATGGATTCTACCGCTCAATTGCATGGCTTTTTTTTTTTCTAATGATTTTTGCATTTCTTATAAATCTGCAAATAAATAAGCTGAAATTAGACATTTTTCAATTAAATCATTTTGAATAAAAATTATGATAATGTACAATTAAAACTTAAATAATTTAGCATTTACACAACAACAAACACCAAAGAAAGTGCACTTTTGTGTTCTAATCAGGGAGCTACATGCAATGAAAGTTATATTATATTGATTTCATTTATAATATCATCAAAACTTTTCAAGTTTGTGTAAGTAAAATTTTTACTAGATTCGCAATGTGCCGGTAGTCACCTAAGGGGACCCCGTAGACGTTCAGACCCTCTTGCTGATCCCGCACATGTCGTAATTGGACCAGACATCTTAACCTATTGACAAAAAAACGTAATGTTTATATATAACATATGCCAATGTTTAACTATTTTAATGTTCATTAATATTAATACACTTAACTTTTTTAAAATTAATAGCATTTAATATTTAGCATTTGTTTTAATTTATATTTTTTAATTATTTATTTTAAAATTTAATTAATAATTTATTTTATTTAACTTTTTTAAATGTTCATTAATATTTTTTAATTAATATAATTTAATATTTAATTAATAATTTATTTTATTAAAATTTTTTAATATTCATTAATGTTAATACACTTAACTTCTTTTAAAATTAATAGCATTTAACATTTAATTTTTTTATTTTTTATTTACAGTATTTAATTAACATTTTAATTCTTATGAAATTACTTATTTTATTAGCAACTTTATTATAAAATCACAAAAATCATTAACCATAATGTAAACCAAAAATATTCTTCAATATCAAACATTCATAATCACTTACCAAATTTCCACAAAAACATATTCAAAACCTATCAAAACCACAACAACAATCATATTCCAAAATCATCATTCTCACAAATAATCAAACATTCATAATCACTAACCAAATTTCCACAAAAACATATTCAAAACCTATCAAAACCACAACAACAATCATATTCCAAAATCATCATTCTCACAAATATCAAACCCATAACAACGCAAATAAACCAAAAAAATTCCACAAATTACGAAACTTTTTATATTCAAAACGTCGTCGCTAAACCACAAATAAAACCAAAAAAATAAATAAAAGCAATTCCACAAATACTGAACTTTTCATACTAATTTATCACAAAACCCAAACATTGTATAATACAATTCCACAAATCATTTACCAAAACATCAAAAACTCACGACAATCACAAAACCAATTTTTACAAAAATACCAAAAAAAAAAACAAAACAAAACAAAACAAAAAACAAAAAACAAAAAAAATGAAGGTGGAGGCAGAGGCAGCAAACGGCGGCTACGGCGGAGGCGGTGGTGGCGCTGGCGATGGTGGAGGCAGTTTTGGGTGATTTTGGGGAAATTTGGGATTTTGGGTAATTTTGGACAAAAGAAACTCCAATATATATGAAAGAGAGAGACGGGGAGGGATGGTGAGGGAGGAGGAACAAAAAAAATGAAAGATTTGGAGGGGATTTGGTTCGGAGAATTGGAGAGTCCGAGAGAATTTTGTAGAGAAAATAAGGAAGAAGAAGGCACAAGTCTGTTTTATAACAGACTTTTAGTGATGGCACATTGTCGTTGCTAAAAATGTTCTCATCACTAAAACTCATCAGAACAACGGCGTTTGGCAAACCCTAATTAAAGGATTATGACAGGACTTTTAGCGGCTTAAATTTTCCCAAAAATTTTTTAACTGCCCTAAATTACTGCCTTTTTTATTTTTAGGAAAAAACATAAAAATTTGTAAAAATTTTTAAGTTGGCACAAAAAATATCTCTGACAGTCAAAGATGCGTGGATTCTAACTGTCAACCAGGTCGGGAAGTACTCTTTAGTGACAACTTTTGTCGTCACTAAAGGTTGATTTTGGCGGGCTTATTCTGGTGCCAGTGAACAGTGTGGCAGAAATGACTTATAGCGACGACTCAAGTCATCACTATAGAGTTGACTGGTTTGTCTCACAATTTCTCATACAATTTTTCCACAATTAGCGACGATGTGTCATCACTATAAATGGATTTATTAGCGACGACTTGTTTTAATGTTATTAGCGACGTCCTCTCGTCATCGCTATAAATGTCATCGTTTTATATCCTTTTTCTAGTAGTATCCATGTATAATAATTTAATACTATTATGCATTTATAGTACTTAAGACATTTTTTTAGTATAATTTATGTTCCAACTTAAAACTCAGATATATATATTTTTTTAAATCTAGGTAAGTATACATATCCATATGCAATTAATACACATTTGTGAATTGAAAAATTCTACAATTGGATCAGCAAATTAAAGAGGATAATAGGATTCATATTTCACATCCAACCTATGAACGATACTTACAAAACGAATGTAACAGTATTGTCTAGGAAAATTCTCTCATAGTAACAACACAAAATACCAACACCATCTAAATTTATCTTACGATCAAAATAAATGATCTTCCCATACAATGAGGCCATCCTGCAATAGAACTTCTTATATAAATTGTTTTAAAAGTATTACATTATTTGTTTTGAACTAGGAGAGGAATAAATTTGAATTTTTTTTTTCATTTGATTTACCATATATTGTGGTTATGCATGCATCCTTACTAGGAGAGATGTCCAAACAAAATAATAGGAGAAGCATTACATTTTATTTTTGCAGCCTTGGCCATGATTTAAAATATTAGGTTTTAGTTACTTTTTATGTTTGGTAGAAAATTAAATTTTAGTCGAGTTTTTTTTTTTAGTTAAGTTGGAACTAGGAAGACCCACACTGGCTCTCTTAGAAAAAACAACATTTTCTCTATCTTTAGGGGACAAAAGGAAACTGAGCTGGAAAATGTCTTTTAACACATATCTAACCTTTGTACTTGAAAATTGAAATGAGAGGTAGGTTTCATTAAAGAGTTAATGTTGTCCCTTAGCAAACCAAGGATTTGTTGGATTAAAAGGAAAAGGCTATAACTATATGATATCATTGTGTAAAGGACTAGTCTAGCTGAGGTTGATTCAACTTTTCTTTTCTTTTCTTTTCTTTTTTTTTTTTTTTTCTCTTTCTTATTTTTTATAAACAAAAGAAAAGTTGCAAAGTACTATGGGATTATAAACATTTGAGGAGTTTCAATGATCTTTTTTGAACTTAATTAATTATAAGAAGAATTCTTTAATAGGTAGAAAAAAATACTTCTCGGTTATCACATATGTGTGTGTATGTATATTATATTAAATCTGATATGTATTGACGCAGCATATTGTTCATAACTGTGTCTTACTGATAAAGATTTTCTTTTATTCATACTTTAGAAGAATACTCTTTACTATTTAGTAGCTGATTATAATAATTTAGAAGAATACTCTTTACTAAGATATATGAAAAAATATCCCACTAACCGAACATAGGTTTTATTCACCCTCTTGCTCGATAAGAATCATATCAAATTAAAAAAAAATGTGAGAATTTAATATGGTTCCAAACTATACCTTATTAATAATATGTTAATATATTTTATACATATCATATAATTGAGTTATCCTAATTATAAACCTTTTTTTTTTTTAAACAATCAGTTGCAGTGATAATATCTTATTATTCTTAAGTTTTTTTTCAAGGGGATAATTCCTAACTATTAAGAGCATTGTTTTTTTTTTTTTTCCAAATAAAAATACTGTTTTTTTCCCCTTATATGGGGAAGAAAAATATTGTTACACAGTACTTAATAGTTGATCACTACAAAAGCAAAATACATACATACATACATACATACATACATATATATATACACACACATATATACACACACACATATCTAGGTTGCCCCATGTGAAACATTTCCCCGTCTAGATCGGTCGATCAATCGGTTTGAGGCTTCATGCTTCTAGGGGCATTGGAGCTATTCATCTAGTGATATTTTCCCCTTATTTCTAGTAAATAAAACTATTTACCTATTAAATGTATTGTTTACTTCGAATATTATTTACCTGAATTGTTTGCTATAAAAATATTATTTATTTTTGTCACCTTTTAATTTTTTTGTGCAACCCACAAAGATGCATAGAGGTAAATATAATCAGTGGTGGAGCTAGAATTTATTTTTAATGGGGAACTACATATGAAAACGATATAAATTGTGTTTTGTTAACTAGAGACACAATTATATGACTAATTATTAAATACAAATATAAGTTTTCTTGTAAAATAGGTGGCACAACGATACATTTAATTATTGAGTTAGGGTACAATTGTAATTTTTCTTGAATATAGGGGAACACATTATTTTTTAAAATATTTCTTGTTAAAGATCAGAATCTAGCATACTCAAAACACAATTCATATCGAAGAGTGGGAAGACCATCTCCATTATTACATAACAAATCCAAAAACAACCAAAACATATTGCAGATACCCCTAAACTGTAGATTGAACATTGCCTTTATTAGAACATAAAAAAACTATATAAAAGAAAAAAGAAGGAAAAAAAAAAGTTCAGAGCCACACAAACGACGCTTCCGATAAAAAGATGACTTGTGATGAAATTACAAGGATGGAAAGAGCTGCCGAAGAACCACCAAATATTCGGGGAGACACGTGCCACCGGCATTGAACAAAGACCGATACATGCACCCACAACAAAAGCACCACGAAGGTGATCCGAGTTCTCCCCCCCCCCCCCCCCCCCCCAAACCCATCCAAGCACCAAAACCTGACTCACCCTCCACCACCACCAACGACAGACCCTCCATGTGACTCGAGACACTGCAAACAAGGCCAGGGATCCGGTGACTCACCTAGAGGCAGCACTGGACTCTTCCTGAGAGGAAGCAGAAGTGTGGCACAAAGAAATGAAAAGTTGCGATAAGAAACCCTAGAGGAAAATAAATAAATAAATAAATAATTAAAGAAAAAAAGATTTTTGTCCTAACATTGTTTTCTATTGGTTATTATTATTGTTTATTAATAAGGTCTATTTAACCTAAATCTCCGTTATATGTCATTTTCTCTCTGTTATTTAGACCCCAACAAAAAAAAAAAAAAAAGTTCCCTTGCATTTAGAATATTTCTGCTTCTCAATCACCAAAATTCAAGTTACGGAACAAGTACTTACTAAGTAACAAAGAAGAAATTTAAAAAATAAAAAATAAAAAGCCAAAAAGAGTCACCTTTCATAGTACTTAATTACCAAACTAATTAGAGCAAGATTTTATACCGTTGCTATCAACAGAGAAAAATCTTCCATTTGACTTTCCATTTAAATGAAACGCATATTATTAGTTACAAAAAAAACCAACGACCTTAAGAAACGCCCTATATATTATTTAGTTAGGATAAAGCATGTAATGTACACACACACACACATATAAAAATATAAACACATGCACACCATATGTGTATATCAATTTCTTGACAAAAAAATAAGATATTTTAACTTTCAATATTCTCAAATCAACCGAACTATCAATCTCAACTTGGCTAAAGGCGAAAACTTTTGTCTCATCCAAATGTGGAAGGAATGTGTGGAAATAATGTCGCGTGTCTTGATCATCTTCTTCTTTAATATTCCCATCGATGAAGCAATATATATATATATATATGTACACATGTACATGATATATATATACATTATATGCATATATGTCCTTATATTGTTCAATTATTTAACTGATCGAAAGTGCTAGTAGGAAAACTTAGTAATGCTTGTGCACATGAACAAAACGTGAATTATTTTTAGAAATCACGTAAGGGTTTGCATGTGCAAGCTTAGGTTGATAGGCACAAACCAATTTCGATGCACATTACCTTAAGAAGGCTCAGCAACAAAAATGGTGACAATATTAGTTGGCATAAATTTGAAACCTAAATTAGCTTTTCTCTTTGTAAATTTAGTCAATCAAAAATAAATAAATACTTCAAAATTATATGAATACTTCATAATTATCTGAAAAGTTAGAAGTTATTGTTGTATATAAATGTATATGTATATAAAAATATTGATTAGGACTCCATCGACCAATAATAGATTTGCAAACGTATGATTAATTGAGTAGACTCGTCATGCGTGGGAGAAAATGGAAATTTATACAATAAATATCTTACGTGCTTGCCCTAAACTAGGTTTTTCGGTGCAAGATTAAGATATTTGATTGATTGATTCTAATTTAATACCATAAAAAAAAAAAAAAAAAAAAAAAAAAGAAGATCGAAAGTTGGCTGATCCTTTATAATTATTTGTGCAGATTATTAATAGGATGTTGACATTGTGACAAGACCAAAACAACTATATATATACACTAATCATGGTAAAGGTTGTGTTACTACTTGAATTCTGTAGTAAGTTAATTACATTTAGCATTTCACTATGTATTTATTTTGAAGTCCAACAGGAAAATGATGATAGTCACTATATTTTTATCTTATATGTTAGTAATACTATTTTATTTGAATTTATTTTTTAACGGTTTTATCTGTGAGTGTTTGTATTTAAAATTTTAAGCACATAATGCATAAATGCTTCTAATTGTATATTAGACTATCAAAAAATTAATATAATGACTAAATAGAAATACATAACAGTAATGTAAAAGAACAGCTCATCTTGGAAGTTTTTCTTAAAGAATTACCATTTAACGAGCATTAACGAGACGGTATGTCCAACAGGTGGCCCAAATAGTCATGAATTTCGGCATCTTTCTCACCAGCTATAGATTTTTTTTTTTTTTTTCATTTTCTTTTCTTTTATTTATAAATTTAGTATTTTCAAAATAAGCAAATACATATGACCATTAGACCTTGTTTATAGTGTTGATCCCCTCGAGTTTCTTGTAGATTTATAGCTCTGAGTGTTATAGCTAAAAATAATATGGCATGAACATTGATGCTGAAAAGAAAAAAATCTAATAAAATTTGTATTCAAAAAGCAAATGATTTTCATTTAGATGTATATGGATCTTGTAATCAATAATATCAAGATTGATTTGACAAACAAACCATTGTAATAAATAAATGAATGAAAATATCATCTTTGTTTAAAAAAATCCATTAATTTTATATTATTGTCTCATACTTTATAATTTGGCAATAATTCTACATTAGTGAAGTCCAATGATTGAAGCTTCCACTCAATAAAATATAAACAGATCATACGTAAATATAAATTTTTTCTGATCGTGCTTTTGACATAATATACAAAGTGTATTATTACATTGCATACGTATCATGTTATACTTCTCATGATTTATATTCTTTACGTTGAAGGTATCGTTCTCTCAGGAAGAAAAACATATATATATAGTATAAGCCTACAAATATATACAAATGTATATAATATATATAACATAGACATGTATATACATACACGTGACGTGTGTATACCCCATATGATTTGGGTGTTCGTTCTCATAAAAAGATAACTGTATACCCGCCGATACGCCCTGTTTGGATGGATGAATGTGAAAGCTAGGAGCATATTAGATTGTGAATTAATAAATAAATTTAAAAAAAAAAGAGAGAGAGAGAGAGAAAGAACCTTTGTGGGAAATGATACCACTAGGTATAAATGCAAAAGGTTTAGACCAAATCACTATCAGATATATATAAACATAAGATATATAAAAACATATATATATATATATATATGTGTGTGTGTGTGTGTGTGTGTAATATTTAGTATTAAATTCCTATGGATTAGAATTGCTGTTCATGAAGACCGAATTCAAAAGTGGAGGATAATACTGTCCCTTTCAAAACGCCAGCTAGCTAATCAGTTTCTATTGCAATATTGTTGAAAGGATGTTTGGCTTTTCATATCCAATGAAACAATTTTGCATTGGAAATAAAATAATAAAAAATAAAAGCAAATTAAACGAAAAATTCAGGGTGCACAAGTTTTTCTTTTTGTTGTCATCCCTCCAAATAACTTTTCATCTGATTTTTTTTTTTTCTTTAAGAACCAAAAAAGAAAAAGAACTTTTCCATGTGGAGAGATATGGCTTGTTCTAAAAAATTCTTCCATCTTGTGCAAATAGTCAAAAGAGCTACCTATATGTTCCATATGGTGCCTATATAAATCAAGAGAGAGAGCCAAGATAGGACAAATTAAGAGGTATATTCTAAAGTAAATTGGCCTTTCCTCCACAAGATTAAGGCACAATTTTTGGGAGTACATTATGATTTCCTCTCTTTAATTAATAACATTAACTCTAAAAATTTACATCTTTATTATCTTTATATTGTTAGTGTTTTAATTATAGAAGAACGATAGTCACTAATATTAGTTTTTTTTTTTTTTTTTGCTAAAGTATATGTAGGCACTAAATTTCATGTTTGTTAGTTAGAGTTTTTAGTTTTGTTTTTAATCAATTAAAAAACAAAATAAACTAAAACAAAAGTTGTGACTTTTCACTAAGTGTTTGAAATCACATTTTTTTTTAAAATAGCTTAATAGGTAAAAAAATAAATGGTTTTAAAATTTTTTAATAAACAAAAAAAACTTATTTTGAAGTTATTAACTAAAGCTATGATATATCAATTAAAGATTTTTTTTTTCTTTTTCAAAAGCCACATTTTGTGGTTTTGACTGATCAGATATTTTCTGAAGATGTTAAAACTCTTCTGATAGATCATTCAGATACTTTTCAAAACAATTTCTAGACTCAAATAACCAAAAACAGCTTCAAAAAAACTTCGTCAAACAAGCTCTTCATCTACTAACCAACTAACCGACAAGTTTCAGAGTGAAATAGCTATAAAAAGAAACGAGGGTACATGAGTGAAACATGTAAATTATAATTAAATGAATTTTTTTTTTTGTAAGAGACAAAAGGAAGATCATTAGTGCCGTCCTCAAGTTCACATGCAATGTTACTTTGAAAATCTACTGAGATCACAAGTAAAATGGGGAGGAAGCCAATTCACGCTCTTATCAATTATGCTTAAGAGTTATGCATGTTAATCACACGAGTATTTTATTTCAGAGAAGTAGGTACAGACACAAAAAATCAAATCTATGATGAATAAAAGAGAACTGTGAAGGGATTATCTCTTATCGTTATGTATCATCGATAATGAAAAGAAACATGGCTATTTTTATCTACATATCTAAGGTCCATTTTCTATTAATCCGAGACCTATAACTTTGTTCACCCAAATCTATTCCAATTCACATCAATTAAATTGTACAAGTGTAACAACAATTAAGTTGATATTCTTGTTTATTATTTGACACAGCAAAAACAATCTCTTCCTAAAGAGAACATGAAAAGATGAAACATATGGGGATCAATTTCAGTAGGTTCCCTATAAGTTAGCTGAGTGACCTGTTTTGTAGGTCCAAAGTTTTTTTTTTTTTTTTTTTTTTTTTTGGGTAGGTCCAAAGTTACGAAATCAAGGAAGGTGTCCTGCAAGTAGATCAGAACCAGACAATTAGTGGGTCCTTAGTTTATTAATTGACTAAGAAATTGAGCTATCAGAACTTGGACTTCCCATTTCATAATAATAAAAATTATTATTCTTATTATATTTTTATATCATCAGTGGGTTTTATAGACCATTTCTTTCCATACCAATTTTTCTTTGAATGAAAGAAGATCAGCCAGCAAGGTCTACTACTGTTTTTTCCAGTATACGTGGACATAGATATAGAATACATAACACATATTTTGAAGTCAATATTCATATATATATATATATATGAATATATTTATCTAAATATATTTATATTTCTTGTGTTGTGATAAAGTTTGAGTCTAGGTTCGGGGCATATATATGTTTTGAAGGATTTTTCATGTATGGTTGGTGATAGCTCCAACCTGTAAAGAATCCTTGCAATTAAAACTTGGGTTCATTTTGTAAATCTCCTTAGATTCATTCTGGATATTTATCAATCCCCACACGCATTAGCATGAAGTGTACTCTTTTCAAAATATATATAGTACTGCACTATATATATATATGAATATATATGTATATAGGTGTGTGTATATATATATATATATATCTTTCGGCATATTAAAAGCAATACTATATACCATCCAAAAGTACTACTTCTATTATTTTCCCCAGCTGTACTTCAGGACTTCAATTTTTCACAACCATTCAACATTTTCCAAACCAATCTAGTCCTCTCGCAACTAAAAAATTTTTTTTTTTTTTTTTAAAGATCTCATTCGATATTTAAGATCGGATAAAATCAGATAAAATTAAATTACGTTGCGGTTTGAATATTGATAGTACTACCTACTTTTTGTGTTTAAACCATGCAAAGGTGGTATTAATAACCATTTTTCAGCCATGTTTGGGATCATTTGTGCTACTTTGTCTCTCTCTTTTTTTTTTTTTTAATCGTTTTAAGAATTCTGAAATATATATATATATATATATATTAATAAAACGAAAATGACATAACTCAATTATTTTCAATAATAGATTTAATTTTCTATCAGTCACCACATGTTTAATGCTGCACAATTTAGTCGTCCGACGAGGATCTTAAAGTGAGGTCATGAAATATTGAGTTCTCTAGAAGCGTCCCTAACGAAGAAGTAAGGAAAGTAGACATCCTTATTGCACCAATTCGTTGGTGATTGGTTCTTCTTTAGTTTATCTTTTCCGCGTCATAGCAGAGTTGTGAAAGTAAACACTTTCTCACTAGTAGGGAAAAAAAAGACACTTTTTCAGAGAAAAATGAGTTGCATTAAGTAAAGAAAAATTAAAGAGAAAAAAAAAAAGTGCATGAATTAGTACAGTACCTTCATATGGTATGGCCAAAAAGAAAAAAAAAAAAAAAAAGAAAGAAAAAAGGCAGAGAAAAATATAATATCTGGAAAGTAGGCCAACATGTTTCTTTGGAACCCTAGGTTTCTCCAAATCCACTTTTTTCTTTTTCTATTTTCATTTTTTTTTAATTTCCTTTTTTCCACCAGCAGTCGGCCATCACGAATGTGAGTTTCTAAATATTTACTAATTTATTAAAACAATTAAAAATATTAAATTACATATTTCAATCAATTATTCAAAATTCAACAAATTGATTGTTAAATTATATTTTTCTTAGGAAAATATTGTTTGACATATATTTAAAAATCATTAACTTTCTCTATTTATATACCTATAAACATAACAAATTAGTTGGTTTTTTAATTACAACATATGAATATTTATTTTTGCGGTAATTAAAATTGGAATAAGATATTTTTTGTTAATGTGAGACAGGAAGATTCGAACTTTATATTTTAGGATGAAGTTGGATGTATAATTATATCTTTACTTGTTCTTATCAATTATTATTCAAATTTTTATCTTGTGCCCAATGTAATCATTTAATTCCAATTGTGTTTTCATTTTTTTTTTTTTAAATCAACTAAGTTTCATTATTTACAACTCAAATTTTAATTTATAAACTTAAACCTTAAAAGGTACATAACTTTGTTATTTTAAATTCAAATGAAATTTTTTTAAATAATTGTATAGAAATTTAAAACGAACATTTAAAAAAAAAAAGAAATTCAAAACAAACAAAATAATATATATTTATTGATGTAGATGCTGGATTTCTACAGTCAAAATTTAATGAGAAATGTTAGCCCGAGAAATGCAATAATCGATTAATTGGGCCCTTGGTCATCGTAAAGAAACTCATAAAACAAGATAAAAACAGTGATATTCATGTCAGAAAATGAATATAAATCAGATAAATGGATCAGAAAAAGAGACAAAAAATCAATCAACACCAAGATGTAAAGAGGTTCGCCCAACGATGTGCTACTTCCTCTGTATGCGAGATTTGTTTCACTATGAATGAAAGTTTCTGAGTACAATGGTGTTTTCAGAATATATGATGGTTTTCTGGGTATATTTCGGCAGAGTAACAGGATATCAAAATTAGGAAAAAGAGAGGATCCCTCTCTCAGGGGGGGTCTTCCTCTATTTAAAGAAGAAGGATCCATAACTGATGTTGAGCAGTTATTCTCCTTGTTGCCCTCTGGGGACACGTGTCACGATATGAACTCAGCAGTTATTGTGGTGTTCCACAGATCGTGGGCTTAGCGGTTATTGATGTGCTTCCATTTGCCAGTTACGAATTAATCAATTATTACAATGGCACGATACATCATCGTCATCATTGGGTTCGACAACTGTGAAGAGCATACTCTTATATTGAATATGAACAACGAACGATGGGTAGATAACAAAACTCTGTCCTTATGATCTACCGTTCGTGGCCAATAGAATCAATGTGTAAAAGATCATGTTTGATCCGTTGGTTCGATGTTCGACGTTTAATTTCAAACGGATCACATTTAAAGTCATTGGGTCCGGCCCAACTATTTGATCGATCGACGTTCGTTATTGACTCAATGAATAGGGTCCGGCCCAAGTTCAAAGATGATAGAATCGAGAATTCATCGTTCGTCTGATAAACTGTTAAATCTAACGTCATAATGGGAAGACGAAGTCTAACCCCAACAATTGATATTTTCTACATTTGAAAAAACTCCAATTAACTAAACACGTAATTCAAAAACTCAACTCAACTCCAATCAAAATAATTTCAATTCTCTAACATAAACTGATCAAACACTCTCTCAACAAAGAAGAGAATATACCGACGGGAGAAAAATGCAAAACATGAAAATTCCAAGGGCAAAAATTTTAACTAATAATTTAATTAAAAAAAAACCCTTATATGAAATGGTTCAATTGAAAAAAAAAAAAAAAAGAAAAAAAAAAGAAAAGAAGGTGGGTGGGTGGGTGGAAGATAAGGTCACACACCCCTCGTCTTCACTTTAGAGAGAGAGAGAATGAGTCATAAAAAATTGTGGGGTTTCATTTTTTCGTACATTCTCTCTCTCTCTCTTTCTTTCTGTGTCCCTGTCGCTGTTTCTCTCTCTACCTCTCATTCTCTCTCCTAGTTTCTGGGGTCACTTTCTTTAAAATTTTCTCTCTCTATCTTTCTTTCTCAAATCTCAATCAATCTTATGGGAATGGAGTTGGATTGGATGGGCTAGGGGGTGTTTTTTTTAGAGAGAGAAAGAGAGCGTTAGAGAGAGAGAGAGAAAAGCGATAGATGTACAAAAAGCAACAGCTCACCTCTTAGATTTGTGGGACCCACGCAATTTCCTCTCTCTAGATTTCGTCGTCCCACTTTTTGACGCAAAAGGAATGGGCCTCCTTTCTGGGCCTTTCCTCCTGGGCCGCCCCTGCACTCTTCCCTATGCGGCTCCTCTCAGATCGGCTCGGCTCGGCTCAGCTACACTTTTTCTTTTTCATCTTTGTTTTCACCATCATTTTTTTTTTTCAGTCTTTGCCTTGCTAATTCAAATAGCAATTTCAACTCAGATGTTAAGTGAATTTTTGCCCCACAATTTACGAGACATATATTTCTACTGAATCGATTAAGAAGATGTGAAAGTTTCTGTCTTTGTCTATAAATACGTTGCATTGCAAAATGTGACATAAGAATTAGGGTTTTGAATATGATGACCTTTTCATTTTTTTTTTTTTTTTTTCATGAGAATGAGAAGTGTTTTGTTTTTTTTATCATACTAGTGTTGAGCTATTTTTTGGTGAAATATGATAATTCATCGAATCAGTTATTGTTTACATGTTGTTGTTAGAGTTGGTAAACTGAACATTCTATAAAAAATTGAGACTTTCAGATTAAAAAAGAAATCAGTAATCAATAATGCATGTAGATCAAATTATTAAGGGAAAAAAATTGAGTACAATAATTTATTTCTTGGGTATTGATTGCTTGGGAAGGACCTTGTTCACGTTCATGTTGTGGGGCCTATTCAAATCAACGAGTTGAAAAAAAATAAAAGCTAATAAAACATGAAATGAAAATTTAATAGTAAATATTCATATTGCTACCACATACTTTGTTTTATTGTAAATGATAATTCTTGTAGAAATTTCCTAAGTTTTTTTATAATATTTTTACACCACTTTCTTCTTATACTTCTTAGTGGGAAAAAGAAAACCTTTTATACTCTTTACTTGGTTAATGTTTGCTTAATTTTATAATATGGATAACAAATATCTTTAGACTTCTTGGAAACGAATTTTGCGTAAAATTAGAAATGAACCAAATTTTGAATTTAGGTTTCGTCCTCATCTTTCACAAAGCAAGGAACCAAGGACCACGATACATATACCATATAAAAAGATTTAGATACATATAAGATATAAGATATAATAAGATTTAGAAGTAATTATGTTATTTCTATTTTCTTTTTCTTTCAAATGGTCATAAGAGTAAAAAGGTGGCATATCTAAAGAATTTTGTTTTTGTATCCCTCCCGAAGTTACTTAACATTCGAATAGTGCTGAAGAACAACGGTAATGTTAAGCACCATTTGTTAATCGAAAAAGAGTATCATGACATGAGGTCCATAAATAACACCCACCTTTTTTTATTTATTTAAGGTGGTGTTTAGCACTCGTGATACCTCAAACATTTTTCTTAATCCTCAGTCCATCATAACCAAACTTGCACGAACCCAATACTTATATGAGGAGACAAGTAGCAAGCTAAGCATTTTATATCCCTCACGAAATTAATTTATATTCTAACAATACTAAAGAACAACGATGGTATTAAGCACCGCTCACTAATAGAAGAATGAGGCCCATAAATAGGACTCACCTTCTATTTATGGTGGTTTTACTTTCGCACCGGTAATACTCTACATATTTTTCTTAATACTCCGCTCATCATAATCAGACTCGCATAAACCCGATACTTATAAAAGGAGACAAATAGTAAAGTACTATACATTTTGCATCCCACAAGAAGTTACTTAATACTCCGTCCATCATAATCAAACGAGCATGAACTGTATACTTATATAAGGAGACAAACAACCTTAACAAGAGACAAACAGTATGCATTTTAATAATACAACAGTTAACTATAATTAAAAGTTGATCGATTCGAAGTAATTACGACCATTTGTCATGTATATCTTTTACAGAATTCTTAACACAATAATTAAGACCAATTCATGAATTTGTTAAAGTTAACAAAATAAAGAGTTTCATTCCTTTGGCGTTTAAGTTTAAGTTTAACTAAATTATACTTTTTCGTCTCATTTTTTGACATTTTATGAAAAACCAACAAAATTTATAACTAGTTTTTTAAAAGTCAATCAACTCTAACTTAAAAATTTGATCTATAACCGGTGAATCAAACGCAAGGATTTAGAAGAAAGAAAAAAGGAAAAATGCTAAGAGCAACTGAGCAAGCTACTTTTATAGTGGCTTAATGGGTGTCTATTTAGGACTAGGAGATTGAGAGATTCCTCTTTCTTTTCTTTCTTTTTTTTTTTTTTTTTGGCTTTTCTTTTTGTTTTAAATTTTTGGAAAAGTCACATTTTACTCACTTGAGCAATAAGTCCATGTGTTCTTTTAAAAAATCTATTGGAAAAAAAAATGCTCTGAAGTGACTCAACGAAAGCCCTAACTTCCAGTGTTTGCATGCATCATCACAAAAGATTTTAGTGGGCTTTGGAATGAGCTCTCGGGCAACCAACTTCTTCCTTCTTTTATTTATCAAAAACTCCTTCCTTCTTTTCTTTAGCACAAAAAGAAAAAAAAAAATTTTATTTTAGGAAAAAAATTATTTTCCTAATAAATTATTTTCTTCTTTCTAAGAGCAATAAAAAACGGTTAACCAAATAGGGAAACTCTGATGACCCAAAGTGATCAATAAATTGCAATTTCGTTCTTTGATGTTAATCTACAAAAAAAAGAAAAAAAAAAAAAAAAAGGCGCTAAAACAATCAGCTTCAGAGTTTCTTTGAAATTTTCATTGTATTATCTTCATCACACATTTGTATATATATTTTTAGAGCAATCTATCGATGGCGAGATTCTCCCACTTATTAGCTCAATAGGGTTATGATCGTGATATTTAAATCGGACAGGATGTATTTTGTGACGTTAGATATAGTGAGAGAATTTTTTGGGCAACATTATACACTCAGTTCATATACATTGTCTGATTTAATTTCAATCGAAGGATTGGTCTAGATTAACATATGTTGCAATACGTGTTATTTATTTATTTATTTTGGGTGAAAATGGGTGCAAAAGTGGATGTTGATAGAAATAATGAAAATTAATCCTAATTAAGAGAGTGTTGGCTTATATTGTTTATTTGAATGAGTCTAATTATTACTAATAATTAAGGGTCTCTAGTTGAAGGCTTATTAAAAATCCGACAGGAAATAACAGACACATCTGTGTTTAATTTCAAAGGAACATTAAGTTCTAATCCAACCACTAAAAGGCACGCTTGAAACCTTAATTACAGACACAAACATCCTTGTTGGAACAACTAAGATTTCATTTGAAATAAAGAAGCCCCCCAAAAATAAAATAAAATAAAAGTAAGTTCATGTAGAAAAAGTTAAACGACATAAATATATGCTAAATAATATTAATTATTATACAAAATGTAGAAGCGGCAAAAGATTAATTCAATCATTAGTGTGGAGCCCATTTTGTTAATCATGTTTGTGGAGTCACAAGAACATGACGAATTATAATGACAAAGAAAGCTCCAAAAATTAAGGGGTCACTAATGATGATGATTAATGAAGGAACAAAAAAAGAAAAATTAAAAAAAAAAAGAAAAAAAAAAGATGAAGAAGAAGGAGCAATTTGTTTTGCTAATCATTAGAAACCCTTTTTGCTCTACAACGAACCCAAAATATTTATGTCCAAAGAGAATACAAAGCTAGCTTTGAGGGACATAAATTAAACAAGGAATCAAACATAGTTGACTAGATGTTTTCTGTTTTTTTTTTTTAAGGTTTTTAAGTTGTTTGCCATTTTGTTCAATAAATATGGCTTGGGTGGGGGGGCAAAGCAAAAAAGCAAGAAAGCAAGGCAGCAGCAAAATTTGGGATCTTTTTCTTGATCATGTTTTGGGTGACAAAGGTGGGAAAATAGTCTTCCCCCCAATAAGAAATTAATCAAATTTATTGCTGCTTAATTAATTAGTGGGAAGATTTTTATTTTAGTTCTCTGTGACATTATTATTGTCTCTCTAATCATTTTTATATCATCCGGTTTAGTGCAAAGGGTAGCCCAATAATCTAATTCGTTTGCGAGTCAAATCTCTCTTATCCTCATTAAATCAGATCTTGTCTCACGTCAAATCCCTCTCTCTCTATCTCCTCTCCCCGGGCGTCGGTTCCTTTTTTTCTTTGGAATAATCCTAGCCACGCCGTAATATCATTGCATCTAATCAACTATTGTTGGAATAGATTTATCGTTCTATGAACGGTTAGGACGCAATAATCATAGCAATTATGATTTTTAATGACACTTATAGATAGTATATATGTTACAAGTTTTTTGTTGAATATATATATATATATATATATATATATATAACCAAATATGTTACAACTTAGCCTATGAATGGAATTTGGACTACCAAGCCACCTGCATAGGCATCATTTTGTGGACCTCAATAATTAACTGACCATTTCTGACCATCCTTTGACACAAATCTATCTTGCAAGTGGATTAAGATTTTGTTACTTTTATTTTTTCTAATTAAAAAATCTTAAAAATAAAAAAGAAGATAGTTCCAAAATGTTCGGTCCCAGGTAAGAATTTTTAAATTTTTTTTTTTAATTAAACCCAAACGCTTAAAACAGGGAACAAAAAGTGTGGTTTGGTTTTTTGTTTTCTAATCAAGTGTGTGTTAACTAGTTTATATCTAAATATATTAAATTATTATTTTGTTTTCTCATTTTTTTTAATCCTTAGAATCATCTAGTTTAGAAATTCATGTAAGACTTATTTTGCAAATGGATTAAGATAATATAAAGAAAAGCACTTTTAAGATCTTGCAAAGGAATCAGTTAAGATAGTGTAGGGACAGATGGACATAAATTAAGGTAGATTAGTGGAGGGGGAAAACACCTGAGATTATCTTTAATTTTATTATTAAGAAACCAAAATATTAAATTGTTAAATATATTATTTTAATTATGCTCTGGAAGTCACTAAGGGCCAAAAAGAAAAACACTGTGCTAATTGGTTTGAAAATGTTCAAAAGGGAAAATCTGCTTTACATAAGAGAAAATCTTAGTGAAGTCCAAAAGGGTTGGCTTTAACTCCCTCTTTCTTTCTTTCTTCCATGAGATTCTTGAAAAACTTTCAATACTTTCTTGCAAACCCTTTAACTATTTCTTCTTTATGTTTGTTCTTCTGGGTTTTTGTACAGTGGGATCTCGTATCAATAGTGCATATTTTTAACCGTTAGATCCGTTCAAGATCATTTAAAAAAAAAATTCTGATATAGATAGCGCTACTCTTCAAATCATACGATATAAATCTTTGCTTTTTTAACTTTTACCTCCTAAGAATATTGAAAGATAGGGGAAGGAAAGGGGAAGTAATGCATAGTGAAAGCGACTTTGGGTTTTCTAGCCACCAAGTTATAGTGATAAAGGGATTCTCTTTTGGTTTTCAATAGTCTTTAGAAATCACCAATTTGTTTTCAAAAATTTTTGGTGAAATTCATATTTGAAAAAAAAAAATTCTATAATTTCAAGCCTTTACCTATGTGTTCTATAGTTATAGACTTTTTTTTTGCTATCTTTTTGTTTAATTAAATTAAAGGACCAATCCTACCTACGTAACATGCGAAAATTATAAAGCTCTCTAAAAAACTCTATAATTATGTTGAAAGATTGTAAAACGCCTTTGTAATCATAATTATGGTTACGCACATTGATATCTTTAGATACGTTGACTACAACAAAATCAAAGTAACTAAACAAACTTGGTCTCTTTTGTTTCTTTTACAGTAAAAAAAAAAAATAATAATAATAATAATAATAATAAAATAATTATAATGATCTAATAAATGTTGTTCCAATATGTTTTTCTGATTTTCTGTGTTTGTCAAAAATAAATTTCAGATAATTTGTTAGCTGTTTTTGTACTTTTAAAAGTATATTGCTATTATTAAAAAAGCCACAATGTCTAAGAAAAAAAGAAAATTTTAAGTAATTTGCTCCTATGAACTCCTTTTTTCTTAAAAAAAAAAAAAAAAAAAAAAAAGGGAAAAACCTATGCCTTTTAATTTTATTTCTTAGAAATGTGTTTTTTCATTAAATTTTGAAGCGAAAAACAGAGACTGCAATTTATAAGTGTTTAAGAAGAGAGAAAATTAGATGTGATGTCATAACTTTTATTTCCTCTTTGAGAAAATTACCTAAATAATTATATTTTTTTCATCTATTAACTAACATGACACAAATTTTAATCAATTTTAGTTTAATTTTGTGTCATGTTAGTCTAATATTAATTTTTTGTATCAGTTGGTGTAATGATTTATAAATTTGTATTATTCATATGCTTTCCCCTTTATCTTTATTTTCACAATGCATGTATTTGTGATCAGATTTTTTCACGATAACCAAGTTTATTTTCAACCTAAACTAAAGAATCCTTTAGATAGGATGACACAAAATGGATCTTATTCTATCATTGATTAAAGATGTTTATATGAACAATACAATTCGAAGTTTGAAGAAAAGGAAGTAGCAAAAGTCCTTGACCCGTAACGGATAGAAGAGGATTTATTTGTATGCCCTAATAATTGAGGTTTCCCTATTGGACCAGGTTCGTAGAAATCTTAAATTTCAAAATTCGTAATAAAACTTTATAAAATAATGGTCTTTTCGTAGCCTCTTTGAAGATTTCTCTTCTTTCCAGTTTTATTTCATGATGGGCATGCACAACTTGTAGACTTAATCATCCAGGGCCCAGAGCCCATATCCAACCTAAACTAAGTTGGGCGAAAAAAAAACCCAAGTAGTTCATTTAGGCCCAATTACAAATTAAAGATGCCGCTCCAGTTCTGGGCTCAATCATCCGCGGCCCAGAGCCCATGTCGCCATTCTTCACTAGTTTGTAATCGGTTATTAAGGATAAATTGCTCATTTATTCCCCAAACAATGTACGAAGTTACATTTTAGTCCCTAATGTATTTTTTCCTTAATTAAAAGCTTTCTAAGTTTTTTTAAAAAAAGTGTAATCTTTTCTTTTAATTTTTAACAAAATAAGTTACTGACTTGTAGGTGTCACATGCACATTTCTGTTCAATTTTAAACAAAAAAAAGAACCAAATTGCATCATTTAAAGAGTTCATGGAGCTTTTAATCAATAATTAAAAAAAATTAGAAACTAAAACAGAACTTTGTATATAATCTAGAGACCGGATGAGCAAAATTACCCCAAGGATGAAAATGTCGATATCGATAGAGTTATCGAGGTTTTGACTTACGGATAATGTCGACGGAAATTTTGATGTCAACAAATATCCCGGGAAAAAATGAATACTCAAAGAAAAACTTATAATTTTTACTGAAACTTTACAAAATATCAAAACAATCAATATTACATAATTTGAACTAATTTTATAACAAAAATAATATATTTTATAATCAAATATGAGAGCTATATTGTATGATATAATAATGAAACATTATAATTATGCATTGATAGTAATTTAAATATGATATTACGTACACATTAATCATTACAAATAAAATACTACAATATAATAGGATATATAAAATTAAATGTCAAACATAAAAGGATACATATAAGTTTCAAGTGTACTTAATCCAAAAGAGTTTCTAACAGGTTAGAAAATATTAGGTTGGTATCGATCCTGATCTAATATAAACAATATTTGCCAAGATATTACTCTTGAATGGTTTTGAAAGTAATTGTTAATGTTTCACATGTATGTTTCTTGATCTCTACCAACTATTAACTTATAAATTGGATATTATTGATTTGTTCAATTTAATGAGTAGATATACCAATATATCAAGAACACTGTCCCGATTTTGTACTTCTAAATTAGACACCATTTGAGAACCATAAGAAGGATTATAACCATATGAATTTTATTTAATTCTTAAGCTCATGAAATCAAAACTCAAGGGCAATCCTTGTTAGTTTGACTCATTTGAGTCAAATCACGTCTTTTTTTAAGTTACAATCACCCAATACCCTCACATGTTATCTTACAATCATGATCTTCATCTAGTGTAACATGTTGTCACATTTTATTTAAATTAAAAAAAATAAAATGTGTGATGAAATTGAAATTTTTGAAAAAAAAAAAATTTCCCCGAGTTTTTGGACATTTTGTGAAAATATAAAAAAATATCTTGGATATTCACAGATATTACGGATATTTTTGGACATTGTGGATATTTGACGGATACTCCAGGAAGAAATATCCTTTCTCCCATTATCTATGTCGAGTTGTTACTAATAAATTATTTATTAGTAAAGATGTTATAAACTTGAAAATGTATACCTAATTAATTATTTACTCGTAAAATATTTTATTTACTTCTATTATTTTAAAGCATGTTTCCTACTTTAAGTTTCAAGCTAGCTATTTAGCTATTTCTTCCCTTATAATATGTATAACTTCTTATTTATTAATTCTCAACCGTCCATCTGAGTTCCAACAAAATCCCTACTAGTATTTATCTCATAGCATGCCTTCATTAGCTGTACTTAAAAAATAAAAATAAAAAAATAAAAAAAAAGTTTCCCAGAAAATTTCTAGTTCTAGTGAAAAATCTAAAATATAAAAGGGAAAGGGAAAGGAAAATGTTACTCTTCTTCATCAAAGTCCATAAGAAAATCAGTTAAGTTCTCTGAATCATCTATAGCTTCATCCAGAGACATGGGACCGTCCTTCTTAGCTTTATCCTGCAAGAAGATCAAGAACAGAAATTTTATGTATTAAAAACAAGCTTAAAAATGCTGAGAATCGTTTAATTAATGCGGGGCTAAGAACGACAATGGTATTAAGAATCTACTAAAAATTTCAAGTGCATTATGCTTTTATTTATTTATTTCTCGAATCATAAATGTGGAATTATCGAGCATTAGGGATGGCTATCACATTGTGTCTGTTATGGTCTCTAGTTTTTAATGAGAAAACTAGATCCCGCAACATGCCTCTAATCATCCCCACCTACTTGGTGATTCGATCAGCGTTGGATATTGCATCATGATCTAGACAAACAAATCAATTGGCTTTTCCGACATTGTTTCCTGGAAGCTACTTTTGGCCTCCTGGATTCAAAAGCTGAGACCTTCCAAAAGAGCTTTGGAACGTCAACCCAAATAGTGTAGTATGCTACATGCGTCTAGCTTTTCCATTAAAAAGACAGAAAAAAAATCCCTTCTTTTTCTCCATACTTTTCGTTGTCTGGGCCTCTACACTAGTTCCATAGACCCAAATCAAAGGTATTGAGTTAGTGCAGAACCAGGCAAATTCGTGTTTTTCTATGAATGCCTGTTATACCAATGTGCCGAAAGGGTCGGTCCAGCGTGGCCCAACTAGATGGGCTGGACTCAACCCAGTTTGCTGCGGTGTCAACTAGTTCGCGACCATACCCAACATCATCATCAACTACAAAGGAATACAAGAGAACTTGGAACTGAAAGAGGATCACCTTTGATTTGCGAAGCTGAGGAGTACTTTTCAAAACACTCCAGCTGCGCGGAAGTTTCTTATCGACATCTTCTTCATCAAGCTCAACCTCTGCCTCGCTGTCCTCTCCTTCATCCTATCAACGGTACAAGGAAAATAAACATTAGTCCAAGGAGTTTAAGATGACGTTTTTTCCAATACAAGGGAGGTGACAAAACCTACATCGTTTTCGCCAATGTCAACAGCCCGTGCCATGGCTTCATCTATATCTGGTACCTGCTTTTGTTTGCAAAACAGGAGAAGTAAACAAAAAGGAGAGCAATTAAATGAGATAGTTTCCTCAAAAATTGTTAGTCTCGCTGAAAGAAAAGTCTTTCCAATAAAAATCCTGGATCAGATTTTAGAGAACTAAGATTGTTTTTGTTTCTTGAATCGTCACCTGAACTTCTTCAGTCTTCTCTTTTGACAGAATTTGTTCGAGCTCTTCCCTGGATATGATTTTGCCATGCTGAACACAAGGGGCGCAAAAGTCACAAACGTCATACATTAGACGAGAAACCAAGTGTATAAGAAATGATTATGTATATGTATTAAATAAGTGAAAAAATGGTAAAGTTCAAGGACTATAATATGAGTCAGGATCGAACTTGAGCGTACTTCAATGTAAAATTTGCTTCGAAGTGTCTATTCTACCACCTTATCATTCACCATTAAGGCACTTTATTACGACTGACGATAAAATTTACCCATTGTGTAAATGTGACAAGTTGGATCTGGTTATATTTGACTAACGATTTTGTACCACGATCCTAGAACAACCAATTCAAGCTAAATAGAAGTGTATAAAACTATTCTCGTAGCTTCAAGTCATACTTTTCAAACATCCAAATCTAATTTAGTGGAGAAGTTACGTTAATCAAATATAAGGTTTATGTTAAACTATACCCTGTATCCTATACTTAACTCCAGTTTAACTAGCAATGACAAAGTAACCTGGATACTTCAATAAAAGATTAAAGTAATCAACACCAAGCAGACTATTCAAACCAAAAAATACGACAATCGGGTGAGGAGAAAGTCTTAATTTGTTCTCATCCTCATGAAGGAAACTAACACCATCGACACATGCTGTGCAAGAGTATATGTATATATATACTGATAGCGATTTGAAATGTCAGCAGTCAACCAAGTAAAGTGTTTTCAGATTATTAGCCCCGATATATTTAGGGAATTGCTTCAATCTCACTAGACCCAGCCTGCTGCTTTGTACCGTGATCACATAAAGAATGAGAAATCCATTTTCCAGTTCAGCAACTAGATTCTTTGTTTACAAAGAAAGCCATTTAAATTAGTGAAACAAAGTAATTTGCTGCTCAACAAACATTCGCTCAAGAAAATTTTGAGGAGAAAGGAGGGTTTTTGCAGATTACTAACCTCCTTCAGGAAAGCCAGCATGTTAGGTGTCGGTTCATGGAAATCTGGGCCCCTGTAATCAATAACTTTATCCGGTTCTTGAATATAATTCACAGTCGGGTAAACTGGATCTCCACCCCATACTGCAAAGGCCAAACAGATTAGTCAATTACCAGAGCATAATTGAATTCATCAAATATCGGAGAGGACATTCCTCATTATCAACCGTGATCCTCCCACAACAGATTCAGGTCAGCAGATGAAAACATCTTCTAGAAAATAAGAGGCATAACGAAAATGAAAACTCATCAGCTTTTGAGTCAGTACTTTGCTTTATTTGATCCTCGCGCAATCGCATAGCTAAAGGATCCCTTTTTATGCGGATATCAGTTCCCATCATAATGCGATACTCTCGATCTGTCTGATGACTAAACATATCAATTAGTTGGGTTATTTCATCTTCACCAGTCTCTTCGAAATGTTTCTCAATAGCTTCTCTTGAAGTATCGTTCTTCCATCCTTTCACCCACTCCGAGTAGTATGCAATTGGCCCAACTTTATTCAGCCGCTCTTTTTCAGCTTGAAGCCTACATTTACCAACAACTTAAATCATTCCGTATAAGCACCATCAGAATACTATACAAGTGTTGGACCAAACTAGGCATACTGTACAACCTCAAGTGAGGATAATGCGGAACTGAATAGGTTGTTAATTTTTTCGCCCGTTAAACTACGCTTACTTTGTTTACTTCACTAGTGAAGGAATATTCAGCAAATTACTAAAGCACTAGCCAAAAAATCTTCAGTTCACAGGCAATTGGTTGGAGCTGCTGATAAGCAATTTCCTTTGAACTATTAAGACATAAATAAAGTTGAACTCCGTTCCAATGTGTTAACAAGTATGCAAACTAGAACCATATGTTTTATAATTAAGTTTGTAAATAGAAAACTTTCGAGTTGCGAAGCAATCGGTCAACAAACAGAAAAAACGAATTGCCGGGGACCAGAAACAAGCGAACTTCCTCTCATTTCATTTTGTTTCAGTTCACATTAGTTCAACCAAAATGTAAAATCAAGATATTGTCAACTCCTTATTCAGATCTAATAGATAAATTTACAATATTGTCAGAAGTTGACTGGTTTTAATGCTCATCATTGCACTTTATTTCTTTTGAAAAGCTATGATCTCATTTTGTGCTACTTTCAATTCATCAACTAACCAGATTTTAAAATAGAAAAATTCATGAGGAAATTAAAAGAAAATAAAACAAAGTAAGCATAAGTTATCATCTTGGAACATATAACTTAAAAAAAAATAAAAATAAAAATAAAAAAGAAAGGAAAGAAAGAAAGAAAGAAAGAAGAAAGAAAGAAGAAAAGAAGAAGAAGAAGAAGAAGAAGAAGAAAGATGCACAAGTGATGAATAACCACATATATAAGTAAATGCCACTTTAAAACATTGTGGGCCATCATTATGATACTCAAAGCAGGCTCACACACACACACACACACATTTCACCTTGTTAAGTATCATGTAAACTGATCTTTTCTTGAAGACATTGTATTAAGGCCTCATTTCGTCACGTGTAAAGGATTTTCTTCTTGCTAAAAATTTTGACAATAAAATTTGTGACGAGATTAATTACTTCCTAAATTCACCACAGCTTTTAACAATGATTTTTGAATATGAGCTTTTCAACGTGAAAACAGCCTTTCCCTGCGTAAATCAAGGGATTTGTAAACACACAACAACAAGCAGTCGCAAACATGGATACCTTTCTTCCTTGAAAAGGTGCCGTCTAGCTCTGTAAAGAGAAGTTTCAGTCAATGTTGGATGTTCCCCGTAAAGATTAACCTGCCCAGACTCTGCCATTGCTTTGAGAAAAACCTGAAATTAAAATATAAAACTCAAAATCAAAACAAAAGGACAACCGACGATTGTAACTTTTCAATTTATATTTTCAATAAAGCTACTACATGAAACATTCTTATTTAAGCAATCCTAATATGAACTAGATCGTACATGTGGAACATTCATATAGGGGCTGAATATAACACTGAACAAAGTCCAACTATTGATCTTCTACGCTACAATTCAATATACGGTGGTAATTTGATAACCTCTCCACTCGTCTTTTCACATGTACGCTATGTTTTCATGCAATTTAATCACAAAACCGTTTCAACATCAGGCCGTCTCCTTTGCCATCTAGACCATTGTTCCTTGTCTGGCTTCCTCCAGTTCCACCACAGTTCGTCACTTGTAAGTGGCTCCTCTATTGGCTTTTTTACTTTTGGATCAATAAAGGGGTGAGGACGTCCGAGTTTTTTGTCAAGCTCGTATCCAGTCTCTTCTTCTTTTTCGGGTTCCGTCTGATAGACAACGTATTCAGATGAGTTGTCTAAAGGGTCTTCCATGGCGTCCTCTAAAGTTTCAAGCTTCACTAGATCACCAGACTCTACACTCAATTCAGAAGATTCGGGAGCACCAACTGATGTTGTTTGCTTCCTCCTCCTACTTCCAGGCTTTTTTCCATAGGATGGAGATCCGAGGGAGGTACCAGCAGGCTCAGGAGCCCGGGCAGCCCTAACTCGATTTGCGGTACCTTCTGGCCAATACTCTTTCCCTGGAATGCTGGCACGAGCACCAGATGCTGGTTCAAGCTGACCAGACGTCGAGTCCATATAACTATAGTACGGTGGACGCTCGACTGACACCTGCTTATAGTTTTCATCATCTTTCTTCTCGCACTTAATTGAAGGCGGTTTACTAACTCTCTTCAATGGATCAGTGGAGCTAACTCTAACTTGAAATGTTCGAGAACTTAAAAATGATGTCTGCAGTTCATAGAAAATAATTAGATATTAAATATTTAGCACCATAGGAAATGACAAAGAGGAAAAGCAAAACAAGCTTGTTTAGTGCTACAGAGATGAAGTATCTTCGAAAAATAGCAGGTTCATCTCAGAAATTTTGGCATTAAGTCTTGTTACCATCCTGCTAGAGCCTGAACTTAACAGAATTAAGCCAACAACTACTGTTAAACATGTTAAGGGTAAAAAGAAACCCGAATTCCATATTGTAAAAAGAAACCCGAGTTCCATATGATAAATAAAGAACTAGTGTATGCACCGTCCTAGAACTTATCTAAGCGCAAGAATACGAAACGCATTACTCCCAAGTTCAAATGATTATTATATAAAGAAGAAAAAAGTAAACTTCTGAGTGGCACACAAGTGGAGTTTATTTTGGAAGCCAAGAAATTCAATTTCTTAAGAACCTCACAAAAGAATACGGGATGATTTAAAGTGATAATTTTCTCTAAGTGATGAAGATGATCTTATCTCTAAAAACAAAACTGAAAATAACCAAAAAAATCTCTTAGTCACTTACCATCCACACTAAACTCAAGCAACAGATCATCAAACTATATCCCAAAAGAACAAAGTTGTCGGGAGAGGAAAAAAAAAAGATTAATAAAAAAATAAAATAAACCTGCAACTGATTGAAACATGGGTTCCTAGTAACATAGCCATCCGAAGAGACTGCACCCCTCAATCCTCTATCTGCCAAACACAAACCAAAAACCAATTATATACAATTATTATTTTCTAATGAACAAGAATAACTCATCAAACAAATGTATCTGAAAAACGTATAAATATATATATATATATATATATGTATATATGTATGTATGCATACCTTGATACAGCCAAGCTGCAGACATAGATGCCATTTCTAGTGACCCCAGCATATATATATATATAACAAAAATTCTGAACCAAGTGGAAATTAACACAGAAGAATCAGTTACTGTAAATATAGGACTCCATTTGAGCCCAGGTGCTGAAAATCACTCAAAGTGAATAATTTCAACTGAATTAGTGAAAAGTTTTGGAGTATTGTTTCCTTAGTTTGATGGGTACCTCAAAAACAGAAAATCTTAACATTCCCGAATATGATTCAGTTTAAACAAGAAAGATAAGAGTGCTCTTGTTTTTTTTTTTTTTTTTTTTTTAATTTACCTGTAATGAAACTAAGCGAAGCAATGTTGAGGGGTTGAGTTGAATTTCTTCATCAGCTTCTGATGGTGAAAAAGAGGAGGAAAATAAAAGGTGAGGATATTTGGGTTTTGAGTGAGTTCGTCTGAGCTCAGTTGTGTTGGAGAAGGAGGTGGACACTGTCCGAGGATTTCGAGAGTGGGTGAAAATGGATAAAGTACTTGTATAAAACCACACTTTTTGAAAAAAAAAAACTAAAAACTAAAAAAAAAAAACAAAACAAAACAAAACTTTCCCGTGGAGGTTTTAAGATTTGTTTAGGCTATCATGTATATCCCTTGATAATTCAATTATCAACTCTGTGGAAAAATTTCATAAATACCGCTAAACTATTTCATTAGTGTAAAAATGTTTTATGAACTATAAAATATATTTATTGTGTTCTCTCAATTCTGAATGTTAACATATGCGTCAAATTATCCCCTCTGTTAATTTCTATCAGTTTTTTTTTGTCATTTTTAATTATAAAAAATCCCCCTTATTTTTTTGTGTTTATGTCAAAATCCCCTATTAATCTTAGTATTTGTGTCAAAATACCTCATAATCTTTGTACTTTGTAAAAATGCAAAGATCATGGTGTATACTAGCATTAATGACAAAACTCTTCACGAGCTTAAAAATTTTATTAACTCAATCCATTTCAGTTGCATTTTTTAAAATTAGATTATTTATTTTGTATGTGATTTGCACTTGATTGAAAAAAAAAAAACATTGTTAATTATTTTTATTTAATTTTAATATATGTTCCTTTTAAAGTTCAGGTTTTAAGTTTGATTTATATTTAAATATATATTAGAATTAACTAAATATGATTAGAAATACACTTTTTCTATTAGTAAAAAAAATATCTAAGTTTTAACGGTATGAGTAAAAAGGATTGATGATACTAAAAATTACAACTTTAGATGGTTGATTGTTAAGAAAAATATTTAAGAACTAAATTGTCAAATTAAAAAAAAAATTCAGAAGATGTCTAGAATAAGCTAGTTGTTTGCCTTTAAAAAAATAATAATAATAAGCTATTTGTTTTCCTTATTTATTTGATAATTAGTTTTGCATGTTAAAAATAAATAAACACGTTTGGATTGTTTAGATCTAACTAAATTTGTCGTTAGTAATAAAATTCCAATTAGCTGTTCTTGAATCCCATTCAAAGGGTATTAATTATTGTTTAATGAGATATTTTATCATGGATATATATATTTATTGAATTTGAGATGAGAAATTCACCCTCTCTAACTTTTCATGGAGTCGGTATAGTATTATCTTAAAGCTATGCCTGCATTCACTTTTTAAGTAATTTATTAGAGAGAACCTTTTAAGTTTATAACATAGAATAGACCTATGGCATTTTTTTTTATTTAATCAAGAGTAATTAGTCCAAATAGTTCCTGAATTCTTTCAAATGTGACGGTTTGGTCCCTGTTTTTTTCTTTTCGGCCGAGATGATCCAAAACTTTTATTTTGGTCATTATGATCCTTTCCGTCCAAAATCATTAAATTTCTAAGGGAATTTTGCATATGTAATGCATGGGATCAAAACTAAAAGAATATTTTAGTAATTTAATAATAATTAACTTAACCAAAATAAATAAAAATCATTAAAAATTAAATTTATCTCTCCTCTCTCTCTCTCTCTCCCTTCATTTCCTTCCTTAGATGTGAGCAGCAAAAACCCAAACCCAGATCCAAAAAACCCTGAGAACGGACCTTGGCGAGGCAGCGAGCGCGGTGGGCTTCAGTTCGGCGATGGTGGGGGAGGGAGGGTGGGGGGTTTGAGTTTGTTTTGGGGGGATCTGGGTTTTGAACCTGTTCAGTGGGGGATGGTGCTTGTGTTCGTTGACAGTGGCGATGGTGAATGGGGGTGACTGGGTTTTGAGTTTGGGAGGGGGAGGGGGTGTTCAGCGACGGTGAAGGAAGCGGGGGCTCAGGCTCGGGCTCGGGCTGGGTTTTGAGTTCAAAGGGTGGGGGTTGGGGCTGAGCTCGTGTGGTGAAGGGGGGTAGAGGGTGGAGGGCGGCTCGGGCTCAGCAACGGTAAAGGAGGGGGGGAGGGTGGCTCGGGCTTGGGCTAGGTCTAGGGCTGGATTTTTTTTTTAAATTTTTTTGTTGGTTTGAGAGGAAAATAAAAAGAAAAAAATGAAGGAGAAGGTCAATGAGTAAGAAAAAAGAAAATCTAGGGATATTTTGATCTTTTTACTATAAAAATTATAACTTATGTAAGATTCCGTTAAAAATTTAATGATGGACGAAAAGGATCATAATGGCCAAGAAATAAGAGTTTAAGATCATCTCGGTAAAAAAAAAAAAAAAAAAAAAAAAAAAAAAAAAAAAAAAACCTTAAAAGAGTTCAGGGACTATTTGAGCTAATTACTCTTTAATCAATTCACATTGCAGATTATTATCTTTTAGTTGATAGATGCAATTTTAATTCTATTTACTGTAATAATTTTTTAAATATACACCAACAAAATAATAATTGTAATTCATATATTACATACAAATTAATATTATGAGTTAGCATTAATTTTATTTTCTTTTAAATTAGAAGTGGGCGAAATAAAAGATGATTATTGGGGGAAAAAAGGAAAATATATAAATTTCGTGACCTTGGACTTTGGGACTTGTTTGTAGGGATGCTCATAGCAACTAGTAACTAAGCTAAAACTTAAGAGCTATTTTTGATCGATTTCAGTGGTTTATAATTGGTAAGAGAAACCATAATTAAAATAAAAATAATGTACTTGGACTTGTAAGTGGAATTATTTTTCATAGAAACTTTCGGACATTCATATAAATTTAATTAAGAAACTTTGTAATTGAAATTTTACTAAATTTAATAAATTATCGTAACACATTCCCACAAGAAAGGGGGGGGGGGAAAAAAAAAAAAAAAAACAACAACATAACACAAATTTGACTAGTAAAAAATAGAGTCTACGACAGTAAAGATAACGAATACATAAAAACACTTTTTTTTTTTTGGAAAAACAAAAGAAATTATAAAAGAGTTTTGATTGGTTTAGTGATTTAAAACTTACTAGAGCCAAAATCCATCACCATGCTTGGTGCATTATTTTTAAATCTTTTAAAGTCATTTAACAGACAATCTGATAATGCAACAAGTTAAGGACTCACAAGATGTTTTTAACAAATAAACCTTTACAAAGAGTGAAAATATTATACATTGTAAAAGGAATCAGCAAGAAAATACAGTTTGCTTGAGCAAGAATCTGCTTTTACCCCCCAAGATATCGAACTTCCATCCTCACCTGCGGATTCTGTGTATAACAGAGCTTATTATGATGAGCACAAACTATAATTTCTGAGTGTTGAGAGAATATATATATACATATATATATATATATATATAAAAGCAAACTATAATTTCTGAGTGTTGAGAGAATATATATATATATATATATATATATAAAAGATTCAGGTATTGTAGATACCTAAAATCACGCAGTTTTCCAAGGACGGAATAAATCAAAGCCATTTCTCAGCTAAATTCATACCAGAGCATTCCAGAAAAAAAAAAACCCTGTGAGTTTTACACAATACATTAGAAAAAAAGTCACCGTGATTTTGTAAAACGATTATAATGATATGAACTTCGCAACAAATTAAATAGGACTTCTAAATTCTAATCTATTAAGATATCTGGAGACCGAAACTACACCTTCCTCGCATACGCTAAATTTGTTTGTGGTTCCTTCGATACAACTTCTTTAATATTAGTCACTCCATGACTTGTTTGTGGTTCCTTCGATACGACTTCTTTAAGGTTAGTCACTCCATGAATGACCTGATGTATCTTCTAGCGAGCAAAATTCCAGCTGCCACGTTCTTTGCAAAAAAAAGTCGATAAATTACCAGTTAGAAAAGTGATAAAATTTACTCGCAATAGAAGTGCAACTGGTGACTAAAGTAGAGACCATCACTCACCTGGGAAGAAGATCACATATTTTGTCAGACCACGCGGTAACTATATACTTTCTTGATGATATCACAGTAAAAATTCAAAATTCAATTCTCATCCAGTTTCGTGTTGCATTACGAGATCACAACAAACTTTTGATATGTAAGAGCTTGTTTGTCAAAGTATAAGCCAGAAACCAACGAAAAGAATCTTATCAACCTCGGGGTAATTACACCCAATTTTAGGAATGGTAAAGTATTTTGAGTTTCTAATACAGAGAAAACCAGTAAGAACATCTACCAGCTCTCAAGTTCCTGCATCAGAAATTGCATAATTGCATGTTCCTTTTATTAGACCCCTTTTCGCCAATTCATCTTGCAATTCGGCAGCTTCAACTATCTTTCCTAGCTCATAGTATTTCCTTAGTAGACTGAAACATAAGATCTCATCAGGAAGGATACCGTTCCCAATCATTTCATCAAGCCACATTTTTGCTTGTTGCACCTGACTGCACTGAGAAAACCCCCAGATCAAGGAAGTATACGCATGCAAATCAAGCTCCATGCCCATTTCAATCATTCTGTTTTTCAAATTCAAAGCTTCCTGAAGATTCCCAAGCTTCAAGTTCCCATCAATTAGAGCGGTGTATGCCGTCCTGTCAGGAGGTATACCCTTTTCCAGCATTTCATCAAACAGCTTCTCAGCTGCCTCAATGCAATTATTTTTACAAAGCCCATCAATTAAGGCTGTATAAACCGCTATGTTTGGTTGCAAACCGATGTCAACCATCCTATCAAAATAGTCAGTGGCCTCTTGGACCAAACCCTTTTTGCACAAACCGTCAATTAATGCACAATAAGTTACAACATTGACCTCAATCCCATTGTCATGCATTTCTTGTAAAAGAGAGAGCGCCTCCATGGTTTTTCCCGCCTTAAAATAGGCATCCATAAGCGTCGTGTACACAACATGATTTGCAGTTAGACCACGACTTCTCATATCATTGATCACAAGCTTAGATTCTTCAAGCATATTTTGGCTGCACAGACCCCAAATGATTGTTCCAAACAGTAACAAGTCAGGTTTTATTTTTTTCTCCTCCATTTCTTTTAAGGTTTGAAAAGCTTTCTCCGACTTCTTAGCCTTAATATATCCATGAACAAGAGCAGAATAAACCTGCAAGTTAGGAGTTACTCCAGTCTTCAGCATTGCCATAAAGACTTCTTCCGCTTCCGTCATTCTACCATCTTCACAAAGGCCGTTGAGTAAAGCTGAATAACCTACAATATTCCAGCTAATTCCTGACTGCAACATCTCGTATGTCAGCTTCATTGCTTCGGTTAGATTACCTGCTTTACAATTTGCATCAACTAAAGAAATATATGTGTACTCATTTGGAAAAAGGCCAACTCGTCTCATGTCCACGAAAAATTTAAGCGCTTCCTGCATCATCCCTTCTTTACAAAAGGCATCAATTAGTGTGCTATAAGTCACGACATTTGCTTTCAACCCATGATTCTTCAACTCACGGAGAAACTCCAAAGCTCGAGGCAGTTTTTGCAATTTACAAAAACAATTAATCAAAGCGTTGAAAGTAATTATATCAGGCTCACAACATACATCTTTCATTTCCCCAAATATGCAAACTGCTTCGTCTAACTTCCCAACCTTCCCAAACCCATCTATAAGAGAATTATACGTCACAATATCGGGCATCAAGCCCCGATGTTTCATTTCTACAAACAAGCTTCTAGCTTGATCCATATCACCTTTCTTGCACAGATAATTAATCATTATATTATATGTGAAAACCGAAGGGGCAATCCCAGCCCCAAGCATGTCCTCAAAAAACTTCCTTGACAAGTCCACCTTTCCCGACTTTGAAAGCCTATGCAAAAACGCATTGCAGGACCGCGGTTTCGGCAAAACCCGAAACTTCCTCATCTTCAAGAAACACCGGTTTGCTTCCTCAAACATTCCCAACTCAACTAAAACACTAAACAACGCATCGAAAACTCCAAACCCCGGAACACAAACACTCCTCGTCGACCACAATACATCGAACACATCACAACCCGGTAAAACCTGATTCAACGACACCAATTCTCTAAGAACTCCATTGGCATCAAAGTACATTCTAGCATAAAAGAGAATGTGAACCATAATACAATACGACTCGGTCGTGTGGCGAAACCCGGTTCTATTCCCAGCCCATTTGAACAATTTCAAAGCCAAAACCGGATACTCCTTAAGCTCTACCAAAAACCTCGAAACCCAAATCGGGGCAATCACAGAATCTAACAAATTAACGATATTCAGATCATTCCATTGGTCTTGTTCAACGATTCTACACAAGTTCTCTTTATCCAAAACTTGGGGAGAAAAACCAGAGATGGGTTTTGAAGAAAATGGGAAACGAACAAGGAATGAAAAACCATTGAAACAAATACGAGTATGGGAAGAGTTTTTGTGAATGAAAAGTAAAGAAGGAAGGAAATTGGGAAAAGGGCTTACTCGGGAAGAAGCTCTGCGCCCGATGTGGAAGAGATTGCGAAGAAAGAGAAGCATATTTGTGAAGAAGAAGAGAAAGAACAGAGGTTTAGTTGGCTTCATTTTTCAGAGAGATGGGAGTTGCATGGTTGAGAGAGATACTGGAAGTGCCAAGAGTTCTGGGCATTTATATGATTTGGGAATTTGAGCTGCTCAACAAAGAAGACGACTCAGAAGAAGATGGAGAAGAGAAGTTAGGAAGAGGATGGTCATCTTATTGTTAGGGTTTATGCCCAAACAAAGAAGAGGGCTACGGTTTAAGGTTTTGTTTTTGTTTATTTTATTGGGGAATTACTTATTTAATCCTAAATTTTTAAGTTTGTTTAATTTTGATCCCTGATTTTTTTCGTAGTTGGATTACCTCTAAATTTTTAAAATATTTGATACAATAGTTGTTTTCGTCAATTATTGAATCGAATCTGTTAGTAATTTGATAAATGATGCAACTAACGGATTCTGTCTAAAAATTAACATAAAAGATTACTATAATAACGATTTTTAATAGTTTAAGGTTTATTCCAACTCAAAAAAAAAAAAAAAAAAGATCAAAGTTATACAAACTTAAAATTTTAGAGATCAACATATTCATTAATCATATTTTATTTTTGGATCAAACTCATCGATCCCCCGAATTTTAAGATCACTCTCACATTGCATCCTAAATTCTGAAAACTCTCACTTTAATCCTTAAATTTTGAATCTATCTCATTTAATTATTTTTATCTAGAATTTTGATTAAAAACAGACCGAAAAGGATGTGACATAATCTCACTAACTTCCCTTTTGGTAATAATTCAGTTAAAAACAAATGAAAAAAAAAAACACATAATCATACTTAATTCCCATTTTTTCGTCTATTTTTAATATAAATTCTTATAAAAGGGTTTATGTATGACTCATTTAAAGTTTATAATATAACGTGAGAGTTTTTATAGTCTAAGGATAAAATACTAAGCACCTTAAGGGATATAGATGAGAATACTAATTTATCATTCATTTGTTGTTGAATTGTATATTTATCATTCTCTCTCTTTTTACGGGAAAAATAACATTGAGATGCATAATTGTATTAAGTGTGATTTTTTACACTTTTGCCTTTTATATTTTTCAAATTTTAGTAAGAGTAATTGAATCAAATAGTTTCTAAACTCTTTATAAGATGACAATTTGATCCTTTTTTTTTTAAATTTTGACCGAGATGACCCAAAACTCTCTAAATGTTGATAATCTTAGTCATTTTCATTCAATTTTGTTAAGTTTCTAATGGTAAATGTCACGTGACTCATCACATGAGTTTTCTTAACCATCAAAAGACGAAAATACCCTTATTTAAAACAAGACCCCACACTTATATACATTAAAAAACAAAAAACAAAAAAGGGAGAAAGGTGAGAAACCCAAGCTCCCCCACCCCTACACTCGCTAATCTCAGGCACCCCCACCCCCCCCCCAAGACGTTGATCTCGCCCCCTCCCTAACTCACTAATCTCAGCCCTTAAGGGATATAGATGAGAATACTAATTTATCATTCATTTGTTGTTGAATTGTATATTTATCATTCTCTCTCTTTTTACGGGAAAAATAACATTGAGATGCATAATTGTATTAAGTGTGATTTTTTACACTTTTGCCTTTTATATTTTTCAAATTTTAGTAAGAGTAATTGAATCAAATAGTTTCTAAACTCTTTATAAGATGACAATTTGATCCTTTTTTTTTTTTAATTTTGACCGAGATGACCCAAAACTCTCTAAATGTTGGTAATCTTAGTCATTTTCATTCAATTTTGTTAAGTTTCTAATGGTAAATGTCACGTGACTCATCACATGAGTTTTCTTAACCATCAAAAGACGAAAATACCCTTATTTAAAACAAGACCCCACACTTATATACATTAAAAAACAAAAAACAAAAAAGGGAGAAAGGTGAGAAACCCAAGCTCCCCCACCCCTACACTCGCTAATCTCAGGCACCCCCACCCCCCCCCAAGACGTTGATCTCGCCCCCTCCCTAACTCACTAATCTCAGCCCCCCCCCCCCCCCCCCCAAACCTAGCCCCCCACCAAAACCAATATAAATTATCAAAAAAAAAAAAAGGAGGAATCTCAGGCACCCTCTACCCCAATCGCTGATCTCAGGAGGTTGGGAGAGTAAGATCGAGATTTATGGGCTTGCAGATCGGGTGGGAGCAGGCAAGATGGAGAAAATGGTGAGAGAGATGGATCAGAATGAGAGAGAGAGAGAGGAGAGAGAGAAGAAATTAGGGTATTTTTGTTAAAGTAAATTTACTATTAAATTATTAAAACACCATCTCAAATTAGATTACATACATTGTACATGAATCATTCCGTTAGAAAATTAACGGAATTTGACGGAAAGGACTAAGATTGTCAACATTTAGAGAGTTTAGGAACATATTGATCAAAATTAAAAAAACATGGACCAAATCGTCACATTCTTAAGAGTTTAGGGACCATTTTGGTCAATTACTCTTTTAGTAATTGCTACTGAATTTTAATTTTGATAGTTCAACCGTAGAACTTGCTAAAATATTGAAATATGACACATTTTATCAACTTTATTTTGAATTTTGGTTGGAGTTAAGGAATTCAGAGTTAGATAATTGAGAGATTTATATCAGAGTTTGAATGGACAAGTTTTTTCATAATCAATATAACAACTATCAGTAAAATAGATCACATTACATTATTTCAGCAAATTCAGGTAGATTGTTAGAAACAAAGTTAAGAAGACAAAAAAAAAAAAAAAAAAGGTTCAGAAGATAAAACATTAAACTATCAAATTCTTAGATAATGTGTAAAATGCCCTAGCATAATATTTATTCATTCTGAAAAAAAAAAAAAAAAGTATAATCTTATAATATGTTATTCCAATCATCTACATGTATATATAATAGAATAATCTCAAAAAATAACACCTCACAGAGTGGATAGGGTGACAAGGAATAAGATTACCTTGACTAGATATCTCCCATTCATCATTTATGTTCGATATTCATTGCCTCACTTTAGGTCTATTTTCATTGTCCCTACCTGTGAGTGCTGAAAAACTTGGAGATAATGATACCACTACCAGATCCTTCTTTGTTTAATGAAAAAAAAAAAAAAAACTCAAAAAATAAAGAACACATATAAAGTTAGGTTTATTTTTAATTAAGGGGTTGTAGACATTATCTAACAGAGTTAACTCTATTATAAAGTGTTCAATTTAAATTTCTCATCTTAATCTCAAGTTAAAAAAAAAAAGTGTATTTGTTACTAATATTGAAGAATAGTCAGAATTCAAGACTTTTATTTATTTTTTTTTTCCAAAAAAGCCAATTTTTTAATAATTTCAAAATAGTTTATCGCCAAATTATTTTTATAATTGCAAAACGGTTTATTAGAAAAAAATACTTAACTTATTGATTTTTTTTAACGCAAAATTGAATAATTATAAGTTTAGAAATAATAGTATTTTTTATTTTTTTGAATTTTGGGACGGACGAATTCAAATTATTCTCCTAATAGTGGAATCAGGTGTTAAATTACTATTAGACTGTACATGTAATCACTAAAATAATTTAAATTAGAGAAAACAATCTGTTAAATTAAATGACTGCTACAATTTAAATGGGAGAATTTTAGGAAGTGAAAAGGAATTAATATCATAAATTTTTTTTGAATAATAATTTCATAATTTTTAAATAAAGTAAATAAATAACATATTTCTGATAATCTATAAGAGGAAGTCTACTGTCACCGTACATTTTACTTTCCCCACACGTATGTTAATAAATTTTAGTATTACTAAATTACCTGTTAATTGAAGTGCTTGTAAAAACAAATATATTTTAAAAAATACTCTTTACTCGCCTCATTTGAATAAATTTAAAAATACAATACCTTTTCAAATACATTACAAATTAAAGACTCAAACTTTCTCTCTCTTTAATTGTTTTTTTTTTTTTTGGAACTTTTTCATGAGAAGCCATCTGTCCAAAATAACCCCTTCTTCGCTTCCTTCTCCTTTTCACCGTTGTGTAAAATATATTTGTGCTGTTGTGTTTAGGTTCTCTTGTTCGGGTCAAGATATGTTGTTCTAATTTTTTATCTTATTGACTGTCTCTTTAATAGCATTATGTCATATCATCTGAATTTAAAAATTTAATCACATAAAAAAAAACTAAATACTAAAAATTCTTGAACAAATTAATGAGTTTTTAACACACTATTGAAGGGACAACCATTAAGATAGAAAAATAAGACAGTAAATATGGACTTGTCTTATTCTACATTATCAATTGTACTTAAAGTAAACTGACTTTTTCATTACATTTGTTTCAATATTCGTTGTTCATTTGATATTTGTAGTTTTTGAATTTTGATTGAAACAAAAAAAAAAAAAAAAAAAGCATGATTTCCTACAAGTAGAGAGGTGGATTTTAAAGGTGAACCTTGCAGGTTACCTATTAAAGCACAATTAAAAGAGTCACCATCTTCATCTGCTTTTGCAGTCAGGCAAATTCCCATTACCATTGAAACTGTGTTTAACATTTTCAGATTTGAGAGAATAAGGGTGCATTAGGTGCACATTTTCAACTCAAAATTTCCATATCAGTTTTTATCTTTTTCTGAAAAGTTAACAAAAATTATAATTAGTTTTTAAAAAGTCAACAAACTGCAATCTAAAAATTTCATCTTCAAACGGAGGCTAACATCGGGTGTCGCAAAGGCCTTCATTCTTTTTAGGGTTAAGTAGCACCTTCGTTTGTAATGAAAAGTAAAATAAGGTCTTTGGACATTTTATCCAGTTTAGGGGGAGGACTTTTTTGATCGTCTGCAGAGGCTTTTCTAGTGTCCTGTTGAGAAAAACAGAGGACATGTCCGTTAGTTAACGCTGACCGTATAGATTGATCTTGATGGTTGTGAGAGCAACATACATGCAATATATTGAGTGTTCAAGGGGGTCACTAGTTCAAATTAATTACCTTTAAACGACAGGCAGGTGGGAAATTCAAAAAGGCAAGCAAAAAACAATGCTTGTCTTTATTTGGTTGATTCGCTTGAGTTGGAGAATTGAAGTTATTTTGATTGGAGTGGAGTTGAGTTTTAGAATTGTGCGTTTGGTTGAAAATGAATTGTTTGGAACTAAAAGTATAAAAAACTCGAAATATATATTTGGAAAAAAAAAAATAACAATATAGAATTTGTTTCGTTTATCACAAAATTTTATGCAAATTTTTTTTTTTTTTAAATCATCTCCTTTTGACTTGAAATAATAGAGTTATTGACTTTTAAATTTTGATTCTTTAAGTTGGAGTTTAAAATGTAAATAGTAAAACTGAGTTTATTTTTAAAGAAAAGACAAATAAACAATCATAATTGTTTGGTTGAAACGAACTAACCAAAAACGTCATTGCAGTGTTTCACTGCTATATTTCGCTATAAAAAGTATGCTAGAGTTGATACCTCACTTAACAAGAATACAAGCAAGAATACTTAAGCAAAATAGTGATTAGAATGTAGGAAATATAAATAACGCACATATTTAGGGTTCGTTTGGATCGCAGGTTTGAGTTGATATTTTGAAGTTGAAATAGTAAATTTTGTTGACTTTTCAGAAAAGACAAAAAACTTTTTGGGAAAAAGACAAAGACTTTTGAGGAAAAAGACAAAATTTGAGTTGAAAAGTTTGAATTGAGATGGTGAACCAAACATAGCATTAACAAGGTTTGTCTTTAATTTGAAGATCATATCCTCTCGGGAGAATAAAACGAGGTAGAGAAAGTACACCAAGAGCTTTATATTCCAGAAAATGCTTGCTAAGGGTTTTCGAAGTGGCACACATGCCTATTTATAACCATCCCAAAAAAAAAAAAAAAAAAAATTTAATATAAATAATTGAATACATGTTGTTGATAAGCCGTGAATCCACAGGTTTTGATCTTTATGTCGTATCCTTATTGAAATGTAGACTGGTAGGTCTGTTGATTTAAATCCCGTGATTTATGGATTTTGAATAATGTCTGCGTCCTTTATGGTCTTTAATCTTATTTAGGGTGTCTGTCTATTCAGCCCTTTAGCCAAGATATCTCCTTAAATGGATAAGGGACCGAGTATGTTAATTTGACACCCTGTCAAGACTTTATCCACATTGGCACTTTCAAGTTTCAACACATAGGAACATGACAGTAAAAACAAAGAAAAGTACTATTTAAAATTGAATATAGTACGAATTAAAAGAAAAAAAGAAGGAAGAAGAAGAAGAAGAAAAATATACATTTGGATTCATTTTGAAGTAAAAATTTTCAACTTAAAATGGTGTGTAAATCACTATGTATTAGTTGAACTTAGATTCTTAACATCTGTTGAAAAAAAAGGAGGGGGGGAGGGAATAACCTTTTTTTTTTCCTAAAAATTATAATATTAAACATTAACCTTTTTTTTTTTTTTTTTTGTAAAATATGTAACTTTCATTTCCAAAATAAAAGCTATAATATAATTGTGTTGAAAAGGATTAGTGAAATAATAACAATTGTCACATTGATAATGAGATTGTTTAAGTATAACTTGTTGAACTTAAATCAGTTAATTGTATCAAGTACAAAAGGAGAAAATGGATTATTAAAAAAAATGATACAACTCTTCATAACAAAGGAACTTAAATGATTACATAAAACACATTCAAAATAACAAAAGTAACTATAATAGTTTTCTTTTGTAAAACCAAAAAAAAAAAAAAAAGGAGAGAGCAAAAGAGAGTCCTTACAACCTCTTTTATTTATCGGGAAAACCCTAAGAAAAAAAATAATCAAGAAAAGAAAAAAAATCCTTACCACAATTAGATTCGGTCATAGTTAAGAAAATTAGAGTTTCCAGTGAGAAATTAACCAAGATTAGAAACCTTAAAAGATAAATTATTGTCGGATGTTGAGTTTTTAATGAAGGGAAAATAAAATAAAAAGAAAACAAAAAAATTATGACCTGAAATACCAGTTAAAAAATGAGGGAAAAGATAAGATAAAAACAAAAACAAAACATATAAAAAAGGGTTAGACTGAAAGAAATATTGACAAACAAATAAAAGAAAAGTAAAGTAAAAATAAAATAAAATAAAACAAAATAAAAATAAACAGTTAAACTGTTTTTAAAGAGAATCTTGGAGGGTCTTCTTCACTAAATGAAAAAATATATATATATTTTGAATGAAATATGTAAAATGAACTAATGTTTAGAAGAAAGAAAAATGAATATATTACGATTTAAAAAAAGAAGAAGAAGAAGAAAAATATACATGTGGATTCATTTTGAAGTAAAAAGTTTCAATTTAAAATGGTGTGTAAATCATCCTGTTTTAGTTGAACTTGATTCTTAATATCTATTGAAAAGGTGGGGAGGGATAACCCCCTTTTTTTTTTCGTAAAAAAAACTTTTACACAATGTTAAATATAGAAAAAAAAAAAAAAAAAAATCCCTACAAAAATAGAAAAAAAAAAATTTGTAAGTTATAATGGCAATTTTGTAATATGTTTTAACTTTTGGTCTCCTTTTAAGAAACCTCAAAATACTTTCCCTTAAAAAAAAAGTCAGCACTTTCCCTAAAAAAAAGTCAGAATACTTGCAATAAAATTTGAACACGTGGGAGGCCAAGCAACTGCCAACTGAAGCAAAGTAGTAGTTATGCAAGAGGAATGACAATTTTTCAAGAAAAAAAAAAAAAAGGGAGAAGGCAACAAAACGGTGCGTATTTGAGGAATAGTGAATTTTTATTCACTCTTTTATATATACAGAATTAGGAAACTAGTGTTTTAATCACGTGCTCCTGTGTGTTAAGTTCATTAAAATTTTTATTAATTTTAAAGAATATATTTATAGAAAATTAATAAAAATAAAATAAAAAATAAAAGAACTGAAATATTAAAAACAGATCAATATTAAAAAAAGATTAAAATTAAAAAATTAAAAAAAACTTGTCTGAAAGACAATGTTTTATATGTTAATGAAAAATATTTTCTTATAAAATGTGTAGAAGAAATTACAAAAAAAAAAAAAAAGAAAAGAAAAGAAAAATTTACAAAATATGAAATATATATACAAATTATATTTAAATTTAGAAAATAAATACATTGAAATAATTAAATTATATTATAAATTTTTAAATATATAATAAATAGATGTTATAAATCTTACATAATATATATTATTTAATCATAATATAAGAGCATTCAAATAATATTTTCTCTCACTCGTTCTATGAACCTCCTTCTTTCTTTCCCAAAAAAAAAAAAAAAACAAAACAAAACAAAAAAAAAAACCCCTCTCTCTCTCTCTCACTCCCTAGAAAAAAAAAAAAAAAAAAAAAAACGAAACGAAACGAAACATGCCTCCCCTCTCTCTCTCCCTCTCTCACCCTTCCCTTAAAAAAAAAAAAAAAAAAAAAAGCAAAAAAAAAAATTACAAAAATCTTTTATATTTTTGCTCTCTTCTCTCTTTCACCTAATACACTTTTTCTTCTCTCTCTCACTCCCTTCCGCTCGAGCAAAAGAAAAAAAAAATCCACAAAAAAAAAAACCCCATCCCTTATCCCACTTCTCTCTTTCTAAAAAAAATAAAAACAAAACAGGGTCTCACTTCCCCACACCCTTTTTTTTCTTTCCCAATGCACCCATCCCCCCTCTCTCTCTCCATCCTCCCGCGCATCTCTCTTTCTCTCTCTCACCCCACCTCTGCTCTGCCATGTGTCAGCCAACCTAGGAGAAGGGAAAAAAAAAGAGAGAGAGATAGCCAAAACACGCGTTTTAGACGCAAACAGTGCCTTTTTTTTCCTCCCTTCTATATATGTATATGTATGTATGTATGTATGTATATATAGCTATAGACTAATGATGGGTTTTGAAACATCATTCCGTTATACATTGTATTATGTGTGTTTATCAATTTACATTTTTTATCTATTCTTACTAATCACGTCGTATATTTTCTCTTTCACCAATATATATTAGAATGATTCTTTAAATATAAACAATATTTTAATACAATATATAAAAAGGACAATGTATAAAAAGGACATTTAAACGCATATTATATTTCATCTATTACATTCAAAATATTCAAGACAGTGAGTAATAATAATCAAACATTATAATCTACGATTGGAAGTAATATTATATTAGGAAGTAATTTTCATAACCAAATGTCAAAATTTGACTTTGGTACATGAATTATGCATTGTAAGATGCTCAAGTGGAATAATGTAAATTAAGCCACGTGCAGTATGCATAGAGAATTTTGTCAAAATTATATAACGTAACGTTTTTAGTTATATCAGTAATTTCAACCACATCAATAACTTAGAGATTGATTTGTTAATTAAGAAATTATGAATCAAAAGGTCATTATCTAAAAAAAATCAAGAACTGATGTGCATAAAATCCAAAAGAAAAAGAGACTTAAAAAAGAAAAAAAAAAAAAAAGAATTCATAGAAAATGGTAAGCACTAAACATGATAATAAAAACAAAAATCTCCAACTTACTATGTATTTAAAATCACAATGTATTACCCTAAAAGAAAAAGATTAGAATGTACTAAAAAACTAAAAAGAAGGAGAAGAAAAATCGTTGAGAAATAGAGATTTTTGTAATCAAATAATATTATTGATGTAATTTGAATATAAAAAGGGTTTCATTTAACTTAAACCCAGTGAATATGAATATGAATATGTTGGTTGCTTTCCCATCACTATGCTTGCATTCACATGCCTGCAAAAAGTTGTTGCTACTCGTGCGAATAAAAGCTGCGAATACATGTTTATAAAACAGATAAATCATACCAAATTCTAGGAGAACACGGAAAGCAAAAAGGGCAAAGAAAAAAAAAAGCTGCAACAACTTTTTATAAAGGAGGGTATGAAAAGAAAAATCTAAAAATAAATAAATAAAGCACCAAAACGGTGTGAATTTGACAATCATAAATGAATAATAACTTCAATATCTATTTTTTTATTATTGTTAAGATTAACATAAGAAGAAAATATTAGAAAGCACAAGATGTTAAAAAGAAGTAATGTTGATAGTCCAATAGAACAAATGTATGTGACTTTTCTTCTTATTTTATTCTTCGTAGTACTAGTAAACTCTAGTTTTTTTTTTTATTAAAAAATATATATTTTTTCCTCTTTTCTTTTGAGTTACTTTTTAGTCATGTCTTTGCATTGTTTTCATTTGATATTAAATTGTAAAAAGCAATACAGTAAATAGGACATATGGAACAAATGAGATGAAGTTTTAAGTACAGCTAAATCACACATGTTATTGTATAATTTGAATTGTGATAATTAAATACAATATGCAATTCTCGTGCCAAATATGCAAAAGTAATGTTGGTATTTATAATCAATAAATTCCACAAATATAAATTCTTGTTCTTTTTGAATAATAAACAAACATTTCTAATTAGTTTTTTTAAAAATTACTTTAGAATGTGTATAAAATGTTAGACAATTACCACAATACTTTTATTTAATACAAATTTATGAAAGAAAATGCCTCGTATTAAATAAAAGATTTCTTATTTAAACTCTTTCACTCTCACTCATCTTTGTTTTCTATCTAATCATTTAAAAATATATCTAATATAAAAGATTACATGCTTATGTGCTCCGAGCATTAATACAAAAGGCTATTCTTTTTCTTCAATGTCTGATTCATAGTCATATAATAACGTAAAAAAATTTGTGCTCAATTTAAGTGTAAACAAAAATCACACAACATGATTTGCAACTTTTATTCCATATTTGCACTTTCTCTAGTGGATTGTCGTAAAAGATAAAATAAAATAAAAAATGAATTCTTCAATAATAATAAGATGAAGCATACTTGTGTCATTAAACACATATCTACAAGTTAATATATAGAACAAGGAGATTATTTGAGATTTACTCCCTCATTCTCAACAAAAATCATTCTTTTAATATATGAGTGTTGTGACCAGTCAAGTTAAGACTAATAAAGAATTTGTCTTAAAAAAAAAGGATAAATGTTTTCCCTTTAAAAAATTTAAACTTTAATATTAACATTTTTTTTTTTTGGTAGGAAAGGCTCACTTAATATTAACAACTCTAAAAGCAAAATTTATTATTGAAAATCAGATTATTTATATAGATATATCTACAAATATAGGTGTGCAAGCTTTTATTCCATTCTATTGAAAATCTACTAGGAGATTAAAAAAGTAAAGAAAAGTAACAAATTCCTTATGCGCTCTAATTTCTTCATTAGTAATTGTATTGGATTAATTTATTTTCATTCCTTTTTGACTTTTCAAATACAAACAGACTTTGTACAAATGGAAGAAATAGTGAACGGGTAGGGTGAAAAGTGAAAATACAACAATAGGAGTGGCTTTCGAGTTAGCCTCCATGCTGGCTGCTTTTGTTCCCTTTTTGTGCTTGGCTGTTTGTTGGTAGTATATCATTTCTTAGCAAAATAAAATAAAATAAAAAATAATAATAATAAAATAAAAACTAGGAGGGGAGTTGTCCATCTCGTACATCCAATCCATCCCTGCAAAAAGGTCTCTACTTTAACCGGTGCTGCTAAAAGTTAGACAATTACCACAATACTTTTATTTAATACAAATTTATGAAAGAAAATGCCTCGTATTAAATAAGAGATTTCTTACTTAAACTCCTTCACTCTCACTCATCTTTGTTTTCTATCTAATCATTTAAACATATATCCAATATAAAAGATTACATGCTTATGTGCTCTGAGCATTAGTACAAAAGGCTATTCTTTTTCTTCAATGTCTGATTCATAGTCATATAATAACGTACGAAAATTTGTGCTCAATTTAAGGGTAAACAAAAATCACACAACATGATTTGCAACTTTAATTCCATATTTGCACTTTCTCTAGTGTATTGTCGTAAAAGATAAAATCAAATAAAAAATGCATTCTTCAATAATAATAAGATGAAGCATACTTGTGTCATTAAACACATATCTACAAGTTAATATATAGAACAAGGAGATTATTTGAGACTTACTCCCTCATTCTCAACAAAAATCATTCTTTTAAGATATGAGTTTTGTGACCAGTCAAGTTAAGACTAATAAAGAATTTGTCTTCAAAAAAAAAAAGCATAAATGTTTTCCCTTTAAAAAATTTAAACTTTAATATTAACATTTTTTTTTGGTAGGAAAGGCCCACTTAATATTGACAACATTAAAAGTTAAATTCATTATTGAAAATCAGATTATTTATATAGATATATCTACAAATATAGGTATGCAAGCTATTGTTCCATTCTATTGAAAATCTACTAGGAGATTAAAAAAGTAAAGAAAAGTAACAAATTCCTTATGCGTTCTAATTTCTTCATTAGTAATTGTATTGGATTAATTTATTTTCATTCATTTTTAACTTTTCAAATACAAACAGACTTTGTACAAATGGAAGAAATAGTGAACGGGTAGTGAAAAGTGAAAATACAACAATAGGAGTGGCTTTCGAGTTAGTCTCCCTGCTGGCTGCTTTTGTTCCCTTTTTGTGCTTGGCTGTTTGTTGGCAGTATATCATTTCTTAGCAAAATAAAATAAAATAAAAAATAATAATAATAAAATAAAAACTAGGAGTGGAGTTGTCCATCTCGTACGTCCAATCCATCCCTGCAAAAAGGTCACTACTTTAACCGGTGCTGCTAAAAGTTAGACAATTACCACAATACTTTTATTTAATACAAATTTATGAAAGAAAATGCCTCGTATTAAATAAGAGATTTCTTATTTAAACTCCTTCACTCTCACTCATATTTGTTTTCTATCTAATCATTTAAACATATATCCAATATAAAAGATTACATGCTTATGTGCTCCGAGCATTAGTACAAAAGGCTATTCTTTTTCTTCAATGTCTGATTCATAGTCATATAATAACGTAAGAAAATTTGTGCTCAATTTAAGTGTAAACAAAAATCACACAACATGGTTTGCAACTTTTATCCCATATTTGCACTTTCTCTAGTGGATTGTTGTAAAAAAATAAAATAAAATAAATAATGCATTCTTCAATAATAATAAGATGAAGCATACTTGTGTCATTAAACACATATCTACAAGTTAATATATAGAACAAGGAAATTATTTGAGACTTACTACTTCATTCCCAACAAAAATAATTCTTTTAATATATGAGTGTTGTGACCAATCAAGTTAAGACTAATAAAGAATTTGTCTTAAAAAAAAAAGGATAAATGTTTTCCCTTTAAAAAATTTAAACTTTAATATTAATTTTTTTTTTTTCGGTAGGAAAGGCCCACTTAATATTAACATTACTAAAAGCTAAATTCATTATTGAAAATCAGATTATTTATATACATATATCTTCAAATATAGGTGTGCAAGCTTTTATTCCATTCTATTGAAAATCTACTAGGAGATTAAAAAAGTAAAGAAATGCAACAAATTCCTTATGCGCTCTAATTTCTTCATTAGTAATTATATTGGATTAATTTATTTTCATACCTTTTTGACTTTTCAAATACAAATAGACTTTGTACAAATGGAAGATATAGTGAACGGGTAGGGTAAAAAGTTAAAATACAACAATAGGAGTGGCTTTCGAGTTAGCCTCCCTGCTGGCTGCTTTTGTTCCCTTTTTGTGCTTGGCTGTTTGTTGGCAGTATATCATTTCTTAGCAAAATAAAATAAAATAAATAATAATAATAATAATAATAAAATAAAAAATAGGAGTGGAGTTGTCCATCTCGTACGTCCAATCCAGCCCTGCAAAAATGTCTCTGCTTTAACCGGTGCTGCTAAAAGTTAGACAATTACCACAATACTTTTATTTAATACAAATTTATGAAAGAAAATGCCTTGTATTAAATAAGAGATTTCTTACTTAAACTCCTTCACTCTCACTCATCTTTGTTTTCTATCTAATCATTTAAACATATATCCAATATAAAAGATTACATGCTTATGTGCTCTGAGTATTAGTACAAAAGGCTATTCTTTTTCTTCAATGTCTGATTCATAGTCATATAATAACGTAAGAAAATTTGTGCTCAATTTAAGTGTAAACAAAAATCACACAACATGATTTGCAACTTTAATTCCATATTTGCACTTTCTCTAGTGGATTGTTGTAAAAAGAAAAATAAAATAAATAATGCATTCTTCAATAATAATAAGATAAATCATACTTGTGTCATTAAACACATATCTACAAGTTAATATACAGAACAAGGAGATTATTTGAGACTTCCCCATTCTCAACAAAAATCATTCTTTTAATATATGAGTGTTGTGACCGGTCAAGTTAAGACTAATAAAGAATTTGTCTTAAAAAAAAAAAGGATAAATGTTTTCCCTTTAAAAAGTTTAAACTTTAATATTAACATTTTTTTTGGTTGGAAAGGCCCACTTAATATTAACAACTCTAAAAGCTAAATTCATTATTGAAAATCAGATTATTTATATAGATATATCTACAAATATAGGTGTGCAAGCTTTTATTCCATTCTATTGAAAATCTACTAGGAGATTAAAAAAGTAAAGAAAAGTAACAAATTCTTTATGCGCTCAAATTTCTTAATTAGTAATTGTATTGGATTAATTTATTTTCATTCCTTTTTGACTTTTAAAATACAAATAGACTTTGTACAAATGGAAGAAATAGTGAATGGGTAGGGTAAAAAGTTAAAATACAACAATAGGAGTGGCTTTCGAGTTAGCCTCCCTGCTAGCTGCTTTTGTTCCCATTTTGTGCTTGGCTGTTTGTTGGCAGTATATCATTTCTTAGCAAAATAAAATAAAATAAATAATAATAATAATAAAATAAAAAATAGAAGTGGAGTTGTCCATCTCGTACGTCCAATCCAACCCTGCAACAAGGTCTCTGCTTTAACCGGTGCTGCTAAAAGTTAGACAATTACCACAATACTTTTATTTATTACAAATTTATGAAAGAAAATGTCTCGTATTGAATAAGAGATTTCTTACTTAAACTCCTTCACTCTCACTCATCTTTGTTTTCTATCTAATCATTTAAACATATATCCAATATAAAAGATTACATGCTTATGTGCTCCGAGCATTAGTACAAAAGGCTATTCTTTTTCTTCAATGTCTGATTCATAGTCATATAATAACGTAAGAAAATTTGTGCTCAATTTAAGTGTAAACAAAAATCACACAACATGATTTGCAACTTTTATTCCATATTTGCACTTTCTCTAGTGGATTGTTGTAAAAAATAAAATAAAATAAAAAATGCATTCTTCAATAATAATAAGATGAAGCACACTTGTGTCAGTAAACACATATCTACAAGTTAATATATAGAACAAGGATATTATTTGAGACTTATTCTCTCATTCTCAACAAAAATCATTCTTTTAATATATGAGTGTTGTGACGAATCAAGTTAAGACTAATGAAGAATTTGCCTTGAAAAAAAAAAAGGATAGATATTTTCCCTTTAAAAAATTTAAACTTTAATATTAACATTTTTTTCGGTTGGAAAGGCCCACTTAATATTAACAGCTCTAAAAGCTAAATTCATTATTGAAAATCAGATTATTTATATAGATATATCTACAAATATAGGTGTGGAAGCTTTTATTCCATTCTATTGAAAATCTACTAGGAGATTAAAAAAGTAAAGAAAAGCAACAAATTCCTTATGCGCTCTAATTTCTTCATTAGTAATTGTATTGGATTAATTTATTTTCACTCTTTTTTGACTTTTCAAATACAAATAGACTTTGTACAAATGGAAGAAATAGTGAACGGGTAGGGTAAAAAGTTAAAATACAACAATATGAGTGGCTTTCGAGTTAGCCTCCCTGCTGGCTGCTTTTGTTCCTTTTTTGTGCTTGGCTGTTTGTTGGCAGTATATCATTTCTCAGCAAAATAAAATAAAATAAATAATAATAATAAAATAAAAAATAGGAGTGGAGTTGTCCATCTCGTACGCCCAATCCAGGTCTGCAAAAAGGTTTCTGCTTTAACCGGTGCTGCTAAAAGTTAGACAATTACCACAATACTTTAATTTAATACAAATTTATGAAAGAAAATGCCTCGTATTAAATAAGAGATTTCTTACTTAAACTCCTTGACTCTCACTCATCTTTGTTTTCTATCTAATCATTTAAACATATATCCAATATAAAAGATTACATGCTTATGTGCTCCGAGCATTAGTACAAAAGGCTATTCTTTTTCTTCAATGTCTGATTCATAGTCATATAATAACGTAAGAAAATTTGTGCTCAATTTAAGTGTAAACAAAAATCACACAACATGATTTGCAACTTTAATTCCATATTTGCACTTTCTCTAGTGGATTGTTGTAAAAAGAAAAATAAAATAAATAATGCATTCTTCAATAATAATAAGATGAATCATACTTGTGTCATTAAACACATATCTACAAGTTAATTTATAGAACAAGGAGATTATTTGAGACTTACTACTTCATTCTCAACAAAAATCATTCTTTTAATATATGAGTGTTGTGACCAGTCAAGTTAAGACTAATAAAGAATTTGTCTTAAAAAAAAAGGATAAATGTTTTCCCTTTAAAAAGTTTAAACTTTAATATTAACATTTGTTTTTGGTAGTAAAGGCCCACTTAATATTAACATTACTAAAAGCTAAATTCATTATTGAAAATCAGATTATTTATATAGATATATCTACAAATATAGGTGTGCTAGCTTTTATTCCATTCTATTGAAAATCTACTAGGAGATTAAAAAAGTAAAGAAAAGTAACAAATTCCTTATGCGCTCTAATTTCTTCATTAGTAATTGTATTGGATTAATTTATTGTCATTCCTTTTTGACTTTTCAAATACAAATAGACTTTGTACAAATGGAAGAAATAGTGAACGGGTAGGGTAAAAAGTTAAATTACAACAATAAGAGTGGCTTTCGAGTTAGCCTCCCTGCTGGCTGCTTTTGTTCCCTTTTTGTGCTTGGCTGTTTGTTGGCAGTATATCATTTCTTAACAAAATAAAATAAAATAAATAATAATAATAAAATAAAAAATAGAAGTGGAGTTGTCCATCTCGTACGTCCAATCCAACCCTGCATAAAGGTCTCTGCTTTAACCGGTGCTGCTAAAAGTTGGTCAAGCACCAAAAGCTATTCTCTGGTAGCTACATATAATATTGGATAATGCTATATGTCCTGATCGGACTTTCATTCGGTCCACGTGGCTTCCTAAAACAATGCCACTTAATTCTTTTTTTTTTTTTTTTTTCCTCATTTCCTAACAAAGAATAGCCCCGCACAATGGCTTTTCTATTCTTTTTTCTGAACATTTCCATTTAAATTTGTATCAAAAGGATTATTTTCCATAGATTTTTTTTACAGGTCCCTTCAAGCTTCTTAAGATCGACAATGGTCAAAATCTTAAAAATAATAGTAGTAATTTATGGTCCAATCCTTGCCCTTCCTTGAAAGATTTGTGCAGAATCTGATTTATTAGTGTACATGAGTGCCCATTAGATATTCAAAACTCAAAACAAAAGTGTTGCTATGAAAAAAAAAATTTTGGTCCATCAACATTGACGACAGGACACCTTCCCTGACTTCGGATTTATTCCATCTCGGTTTGTAGATAATGGAGGTAGAACTTATCCAAAAAAAAAAGTAAAAAGAAATGAGGAAGATTATGGGTAACTGTGGGGATCCAAATGATAAGAAAAGGCAATCAAATTTCTGGGTATCCAATTTTTTTTTTTTTACACAACCTGAGGATCTAAATTTTTAATGATTGCCGGAAAGTTCGTCGGAGGATGTGAGGATGAGAGACGGAGCAAGAGAAGAAAAAGGGGAGAGAGGGAGAGTTGTTTGACAGAGGAGAGAGAGTGACCAAAAATCACTACTATTATTTTTAAGATTTTGACCATTGTTGGTCATGAAAAGCTTGGAGGGACCTGTAAAAAAATCTATGGAAAATAATCCTTTTGATACAAATTTAAATGGAAATGTTCAGAAAAAAGAATAGAAAAGCCATTGTGCGGGACCATTCTTTGTTAGGAAATGAGAAAAAAAAAAATGAATTAAGTGGTATTGTTTTAGGAAGCCACGTGGACCGGTGAAAGTCCTATCAGGACATATAGCATTATCCAATATTATATGTAGCTACCAAAGAATAGCTTTTGGTGCTTGACCAACTTTTAGCAACACCGTTTAAAGCATAGACCTTTTTACAAGGTTGGAGTGGACGTGCGAGATGGACAACTCCACTCCTATTTTTTATTTTATTATTATTATTTATTTTATTTTATTTTGCTAATAAATGATATACTGCAAAGGCAAGACTGCCAACAGACAGCCAAGCACCAAAAGGGAACAAAAGCAGCCAGAGGGAGGCTAACTCGAAAGCCACTCCTATTATTGTATTTTCATTTTTTACCCTACCCGTTCACTATTTCCTCCATTTGTACAAAGTCTATTTGTATTTGAAAAGTCAAAAAGGAATGAAAATAAATTAATCCTAAACAATTACTAATGAAGAAATTAGAGCGCATAAGGAATTTGTTACTTTTCTTTATTTTTTTAATCTCCTAGTAGATTTTCAATAGAATGGAATAAAAACTTGCACACCTATATTTGTAGATATATGTATATAAATATTATGATTTTCAATAAGGAATTTAGCTTTTAGTAATGTTAATATTAAGTGGGTCTTTCCTACCAAAAAAAAAAAATGTTAATATTAAAGTTTCAATTTTTTAAAGGGAAAACATTTATCTTTTTTTTTTTTTAGGAAAATTCTTTATTGGTCTTAACTTGATTGGTCACAATACTCATATATTAAAAGAATGATTTTTGTTGAGAATAGGGAAGTCTCAAATAATCTCCTTGTTCTGTATATTAACTTGTAGATATGTGTTTAATGACATAAGTATGCTTCATCTTATTATTATTGAAGAATGCATTTTTTATTTCATTTTATTTTTTACAACAATCCACTAGAGAAAGTGCAAATATGGAATTAAAGTTGCAAATCATAGTGTGATTTTTGTTTACACTTAAATTGAGCACAAATTTTCTTACGTTATTAGATGACTATGAATTAGAGATTGAAGAAAAAGAATAGCATTTTGTACTAATGCTCAGAGCACATAAGCACGTAATCTTTTATATTGGATATATGTTTAAATGATTAGATAGAAAACAAAGATGAGTGAGAGTGAAGGAGTTTAAGTAAGAAATCTCTTATTTAATACGAGGCATTTTCTTTCATAAATTTGTATTAAATAAAAGTATTGTGGTAATTGTCTAACATTTTATACACATTCTAAAGTAATTTTTAAAAAAGGCAAATTAGAAATGTTTGTTTATTATTCAAAAAGAACAAGAATTTATATTTGTGGAATTTTTTGATTACAAATATCAACATTACTTTTGCATATTTGGCACGAGAATTGCATATTGTATTTAATTATCACAATTCAAATTATACAATAACATGTTTGGTTTAACTGTACTTAAAATTGCATCTCATTTGTTCCATATGTCCTATTTACTGTATTGCTTTTTACAATTTAATATCAAATGAATACAATACAAAGACATGAATAAAAAGTAACTAAAAAAAAAAGAGGAAAAAATATCTTTTTTTTTAATTAAAAAAACTAGAGTTTACTAGTACTACGAAGAATGAAGAAGAAAATAAGAAGAAAAGTCACATACATTTGTCCTATTGGACTATCAACATTACTTCTTTTTGAAATCGTGTGCCTTGTAATATTTTCTTCTTATGTTAATCTTAACAATAATTAAAAAAAAAATAGATATTGAAGTTATTATTCATTTATGATTGTCAAATTCACACCGTTTTGAACATTTTCTGATTCTGGCTCAATTGATACCAGTTTTTGTTTGAACACATGTGAATCGTTGGAACTTGGTCACCCTGACCAGTTCTCGGTTTTTCTTAAAAACAAAGGCCATTGAAGCCTTATTTTATTTTATTTTTTTAAAAAATCTGTCCGCGTTGCCCCCTAGGAAACACCCTAACGAATAACTTTCGTGTTTTAAGTTTTTTTACCCATTCGACCTCTAAGGACCTGTAAATCCCACTTTTCCGAGTTGCCGGGTGTTGGACCCGAGAGCAGTTTTGGTGTTAGTCCAAATTTTACGTCCCTATGCGTCGCTCTAGCTCGACCGCCCAATGCGGGACCTACTAACACATGCACGTCTTCTAACGTCCCTCATACACATAAAATTTTAAATCCCGTGTTTTCGGATTCGACTCAAGGCCGAGACCCCTTGATCCACGATTTTGAGAGAGAAACATACATACAACAAAGCTCAACCATATCATCATACAAACCCTAAAACATGCATCTAGAAATTTGATAAATATATTAGGGACATAAAACCCTTAAATAGAAACCCTAGCATGCATCTCTAGCACACAAAAAATCATAGAGCATATCTCCAACCAAACATGCAAAATAATCACCTCAAAAACCTAAATCAAGCATAAAAATATAACCTAAGCTATTTAGGGCTAAAACCGAAAATTGTGAGCTTAAGCTCTTACAACTTTTTGTGCTTGAAATACATGGTAAAACCCTTGAGAAAATGAACCAAAAATTTGAACCAAAAACTAGGGTAAAGTTCGGATTTTTTTTACCTCAAAAATCCGGGGGTGTCACTAGCTTGTTCCTAGTCGAGATTTAGCCTCCAAAGTGCATGGTTTGGACTTAAAATTCCGTGGATCTCCTTAAGCACCAACTCACAAAATGGTTGGTTTTTCTTGGCTTTAGATCACACCCTCACTCAACCCTTGATTCTAGCCAAAACCCGAAAAAAAAAAATTTTTTTTTGATTTTCTCAACTCCCAAACACTCGGCAAGATGGGAAAGAGAGGGGAAAATTTTTTTGAACAAATCTCTCCTTTGAACTCACAAGAAAACCGAAGGCTTTAGGGGGTTCTCTCACAAAATTCTTTGGCTTAAACTCTATTGATCTCCTAGCTCTCTTTCTCTCTCTTTTCTTCAGATTTTTGGAGGGGGAAATGCCGAATGGCATGGCTGAGAATGGGGTTAAGGGCTGCTGACTTTTGGGGTTTGAAATCCCTAAAAATAGTGTTTCTAGCTAGGGGAAATCCTAGGCTTTCTTTTCCAAGGTAAATTTGGTTCAAATCTTGCTATTTGGTCCTCAAATTTTTTTTTTTGCAAGCCATTGCCCAATGGGGCTTGAGTGGCCGGCTGTTAGGGGAGAGGAGTGGGGGAATGGTTGACAACTCATAGATGAGGTGTCACATGCTCATTGGTCCATGTGGGTGGAGGGTTAAGTCCTAACTTAGCTTAATTGTGATGTAATTAAGCTTAAAGGCTTGTTTGGTTCAATCTTTTTGAAAAATTGTGTAATTTCAACACATTGCAATAAATTTTAATACTGAGTTGCTTAAATACCCAGTATCGAAAATTACCTGGCATTTAAAAATTTCGATCTGTGAAAAACTCGATCGGAAAAATTTTTCTCTTATTTTTCCGAATCCTTTCGCCCTGAACTCTAACTTAGTATGCTTGATTTTTCTAAGGTGATTTTAATTCTATTCAAACTCATCTTGATCAAGAAATGAGTTTTTAACAGTAATTTCACTTGTACTGAAATCTTAAAATTTTTGTTTGACGTTTTCGACCGTTTTGGTATAACTGACTTATTGGTCAACGTCGACTTGTCTTGAAATGTGCAGGAAGAGATCAGTAATTATCAACTGGAAATAATCACCGGGAGATTGGATTCACTGACTCTTCACTCAGATTTGCTGGACAGAATCAAGGCGCATCAGGGAGAAGATTCTTCGTTGAGGAGGGCGCGACTTGCTGATCAGGACATCAAGGATTTTACGACTTCTACAGATGGAATAATCCACTTCAAGAGACGGATTTGGGTTCCAAAAGTGAAGGATTTAAAGGAACAAATCCTAAAAGAGGCACACCAGACGCCATATTCAGTACATCCAGGAGCTACCAAGATGTACAAGGACCTCAAGGAGACGTACTGGTGGCCCAACATGAAGAATGACGTGGCATAATTCGTATCGACTTGCTTAACTTGTCAGAAAGTTAAGGCAGAGCACCGACATCCCGGAGGCGAACTACAGAAAATTGAACTCCTAGAATGGAAATGGGAGCAAATTACGATGGATTTTGTAGTAGGATTGCCAAGGACGACAAGTGGGAATGATGCGATTTGGGTCATTGTCGACAGATTGACCAAATCAGCTCATTTTATCGCCATCAAAACCACCTTTTCAGTAGAAAAATTGGCCGAACTCTACGTAAATCAAGTCGTCAAGCTGCACGGAGTGCCAAGATCAATCATATCCGACCGCGATGACGTTTTACTTCGCGTTTCTGGACCAGCGTTCATATGGCAATGGGGTCGAGATTGAAGTTTAGTACTGTATTTCACCCCCAAACCGATGGTCAATCGGAGAGAACTATCTAGACGCTTGAAGATATGCTGCGATCGTATGTCTTGGACTTCAAAGGAAATTGGGATCAGAAGCTCCCGTTGATCAAATTCTCGTACAACAACAGCTATCACTCTTCGATTGACATGGCACCATTCGAAGCGTTGTATGGGAGAAAGTGCAGATCGCCAATTAATTGACAAGAAGTCGGCCAGAAGCAGCTACAAAAGACAGACTTCATCAAAAAGACCTCCGAGGATATCCAGAAAATCAAACAAAGGCTCGACATGGTTTTCAGTCGTCAGAAGAGTTACGCTGATAAGCGTCGCAGACCTTTGGAATTTCAAGTTGGGGACGCAGTCTTCATAAAGATTGCCCCGATGAAGGGAGTAATGAGGTTCGGTAAGAAGGGAAAGTTGAGCCCGCGCTACACAGGACCGTTCGAGATCCTGGAAAAGGTTGGAAAGGTCGCATACAGACTCGCTTTACTGCCAGAGCTATCATCGATGCACGACGTTTTCCACGTTTTGATGCTCAAGAAGTATATCTCGGACCCTTCCCACATACTTCATCAGGAGCCGGTAGAGGTTCAGACCGATATGACATACGAGGAGAAGCCTATCAGAATCCTCGATAGGGAAGATAAGGTTCTGAGGAACCAAACGATTCCTATGGTCAAGGTTTTGTAGAAGAATCATGCGGTTGAAGAAGCGACATGGGAAGTCGAGAGCGACATGAGAAGAATCTACCCCGAATTATTCTGATTTTCGAGGACGAAAATTTTTAAGGGGGATAGATTGTAACACCCGAATTTCTTCGGTTCATATTTTATAGAAATTTCGTGTAAATATTTACCGTAATCGGTATTTCATGAGGAAGTTCGTTTTAGAACTTAATTTTGTAAAACGAGTTCTTAAGATTTATTAAGACTCAAAAACAAATTGCATGAACTCGCAAAAAGACCTTTATGAGTGAAAGGAGGTCGTATTTGCACATTTCAAGACAAGTCGACGTTGACCAATAAGTCAGTTATACCAAAACGGTCGAAAATGTCAAACAAAAATTTTAAGATTTCACTACAAGTGAAATTACTGCTAAAAACTCATTTCTTGATCAAGATGAGTTTGAATAGAATTAAAATCACCTTAGAAAAATCAAGCATACTAAGTTAGAGTTCAGGGCGAAAGGATTCGGAAAAATAAGAGAAAAATTTTTCCGATCGAGTTTTTCACAGATCGAAATTTTTAAATGCCAGGTAATTTTCGATACTGGGTATTTAAGCAACTCAGTATTAAAATTTATTGCAATGTGTTGAAATTACACAATTTTTCAAAAAGATTGAACCAAACAAGCCTTTAAGCTTAATTACATCACAATTAAGCTAAGTTAGGACTTAACCCTCCACCCACATGGACCAATGAGCATGTGACACCTCATCTATGAGTTGTCAACCACTCCCCCACTCCTCTCCCCTAACAGCCGGCCACTCAAGCCCCATTGGGCAATGGCTTGCAAAAAAAAAAAATTTGAGGACCAACTAGCAAGATTTGAACCAAATTTACCTTGGAAAAGAAAGCCTAGGATTTCCCCTAGCTAGAAACACTATTTCTAGGGATTTCAAACCCCAAAAGTCAGCAGCCCTTAACCCCATTCTCAGCCATGCCATTCGGCATTTCCCCCTCCAAAAATCCGAATAAAAGAGAGAGAGAGAGAGCTAGGAGATCAATAGAGTTCAAGCCAAAAAATTTTGTGAGAGAACCCCCTAAAGCCTTCGGTTTTCTTGTGAGTTCAAAGGAGAGATTTGTTCAAAAAAAATTTCTCCTCTCTTTCCCATCTTGCCGAGTGTTTGGGAGTTGAGAAAATCAAAAAAAAAAATTTTTTTCGGGTTTTGGCTAGAATCAAGGGTTGAGTGAGGGTGTGATCTAGAGCCAAGAAAAACCAACCATTTTGTGAGTTGGTGCTTAAGGAGATCCACGGAATTTTAAGTCCAAACCATGCACTTTGGAGGCTAAATCTCGACTAGGAACAAGCTAGTGACACCCTCGGATTTTTGAGGTAAAAAAATCCGAACTTTACCCTAATTTTTGGTTCAAATTTTTGGTTCATTTTCTCAAGGGTTTTACCATGTATTTCAAGCACAAAAAGTTGTAAGAGCTTAAGCTCACAATTTTCGGTTTTAGCCTTAAATAGCTTAGGTTATATTTTTATGCTTGATTTAGGTTTTTGAGGTGATTATTTTGCATGTTTGGTTGGAGATATGCTCTATGATTTTTTGTGTGCTAGAGATGCATGCTAGGGTTTCTATTTAAGGGTTTTATGTCCCTAATATGTTTATCAAATTTCTAGATGCATGTTTTAGGGTTTGTATGATGATATGGTTGAGCTTTGTTGTATGTATGTTTCTCTCTCAAAACCGTGGACCAAGGGGTCTCGGCCTTGAGTCGAATCCGAAAACACGGGATTTAAAATTTTATGTGTATGAGGGACGTTAGAAGACGTGCATGTGTTAGTAGGTCCCGCATTGGGCGGTCGAGCTAGAGCGACGCATAGGGACGTAAAATTTGGACTAACACCAAAACTGCTCTCGGGTCCAACACCCGGCAGCTCGGAAAAGTGGGATTTACAGGTCCTTAGAGGTCGAATGGGTAAAAAAACTTAAAACACAAAAGTTGTTCGTTAGGGTGTTTCCTAAGGGGCAACGCGGACAGATTTTTTAAAAAAAAATAAAATAAAATAAGGCTTCAATGGCCTTTGTTTTTAAGAAAAACCGAGAACTGGTCAGGGTGACCAAGTTCCAACGATTCACATGTGTTCAAACAAAAACTGGTATCAATTGAGCCAGAATCAGAAAATGTTCAAAACATGAAAGTTTTAGATCTTTTGGTTAGCTACAACTTTCGTGAAGAAAGCGTTTCAAAATTCGTTTTAGATTTTAAGTTATGAATTTTCAAACAAAAGTCGTGAAGTGAACAAAATCTCATGCACGGGATTTTCTAGACCAATGACTAGGAAAAACGTTTTTCTAACTTTCAAACATCATTTTCAAACCCGAAAACCATTCCAAAGGCGGCTTTTGATCCTCAAATGTTTTATAGAAATATTTTCAAGTGTTTTGTAATTTTCAAGACAAGTTTGGGGTGCTATTCACCAAACTTACTTAAATAAACAAGAAAATGATATTTTAAGCGAGTTCAAGGTTTTCAAGATTAAAATGAATAAGATACTGCGTTAGTAGCCAGAAAATTATTCCGAGTTACTAGGGCCTTGCCCAAGCCTAGAGTTAACCTTGCGGATTGAGGTTTAAGTTAAGATTATGATTTTCTACATGAACCCTTAATTAATAATTCCGTTGTGGGTTACTCCGTGTGACCCCTTCACATGTGTTAGTAGAGGGACATATAACCGAAAAATGTATATGTTAATTTAATTCTACATTAAACGATCTTAGAATAGAGACCTCACGTGTAAACGTCCATGGGCAGGAGGTGACCTGCGAGCGTGCTCGGGAAAGGAAATTCGATCACGCGAACAACGAAGACAAAGTAAGTACAACGCCGCCTACAGCATAGGCTAGAGTTGTATGTTTACCTAACATGTTTGCTTTACACTGTTTAAGTGCTATTTGATGATTTGCTTGATGGTTGCAATATGCTTATTGTATGATGAATGTTTCAAATGCTAATGCCATGCTTTAAAAGTATGTTTCAAGTATTATTATTATGCTTACATGAAAAAGTACGCCTGTCCATGCATTGATAGAACATGAGATTAGGACACATCATATAAGTATGCTCACTAATCTATCAAGTGAAAAAATGTCAAGAAAGACATACAAACAGAACGTTTGAGAAAAGGCCACAAGAGCCAGTGTCGTGCCCCCTGATGACGATCGGGTCGAAAGCTTGGGCAATCTCCTCAAGCTGCGCGCCGGGTACGTGCACATCAAGTTAACGGGCCCACAAGTAAAATCAACAAGATAAAGTGTGATACAAGAAAGCAAGCATAACTGGACATAAACAGTTCATGCATTTCACGATAGAATGTTACGTTTAAGATGAAGAAATCGATGATATGATGCCATGTTTATGCTTTCATGTTTAAGATGTCATGTAAAAGGTTAAGTATATTTCATGTAATTGGTTCACGGTATAGGAGTTGTACTTGCTGAGCTTTCGCTCATTGTTTGAAGTTTATGCTGTAGGTAAACAGCATGTTTTGAAATAACTGCATGGTGGAGGGTGAAGCCGGTGGCTGTGAAATGATGAACGGGTTGAGGTTCGCAACTCAGAAGGATTTAATTAATATATCTATTTTGAGAAAACAGACAGTTATTTTAATGCTTCCGCTATAAAAAAAAAAAAAAAAAATCCCCACTATTTTCATGATTTAAAAATAAGCAATGGGATAAAACAAGTTTAAGTTCGAGTAAGTTAAGTCAAGTGACGGCCTGTGCAAGGCGGGTCGTCACAGATTGGTATCTAGGAAAAAAAGGCACTGTTTGCGTCTAAAACGCGTGTTTTGGCTATCTCTCTCTCTTTTTTTTCCCTTCTCCTAGGTTGGCTGACACATGGCAGAGCAGAGGTGGGGTGAGAGAGAGAGAGATGCGTGGGAGGATGGAGAGAGAGAGGGGGGATGGGTGCATTGGGAAAGAAAAAAAAGGGAGTGGGGAAGTGGGATCCTGTTTTGTTTTTATATTTTTTAGAAAGAGAGAAGTGGGATCAGGGATGGAGTGTTTCTTTTTTTGTGGATTTTTTTTTTCTTCTACTCAAGCGGAAGGGAGAGAGAGAGAGAGAAGAAAAAGAGTATCAGGTGAAAGAGAGGAGAGAGCAAAAAAAAAAAAAGACTTTTGTAATTTTTTTTTGCTTTTTTTTCGAGGGAATGGTGAGAGAGGGAGAGAGAGAGAGAGAGGGGGAGACATGTTTCGTTTCGTTTTGTTTCGTTTTTTTTTTTTTTTTTTTTTTTTTTGCTTCTTTTTTTTTAGGGAATGAGAGAGAGAGAGATTTTTTTTTTTTGGTTCTTGTTCTAGGGAGTGTAAGAGAGAGAGAGAGGGTTTTTTTTTTTGGTTTTTTTTTTTTTTTGGGAAAACACATGTATATTTCTGAACGTTGTTCTTTTTTTGAAGTTACATGTACATGTAACTTAAAGTGTGTTTTTAGAAAAATAGCAAAGCACAATTTAGCAAACAAATATGTATAAAACACAGACACTATCTAAAAAAAGAGTTGAACACGCGTGCGACCTTGTTAGTGGTACAGTTCTTTTCAAAAGCCAAGTTTTCCTTAGAATATAGGAACAACTAAATATCAACGCAAGAGATTCAACAACATTACATAGCCCTCCCACTTTGAACTACTCCGAAGACCAAGCATCAAAAGTAAGGGAGTGTTTGGCCCATTAGTTCAAACTCATCACCATCAACTGAATTTTTATCTTTTTCTCTAAAAGTTTTTTGTCTTTTCTGAAAAAGTCAACCAAAATCACTATTTAAACTTACAAATCTTAACTCAAACTTACACACCAAACACCCCTTAAGCGTGCTTGATCATCTACAAATTAATTTTTGTTATTTACTCTTTATGAATTATGACTACCCTCGTGAAAAAAACTGGAGCAATTAAGGAATGATGTTAACTTATATCCAGTAAAATGATTTTACTACCCTTGAGTGGCACTTAAAAGTATCCACAAATCAGCTTAAACTAACAAACATTTCACAAAGAAGCAAAATTAATAAATTTTCACAATTTAGGGAGTATTTCTAACAGTTTTCAAAGTTTAGATAGCAAAGTTAAAAAGAACTAAAGTTCAGGAAGCAAAAATAAAATTTGTCCTATATGTTTTTAGAAAAATATTAAAATCAATTTGCATTCTTTTTTATACCCAAACAAATATGTCTAAAAGCAGAGACACAATTTTTAAAAAAACCTCAACATCATTTTTATTTTCTAGATATTCTCATTTCTATTTTAATACCAAAAACAAATTTATTTCAAAACAAATACAAACAATATCAAACACCAGCTTCTCGATGTATTAAGCCCAAAACAAAAACAAAAAACAAAAAACAAAACTCAATTTTTTCTCAAATAACAGAGAGAGAAGTTACCGAAAGATCTGTTAGCAGCATACTTCAACTTGTCAAGGGAACGATTTTGAGTGCTTCAATAATGGCTGCTTCAAATTGGAGGAAATGAGTTAACGAGAAGGGTAAGAGTGAAAGTCAAAGCAAGGGAAGATTGAATCAAATAAAAAGGCAGGATTTTTAAGTCTCTATATATGTGTACGTATATGGGCGTGTATACATATCAACTAGTGCTGAGGTTAATTTTTGTATGGTTTACGATATTTAACGCATAAAGCACGATCAATGAATTAATGTGCAGAAAACAACTACCTGATCGAGATCGTTTTCTTGCCCGACTTCAACTCTTTCCTTAGCTCTCGTTTCTCATGTTCATTTTGTTGTTCTTGAGCAGTTGTTCTCCTTATTGTATTTGCAGCGATACTTTCCTCAAATTAAAAAAAATAATAATGATCAAGAACCTAAATGGATTAGAATATCATAAAAATGTAAATAATAATATGTTGAAAAAAAAAAAGGCCCCACGGCAAATAATCAAAAGAAATCAGGAAACAGAAAAAAAAAAATGTCGCCAAGTCGCGAAGAACCCCCGGCGAGCCCGGATTCACCAAGAAGTGAGATCGTGATCTAAGGAAGGGTGAGCGAGAGAGAGAGATGGCGGCGATCAAATGGCTGAGGGAGGACAGAGAGAGTGGGGCGGAGGAAAACAGAGGGGCAGAAGAAGAGAGAAGAGATAGAAAGATAGAGGAAGAGAGAGAGGGCTGAGAAAGGAGAGAGAGTGGGGCGGAGGAAAATCGAGGGAGGGTCGAAGGAAGAGAGGAGAGAGAGATAAAATCAGAATGAGAGAGAGAGAGTGAACAGAAGAATAAGAGGAGTAAAAAAAAAAAACAAAAAACAAAAAACAAAGCATCTTTTCAGAAAGGAAGAGTACGGAAAGAAAAAGAAAAGAAAAAAATAAATAAAACACTTTGCGTTTTTGACAACGATGGATGAACAGTTAAAACAACCTCCACTCTTTTAATATAAAAAAATTTAATACTGGGACTGAGAATCGGAGGGCCTCGGGTTCTGAATCTGATCAATGGGGAAGACGGTAAAACATCCAGTGATGTACTTCTCTGGCATAAAAGAAACAATCACATGAGCAAGACGGCACCCAATGCTAAGCATTCATTCCTCTAATCAGCTGGAATGAAATCATATAGACCAATAACATGTTTAAAGCCACACTCGATCTTACAGACACTCTGTCTGACAAGTAAACCAAAAAATGTCAAACAACAAGCACATATATAGACGCAAATCAAATGCAATTAGTGAGACAATGGCACGTGTACTTTTGTGTATGTACCTAAATAGACAAAAGTTGCAGAATTTTGTTGAGGACACGGAGGCGGTGAGAAGCATACGAACTGGTTACAGGAAGTTTATTCACTCTCTTCAGCTCCTCGTGTACAGCAGTCTTTTTTTGCTTCCGGCCCAATCGGCTGGCGTCCATATGCAGGTTGAGTAGGTTGAGCACTTGCAAGCAATTTTGGAGAATGAATAAATAAAGGAGCGAGAGAGTGAGCGGGAAAAAAACTCTTTTGCATAAGAAGTGAACAGAGCAGATAGAGTAAGGAGAGGTTGAAGAGAAGAAAACCCAAAAAAAAAAAAAAACAAAACAAAACAAAACAAAAAAAAGCCTGTCTGAGAGAGAGCGAGAGAAGGAAAGGGAAAAGAAAAGAGAAAGGGAGCGAGACAGAGTGAAGAGAAAATGGAAGAGAAAGAGAGAGGGGAAGAGAGCGTTAGGGTTTAGGGATTTGGGAGAAGAAACAGAGCAGAAAAAAAGTGTGTGGTCGCAACTAACAACGGGGAATTAAAAAAAAAAAAAAAAAAAAAAACCGAGAGATAGAAGGGAGAGAGCGACCCGTTGAGGCACATGGAAGGAGAATGAGAAATTGTTTTGCCTCTTTTATATATACTAGTGTACAAAAACGAGGCAAGAGAGGGAAACTTTTGATTCCCCAAGAGCCAGTGCTTCTTCAAAAGACAAAACAGCAGACATGTTGCAAGCATATATGAAGCATGGGAAACAGAAAATAAAAAACAAAAAAAAAAAACCGCATTCCCAATACTTCACAAGAAAAAAAGAGAATATTAAAAGAAGGTTATTTGGTCAGTTGATTCAACAAGCATCAACGACAGAAGAACAGACCCATTTTTTTTTATTCCTCATTATTTGATTAAAACAAAACGAAAAAGAGGAAACAAAAAAAAAAAAAAAAACATATTAGAGAAATTTGAGACAACCCCAGAAGACAAAGAAGGTCCAACACTTGTGTAAATTGTAAAACAAAACAAAACTAACAAAGAAAAAATAAAAAGACCACTTTACCAAAGTTGAGAACAAAAGGAAAGAACTTTCGGATTCATAACAAAATCCCCAGAAAGATAAGGTGGAATAAAAAGATTTGATCCTTGTGGATTTCAAACAGTCTTTCACACATAAAAAGAAACACAAAAAGGAAATCGTGAATGTTCCATTACATATATACATGATCTATATACACACACACACACACATATATATATATATACCTGCGGTTCTGAAACCAGACTATGATCTGTTTGGGCTCAATGTTGCAGAGAATAGGACAACCACTAATGAGCTGTTGCCTTCTCAAGGAGCTGGGCTTTGGGCATTCAGAGTAGACCCTCTCCAAGGCCTCAACTTGCTCTGGTGTATATCTCACGTACTTACTACCATCCATTTGCTTGTTGTTGTTGTTGCTGTTTCCTGATGAGTCCTTGTGCATCACAAGCGCCATGCAAACCAAGATTTGATCTGAGAAAGTGAAAAAAAAAAACGATTTTACCCATTATTGATTTTTAAAAAAAATCAAAAAAACAACAAACACAAAAGAACAAGGACTACCCAGAAGAGAAAGAAGTGTCCTTTTGTGGTCCTAAATGAAAAACAATCAAACTTTCTTTTTGGTTTTTTTTTTTTTTTTTTGGTTTTTTTACTTTAGAGTTGTTTTTGATTTCTTCTTCAGTTGTGTTGTTGTTGTTGTTGTTGTGGTCGTCGTCAAGGAGCAGGCTCTCTCCACCAAGAGAGCCTCCGCTCTCGTTCATCAGCTGAGAGACTTGCTTGCTTTGGTTTCTTGTTTGTGTCTTCTTCTTCTTTTCTTTCTCTTTCTCTCTCTAGATTTTCTGAGGAAAACTGGAATTAGGAGAGAGAGAGAGAGAGGAGGTGCTCTTGTATTGAGTTTTGAACAGTGTTGTTGTTGGTGTTCTTTTTCTGAGACGCCAATCTCGAGAATTCTTCTAGACACCAACCCACAGAAAGAGATTGAGAGAGAGAAAGAGAAGCAGAGAGAGAAATGTAGAGAGAGAGAAACGTTTCTTTGTTTGTGGCTTTGTATGTGACAGAGAAAGCAAAAACACAAACCAAAGGAAAAAAAAAAAGCCAAAGTGGCTAATCCATTGCTGTGGCCTCTGGCCTGCCTGTGCCTGTTCTGCCCCTTATATTTTTTTTAATTATATTTTCTGGGATTTTGTTTTTCTTTTACTTCTCAAATTTTATTTTATTTTTAAAGATGGAAAACAGGAAGCTAGACACTTTTTTTTTTGGGTTCTCTCTTTTCTCTCTCTAGCTGTGTAAGAGCATAACTGTGTGATGTGAGAATTAAAGAGAAGCGAGAACAAAGAAAAAATAAAAGGGAATATAAATGGATTTGATATATCGTTTTATTTTTAGACATATATTTATGTGCTTATATATATACTAGTTAAAATACGTGTAATAAATTATAATTGAAGTTTTTATAATATAAAACATATAAAATAATGTATCAATAAACATAAATAGAATAAAATTTTCTCTAAAATAATAGATTAATAATAATAATTTATTTATATAATAGAACCATAAGATGCATATTTACATATATTTTGACAGAAAGATCGGGACTCACTTTTGATGTGGGATTTCATATGTTTGCTTGGTTTGACTTTGTTTATTTTTAATAGCCTATCTAGATTGTCGAGCATTTATACAAATACTTTCGTTCTAATTATATCAAATTACACTCTACTCGTTATTATTATTGTTTAGTTTTCTTTTTCTTTTTTTAATTTTTTCAACTTTTACGTAGCTTTAGGACTATTATTTAGTGATTGAGTTTTCATTTCATTCAAGATTAATGCACAATTCACATTAATTATGAAAGTTAGCATCAGATTAAACTTGAAATTAAATTTCCCATATATGCACGTTCTATCCTACAGATATTGCTATCTTTTATATCATTTGATTGGATTCCTTCAAATATTAGGACTAGCTATGCTAGTGTTCTCTACTAAATTAATTGCTTCTATTATTTTTCACTCTGATTCTCTCTCTTGATCTCTTGCCTCTACTCTCTCTCTCTCTCTTTCCTGTCATGCCCCCCCCCCCCCAACTTTTTTTCTTTTTCTTTTTCTTTTTTTAAGTTTAATATAGTGGGGTTTTTTTTTTATTTTGATATCATGGATATGTGTATAAATTAATCTTAGCACCCCTTATATATTTTAGAGAGATTTTATTTGCATTCACAACATTGATAAATATCCTCACAAAATCAATAAAGATTTTTAATGTATTTTTATGTTACAAAACAATTACCTTAAAATCATAAAAAATGCTCATACCCCACATACTTATAAATGAAAATATTTTTATATAAAATAATTAAAAAACATACACCACATTAATCATAAATAGAAATAATATTTTAAAAAACCTAAGAAATTGTTCTAAACTCTAATTGTTCTTTATCAATTTCTTTTCTTAAGAAATTTTTATAATTACATAAAAAATTTCAATAAAGGATTCAAGTAGAAAAATGTTTAAAGAGTCAACAATGATTGAAATATGTATTTTTTTATCTTTTTAATTCATTAGTATTATGTGTTTTTTTTTTCTTTTAGTATTTGAAAATCATTTTTTGTGGTTTTTTATATAAGTATTCTCTTTCTTTATTTTTTCTTGCTCTGTTAGTTTACATGATTCTATATTTATGTTGTTTTTTAAATGTAGTATAACATTTCTTGATTTTTAATTTAGACATTACTTGAGTTTTTCTTCTTTACTATTTCCTCTTTTTTTTTTCTTTTTTTCTTTTTTTTTTTGGAGATACTTTATGTTTTCTTTTTTATAATGAAAATATATCCTTTTTTTTTAGATTTGTTAATTTATTTTTAACAAAATAAATTAAATTTAAAATAAAAGTGGATGTATGAGAGGGTTAAATGTAATATTATATAAAAAAAATATCTATATAAGGATATATTTACTATGTTTATATTAGGAAACATTTATTAGGTGGGGGATATTTATTAATATTGTGGGTGAAAATATAACCACCCATAGGATCAATTATAATATAACAAGTTATACACTCATATTCCGGAAATACATAAACAAATAAATTTCACGATCGAACTAACAAAATAGAATGGGATAAAAATGAAAAAACTAAAAGCTTCACTTTGTATTGAAAATCTAGGTAATAGTTTTTGTGAACAAATATAAACACTCATATTTTATTTAGCAAATAATTTAGATTTTAAGAAATAAAATCATTTTATTAAAAACATAATTATTAATGGGTCTAATGTCTTAACCATAAATTTTTTTTGACCCTCTACTAATAAATCTTGGCTCCATTGCTGATCTTACTCCTCAAAATCTGAGGTGTATTAAAGGATTGTATGGTGAACGTGGTCCGGACATGATAGAGATGTTACACTTACGCATGAATAATCCAAGTGAGGTTTTGTGTGTGTTGTTATCTCGTTTGAAGCAAAAAGTAAAAGAGCTGCGTAAGGAATGATTTTAGCTAAATCTTTTTATTTTTGGTGAATATTTTAGCTAATTATTTTCGAGTCATATTTAATTGAGCATGTTTTGATTTTCCTTGGAAAATATATTGTCTATTAATGGCTAGCTAGTATTTTAGTTTTTTTTTGTCTTTTGGGATTTTGAACTTATAGGGTGGTATTATTAAATATAGTTTTATAATTGATGTTTTGACTAAAAAAAAAAAAAATCCTTTCTCTCTTCTCTGTTTTCCCTCAAATTTCTCATAAACTAAGGTTTCCCTTTGTGTGAAGCTTCCGCCGCCATTGCCGCCGCCGTGGCTGGCGAAAGTGATCGGCGGTTCAGTGATCTCGGCGGGAATGGAGTCAGAGGGTCCTAATTGGGAGTTTCTCGACTAGATCTAACCCGGCGAGCTTCTGGCGGTTTGGGATTCGGTGCAGCCTTGGTGATCCAATCGTTGGTGCGGCGATCTATTACCTCCAATTGAGCCAATTGATTTCCTCTGAGTTGTGGCGTGTGGTGGAGTGGTTGTTCCACGTTGAGCGAGAATTTTGCGGGCGATGTTATTTTATATTCATGCTTTGTTTTTGTGTTTTAGTTTTAATTTTGTAATAAAGGAGGTAGTCCCCCACCTCTGATTTGTTTTTGTGTGTTGGTTCCGCTTAAGTTATTTTCTAGCAGTATATGTCTATGGGTTCCATTAGTATTAGGGCTATTCGGAGTTTGTTGTAGTCTCTGTACTGCGAGTGACTGTTTCTCAATCAATCAGAATATTCCATCGATTGTAGATTTTTTTTTAAAAGAGCTTTGTACATGCTCGATTGTAAGATTGTCAAGAAATTCGAAGAATTTTCCCATCACTCGGTCTCTACTTATGTCCTCCTTGTTGAGTTTCATCATATTTTACTGATGAAATCGATCTTAATCGAAGTTATGTCTCTTGTATCACAAGGTTGTTTCATCTTTGGTATTGGTATTTGTATCTAATTTTAATTTAAATGATAATTTCCCTTTCCAAATAAAAAATCAATGGAATATATATTTTTTTAATCTTACTATTAAATAATCAATTTAGTCTTCATATATAAGAACCTTTTAAAAGATGTACGTAGGAGAAATAAAACTTATGCTCCATTTAATTGGTGGAAGAGTGGATTATAGTAATCTATAGATTAATATGGAGGATTAAAATGATGGATGATAATTAGTTCTAACTGTCATTTGTCAAAGATTATTACTTAGTAATAAATTTTTAGGGTCAAATAGTCATTTTAGTTTAAATTTGATGGATTTCTTGACGGGAGAAGGAGAAAAATATGCCAAAAACCTCTGACACTAAAACAAATAGCATACAACTTTTTGGGTGATGGTAAATACTTATATGTGTGATAAATAATATATTTACAAAATATATTTATGATAAAAATTATCTTAAAGATATTATTGTAAATAAAATGTTTGTGTAAAAATCATATTTATGATAAAAATATCTTTAAAAATTTTTCGTAAATAAACTATTTACCATAAATATGTCATTTAGTTCAAACATTTTTAAAATATGTTATGTACTTTAAACATTTTTTGAAAATGACTTATTTATTGTAATTTCCTTCTTGAATCATTCTACCAATGAAGGAATTCAATTTAATAGCTAGAGGTCACATTCCATATCTTATCTTTCTCCCGTTCTCCTTCCAATAAAATAATGAATTTGTCCTCTCTCTCTCTCTCTACCCTTTCTCTCCCTTCATCTCTCCAACCAACCAAACACACTCTGAATAAAAGCAGCCATAAATTTCTCATTCTTCATCTCGAACTACAGCTCCAATTCCTAAATTTCTCATCAGAGTATGAATTGTTGCATCAATGGTTTTCTTTCAGCATCCAAGAGAAGGATGAGACCAACATTTTGGATAGGACTAGAAGGAATGTGCTAGTTTTTAGGGCTGTGTACGAAACGTGCGGACCCACCCAAAATGTTTTCCTTTGCATCTTTGAATTCTTGGTAATAATGAGAAGCCCTATCAATTATCTCCTTGGGTGATTAGTTTATATGAATTCCTGACTTTAAAGGGATATGAAATCAAGCACCCAATTCATTTTCTATTCTTTTCTCTCCTGCCAAACATTTCATAATCTTTCAACTAATTCTCTCACTTCTCATCTTTCTCCCTCCTACCAAACAAGTTATAACATGGAGGCGATAGATTTTATAAAGCTAAACCAGAATTTTCATTCCCGATGGATGAACAAATACCTTCGGTACCCCATAATAGGTTCATCCCAAGGCAAAAGAAGGGTAAAACTGGTGGACGCAATCCCGAAACTGCATCTTTGAAGATAGCAGGCTATCATAAGTGACCTGTGACAAAGAAAGTTTTTTGAGTGGTGGCACTGTAAAAAGAATTTAAGATAATTTTCAATAAGACAAGGACATAGTTATATATTTCTATTATTTAGTGAGTACAATTATAATGTTATTATCAAACAAATATAAAATTGTTAGAAATATAAAGATTTAACAATAATTATCCAAAAATTGAGTGGGGTACGTGCCCTCCTCGCTCAATACGGTGTAGCTTCGCCTGTGGCCGTAGCTCTAGCAAGGAGGGACGTAGGATGCAAGTAAGCACTCTCTGCCGGTGGCTATGAACAAAGTTTATGTCTGTATCCATAAAAGTGTTTTCTTTAGTTCTTAATTCTTTAATCTTTCATATTTTCGTAACTAGCTCTATCAATGCCACAACAACTAGAGTAAGAAAGAGGAAAATACCAAATGTCCATACCAAACTGCAGACTTTGGCAAACTTTTTTGTTATTTAGAGCCGAGTTTCTTTGTCTTAATTATTTAACATAAATCAAGTTAAACAACTATGTAAACAGTTCCGTTTGAAAAAAAAAAAAAATAATAAAATAAGGGATAAACACAAAGGAAAGCATTGTTACTATAGCAATATATGTAGGACAGAAATTAGAAAATTATAAATTTGTATTACGATTTCTGTTTTAGTTGACTATTGTTGTTACTTATATTCTTTTTGTCGTTGTTTATATTTAGTCTGGGGTTAATTTGAATTTTTAATAATTCATTGTTAGGGTTAAGGTTATGAGTTATTATTATATTTGAATTAGGACTTCTAAATAAGTAATTATTTATTAGCCAATAATAAGGCTTTCTTTTGTTAATTCACTTTATTTTTTATTACTTATATAAGACTTCAGAATTGTTTTGAATTATTTACTCTTTGGCTGTGTCCGTATTGAAGTTAGAAAGATCAGGAAATATATTATTTTAATGCTGAACATTAAAAAATATATATACCATTCGATTACGACCTATAAGCTTGTTGCTTTTAGCTTGGATTTCAACCTTTGAAATAAATTATTCTGTCTTTTTTATTTTTTATTAATTTATTTTTAAGAGTCCAGCTTCTAGTTACAAATATTTCTAATTCCATTGATTGTCATGTCTTTTTCAAAATAATGAACAAATAAATTAATAAAGCCTATTAGGGGAATTGATTTCGATGAAGTGGCATCATGTCATTGGTTCCTTTTGTCAAATAAATGGCCAAGGTCAGGAATTAAAACATTTGGACTTTGTAATAACATCAAATGGAAAACATGATGTCAGCTATCTCACCTACTATTAAATTGATATTTGTGACAAGTCAAAGGTCATGGGCAACCAAACTAGAAAAAAAAAATGTCTTCAGAGCACAGAAAAAAAAAAACTTTTCATCAATGCTACTAAACAGATAAATAACTAAAAGGACAATTACTTGTAGTCTTGTACTATAGTGCTTATCTCATTCGTTAAAATTGCACCGAAATAAACATGTGTCAAGTGGTTAAAATTTTTTTGTACAATTAGGCTTCATTTGGGATCACGTTTAGAGATGATGTTTTAGAGATTATAGATGATTTGAGTTTTGAAAATATGTGTTTGGTAAAAATAAACTGTTTGAAATGAAAAAGTGTTAAAACCTGAAATGCATTCGGAAAAAAAAATTAGTAATATATATATTATTTCGTTCTTCTCGAAATTTTATACAATTTGAAAAAAAAAATTGTCTCATTTCGACTTAAAATAATAAAGTTATGGACTTTTAGAGTTTGAGTTTTTAAAAAATATTTGGAAAAGTGAATAGTAAAATTAGAGGAAAATGACAAAAAAAATATTTGGAAACATATTTCCAAATGTGACCCCAAACATAGCCTTAATCTCGTTGGGATTTGACTCTATGATTTTTATTTCTCTTTTTCATGTTCTTTCAATAAGATCAGGACCATATTTGTTAAAAATTTCATTTTAGTTATATCACATCAATTAAAAGACTTATTAACTAAATATGTATAATACTGCTATTAGAATGATATATACAGATATAATGAAATATATCTTGTCATTACTTAAAGCATATTTAGGCATAAATTGAGTTTTTAATATTTCCCAACATTTTCATCAACTCACTTCAATTTCATTGCTTTCATTTTCTTCATGCATAACTTTTCAAATGTAAGATTAGATTGTTTAACATTTTTCTCTCAAAGAAATAATGTCGATTTTTGTTTCATTTTGGTTATTTGTTTGTTTGTTTGTTTTTTTTTTGTCTTTTTTTTTTAAATTTTATTTTATATAGAAGAACATGTCGTTGCCAATGCTTACCACTTTAGAATAATGAGACACAGTATCAAAAAACAGTTTCACAATTTACCATTAAACTAAAACAAATTTTGTTAGCTCTTAAAAAAAAAAAAGAAGAGAAATTGTAACATTTATGTCCTTTTATTGAAAAAAAATATTTAAACATTTTAAAATATTCAGATAAAGAAATAAATTTACAATAAATAATTTATTTACGAAAATAATTTATAAAGTAAGTTTACGTAAGTATGCTTTGTAACCTCTTCGTAAATAATTCACCAAATATTTTAAATATACTATTAGGCTTTTTAGGTTTCAAAAAAGAAATAATTATCTCCTTTTTCCTTAAAAATTCAAGACAAAAAAATCGTTTTAATTTTATGGAACCCAAAAAATTTGTTGTCAAAATTTTAAATACACAATTTTTCATTAACAAAAAAGAAAAAAAATCCTTCAAAAAAAAAAAAAGAAAAAAAAAATCTTTACAGTTGTATGAAAATTAGCATAAAGATTTCCTTAAAAAAAAAAAAATTTGTGATTGCACGCCTAGCCTAACGTTAATATCACACCTAACTTCACCAAAAGGTATAGAGTTCAAATCCCCTTCCAAATTAAAAAAAAATTTCCTAAAAAACATGATTTATAATTAAATAATTTTTTAAAGAAGTTTTTTTAATAAATAGTCGAAATTTTTAAAATTAATTAAAAGGTCAATCAATTTTCTTAAATAATTAATTAATAATTGATTATATAATATAGTTAATTTGATCGATCAATGATTGATTATGGATCATAACGTAAATAATTAAATTTTATGATTAATTTGATCAAATATAAAAAAATAACAAATAATTATTTTATTAAATAAAAAAATTAGACTATCTATTATAGGAAGTGATTAAAAAAACCATCAAATCTAATCTTAAAAAAAAGAATAAAAAAATTGAGAGAAGGAATGACGGAATGATATGAAATCTACAAGATATCTGCTTTCTGTTGTTGAGTCAAATAAATTACTCTTTTCTTTCACTTCATTAATAGATTACTTTCCTTTTACAATTTCCTTTCCCTCCCTTCTTCCCTGTACCCGCTCTCACATTTTCACCGTCTCTTTTATCTTTTCTTTTTCTTTTCTTCTCTTTTTCTTTTGTCCTCTGTTTCTCTCTCTTTCTCGGTCTCAATTCTTAGCTATTTTTCGGCTTCTGTGCATTTGGGGTTTTCACTTTTCATTGTCCTAATAAAAAATCCCAGTCGCGTTCCCGAACTGGGTCTTCTTCTGGGTCGTCGAGATCGAACCGCCTCAAGAATTATATGTCGACGAATTCAGCCGTTGGTGAGTCCGATTCAAATGGGTTTTTTTCTTCGCTTTCTTTTGCTGAATTGTGACATCCGTTGATTCGCAAACTCGATCTTGTTTATGTCCATTTCGGTTTGTTTGTGTTGATCTGTTTGTATCTCGTAATGGGTTTCATTTTGTTTTAAGGATTTCGGAGCCTTTTTGGAGCTTGTTTTGGATTCTTGTTGATGGTTGGAGAAATGGGTATGAGAGAATTTTGGTTATGGTAGAGAATTTAGATTAGTTTTTTGGTTTGGTGAAAAATGAAAAGGCCGAAAGGCGAGCCTCCGGTTTCGAGGAGGTTCAAATTGCCCCATCTTTTGTTGGGATTGGCTGCATTGTATTTGCTATTTATATCATTTAAGTTTCCAGAGTTTTTAGAGAGTGCAACGGTGTTGAGTGGTGATGATAATGGTTATATTGAATTGGATGGGACAACGGTAGGGGAATCCGAAGATTCCGACTTGAACAAGCCGTTTTTCGGTTCTGTTTATAAGGATACGTTTCACCGGAAATTGGAGGATAACCAAAACCAAGATGCCCCGGTTAGGCCTAGAAAGGTGCCATTGGCAGAGAGGAGAAATGGGTCCTCGCCTTTGAAGCCGCTTCAACACCGATACGGTCGGATAACTAGCAAGGTCATGAGGCGACAGAACAGGACGAGCGATTTGTCAGTGCTTGAGAGAATGGCGGATGAAGCTTGGACATTAGGCCTGAAGGCTTGGGAAGAGTTGGACAAACTTGATGGGAAGGAGACCATAGAGAGTTCAATTGTTGAGGGAAAGACCGAGTCTTGTCCATCGTGGCTATCGATTAGTGGGGATGAATTGGCAATGGGAGACAAAGTTATGTTCCTTCCTTGTGGGCTTGCAGCAGGTTCTTCGATTACAATTGTGGGAACACCCCATCAATCTCACCAGGAGTTTGTTCCCCAACTTGCGAAGTTGAGGCGTGGCGACCCGCTGGTCATGGTTTCGCAGTTCATGATTGAGCTGCAAGGGCTGAAGGCAGTGGATGGAGAGGACCCACCAAAGATTCTGCATCTGAATCCGAGACTTAAAGGAGATTGGAGCCAGCGACCTGTTTTAGAGCATAACACCTGTTATAGGATGCAATGGGGATCAGCTCAAAGATGTGATGGTTTGCCATCAAAAAGCGACGACGACATGCTTGGTATGAAATCAAATGAACGTTTTAATTTTAATTTTAATTTTAATTTTTTTTAAAACCATAAAGAGAAAAATAGGTCTTTACACCAAGTAAATAGGAAGTGCATTTTAAGGAAACACTGCTAAGGAGCTTGTAAGTAGGGATGCGTACAAGTTTCTTACAAGTATAAGGTTTAGTTATTGATATTAGAAAATTAACATGATTTTAGAAAATTTAATCTTCTCCCGTCCTTGTAATCCACATAATTATTGAATTTATTGATTGTTTGTTACTTATTTTAAGATAAACCATTTTTCTCACTAATTCCAGATTTTAGGAACATTTATGTCACTTCAAGATTATCTCATGTTTACTGTGTGGGTTGTATGACCTCCATTACTGGCGTAAACTGCCCACAAGTACCTGAATAAAGTTGATATTGAAACCAGTAGGTTAATTTGTTCTGGATGGTATATTCTGTATCTTTCGTTAGTCAGTTTCAAATGAAGCTTCGGAAGTAATTTTCAATTTCCTTTATGCTGTTATTTTCTAGGGATAGCATATGTCAGTTTAAGTCTTGGACGTCCCTCCCTCTTTCTTCTTTTTTACCCTGAACTTGGTTGTCAGGCTACACGCTTTAATTTACTAAAATTATTGTTGTTGAATGTCAATTCTCAAAGCAAAAATATATAAATCTGTGAGATCGTGATTATGCCTTTTTATATGATTTCCCTGGAGAGTACTCTCTACTTAATCTTATTTGTAAAGAAACCAATTTCATGTACCGCTTCTATGTCTCATTCTTCCATATTGAAATTTTACTCCGGGAGTCTTGACCGATTAACTAAGTGCCAGTTCTCAATTCTTCTATCTGCGAGGCGCATCTTAATAGTTCTCCCAGATATCTAGAACTCAACTTTCAAGAAGCACCCTTGCTAAACACACAACGCGCATGCGCTCTTTCCCTCTTAGTTAACAAAACTTCAGCGTTTTGAGCTGCCCTTGGTAGTGGCAGATAGATAATTGGCACTTTTCATAAAATAGTTAGTGAATTTGAGCAACTTTGTGCGGTGATTGTGTTATATATTATTTCGAGAAAGTAGAAACTATATTTTTATTTGCATTCTGTAATTATTAGTTGTGTATTTTTTCTCTGCTCAATCAACTTAGCTTAGCATTATTATGGTTCTAACTTTTATATCTGCAAATTTGGCAGTTGATGGATATAGGAGATGCGAAAAATGGATGCGTAATGATGCTGTAGACTCAAAGGAGTCTAAGACAACTTCATGGTTCAAGCGATTCATAGGGCGTGAGCAAAAGCCGGAAGTGACCTGGCCATTCCCATTTGTGGAGGGTAGACTTTTTATTTTAACCATTCGAGCTGGTGTAGAAGGATACCACATTAGTGTTGGGGGTAGGCATGTGACCTCATTCCCATATCGAACAGTAAGAAGTTCAACTGCTGTTTCCAACATATTGTATTGATATTATATTTTATCCCTTCACTTTGTTTTCTATTTTACTGTACGAATCATTTCAATGCTTCAATTTTTTTTCTTTTCTTTTAGGGGTTTACACTGGAAGATGCAACTGGATTAGCAATTAAAGGAGACGTGGACATTCATTCTGTTTATGCTACCTCTCTTCCTGCATCTCATCCAAGTTTCTCACCTCAAAGAGTGTTGGAAATGTCAGAGAAGTGGAAAGCCCGTCCTGTACGTAAGGGCCCGATTCTAGTCTTTATTGGAGTTCTCTCGGCTACCAATCACTTTGCGGAGAGGATGGCAGTGAGAAAAACTTGGATGCAATCCTTGGCAATCAAGTCTTCACGTGTAGTAGTTCGCTTCTTTGTTGCACTGGTAAGGCTTCTGCGTATAGCTTTTTGATGATCAATTAAGAGTTGGGGGGTGGGTGGGCGTAATAAAAATAGTTTTGGGCGGAAAAAAAAAAGGATGAATCTAAAAATAATTAAAAAGAAAGGAAAAAGATGAGACTAAAAGTAACATGGTTGAAATTCTGCTATAAAAAGCATTTCATTTTCATAGTGGGAAAGAAAGTTCATTTTGAGGAATATTAAGGGCGCATTTGGGGGGACAATTGGAGACTGAGTTTTGGAGGTTGGAGTTGAGCTGAGTACAGTTTTGGAAATGTGCGGTTGGTGGAAATGAACTATTTGGAGTGAAAAAGTGTGAAAACTTAAAATGTGTTAGGAAAAAATAGCAATATGGATCTTGTTTCGTTTTTCTTGAAATTCTATGCAATTATAAAAAAATCATCTCATCTCGTTTTGTGGGTTTTAGCTATGTTTGCTGTGAATGTTGCTAAGGGTTATTACATAGAAATATGAGCATGTACTGATTAATTTGTTTAAATGTCCTTTTTTTTTTTGGTCCTGTTTGGAAATATCATGCTTTCACTATTTTCTCTTCATATGTGGTGTTTTTACTCATCTGTACCATTGAATATGTAGAATCCGAGGAAGGAGGTGAATTTGATGATGAAGGAAGAGGCTGATTACTTTGGTGATATTGTGATCATACCCTTCATGGATCGCTATGAGCTTGTTGTTCTTAAAACTATTGCTATTTGTGAGTTTGGGGTACGTTCACGGATTTACCGTCTGATGTTCTCTCAATATATCTTTTTTTTTTTTATAATTATTATCTTTATTTAAATTTCTGCATTATGAAAATCCGTTCCGTTCAAGTGCTCAGTTCTGAACCAAGTTTTTATTCTCTGTGATTAATTGCAAAGCTTCAACATCTCAATGCAGGTTCAGAATGTGTCCGCTGCATACATCATGAAGGTTGATGACGACACGTTTATCAGGGTGGACACTGTTTTGAAAGAGATAGAGGGAATTTCTCCCAAAAAGTCCCTCTATATGGGTAATCTCAACCTCTTGCATCGGCCTCTCAGAAGTGGAAAATGGGCTGTAACCTACGAGGTATGCAAGTTTACTTGAATTTTGGTTGAAATTTTAATTATACTTATTTTCTTCTTTGATTCAAGAGGTTTATCTGAAGTTGGTTTGCATTTCTGGTCCCCAATCGCTTTGCTTGAGTCCCTTTTCTCTTCTTGGATTTTAAACAGGAAAAAAAAAATTCTAATGTTTTGCTTTGCACCGATCTGTTTATTTCAAGGGTTAATCTATAATACAGCACTAGAAAGTAAAAAAATTTGTAACTAGCATATGTTTGATTTTTGATTTTTTTTAATGTCACGATCATGTCATTAATTACCACAAGTAATTTATAAAATGCACGGTCATGAGAGTAGGTATCATTATAATTATTAGACGAACCTGGTGAGTCAATGACACTAGAAAATAATTAAAATCAGTGTTATTTTTTAAGTAACTCCTATTTCAATCTTCTTTTCTTGGTTGGTCGATTACGGGAAGTTTCAAGGTTTGGTTTCTGGGAACCATCCGCATTAATCCGAAAAGGCATGATAGAAACAAACGAAAGTATTTTTGTTTCCCTCCGTACACTACTTACATTTCCACCATTTTTACTATCGTCCTAAGCTAGTTTGTCCTTGTGATAGGTGAGTTAGAAGAATGAAATTCTAAAACTACGATTTTCCCGTTCTCTTCATATATCTTGAAAGGTTTATTATTGTCTAATTTGTGACAGGAATGGCCGGAAGAAGTTTATCCCCCATATGCCAACGGTCCTGGGTACATTATTTCCAGTGACATTGCTAAGTTCGTTGTCTCTCAACATGGGAACAAGAGCTTACGGGTTAGTCACTCAATTCTTCAATTTTCACTACCTTCTTTTGCTTGTGTTATTAGTAGAATTATGCGGTAGGATATGGAGGGAAGGAAAAAAAAACAAAAACAAAAACAAACAGAAAAAAACACCCTGATGGTAAAGTCACAGCTCTAAACCGTTGGTCGCCCTAATGGAACTTGATGAAAATCTGACAACACAGAACTGTTTGCTGGTGCGTTTTTTATATTCTTGGTGTTCTTGATCTTAAAATGTTTAGAGACTTTTTTTTTTTTGTTTTGTTTTTTCATATAGCTTTTCAAGATGGAAGATGTGAGCATGGGAATGTGGGTGGAGCAATTCAACAATACAGTGAAAGGCGTACAATATTCGCATAACTGGAAGTTTTGTCAATACGGATGTTTAGTGGACTATTACACGGCGCATTACCAATCCCCGAGGCAAATGATCTGCCTTTGGGACAAGTTGGCTAGAGGTCGAGCTCATTGCTGTAACTTCAGATGACATTTTTTTGAAAACTGCTCTACCTCCATTGTAGTAGTTTCTGATTTTTGCCCTCCTCTTTTTGTCCTTGCTGATTTTTGTCCATAATTTCTATCAATTTATGAAACTTATCCATGAATTTTAAGCAATCATTTACCCAGCATCCGAAGTTTGAGTTTGAGAACGGAAATTCGATACTCGTAAGGTTTTTCGATGGGCTTGACAATCCACCAATCCCATCTGACTTGGGAAACTGTTGATGTTGTTTTAGACTTTCCAACTGAGGCAAAAGTATGAAAGCAAATACTAGAAACTCGCCCAAATAAATTAAATCAACAGGACCCCCAAAGCCGAGGTGGGGAGGCCTAGAGAGAGCAGAAGTCGCCCTCACACACAAACCGGCATTCAGGCAGAAAGGGAGACCTTCCCGAACGGCGAGGCACTCAGCATTAACAGACTAAAGCCGCCATGGAGGATCAGCACAAACGCCCCACAAGTACACAGCCCGATTGGTCTAGCAAATTAGCACCCAAACACACCCCGAAGTCTTGTAGAAGCCTCCACATTAAGTTTAACCATGCCAACCTGGAAGGAG